>OX453266.1:10028424-10763424 GCA_949709985.1 Luffia ferchaultella
CGATTTCGTGCGTAGTGGTATTATAAGCACAGTACCAGGATCGCATAAATTAGAGGTAGTTCGGTCGAAGCACACTCACGGGAGTAGGAGACGCACACGACGACGAAGCGGCGATAGGCGTATGCACACGCACCGAGCACGAAGTGACGTAATCACTCTTAACGATTTATGCACTCCTATTTTCTTGTACTGATTATAAGCGTGAGGTTTTTTTCGTTACGGAATTTCTCGATTCGGTCTCCGCGCTCAAAGGCCCGCGATAGAAGCTATGCAATAGCTTAAAACGAAACCCTAAAAGATTGTCGTGTTCTATCTGTACATTAAAAACCAGGAACTCAGGAATGGCTTGAGGTATAAAGTTCTAATTAATCTAAACACTAAGTGTCTGTCCTCTTGGTCAATTAATACCAATTCAAACTAGCTCAATGCAATAAATATAAAAAAAGGCTTTAAAAAAAAAGCAGTACTGAAAAACTGAAATAATTTTCTAAATTTATATGCATTACGGATTCTGTCTGTAAGTTCAAAATAAAAAAAAACGGAACCTTTAACTGTACATTAAAAACCAGGAACTCAGGAATGGCTTAAGGTATAAAGTTCTAATTAATCTAAACAATAAATATCTGTCCTCCTGGTCATGTAATACCAATTCAAACTAGCTCAATGTAATAAAAAACAAGGCTTTCAAAAAAATTCTAACTATAAAATTAACTAGGCTTTTTGTAATACATACTTCGAAATGAAAAAAAAATAAAAAATAAAAACGAAGCCCTAAAAGGTTGATTTCGTTGTCAGACTATCTGTGAATCAAAACCAGGACCTCAGGAATGGCTTCAGGCAGAAAGTTCTAAATAATCAAAACACTAAGTGTCTGTGCTCCTGGTCATTTAATACCAGTTCAAACTACCTCAATGTAATAAAAACAAGGCTTTCAAAAAAAGTCTAACTAAAATTACTTACTAGTCTTTTTCTAAGCAACTTATTTCTTTCTGTACTTTAAAATGAAAAAAAAAATAAAAAAATGTAAGCGCAGTACCAGGATCGCATAAATTAGAGGTAGTTCGGTCGACGTGCAGTGATTAGTAATCACTCTTAACGATTTATGCACTCCTATTTTCTTGCACTGATTATGAGCGTGAGGTTTTTTTCGTTACGGAATTTCTCGATTCGGTCCTCGCGCTCAGGCTCAGGCCCGCGATAGAAGCTTAAGCTTAAAAAATAGGCTTACTATATATATTTTGTTACGACTTCAAATTTAAAAAAAAAAACGAACCCTAAAAGACATTTCGTTGTCCGACTACATCAAAAATTAGGAACTCAGGAATGGCTTGAGGTATAAAGTTCTAATAAATCAAAACACTAAATGTCTGTCCTCCTGGTCATTTAATGCCAATTCAACTTAGCTGAGATAACCATTTCAAAGGCTTTTTTTAAATTTACTTATTTTTATTACGATTCTTGTAATTCATTCAAAATATTAAAAAAAAAACGGAACCCTAAAAGATTTTCGTTGTCTAACTACCTGTACATCAAAAACCAGGAACTCAGGAATGGCTTGAGGTATAAAGTTCTAATTAATCAAAACAATAAATGTCTGTCCTCCTGGTCATTTAATACCAGTTCAAACTAGCTCAATGTAATAAAAACATTTTTCAAAAAAAAAAGCATAAACGACTAACTAAAAGCTGAAAAAGGCTTTTTCTAAATAAAAACGATTCTGTACTTCAAAATGAAAAAAAAAATAAAACCATAAAAGATTTTCGTTGTCTATCTGTACATCAAAAACCAGGAACTCAGGAATATCTTTAAGTATAAAGTTCTAATTAATCTAAACAATAAATGTCTGTTCTCCTGGTCATGTAATACCAATTCAAACTAGCTCAATAATAAACAAGGCTTTCAAAAAAAGTCTAACTAAAACTAGGCTTTTTCTAATATTTTGTTATGATTTTCTGTACTTCAAAATGAAAAAAAAAAAAATTAATTAAAAACGAAGCTCTTTAAGGTTGATTTCGTTGTCAGACTATCTGTGAAAAACCAGGACATCAGGAATGGCTTGAAGCATAAAGTTCTAATTAATCAAAACACTAAGTGTCTGTCCTCCCGCTCATTTAATACTAATTCAAACTAGCTCAGCTTTCAAAAAAAAGCAATACTAAAAAACTGAAATAGGCTTTTCTAAATTTATATGCATTACGGATTCTTTCTGTACTCCAAAATGAAAAAAAAAAAAAAACGGAACCCTTAACTGTACATCAAAAACCAGGAACTCAGGAATGGCTTAAGGTATAAAGTTCTAATTAATCTAAACAATAAATGTCTTTCCTCCTGGTCATGTGATACCAATTCAAACTAGCTCAAAAACAAGGCTTTCAAAAAAAGTCTAACTAAAAATAAAGCTTCAAAATGAAAAAAAAAAAAACTTCTTTAGGCGCGACTAGGAGTAACTCAGATTTAATACTGCATAAATAAAATAAATAAATAATTATAATTGCATAAATTGATACAAAATGTATGCAATAAATAGCTTTACCGCGGCAGTCCTCGAGTGCCACACGTCTTTTTTTTTATTAAATTCTTGTCGTTGGGCAGCAAGTAACGATGCAAACATCCCACGCATTTCTTCCTTAAATGCGGACAACTCATTGTTACCAGTACTAGTGCTAGGCTGCGATAAATCAGAAGGACTGTCGTGTTCTTTTCTCTTTATCGCACGAACGAAGACAGAGTTTGGTGGAATAAATAGTTGGGTTCAAGCATAATCGAGTCGTTCAAGTTTGATTCGGACAAAAACTTATTCATATTGCCACCTTGTACTAGGAGAACAACAAGCACGTGGAGATTATATTAATAAATTATGTAGGTCCCAGTCACAGACAATTTTGTCTGTGGTCCAGCGCGACAATGGCGCGATTCCGTGCGTAGTGGTATTATAAGCGCACTACCAGGGTCGCATAAATTAGAGGTAGTTCGGTCGAAGCACAGTTACGGAAGTAGGAGACGCACACGACGACGAGGCGGCGATAGGCGTATGCACACGCACCGAGCACGAAGTGACGTAATCACTCTTAACGATTTATGCACTCCTCTTATCTTGCACTGATTATGAGCGTGAGGTTTTTTTCGTTCGGAATTTCTCGATTCGATCCGCGCGCTCAAAGCCCGCGATAGAAGCTATGCAATAGCTTAAAAAAATTGATCATCTGAAATTCTCGAGCGCGTCAGATTAAGGTAGGGTAAGTTAGTTATATGCTAAAAAGTGTATCACCGCGACGCGACTTGTGTCTATGTTCACATCCGCCATAAAGTTTGATTGGAAAAACCGTCGTTAAGTTAATCTAATTTAAATGTTATAAGATTTTTATAATGTAAGGTATTGCAGACGGGAACAAACCAATAACAAAAATGTTTTTGTTGTTTCCGCCGGGTGTAACATAAAACAATTAATAAAAATAATTATTTGACTATTTTAATTCAAAATATATTTTTCTTTACCTATAACAATTATGCAAAAAAAAAATTATTATGAATCTTGAAATTTCTATCGATTGCAATAGAGAAAAGCTGCTTTTGCCATCTGGTTGCTTTAATTATATACTTACTAACCAATTGACATATGCAGGGTTCTTATCACTTTCTCTGTAACTTCCATACTAGCTTTTTCCCTATCTCCGAAACTACTGAGGTTAAAATATTCAAAAAAATAAAACGGAATACATGGCCCCACTCAAAGCTTACCGGAAAACCTTAACGAAAATCCCAAGTTTTAGAATTCCTACGGGAAATTGAAAATATTCGTAAAGATGAAATGCGTATAAAATATCAGCGATTTTCCTTTACATTGCGGTAACTTAAATACATACATTGTTTAGTTACCACAAACAATGACTAAAAATAAAAAAAGTAAGTAATGTGGTGACTTAAGGTGCGAAACGCTATGCAGTTCCAAACTCGCACTTGACCTTTAATTAACTTTTAATTGGTCTATTCTTTTACTTTTATTAAATTAATTCAACACAAATTGTATTTTCATGAGAAGAAAAAAATCTAGGATTTCACCCACTAAATCCTCTCCTGACCTTTACTGTTAACCCTATGGGTTTGACAGCTTGACAAGGCATTTTGGAGCGAGCGTGAAAAAGTCATGTTTTTCAAGTAAGCTATATCATCTCCAAAGAGATGGCTTAAGCTCCGGGATTTGAGAGTAAGAGTAGGAGGAGAGGAGGAGTAGGAGGTCGCCGGAGAGATTTCGATGGACCACTGCAAATAGGGAGAATTACGTTTTTTCTGTACCTTTGAATTCACCGAAATTCTACACGTGGATAACAAAAAATCTACTTCGCAGTGAATATTTCAATACATCAACTGGCGTATAATTCGTCTGCGGTGTATATTTATTTGCTCACATTTTTGTTGTCACAACACAGTATCTCTATATACGAGTGCATCCATATGTCAACATCTAAAGCACAAAGTATTCAATATTTGGTAGTTTATACCTTGTATAAGATGTATAATAGTCTTCCTTTGTTCTTTTCATCATCAAAGGTAAGAAAAAATGTGACCCTCTGTAAAAGCTTAAAAATCCCCTAACTCTCTTAAATAAACCTTTAATTCAACAGCCTTCATTGACCGGGTATAAATAGAAACCTATATTTGAAACCTATATATTTTGAACTGATGGATATTGATGAAAGTTCGTTGCAACAAAACTTTTTTATTATATTAGTATCTATAGATATAAGTACTCCCATTGTCATAGATAAAACTAGAGTGCGTTTACCGTCTAACCGCTCATACTCTAGCTAGCTAGTGCAAGATGATAAGTTTTAGTCCGAGTTTCAGTGCGCAAGATACCCGCGCGCCGATTTGCAGCCCCGTGAAATCCCCACGCGTTAGTCTTCGACCCCGCAATATTGCGGTATATCACTTCGATAATGTGAATTGACATTTATGATTCCATTAAAACCAAACGCTGCTGTCAAATTAAGTTATCCTATGTCGATAAATTAGTATCAAATAAAGTATCTCTGTTGCTTTAAACAAAAAAAATCACGATACAGCTGCTCGTGCTCGTAGTAACTACAAACATAAATCTATTAATGGTAGTTTCACTAAGTGGTAATTCTACCGTGTTTTGCCTTTTTATTATTACTAGAGTGTTTCACGTCATTAGGTTAGCTAGAATTTTTAAGGTTTCATCGCACATTATCATAACTTTATATAAAATTAACAAGACGTGATAGCCCGAGCGGCAACGAACCTGTTTCAAATCTATACGGCCATGTGGTCGTGGTTCGAATCCGGGCGTGTACCAATGAGTTTTTCTCACTTAAGTACATTAACTATCACTGACTCCGTGCCTCGGAGAGCACGTTAAGCAGTCGGTCCCGGACGCTGTCAATAGATGGCGATCGTTACAATCCGCCAACCCACATTGGAGCAGCGTGGTGGATTTAAGCTCCAAGCCCGCCTCATCTTGAGGGGAGGCCTAAGCCCCTGCAGTGGGGTAAAAATGGGCTGACGAAGTGCAGAAGCTTAGCTAGAATTTTTAAGGTTTCATCGCAAAAATTGCAAAAGAGCCTTAACTGGACATAGCGTATGGTTTGTTTGTTGGTTACATTATCATAACTTTATAAAAAATTAACAAGTATTTTCTCAAGATTAGAATTACTAGTACTACAAACTGAAATAGATTATTCAAAATAATACGCTTTGAAATGTATAACAATAAAAAAAAAGCACCATTTACTGGGTGGAACTTTTGATAAATTACCTTCCTCTGAAATAATTAGTTGTTTGGCCGTTCTTTGTGCGTATATACCCATTTACATATTATGCCTATAGCCAAAACAGAAGCGGACGAGACCAAGTACAAAGTAGAATTATTTCTAGTACGCCAAAAGGATTTTTATATTATGATACTAGTGACCGCCTGCGGCTTCACTCGCATGGATTACACTTGTGTATTCACAAAAACACTAAAATATTTCATTTTTAATTTCCAACAAAGATATAAAATATTAATTTTAGCTATTTTAACTAGGGGTTAAACTTCTATAATTTCTAAAATAGATCTTTTTGATTTTCAACTAAAAGGCTAAATACGAATTTCCATGGTTACTTTGAAAATGACCGGTCTCCCATATAAACTTTCATCCTCTATTTTATTTCTTAAGGGTTTAAATTCCATAAACATTGAAACACGTATTTTTTAATTTAGGAGCATAAAGCCAAATAATGAATTTCACTGTTTGATTAGCCGAGTGGTTAGAGAACCTAACTGCGGAGCCGAGGGTCGGGGGTTCGATTCCCGCCCGGGACAAATATTTGTGTGCATGAACATGTCTATTTCGTTCCAGGTCTGAGTGTAAAATGTCTATATATGTATATATTATAAAAAAATATTTAAGTATGTATATCAGTTGTCTGGTAACAATAATACAAACTTTGCTGAGTTTGAAACTAGATGGCGCTGTGTGGATGTCCCAGATATTATTATTATTGTTTTAATTTTAAGTATTACATAACTCCCTTACAAACTTTCCTCCTCTAATAACTTACTCCCTAAACGGTTAAATTCTCAGAAATCTTGAAACCTGATATTTTTAATTTCTGACCCAAAGATCCAACACCAATTTTCATAGATTTGAAATTTTGCTTCTAAATTGACGCAAGTTCTATACAAACATTCATCCCCTATTCTGGCTCCTTAAGGGTTACCATATCAGCACAACGCACAGCTAAACCACAACGCTGCTCCAGTGCGGGTTGGTGAATTTCAACGACTGAAATCAGATGATGGCATGACGATTAAGGGTTAGTTTTCTTTAAATCATGAAACACATATTTTTTTACTGAATTTCATGGTTTTAACTTTAAGAATGACCGAATTCCCATACAAATATTCATCCCTTATTTTACTCCCTTAAGGCTTCCATTTACAAAAATCTTTAAGCACGCCACATTTACTTTCTGATCCAAAGGTTAAATACAAATTTTCATGCATTTAACTTCAAAAATCTCCCACTCTTAGGGGTTAAATTTCGCGAAAATAATTATCCGAAAATTACCTATACCTATAAAGTTACTGTCTGCCTACGCTCTACACACACATCTGACTTAAATGATAGATTGCGATTCATAACCTTTCATCCCACTTCTTCTAATTGTGCCTCGGTCGGCATTAAAATGTTGATAAAACTAATAAATAAATAAATAAATAAATAAATAACGAGAACGTCAAAAGCTACCCAAACTAACGAAATTGTCATTTAACTTCGGCATTATGCAATCAAATAGTCAAATAACAGAGGTTTCACTACGATGAAATGTTGAGTCCAACCGGGTCATATTCAGTCGGCGTCGTTAATGCTGCGACCAAGTATACCAGCACGGTTACCATGAGTTAGAATTGGGTAACGTGTCGACACTCGCTAGCGACAGCTCACCAGATTTGTATTGAAAGCGCCTCTAGCGGCACCGAGAAGAACTGAAATTCACATACGAATCTCTTACGAGCCGGTATCGAGTATCGACACTCTATAATAATTCAAAGTCATGGTAACCGTACAGTACAGTTCTAAGTTAGGTAATCTACATTATCCAACGTACAAAACAAACAAAAGCTGCCTGTTTCAACCAATACGTGATTTGAGATCATCATCATCATCATCAGCCCATTTTTACCCCACTGCAGGGGCTTAGGCCTCCCCCAGGGTGAGGAGGGGGGCTTGGAGCTTAAGTCCACCACGCTGCTCCACTGCGGGTTGGGAACTGTAACGACCGCCATCTATTGACAGCGTCCGGGACCGACTGCTTAACGTGCCCTCCGAAGCACGGTGTCAGTGATAGTTATGTACTTAAGTCAGAAAAACTCATTGGTACACGCCCGGATTCGAACCATGGCCCTATGGGGCCTTATAAATTTGAGACAGGTTCGTTGCGCTTTGGGCTATCACGACACGATTTGACATAAAAAACTGAAATTATTCATATCCAAAAGTAATATACCCCGAAAAAAAAGAAACTCGGTTTACAATACAGCCGTCAGAAAGTATGAATTTTCAGTGAAAGAATTCTTTGTTCATCGGTTCCGGCCGAATGGCGAGTCCGCAACTTCCTGGCGTCACTATTGAGAAAAATTCAATTGAATTTCTGTTGTAGAAGGAATGAAAAATATTCCAGAAAACTGATATAGAATAAAAGATATGTTCTACAAAGCACTTTCAGACGGGGAGAAATTTTTTGGTTGTAACTATAAAATTATCTGATAGTTTAACAACGGATGTTTAAATAATTTTACTTCATTCTCAGATTTCAACCTTGTTTCAGCCGTCCGCCCCGAGGTTTATGTATTTCGAGTGTACCTATGTACACGTACACACACTTGAAAAAGAGTATGTATGTATGTATGCTTCCTTGGAACACTCTGTAGCATAGAGTATGTATAGAGTATGTATAGAGTATGTATAGAGTATCGTTCTGCGAATAAGAAAAGGGTGGGTATAGTAAAAAAAACAATTTTATTACATTTAAACATAATTAATATCAAATAAAGGCTAGAAAAGTAGCCAATCACAAATGTAAATTTATATTGTAATTGCCATTTTTCTGTCATTTCCTGCTATTTTCGACCATTTTATACTTTTCTATTATTGTCTATTATTTCCTATTATACCTCAACATTTTTTGCATTTTCTACTATTTTCAAACATATCCTATTATTCTAGCAATTCCTACCATTTCTAACATTTTTTACCAATTTATACCCGTTTCAATTCATTTACTGTTAGTAGCTTTTCGTAGCTAACTTTCGGTGTCCATTTTCTGTTCCCATTTCGTTACACACCTCGTCCCCAGAGGTTGTCTAGCTTGTAACCTCTTTCGTTACTTAGAATATTTCACTCCCAACAACGTGACTAAAGCAGACAGACAACTTCAAGAACTTACAATCTCGAAGTATCTGATTTGTTGGAAAATAAGATATTTTCTATTACGTTCCACTATTACCGAGGGTCTCGCAACCCCACTCACACAATTTTTTACGCTTTTAAACTCTATGGGCCACTTAGAATCGGTATAAAAAAAGCAAAATATTAAATAAATGACGTACCGATTTGTTTGATAAATATCACCTAACCAGCAAAACAGTCGAGTAATAATAATACTTTGGACGTCCCATACGACGCCATCTAGTTCCAAACTAAGCAAAGCTTGTACTATGGATACTAGACAACTGATATAAATACTTAAATAATATTTGTTATAATATATACATTAATTTTTTTAATTAGCTAGGAATAACATGATTTAAACAGCTTGTAGTCGACTAACAGCTGGGTTTACGTTGCCAATACACTATTTATGAACATATAAGTGATAGCGAATAGTATGTATCTATTCACCACATTTTGAATAATTTTAAAATGGCTTTTGTATAAATATATTAATTCCATGACAAATACATACCTAATTTCTATTTATTTGCTGATTATTCATTGTCAATCTATATATTATAAAGCTGAAGAGTTTATTTGTTTGTTTAAATCTTAGGAAGTACTAGTTCGAATTGAGAAATTCTTTTTGTGTTTGATGGTCCATTTATCGAGGAAGGTTATAGGCTATTATTACATAAGCTACAACCAATAGGAGTGGAGCATCAATGAAAAATGTTGCAAAAACGGGAAAAATTGTTCCTTTCGAGAGCTTCCGTTACACACGCTGCGTAAACGGTTGATGTTAAGCAAAAATCATGTACTACGGAATTGTTCCCCTTTAAAAGTTGTAACCAAAAGTCCGGGACAGCATATGTGTATCTTTTAAGGTTGACTTACTATAACCTTTTTTACGGCAATCAAATTTGTTGCTAGACACGCCCGAGAATTTCTTTGTTTGGATGATGACGATTATACCATAGTGTAATGATACTATATGGTTGGACTAGCAACCCATCCCGACTTCGCACGGGTGCAGTGTACTAATGCGTGGAACGGGAAGAGGAACGTTTCCGTAGTCAACCCGGGCAAAGCCGAGTACGACCGCTAGTTTACTAATAAAAACACAAAGAAAAATATTTCTGTTTCACACCGACGAAATCGGTAATTGTCAATACATATACACCGGTGCATCATAATACAGGGTAAGTCAGAATGTTATGCAGGTTTTAAAAAAATTATTATGTGAAATATAATGAACATATAATATTGTGAGATACACTGTGTGAAAGGTAAACTCTCAAAGTTTAGTTTCCTGAAACTGATTCCGCGTTCGCCCGCAAGATGTCAGCAGGAGAGCAGTTAAAGAAAAAGGCGCTGACTGGCGAGCAGAAGTCGTTCTGTGTGCTTGATTACCATGTTAACAACTCCGTGATTACTGTTCAACGACATTTTCGTACCAAATATCAGAGAGACCCGCCAGATGGGAGGTCCATTCGTAAGTGGTACGCACAATTTAGGGATGCAGGCTGCATCTGTAAACGAAAATCAACTGGCCGTCCATCGACTAGTCCCTCGTTCACCCGATCTAACCCCGTGTGATTTCTTCATGTGGGGTTTTGTAAAGGATCGTGTTTACGTACCACCACTTCCAACAACACTAGATGAACTGCGTGCTCGCATCACAGAAGCCATTGCTGATATCGACCGCGATATGCTGCAGAAAGTTTGGCAGGAGATTGAATATCGGCTTGATGTCTGTCGTGTAACAAAAGGCGCTCACATAGAACACCTGTGATGTGTTTTTTTAAAAAAACTACACCTAACTAAACTTTGAGAGTTTACCTTTCGCACAGTTTATCTCACAATATTATATGTTCATTATATTTCACATAATAAATTTTTGAAAACCTGCATGACATTCTGACTTACCCTGTATTTTCCAATATCGGACATTACTCAAGTCCACAGAGTTGACAATTTCGCAAGTAGGTATGCAAGGCTATGGACTTGTTCTATAATTAAATGACACGATTAGGTGGATTTTTAGCGTACAATGAAAGAAAATTGAATCAAACAAGAACCAGCTGCTTGGTTTTGGCTCGCTGACAAAACCATATACATTTTAAGTAGCCGAAATCCTGTAAAATATGAGTTCTTTCTTACTACCTACGTAAAATGGACGAGCTGTCTGTCTCATTAGAGAAAGGTTTGGGGATCTACACTTAACGAGTGGGCATAGAAAAAAGCCGGCTTTGAAATTCTTTGTGAAGTATCATTTCTGAATAAGGAAATCTCGAAAGCGGCTGTCGAAAGGGCCTCGAGACGTACTCCAGTGGTTTCCAAGATTTCAAATTCAAATACGGATATTTTAAAGATACCGCAGTTACTGAGAATTTTGTGATATTCCATGATTTCAGAATGCGCTTTAAATGTTATATTGACATATTTTGTGTGAAAACGAATGTCACCGGTGTCCATTGAATAGATTTATAAATAGCATCATAGGTGTTTATAAAGATACCGCGTTGTGACAACAAAAATATGAGCAAACAAAAATATACGCCGTAGACCACATATACACCAAGTTGATGTTTTGAAATATTCGCTATGAAGTAGAATTTTGTGTGACCCACATGTAAAATTCATGTCAGAAAAGAAAATGAAGATTCTGAAATTACATTTCATGTGCAACGGTAACCGATTCGCCGAGTGGTTAGAGACCCTAACTGCGGAGCCAAGGGTCACGGGTTCGATTCCCGTCCGGCACAAATATTTGTGTGCATGAACATGTCTATTTGTTCCGTGTCTAGGTGTAAAAGCACATACGCATATATGTATATACTGTAAAGAACATTTAAGTATGTATATCAGTTGTCTAGTACCCTATAATACGAGCATAATATTTGCTTACTTTAGGGCTAGATGGCGCTGTGTGAGATGTTCCAGACATATTTTCAACGCGACATCTTTGCACATTTTATAAATATGGGCAATTTTCTACTACCAACAAACTTAATTTTTCTGTCATTGTTTTAACATATAATATAATAATAATAATATCTGGTACATCCCACACAGCGCCATCTAGTCCCAAAGTAAGAAAGTATTATGCTTGTATTATGGGGTACTAGACAACTGATATACATACTTAAATATTCTTTTTTTTAATAATATATACATATATAGATACTTTTACACCCAGACACGGAACAAATAGACATGTTTATGCACACAAATATTTGTCCCGCGCGGGTATCGAACCCGCGACCCTTGGCTCCGCAGTTAGGGTCTATAGCCACTCGGCCAACCCATCATATCGTGATGAAATATATAACGCAAGATAATCCTGACGAAAGAACTAAAAAAACGTTGTCAAACAAACAAAACGACCTATTTGTTGTATAACAGTATAGAATAATATGCCAACCCCTGCTACCAGCCGGCTTCAGGCTGTGCCAGTTCGGCTTTAAATTACTTTTAACGATTTCTGTCCTCGCCCTAATTCCATAACCTTCCCCATTGTGTACCCCGTTTGCATTTTAGTCGTGTTCTCGAGCCACTATACAAGTTGAATGGTTAGACAGGTAGAGCTTGTATAACAGTGCTGGATAGACGAACGTACCGACATACTGACTGACCGATTAGCTGAGTGGTTAAAGACCGTGACTACGGAGCCAAGGGTCGTGGGTTCCAATCCCGCCCGGGACAAATATTTGTGTGCATGAATATGTCTATTTGTTCCGTGTCTGGGTGTAAAAGTATATATATATATATATGTATATTTTACTAAAAAAAAAGAATATTTAAGTATGTATATCAGTTGTCTAGTACCCCATAATACAAGCACAATACTTGCTTACTTTGGGACTAGATGGCACTTTCTGGAATGACCCAGCTATTATTATTATGATCATTATGATCATATGGCACATGCACGAGAAGCACAATAAATTGAAATAGACCTGTAATTAAGGGTACGCACTCCGTTCCTAATACGTAAATATATTTAAAATAAATAATTAAATAATATAAATGTAAATAATCATGTCTAAACCGGCCTGAAATAATGTCATTTCATGTACAAGTTCGAGAAAGCTAATATATGCGTAAAAAAGTTCATCTACTCTTGCTACACCATGACGTTTAATTAAAAAATATTTCTGTTTAACTAATTAGTGTTTAAACTAATAGTGTTCGAACAGGAGTGCGATGTAGAAAAATAAATGCGCTCGCGTTTATTATTCGCTTTCTATCGTGTGCAAGAAAAACACCGACGAAACGGGCTATTCAATAGAATCCATGAAAATAATATAAAACGAATGCGTACGTGCTTACAGGTAAATAGAAGACGTGTGCAAAATCAGAGATTAATTTAAACCACGATTAATGTCTACGTGTCATCTGTAAGTAAATTGTTAGATAAAATTTTTAATAAAGGAGCATTCTGTCTCTTAGACGTATTGTAATAAGTACCGCGTCATGACATCTAGACGTTTAACGTAGGTAAACTATTATACTATAGGTAGGGGTAGTAGGTTACCTATGGGTAGTCTATCGCCGCGCCGCGCGGTTAGCTGCTCGGCCGCCGAACGGAACGACGTCCGAGACGACGTTAAATCGTGTCGCGCGCGTGGTCACAATGAGATTAAAATTTATTTATTTTTCAGATTTTTTTCTTAATTAATTACACAGTAATTAAGACTAAACTTGTCTAAAAAAGCAAGACAGGATAAATATTTGCGAAAAGAAGCATGTTTGGATCTATACTGTATAATTTATTTACGTTTCAATTTATGCTATGTGCTACAAAACAGGTATTTCATTACTCACGAATTTCGAAACAATTACATTTTTCTGTTTTATTTTATTTCAAACCTAAACATGAGATAAACTGATAACCAGCTTTGTTTTGGTCCTGCATCTACAGAATGTTGAGTCATCACTTTTCGCCGCTTGTATGGAAAAGTAACCGGCCATCGCAACCTTAACTTGAGGATGATTGGCTAACTTCTGGCTCTTGTGTTATGTGTTTTTCAAAAATTCAGTTTTGAAAATTAAGCAACGAACAATTGTTTTTTTTTATAGACTAACTCGTTTTAATATGAATAAACAAGTCGATATCATTTAAAAACTTATAGCAGTTAGATTTTTTTTTTGGCGGTTTCGTGTGTACATATTAATATTGTCTCTGTTTGGGGGGACGTCAGCGCGGCGGTAACTAGCACAATAATGTAGGTCATTGCGGCCGTTTACTTCGTTTGACCTGGGTTATTCCCTGCTCTTCCCCCTAAAACCCATTCTTATAATTTATTGAGACAGATCGATGTTTGTGCGCCTCGATTTTGCATAAATAGGCTTATAGGACCTGCGTGGAAAATTCGAGTGAATTCGAAATCCTAAACTCGAATGTTCATGTTCATGATTTTTTATTAGTGGCCCACCGTTCTGTACTCGTACAAGGAAGTACCTAGTATCTACAGGCCCGGCCGCGTAATGTTGTAAGCGAAGAACGAACTGTAAGTAATCTAGAAGTGAAACCAAAGAGTGAAAATAAATTTTAATGGTATCGAGAAAAATAGACTGCTAAGATTGTGGCCATTCGATTTTCAAGACATTAGGAAATTATCCATATTCACATCGGCATATTATGCCCCATTGCAGGGACTTAGGTATACTCTTGGGATGAGGGTGCTTAGAGCTTAATCAACCACGCTGCTCCAGTGCGGGTTGGTGGATTTTAACCGGAACCGACAGCTTAACGTGTTCTCCGGGGCACGAAGCCAGTGATAATTTATGTAACTATTTAAGTCAGAAAAATTCATTGGTAAAGCCGGTTACTGGGATTGGAACCACTATTGGCTTCGCCACCACTCGGCTATCACGACACCCACACCCCATGTGGGAATCATATCACACTCCATTACAATATCATAAAAAATATAATGGTTTTTTTTTAAATTTTTTCCAGAGCGGTGGCGTCATGTTTTCGCCATTAGGCCGTCTTCGCGTAGCCCAAGCAGTAAGGAAACAGGTATATTAGTTTATAACTGTATAATTTCCTTTATTTTACGAGTTTATTACCTATATGTATTTTATTTTAGAGTGTCCTTATCTGCTACGGAAGTGACGTAGTATTTCAACGAATCTTTTTTCCACGTGATAAAGTTATAAGAGATAACAGGTAGATTTAGACCATATTATAGTAGTTAGTATACAAAATAATCCTCACTGATACAAGGTTTAGGTACTTTAAAAAATCTAAACAAACCATAAAATAGGTATTTTTGTGTGTCTATATTCTCATAAGTTAGTTAGCGGCATTTTCTGAGTGAATGTAATAAAACACCCACAATATCAGAGATCGGATTTAATAAGGTAGTTTTTCAACAAGGTAAAAAAAATTATTGAGATTCAATAAAAATTACTAACTGCCTCCACCAACCCGCACTGGAGCAGCGTGGTGGATTAAGCTCCGTGCTCCTCCTCACCTGGTGGAGGCCTAAGCCCCTGCAGTGGGATATAATGGGCTGATGGATGGACTGGACAAACTGCCTCAAAGAGTGGTACGGCAATCGGTTAGCGATTATTCGATATTCCCCGTGGCGAAATCATTCGAGAACAAAAATGATATTGAAATTTAATAATAATTAATTAGATGACGTTATAAGGACAATTTCAACGTCAGATGAACTTTCTTAAATATTTGACAAATTAATATAAGGAAAAATTGATATTTTAAGAGATTGTCATAGAATCTTATTCCTTTTAATTTTAATGACCATCAGCGCAACTTTAAAACTTTGGTTCAATCCCATTGTGGGTGTCACTAGTGTCTATGAAAGCGAGAGCGATTTAATTTAATTGAAGCGGGAAAAATGATAAATTGTGCCATAAAGTCAAGTTAAATATCACAAAGATAAAACTTTAAAAACATAAGTACTCTATCTGAATAGATTTAAATTGCTATTTAGAGACGTTTCATTTCGAGTTTTCAATAGATTTGTATTTTTTTGTGTATTTACTTGACGTTTTTACCACACGTAGATAGACAGGACAACGCTCAAGCTCAAGCGGCCCGTACTGTACTTGATATTACAACTTTCATCTCTCTTGATTTTTTAATACGCGCTGTGCGACAAATTTTTAGGGTTTTATACCCAAAGGGTATCAACAGGAACCGTGTTGCTAAGGCTCCGCTGTCCATCCGTCCGTCCGTCCGTCCGTTTGTCACAGGCATAGTCACAAGGCTTCGTTTGAACTGTAATAGCTAGATACTTAAAATATTCATTGAGTGAGTATTACTATGGCATATCTATATATATTAATTATTTTATATATACAAGTAATAAAAATATAATTAATTTAAAAATTAAGAAATGTCTTTTTTCGATGTTTTTTGGTGATTTGTAGTTGTGAGATCAGTGCTTAATAAATAAAAACATTTTTTTTTATGAAGTACCTATTTATGTGCTACGATGGTCGCTATAGAAACAAACAATAAAAATTAAATTAAATTAAAAATGGTCCCCATGCAAGAAAAGTGTTTTTTTTTTATATTGCACGGTGGAACGGACTCGCACTTGGCCGGTTTTTACATATAAAAATTTACGTTCTGCTGGAATCGGCTGGATTGACCCCATATATTATTTGAAAACAATGATGTTTTATTTGAAAACCTAACCCATCAATAATAGAGTGAGGCGTAAAGTGCTGTGAACTGTGGGTCCATTTCAGTTATTTCAGTTCTGTACATGATAAAAGAACATAATATTGTAACTATTATGACATCCCTATAAATAAACTTAAAACTATAATATTCAATTATATTTTCAATACATTTGCTATTAATATGGTCATTATGACATCGAAACTTGAACCGTGATTTTGTATTTTACAGTACTAGGCCTTTTTACTTTAGACCAATCACAAACGAACATTCTGTTTGTAACGCATGCGTAAACCGCGAAAAGCAACCCGCTCCCGCCCTAAGCTCCCGCCATTATTACATTTTGAAATATCTACCTAATTTTAATCGCAAATGTATTGAAAAATGTCGTATGATGCTCGTACTCAGTAAGCTGGCTATTATAGTCATCGGTTTATTAAAAGCACTTGGCTTCGCCTCGTGCCTATAAACCCCTCGATCATAATATGCAGCTTACCGTACTTGCATCATAATATACTATTTAAATTATTTTGTTGTATTCACAATCAGTTATGAGAAAGTTCTTAATTTTGATGACAAAATGTTACAGATGAGTCAAATCCCAGTGCTTTCGGAGTCCACGCCTTTGCCTGGTCCCTTATGCTACCAGTTAGTGTGCGCGCCACCTATTCTGCCACCGTGTGCTCCTTGCGACCTTCCGCCACCGTATGCTGTATACCCGGTACCGTTCGAAAGTGAGTATAGTATACATACATATTCCCTAGACACTTATACCAGTGACGTGTGTTAACCTATAAAAAGGAAAGCCCGCCGAGGTGATTTAGGCGCTAAGCACCCTGTCATCAATTTCATTTGTATCGCGATGGTCTATTGTAATTTTTACATACTAACGGGCCTTAGACATCAGAATAGACCATCGTATTGTAAATTACAGGAGTCTATTGCTTAGACTAATAGATTATTGTGGACGGCTTCCATTTTTGTAAGGTATCGCACGTTACTGACACACTTAAAATGTTATAGAATGAGATCCCAGTCACCCCAGACTTACGTGATTTTAGGAAAGATGGAATTTTTAGAATCGGTAGTATAACATAAACATGGAAAGAAATGGATACTCGCTAAGCTGAAAGCGGGGCCGTTTTACAGGTAGCATGTATTAAAGGTGGAGAAAAAAAACATGCTTACTTATTCAAGCGCATGAGTACAAGTGATATGCACTTTGACGCGTGAATATCTCTCTCTTACAACTCGTGGCTACTCTGAGTTAGTGTGTTGTTAGTTTTTAGTCTATATGACTGTTAATTAAAGATGGGCGTTTTCGGATTTTTACGCCAACGATTTGCAAATCGATGTAGCAAACGACATTCGTTTTCACAAACCGATGTCAAAAAACGATGTCTTTTCTAAACCGTAAACAGTTCACGTGAGTTTCTTACAAATATACCTGCTACCACTAAAGCGGTCCCACTTTCAGCTTAACGAGTATTCATTCCTTTCTAAGTTAATGTTATACTAACGATCCTGAAAATTTCTTCTTTCCTAAAATTACGTAAGTCTGGGGTGACTGGGATCTTGGACTATTAAATGTATTGCAGAAAAAAATACTTAATACGCCTGTAAATTACAAACTCACAAACCGGGAACGTTTTAAAGGATAAAGATATTGCGGGCTAATTATTTAATTCGCCCGTATACAAACCGGCTAGGCCGTTTACAGAACGGCGATGAATTTTGGATAACATTCATACGAAGTAGTCAATCCTAGAATATTTATTGAAGGCTTTCTTGTTGAAACAAAATATGTAAACGACATGTAAACGACCGACTCGATTCTAGAGATTGCAACACAACCCTAAACGTCAGTTAGACGGCACGGGAACGGGGAAAAAACATGAAAATGATTGTGGGTTTTTCCCCATTCCCATGTGAACACCGCGTAATATAACCTCATAGATGTACATAGAGTATATCTAAATATTATACACCATATTCGAGTGAACGTATTCCGAACTTAAAGAGCGTGTAGAGCTTACCGAACTAAACAGAAAGTTTCAAGTGAGCATAGATGATGCTAATTAACAGTTGTATCATATCATATCAACACCCCATTAATGTCCAATGCAGGGGCTTAGGTCTCCCTTCGGGATGAGGGGGCTTGGAGCTTAATCCATCGCGTTGCTTCAGTGTGGGTTGGTGGATTTTTTCGACTGCCATCTATTGATCGCAACCGTGCTCTCCGAGGCACAGAGTCAGTGATTGTTATGTACATAAGTTAGAACAACTAGTAGTTTTTCTCACCTGTGCCTCGGAGAGCACGTTAAGCCGTCGGTCCCGGTTGCAATTGCAATCAGTCTCAATTTTTGCAAAGTCTCAATTTTTTTTATCGTTTATCTTATTAAGTATCGTTTCATAGTAACCTTTAAAAACACCAATACAGAATTACAATATGAAATTAATACATTTTTATTATACCAGTTTTACTTGCAAACTTAATAAAACACTACTCGTGGTACAGCTGATAAGGTCAATGACCGATTATTATATATTAAACCAGCTGTATCGAAATTGTATTAGATATATTAACTAACTGTAAGGTGACTAATTTTTGAGTTGTCTTGTCTGTATTGTGATTTTTTTCTCGGTAACCGTTAGTTTGCGCCATCTGCTTACATGAAACTTTCTGTTTAGTTGTAAGCTGTAGCTGTAAGCCTCATTTAAATTTGGACTACGTTCAGCCGAACACGGTGTATAGCGATGTGCGGACACTTAGTAAAATGTATTACAATTCAACAGCAGCGCCACCTGTCTACGGTCCACCGCAATACACCTTGGTACCAGCTACGTACGGCTGCTGCGAGCCATGCTGCGGCTCAGACAAACGCCCTCCGGCCCCACTTCACCCTGCTTACATATACTGATATGGGTCAATACATCAGTAATGGGTAAAAGGGTAAAAAGGGTAAAATACTTGTTATGTGGTGGGTACAAATTATACCGATGGTAAAAGATGAAAATTTTTCCCCATTCGTTTCGAAAATAAAAACTTTATTTGATTAGTAAATGAGAAATGATCTCTATGTATTTAATCTGGGCTTTTTAACGATGGGAACATCTATATCGATATCAGTGAATCGGTTAATGAAAATTAATTAAAATTAACGTTAATAATCGTTAAATCGGCAAAAACTTATGTGCGGCTACAAACTTCTAACCGTTATTAACCGCATATTAAAATTAACGTGATATTGGGCCTGAATTTTCGGCCTAAATAAGCTAAATATGAAAAACCGGTGCAACGCGGCATGTCCCGTATGTTCTTTGACGATAGATGGACTCACTTAACAAAAAAAAATTATGTACCGACACCTTTTTACTTTTCCGTTAATAAAACACTGTATCGATTTAATGATTTCGAATCGTTTATCGCTTAACCTTGTTTTCCACAAATTTTCAAGGTTTTTCGATAAATGCCTTAAAGTTCTTGAAACATTCAATAATGTCAGTTGATAACCAAAAAAAAGGATATTTTTTTATAGTATATCTTAATATTTTACTAACGAAAACGGAGGTAAAGCGTGTTCGTAAAAAATAAAAATAGTTTTGTCGTATAGTGAAATCGTCAATCGTCCAAACGTAGTCCTGGACAGGGCGACAATGCATCTTAAGAGGATTGTGTTGTGGCTTTTCATACAAACCTCGTTAACGGTTGCACTCCATTAAAACTTAACCGATTGGGACAAAAAAATATATGGTACATCCACAAAAACTAGATTTATGCGTTCTTAATTTTTTCAATATTTTGATAAATCTCTCGTAAGAGAAATAAATTGATCATTTTCCGAAATTTGTTTATCTTTCTCAGCATCTTGTGAAAATGCAATTAGTTTCATGTTGAACATGTTGTGAAAAACGAAAAAAAAAAATCGAAAAATAAATCCTACGCATTTAAGTTTTTTGTCTTACAATGTATCAAAATATTGAAAAAAAAAAAAAAAATTAAAAACTTATGAACCTAGTTTTTGTTGATCTGAATACCATATAATTTTTTTGTCCCAATCGGTTAAGTTTTAATGGAGTGCAGCCGTTAATGCCGGTTGTATGGAAATTTGCCACAAGACAATCCCCTTAAGCTGTCTACGTAGAAATATAAACAGAATTGATTTTGTACTTTTTTTTCGAAATCATCCACATTAGTAACGCAAAAATCTAACTTAATAGGACCTCAATAAACTATTGCTATGATTTAAAACATTTTGCTTAAGTATGTAGATATCATAGTTATTTGTAAAACCGAAATATAAAATATTATGTAAAAAAATCAATTAAGTAAATATCTGTTACAGGATGTATAGTAAGTCGGTACTATTTTCACAACAAAAATCTATTAAAAATAATTGTTATTCGTTTATTAACGTAAATTTTTCGCTTAATTAGCTTCGTCTTCCAGTAAAGTCGATATATATTAATTTTTGTTATTAATTAATAAGTTGTTAATATATCTAATTATTAGTTACGATCGTAGTATTTGGAATCGACCCCCACGGGGTAGAATTCTAAACGCCTATGGTTATGATATTCTATAGATATTTAAGGTTGAATACTTCTATGTGAGAAAAGTGTTCAAGAATTTCGTCTTGTCGTGAGTATTATCAATATCGATAAGGAATGATAACTGTTCGTTGTTATAAATGTAATTATTATATAACAATAATTAATCAGTAATTTGATGTGAGAACGCTATTAAAATATAATGTAGCTATATTAACACTAACACACACTTCACATAATTAATAAATATGGGACATTCAGTTGTTACGAAAAACATTTTTAGGGATTCGTATCTCAATAGTGAAAACAACTCTTACAGGATGACTTCTTTCTTCGTCTGTCTGTCTGTGTGTCAACCCTTATTCTCGGGAACGCGTAGAGGCATTATGTTGAAATTATTTTCAAATACTCAGGTATACGGACCCTTGGAACTGTAAAAAAATCAAGTCAACGCAATCGAAAAGTGCGGCCGTCATCAAAACCTACAAAGCACTTTCCGTTGGCCTAGATTCATGAAAGGCAAGAAATAAAGTCTCACCCGAAAAAACCCGAAAATCGTTAATTTGTAGTAATATCAAATAAAAAAAATATCTTTTTGCGTTTCTCTGTCAAAACACTTTCTCAGGAATTCATAAATGTATCAAGTTAAAAATTATACTGGAGCTGAAAAAAATAAAGGTTCTAAGTTAACGTAAACAAGAAATACGGTCATTTATTGACATTGAATTTTTTTTAATTTTGACAACATAGTCCAACATGTGTCAGTGGTAGACTCATTCTAACGTAAGTATCAAATTTACTTACAATTAGTCAATAAACAAAGTTATTTAATTAATAGCCCCACTCAATGCTTTAAACTGGGGGCTGTCAATTCTGTCTGCAATGAGCGACAGGACGCTGCTTTGCTTTGGCTGGCCGACACTCGACCCAGCGAGGAGGCTACCCGCTGCTGCCTTACGCCATAGAATTCGTCTGTGCTCCTGCACGAACATTAGCGAGGCAACAGCAGCGCCCTGAAGGCATTGCCCTACTGTACTCGGGGAGCATTGTAAGCTTTTTGAGACCCACAGGCCGCTAGTATATAATACTTGCCAAAAAGCCTTGAACAGGGTAATCTTCACTCTGTTTGAACATCCAGCGAACCTGCGGGCCAACATATTACTCCTCACTGCCAACGTTCTCCTTTCGTGTTGTATATCTAAGTCATCTTTCAAGTCGGATGTAACAATGTGACCAAACTATCTGAACTGTTTCACAATTTTTGACTTGTTACTCGCCAGCAATATCGGAAGCACATCGATAGGCGTTTCACTGTCGGACCCGAACACTACGATCTCACTTTTAGTGGGATTGTACAAAAGACCATTCGCTGAGGCATATTCTTCACAGACAGCATCTTCCTGAGGGCACTGATTGAGGGACTCAGCAGACTCTTATATGTACGTAATATTTGAAAGTCCCATACGATATTTAAAAATGTTACTAGATTTTTATTTCAAGTTTCACTCGGGGTTCTCACACAACGTAATAGTGTGCGTCAACCGTTTGTTTGTGACTTTACCATCGTCGGATATATAACGCAATATTTTAAAAAATATGTGCGATTTAAAATAAAATATTACAAAGGTGTAATACGTAAAACTCCAAGTTATCGTTCTATGTGTAAGAACTGTAAAAGGTCTAAAGCGAGCCCCCGAGGCTGTGTTTAAAAAAATTATATCCTCGTTTTTTCGTAAATACCCACTCTTCTTTTTACATATCAAATTTAAAAAAAAAAAAACAATACCCCGCGGCTTGTACGCACACTATAAGATGTTACTAAAATAACATAATATGTTATTTAATTTTAATTTAATTAAGTAGATATTATATTATTAATAATTAAATTAGAATATTTATGTGCTTTCAAAGCGCAACAGCTTACGAATGTATATAACGACATGATAATACCTCCGAAATGAAAAAGACATTGTATGTAGGATCGTGTGTTTTATAAAAAAATTATATTTTTTTAATCCCTTTTATTAGATTTATGTTCAATGACGAATAACTATTAAAAAGTTAACATCAAGTAGCTGTTAGAACATGGTGGATACTGATTGAACGATAGGAAATATTATCAAATTGAATTGAATTTAATAAAAAAACGTGTTAATATGTTCCCATAGTGATCCATTGCTGGGAAGTAATATCCCGTCTGATAAAATAAAAGGATTTCCAAGTTAAAAAAATTATCACAAACAATTATTTTTTTTTAATATACAAACTTAAATAATTCTTTTCTTTCATAAATTGTTAATATTTTCATAATTAAAACTATTGACATCCTTGGAAATTTTTTTTTTAAGATATAGAAAACGTTATAAATTAACTTGATGACAACAATTTTTTTTTTTTTTTTGGAAAAACAAATATTTCCGTTAGTTTTATAGTTTTATAATATTGATTTTTTTTTCCATCTATACATACTTGGGCCTGTTTTGGATTGTACAATTAAGTAGCCTGTAGACATGTATAAAAAGTTACATAATTTATTTTTAAAATGGTACAGCAAAAACACGAAAATAAGATTCACCTCGTATTATTCATCCTGTGACTTTAAAATAAGTTGGGTATAAATTGACCGACTTTATTGTATTAAGGGCATCGATTTATTAAGGGTCATAATATATCATGTAATTTACCGTCATCTAACAGCTATTTGATTTTACTTCCATTAGCTTGTTATTAGAAAGGTCAGAGGTCCAAATTAAGATATCTGCGGCACGCCTAATTCTTGCCTGTTTAAAGGAGTTCGGAAATTTATCAAAAAATTAAATGTACGCACTTTAAATATTTTTTCCTCAATTTTTTTTTGGTACTTATAGCCAAGATTGTGATACTGGACTACAAAAGATACGAGTAGATAAGATAAAACCCATTATAAACTTATTTGTATATGAAATGCATGCTATAAAATATACATTCGACTTCAAAATAAAAAAGAAAACACTTGACAGGACCAAAATCTTTTGAAAAAGGGTGAATTTAATAATCTCACTAAAAACCGAATGTTCAAGGAAATGACGATGTTGATACGTAAGTATAGTAAATGTTATCTTTGATGTCGTATTTAAAGTTAATGGCCACTGTTACAATTGCTAATTATTTTAAAAGCCTTTTTAGAAGTTTATGACGCGACAATTTAGCAGCGCCATCTATTGACATGATGGTTAAAATAAAAGTTGTTTCTAGATGTCGTATAGATTTGATAGTTCAAATTATCGCGAAAATTCTAAGGATATTGCGAAAACACGGATAATTAGACAACGGTGATTATATTTTTCAATCTTTCTAAAAAAACATTCTTAACGCTGATTGGTTTGATTTTTTGCTTGCTGGCCAATTCTTACTCTGATTGGTTCATATCTTTTCGCATGTAGCTTTGAGGTTTATATCATAGAGTTATAAAGGGTAAGAAATGACAATGCCTATTCATAGGAACTTTACTTTTACAAACTTAAACACATTAAATATCAAAAAACTGCGGGCTCGCTTACAAAATCACGACCACAAATAAAACAACGTGCGAAAATAAATTGACATTTAAGTCGTCAACCAATCAGAGAAGATGTTTTTGCGGGGCGCTCAAACCGGTCAATCAGTGTTCTTTTTTCATAATAACTAACGATTCTCTTCGCAATCTTACTAAGGCGACTAGCGTTTTCGCGAAAACACTACCTTTTTTCAGTAAGATCGAAAAATATAATCATCACTGTCTAATTATCCGTGTTTTCACAATACCTCTAGAATTTTCACGATAATTCGAATTATCAAATCATCCTACGACATATACGTAAGGTATTTTTATAAATAGGTCGAAAAATAGTATAATATTGTTTTAATATGTTAACTACCTATTCACAAGTATATAACCTATTTAATAAGATTTAGAATTTTAACTATTATTTAACTCAATAGTGGGTGGGACCTATTGAAATAATGGTATAAAGAGAAATTTTAATTTTATTAGCGATTGAAATATTGGCCCTCTCAAATTAAATATATATCTATATATTATATACATCACTATTAAAAATGCGAATTTCGATGTAAGGCTTATTCAATTACTACATTTAAAATAATAGTTAATGAGAAGCTGTCAATTCTTCTTGAATTTTACAAGAACTGTTAGGTAGGTATACCTAGTTAAAATAGGAAGTAAGCTAAAATTGGCATGCTCGTACCTATAGAATTTGATTCTGTGCTCAGTTTTCTTGCTCATTAATTTTTATTTTTAGGGATGCCTCCACCAAATGTTTATATAAAATATGTTTGTATTCCTTATACAAACATATATATTATTTAAAAAAAAAAATATGAATTTAGGCACAATAAGTCTTTCTAGTCGCATAAAATACTATCAGGCACTGAATGTACATTTTTACTTAATACGTTATATTTTCATATCATATAGTACAGTTCAAAAATTTGCAATTTTTAGCTGTTTGTCATATCTACCTCTAAACCAGGAAAAAAGGTAGCAACTAAGAAATATTTTTTTCTTCAAATCATGGGTTTGTTATATATAATATATGTGTAATATACCTATTACGTAAACAAGTTCGAAAGGGCGATTTGTATTTTACGTTTTTTTTTTAATATGTGAACGCTATAACATATTTAATATACTTACAATAGTAAAAGCAAGACAGGAATATGAAGTACGCATGGGAAGTTGCTACGATGGTTTAGATCTTCTAATCTCATTTAGGTAAACTCTATAAACAGCAACGAGAACACTTATAGTTGCCAATCATATCAAATCATAATTTTTAGGGTTCCGTAGCCAAAGGGTGGAATGGGACTTTATTACCTACTGAGTCTAAAATGTCTGTTTATCACAGCCCTCTAACTCGGTGACGGTAAAAGGTATCCAGCTAAAATTTTTAAAAATAATAAAAATAATAAGTTTAAATACAGGGGCTCCCAATACATAGATATCAATGAAATCAGGCTAGGTAAAGACGTCTTAAATTAAAGCCTCACTAACGCGCATTCGAACAGTTATTCAGTTTTATTTTGATATGGTGAGTAGGTCTTACCTAGATACCGTGTATCCATTTATTGTTTTTTTTGTAACTACTTAACAGAAATATATTGTATGATGGTACGGAATCCTTGGTGCATGAATCTGCCTCACACTTGGCCGGTTTTTATTCATAAAATAACTTCTGCTATATTTTGATTCAGTACATTTTATGTAATGTAATGTATTGATTATATGATCAGTAAAAGTCAAATAACGAGGCACAAAAATAGGTATAACGCCTGTACTTATCTGCCTTTTATTTTACCTGCCTAGTTATGAATTATGATATTCGATACGATTTTAGTTTTATTTTCAAGATAATTTTTATTTTTTATTCTGAATTTAGTATAACCATCTAAGTATAATTTTCTCTGGATATATAAAAGTTTTATTCTGGATTTATTTAGCAATTTTTTCTTGAAAAAATCGTTTAATAAAATATTCCTGTGAAGTCATCTGGACAGATGTTTATTATTTATTTTATCTAATATTAAATGAGATCCTTATATTTTGCTTCATTCATGAGAATACAATGTCATTCGATGTACACCTGTCCTAAATATTTTATAATTACATTTTGCTTTTGTGTTTTTATTGTGGAAAGCAGCGGTAGAAGCTCAATTGTCCAGATGATGTCACAGGCACAATTTCGACACCAGATGAATATCTAACAAATTCGTTGAAAGAAAAAATAGATATTTTGAATGGTTGTTCTAGAACCTTAATCCTTTCAATTTTAATAACCATCGAGCGTAACTCTAAAATTTTAGTCCAAATCCATTGACTTTTCCTGTAAATATATGTATGTAGGTATATTTCAGAATGAAAAAATGTTAGTACTGATTACTAACACCAGATGGCAATCCACACATTTTACTATCAATGTAAAATTTTCATACTCCCTACATATAATAATATGTATCTATGTAAACGACAAAATATTTCTTTGGGGCTTGTTAATATTACAATTAACTTTATATATTGAATAAAAGTGAGAGGGTACGGATAAGGATAAGGACATATTAGTTTAAACGCTTTATGTTCCTTTTCCTTCAACTATGTTTTCCTAAAAAAATTAGCAACTCTAAAAAAAAACCAATGATATACCTAGCTCGAGCTACTCTCAAGTCACAACCGAGAAATTACGAACAGACAGACTGACTGCCCTTGTTATGGTATTAAAATATAAATATAATAATTTTATAGTAGTAGGTAATTATTGTAAAGCAAAAAGACAATATATTTTGATTTAAATAATAAAATAATATTAAATCATTGAGCTGGAAATAGGTTTTTACTCACGAAGCCTATTTTTCTATCTCTATGGTCTAAATGATATCTAGAGAACGCCCGTTTGTTAGCTACCATAAGAGCAAAATATATAAGTACCCTGTTACAACCATAGAGATAATAGAATAGATAAGGCAAGCCAGTTCGAAATGTTGGCCTCAAGAGAAAGAGACAGACAATAAGAGTACCTTGATTTATACTATGGTACAGTTATTTTCTATCCTTTTTTCTCCCATGGCCAACCGATGGCCAACCGTTACATGCAGGGCTTTATGGAGCTTGCCTACTCTAGTTGTATTATGTCTATGGATACATCAGATATACATACATTGAACTAAATACTAGTACAACAGACAGCACGAACAAAATCTGTGCGCGCGGCACTATCACCTTGAATCTACCACATTGATTTTTCTACCAAGTATAATACGTTGTATTATGCAAGATTTATACGTATTATGCATGGTTCGTTTCCACTAGAATACACAGAATTGAAAGTATTATACAAGTATTTAGTAGGTACTATACATGTAGTGACATTACTTGTAGTTAAAACAAGTATGGCGGCAACGGTAGAAAATAATTTAGTTACAAAAATTAGTTTTGGATGGTTTTAGTTTTGTTTTGTTAAATTATCGTCGATAAGTTACGCCACATCTTTTTTCTTCGCAGTTGATTGATTTTTACACGTTATTAACATCCACGACGGCCTTTTTTTATTGTTGTTTAATCACGTTTTTGGCACGCGATCGTGATGAGCATGGGCGAGTGACTGAATGAGTAGTTAGTGACTGAACAACGCTTGGCGCAAACTAGTATATAGTTCTACTAGTATATAGTTCAATGTATACATAGTAAAATATATCATTAACCGTATTTCAAGTACAATGAATTAATTATATGTGTATCGTAGTTAAGAATAATACGTATCAATAAACAGCTTTTATCAATTTTCGTGGCCTGATCTAGCAAAATCTATCTGCTAACATATCGTTTGTAAATTAATATTATATGCTAAAATGTAATTTATTTTTTGTATCACACTGTTGTATATAACTTATATATAACTTATAGTCATGTTTAGCAAATAATGTATAACAAAAATGGTAAGGAATTTAAGGCAGTCGCGCACTATGCATACAAATTTCACAACTTTTAGTTGGCTTAACCGATAATGGTCGTGATTATTCAGAACAAAAAAAAAAACTAATATACTATTTTTGCACGTTCTCGCAAACATCTGAATGTATGTAATGTACTGGAATGTCTATTTGAATTCATATTTACGTTTCATTTCGCTCGTTTAATTGACGTGACTTTATCGCATATTTTATTGACGTTGTCATTTTCAGACATATAGAAGACGTCATTTTGCGAGCATTTTTTGACGTTTCAACCTGTCTAGCGTATCTCGCGTTTCAGCCATTTTACTTGACACATTTCTGTCAATCTATTTTAGAATCTTAGTCTCTACTTGAACATTTCCGATATTAACATATTATGTGTCAGTGACTTACTTAAGAGAGGACAGAACGCCTCGGAAAGAGAGTTGGATTTCGATACGATATCGTTTCGTTCAGAATGTTTTCGCGTAGTATAGGTATCTATACTGACATGGTTTCATGTACCGATTATTCATCCCTTTAAAAAATTAGGAAATACTATTCATAACCAACGCCATTAGACCATTTTTTGTCTGAGTCCGCCTAAAGTCTGGCACACTAGTGAGCCTGAAAAAGAGCAGAAAACTAAAAAAAATATATTGGTGTCACATTAATTGATTATTTATACGCTTATAGTGGCTACCATTTCGGCGACGAAGAGACTTGGAAATAATTTACTTTTCAAGTATCAAAACTATTTCTTTCTACTAACCATGTGATAGGTGATGCCATCATTTTTATCAATTCGCCGCTCTTTCTGCTCAACTTTCGTGTACCGAACTTTATTAACCGTGGTATTGATTTCTATAACAAAATAGCTGTCTCCAATGTCATTTGTTATACAAAAAATAGACAATATTATATATGTTCGTACAGTTTTTAAATTTTCTCTATCAAAATTCCAATTTTCGGGCAATTTTATGTGTTTTATTGTAATATTAAAGAAGTAAAAAGAGTAGGAACGACATGCGACCGATCACTGAATATTGCTGCATATAACTAGTTCAGGCTGTGTCTGCTGCACAATCGCGCTAATAAAACAATAACTGAACTATATTTTCTATATCGCGTTATTAACTTGACAGAAAGTTCAACGGAACGCAACCGCTGTCAAACAGAAAGTTGACCGTTGGCAAATTATGTTTTCATTACTCGGAAAGTGCGCTTGAAGTTACCTGATCAGAGGGATGAAAGTAGTACTTTTCGTCCCTGGGAAACGATTTTCCCTGCCGTCAAAAAAAAATTTAAAAAAAAAACTATGCAAGCCAAGCCATGTCCCAACTTTTTATACAGCAACTCTGTTAAATCGCGGCGTAAAATTGTAGTAAAAAAATATTACTAACAATTTTGTAACCTGTCTTCATACTCATAATCTACTTTATAAATTATTATTTAATTTACATAGATTTGAGCTAAATATTTACCGTCATGAATGATAAAAAATACTGGCTAGTAGAATGCCACAGTAAAAAAAAAACACAAAAAAAGCGAGAAAGTGGCAATTCGATCTTCAGTTGTTTGGCCGAGTGCTAATTATTTACGTACCTATACAATATTTGTATAAAATGTATAAAAACAAAATAAGTTCATCAGACTCAGATATGGATTAACGCGTTATTTTTTTACTTTCCTCATATTCGTAATGAAAAGCAGTTTGTTTACCTCGGGTGAAAGACCTATTTAGGCACTCGGAACTATTAGCGCCCTCGCTACGCTCGTGCGCCAAACCATCTCATGCCTAAGTAATTCCCTTTCACCCCTTGTGTAACAACCTACTATTGTTGTTTGAAGTTTAGCGCGATATCCATTTTCGCACAGCTGAATCCATAAAAGTACAATTTGACAAGAAGCCCTCTTCTGTGCTGACCGTCTAACCATTCATACTCTAGGTAGCTAATGTGTACTTAGACTTACCCGTTGCGAGATGGCGAGTTGCAGTCCGAGTTAAGTCCGTGTGGTCCACGCGTCGGCATTCACCCCGGCGAAATTGCGTTTGATATTTTCGATACTGTGAAGTGACAGCTCTCGCTCTATTAAAAAACGATCGCAATCGGAACTGAATTAAATATTAATTGCCACCGAAACGAAAATGTTCTGTTTTAAGGCAATCGGGTTGCTGTAATGAATATATGGATCCCGTCAACTCTTGCTAGGTGTGATGAAAGAACTACAATTAAAATTCGGCGCCTGAAATACCAATGATGAAAAATTATAAAACAGCATTTGGCTCTAAGGCGCAGACTGTACGTACCACAGTATGAAATTCCTGGAAACTCCGCACGAAAGTTGTTCAGATCGCGGTACTTGAACGAATTTGAAATAGTCGCTTGTGCACCGTGTATCAGTGCAGCCGATTGACATTATTTTGTATTTTGGAAAACTATCTGAAAAAAATGCCGTGCTATGGTTTTAGTAAGTGCAAAAACAACATCCGGCATTCTAAAAAGGTGGATGGGACTACTCATCACACGTAACTTTATAATATTTTATTAATTTAGTTTTTATTAATTTAGGGAGTTGATTCTCGGACCATTTGGCTTTATGTCTAATGAGACATTGTCGATGATATGCAATATTTTTCTAGCGAAAACGTAATTCCGTTTTCTCAAAAGCCATATAAAACATTACAATTTTCGACCATATGAGACATGATAGAAAATTACGTTTAGCCTACAAACAAATTAGGTTTCATTGAAATTGTCTCATGAGACTAAAAGTCAAGCGGTACGAGAATCACCCCCCCCAAAATTGCATCGACTATTTTCGGACGCGTTCGGCCATTCTCGTTTGCTATCTGTGCGACGTACAATGTATAGGGATCTTCGCGTCTAGTACCTAGGTACATATATGTCGGTAGTCTAAAGTAATCACTAAAGCCATTATTATATAATTATGTAAATGGTTGGAGTCTTGAAATATCTGTTTTTTAGCACTAATTTTGGGTCGGCTTTCCAATGCTGCCTGATGAAAATTGTGTTCCTAATAATGATCAATTTGAAACCCGGCTAAGGTTGATGGTCCATCATTTCAAAAAAAATAGGTTAGGGTTTGCTAATGATAATGTGAGGAGCGAAGCGGAGCGGAGCGACAAGCCACCAACCAAGAACCAACCAATCAAGAAGCCATATATTTTTTGCATTTCCTTAAAAAAATATTTACTGCACGAGGTTCCTATGTCCCTCCCCTATAAGCCTGATTAAATATTTTGTAACTTTTCAGCAGGCTACATTGGAAAGCGCTACCCTAATTTTAGCTTCGACGTAAATAAATTATAAAAGGTATCTATATAGAAACTACAAAACTTATTAGGGACACAGTTGAGTTAATCAAATTGTCAATTAACATGTTTGTTAAATGATACCTAAACTAGAGACAAAAGGCGATTCATAGCTTTTTTCATAAAGACTATAAGCGCGTTCAAATAACTTAATATAAACATATTAAATATTGACATTACTAAGGAACTGTAAAATGAAATCTAATTAAAAACTAAAAGTACCTACAAATTAAAAATCCTATATAAATAATGGGAACGCGGGACTATTTTAAGGGGACGACGACGGGTCCAAAGTGCCAAGGCAAGAATACTTGCCGCTTTGCCGAGCTGGATTGCGACACTGACCCTTTAAACAAGATATTCCTTGCTCAAAGGATCCCCTATCAAAAAATGTATGGACCTTTTTACGCGCCCTATCGTTTGTCGGATTCTTATATAAAAGACATAATTTTAAGCCGCGTTTGCGTCGCAGTTTAAGCAAACGGGTACGCTGGCTGTTTAGTTCGAGAACCAAGACTAAATTCTTTGATTTTAGCAAGCGTGCGTCTTCTAGTCTATGCTACTTTCAAAATTCGGTGCTTAAGTCTCCGTCATTATTGTGTTTCTGTATATTGAATTTGCCAACTAAAAGTTGTGTAGTAATCGCCTAGCATTATTAATAAATAAAGGATATTTATCGATTCAATTATCGTTCATAAGATTTCGCGTTATTTATATTTTCTCTTTCTTTCCATTATTAATATACGATTTGCACAATTTTACAGGGACAATGACAATACAGTTATGTCATAATGGCATAAGAGAGATGTTTGCGTTGAATCGAGTATAGAAAGTTTGGAATGGAATGTTCGGTACCCACTTTATGGAAAAGTTTTTGGTTTGTTTTATCGGTTGAACACATTATATATGCCGCCCGGTCGGTGTCCTTTGACAGAGGCATCATATCAGTTTCTTGGTCCAACCACTCTGTCTTATGCTGCCACGTGGTTGATATAATAATGCAGTCATGACAACTTTAAGACTAGGATCGCCTCGCGAGTCGCGTGCCCCGCTTTCTCCCAACGCGCCCAGCTTCACTCATACCCTAACGGACCCTATATTGTTGCCGACTTTATTACTTATTCTATGGTAATATGGATTGGAAACAGACCTTTTATTCAGACAGCGGTCGCGTATCGGCGACTCTAGTGTAGAATATTCACTCTTGCGCAAAATTCGAAGCGTAAACCTTTTATTTTGTAGACCAGTACAATTATTTGTATTTTACGCTCATGAACGTTATAACTAAAAATGACTAGCTTCCTCCCGCGACTCTGCTCGCGTGATATTTCTTATTCGTCATTATGCTGTACTCTTAAAAATATCAGCGTGAAGTTTCAATTAATGTTGATCCATGATTTCAGTTACATCACAATCGGTTTTGTAGATTGGAAATTCGTCAATAAAATACAACTTTTAGTACAAAAGCTTTAATAAGAGATGGCGTTAGGAGTCACTTTTTTGTATTGGCAAATTTGAAAATTATTTTTTTCTCTTCATTTTGTTATTATTCATATAGTAAAGTAACCTGTTTAAAATATAATTCCTCTTCCCCTGAAATGTAAAAATAAATATATTTTTTTAATGCACTGCATCAAATAGTAAGTTTTTTTTTGCCTAAATTTGTTGGAAGACCTACACGTCTTGGGAATGTGATAACAGGTTTACATTTTTAAGGTCACAGAAACGACAGCACTTAATTTTGGTAGTGTTTTGGTACATCTGTAACGAAATTTAAAATACATATAGGTACTAATACTTACCTATTAAATTCCTGATTATGGTTTTGCTCAATCCCTATTTTCTTAGATTTATTTTCTAAAGTAATCAACTCATAATTTGATGAATTTTGTAAATAAAAACACTTGGTAGTGAAGTCTGTCAATAGTTTCTATGAAATATGATTTTCTATGATTTATTGAGTATTAAAAAAAAATTAAAGACACAACGGTTTTTATTTTGTACTTTAGAATTAACCACTTTCGAAAAAATCGCTCTTAAAATGTTTTATTTCAACATATAATTTAGAATATGACCCTCCCCTCACCAATGAAAGTTCTGTGGATACGTATAGTTTATTAATCAAACAAAATTAAAAAAACTATTGTTATTTTATTAAAGACGTCCAAAACACATCATTTGAAAATGGATATTACGTAAGTTTATAGTACTTACCTACTTATTTCGAAAAGGGATAGATCCGCAGATTGTTCTTGTAAAAGGTGTTAGCTTATAATTTATTTTAATAACACCTCGACGATTTTCTAAAACTCATGCCAAATATGTTGTCCATCTGTTCTGACATTAGCAAAAAGAAAAACTTTTGATAGAACTTTACAAATTTAGAGTCCATTTTCTTTCTGTTGAAATCGTTTTACCCTGTATAGAAAATGTTGCGGTTGATACGAAATATTTATTTATTTATGAACGTTTTAATATCAATATTTTAAAATGTTAACTACTTTTAAGTGACCTCAATACTCGTAAGTCCTTAGGTCAATCAAGGGCCACAGCGCTATTAGGAATTACGCATAACATTACGACCACGCTGTCACAAAATAAATAATATGACCAGATCCCAGGTGGTAAATCATAGATATACATACTATAAGTTCGGTTGTCACCATAGCGGGGTGCTTAAGGCCAAATTTCATTCAATCGAAAACGAAGATAGACTACTTATCAAGATAACTATGTATCTTGTGACGATTCGGCACAAGATTAAGCGGACCATTTACAACTATAGTGATGCCGCATCCATGTAATAACGTTTCAAACGAATTCTACGCACAAGCGTTCGTATACCCTCGGTTGCGGACGCAAGTGCAGAATTCATTTTGTAGTTTATATGAAGATGGGTTTACTGTTCGTATAATTTATTTTGTGTTGTAAACTCTGGTTAAAGCTGAAAAATTCACTAAAATATCTTCATTAATTTGTATAGGTAGTAATTAATTACGGTATACTTAATCATAATGGTCTCGAAGAAAATATTTAAAATGAGAGAGATTTTAATCGGTGTTGAGTGCAAGGTAAATTAATATTACTAGATAAAAATTATCAGCATGATATATGTTAGAACAGACTGTTCTACCGTGGTATTCATTAAAAATGTTCGCTTCATTTTTATTAGAGAATAAGGTAAGCGCATTACGATAGCGATTTTATTTAATATACTGGCGCACACAATAATTAATAATAATTGGAAAAGTTAATAATTAATTCGGATTAATATAATGGTTGGATTTAACGTGTTTCGCTAAGTACGCCATGATATCATCGAATATTGTTGATTGTTGTAGTGGAAATAAAATTGTAGTCTATAATTGTGATATTGTTATTGATGTATGGATATTTTATTATTAACACGATCCTCTTGTTGACTCGTATGTGAAAGTTAGCGATTTTTCGTAAGATTAATCCGGTGTTCGTCTGACGGATTGACTTTATCTATCACAAGATTTTAAAAGTTATTTTATTCCATCTACATACATAATAATTAGTAAAACCAACACGTTAAGTGTCAGATAATTTACGCCTTTGAAGCAAAAGTACCTGTTTGCTATCTTTCTATGAATTTATTTAATTTAAGTAAGTTAGTAATAGTTCTTAGTCATTCATTGCTGTTTTCATATAAAAAAAAAAAAAATATACGTATATATTAAATATATCATGTAAAACACACTTTATCCAATCTCATCTCTATCTTTATTTGTATTAGTTTTAGGTACAATAAAAGTAAAGCAATAACATAAAATTGTATGTACGTTAGATTTAAGTTATTATTTATTAAATTAATAAACACAAAATGTTTTTTATTTATTGAATATTAGCTGTGCCATGCCCGTAGCTCCACCAGTCTGAATTTCGAACTAATTTATTCAATGGAGTGTTAGTTCAATTTATTGTTTTAATACAATCGTATTTTTTTTTAAATAGTAATAGTAATATCAAACAATCACTATATTATGTTATAGTGTTAAAATTTAATTAAGATCGGTTGTCACCACAGCTAGGGACCAACATATCATTACTACATTGTTTTACGACTTTGTTTTATAATATTACTAGCGACCCGCCCGGCTTCGCACGGGTAGCAGAGCATATAAGCCGTAGTGTTTTTTCTGCGTAGTGTCCTATCAGCTTGTTGCGTCGAACATGTGGATTTGATTTAATTAGATTCAAATGTAACGTAAGTTCGTCCTGCTTGGAGTATTTTTAATGTATTTTATTTTCAATTCTTTATATTAAGATAAAGTTATAACTTTAGCCTAAACACGTGTGTCGCGGCGTCCGATATTATATTTTGCGATAGCTCCTCAGATATTAATTTAAATTGTATAGTGTAAAGGGCAATCATAATATTCATGAAATGCTGAAGGTAAATAACGTATTTAATTTGATAAGGATTAACACTGTATCCGTATAAATTGTTTTCCAATCACCTCATCACATGAGACCATTTTTTTTAAACCAAAATAGGTACAGTAAGTTATCCATAAAAGATACACATATATTATGCCATCCCGGACTTTTCTTTAGTCCTATAAAAGAGACATAATTCCTCCATACATTATTTTGTTATATCCTCAAAAAGATTAGGCAGCGATTTCGATGAAAGGTCCCAGCCGGCTTGATTTTTTTCCGACTTCTTCAACAATAATCGTCATATTTCAACAAATGTCTATAAAACATTATACACGTATACCTTCCTCTTAAATTACTCTGTCCATTGATATCAATAATATGCCAATCCGTTCGGTAGTTTTTGAGTTTATCGCGTTCAGACAAACAAACAGACAGATGCGGCGGGGGACTTAATTTTATAATATGTAGTGATTATAAAACAAAGTCTCCCCGCTGCGCCGCGCCGCCGCCGCCGGTCTGTCAGTCTGTCTAAACGCGATGAACTCAAAAACTACCGAACGTATTGGCATATTATTGATATCAATGGACAAAGTAATTTAAGAGGAAGGTATACGTGTATAATTTATTAATGACTGATAGTACATATTAAATCTCTATCTCAAAAATTACTGAACTGATTTTGATGAAATTCGCAGTTCCGTAAGTTGGACTATCTAGGTACTTAACTACAAAAGAATTTTTGCCATCTGGTTTATAGTTTTTGAGATATGCGCGGACAAACATACATACACTTATGAAACGATACCCACTTATTTTAATGTTGAAATATTGGTCAGATATAATGTGGTAATTGGTTTGCTATTTGCAAGTATACGATATTCATCTTTATCAAATTTAATGCTTTAGTTATAATTGCCGTCACACCATACGATTCATAATAATACCTTAGGAGTTATCACAAAATGAAAACTATCGCGCTACAAAATAAATTCAAGCGGTCCCACAACGACGAGACACGTGTGATGTATTCAGACAGAAGTTATCAATGTTGTATACAAAGAAATATTTTAGTTTATTTTTATGTAAGTATATATTTTTTAGTTTTTCAAATATTTTCTGAATTGGAAATAAAATACACATCGAAAATACTCCAAGTAGGATGCACATGCTCTATGAAACAAACTAATACGGCACTACGTCAGCAAAAATGCCGGCATAAAAAGTTTACATCAATGTCACATGCACAAGATAGGTTTAGAGAGTTTGATTCGATCGTAGTCGAGAATTAGAAAGTCGTAGTATGGTCCTGTTCATCTTATGTAACTTTGTCACCCTAATCAGAAATAGACAGTATGTCATCCACTTTAAGGCGCCCACTAACGTCCTTGTTTCTTTTATCTTTTTGATTCGTTTTTAAGTCAAATATCTAGGACCCCAAAAAACATCGGTCACGTCCCATAGTAACTTGGACCTGGTTTTCAGAGTATTTGTATAAAAATATCAAATGGAATGAAATTGATTATTGTAAGTATAGTTGTAATAAAAATTGTCATATATTAATATTTTCGATACAAAGCCTGAATGTAAAAATACTTTAGACATGGCTGTATGAGCATAGTTTCTTTGCCTTCTTATCAATGGTAGAACATGAATGCGCTATGCTCTATGGACCTTTGACGTATGTAAATCATAGAGATATATAACTAGAGTAGGCACTTGTTCTATGGTAGGCAAGCTCCATAAAATCCTGTATGTAACGGTCATGTAACGGTTGAAAAGTTTAACCTATGCACTACACATTAACCCAATTTGGTTAGATTGAGAGTAACGAGCCATATAATTAACAGAGACAACTGATTGAAAGTGATTGATGACGATTTAAAAGATTAAATGTGTTTATAAGTTAGTTCACATTACTTTAAAAACCCTTTTCGTTTTTCATCCAAAATTAAAACAGTAAAAAACTTTTGCGGTAATTTCACTCTTCAAAAAATTAACTAAATTTTTTTTTTAATTTTTGAGGTTATTTAATTAGTGAACTTATTTTTTATTTATCATATTTTGGGGTTTTATTTACGCAAATCAAACACGGATGACATGTTCAGTGTTGCCATATTTAATTTTCGAAAAATTGTACAGTCGACACAAAAAAGATGGTTTTTCATCTGCTGAACATAAGCCTCCTCCATGTAGGGTTGCCAACCATACTGTTAAAAACAGTATTATACCTGTTTTTGGTCTTTAATACTGTTTACTGTTCACTAAAAATAAAGTATCCAAAATACTGCTTTTACAACACACTCAAAAATACTAGTGCCCAAAGCCAAAATCGTCCAAACCACAGAGTAAGTTGCTACGTAATGCAGTCTTTGAGTTTCTGAACGTGCTCGGACACCAGAATGAATATTTCAACATCAATTTGACACTGTCAATAATAACTACGCTGTTGTCGTAACTTATGACTGGTGTTCTATAGCTCTTATAAATAACATCTCGTCTCAATGCTTTTCGGACCTTCGTTTTTTTGAAATGAATACGTGTGAATAATATGTATTTAAAACAGTGTAAAAATATATACTGTTTCTTTTAAATACTGTAAATTTTTTTCCTCGGGCCTAATTATACTGTTTTTTATTTTAAAAAAAGTTGGCAACCCTACAGAACTGAATCTTTTTTATGTCACAATCAATCAAATTAACATAGAAGATAAACCCATGATAAACCCTACACACAGTATAAATCTATACATTTCAACAGTGTCGGGTTAACTTGGCTCTCTGGTCTCTAGCTAAGCTCGTAGGCGATTCGATGGAAGTGTATAACCGTTTATAGAAGCTCTTAATTTCTTGCAAGATCTCTATTGTGAAGGAAATGACTGTGCCGACCTCCGTCTTCAGCTTCGATAGTTGGCTCTGCCCAGCATTGAGATATTTAGCAAACATTTAGGAGCCTTTATTTTGCTTTATCGCTTTTTTAATACGCTTCGTAATAAAATTGCGAATGTCTCGCCTCATCGATTTAGATATATCTTTGTTAAGCTGCCTGTCTCGGCCGAAGTTGCCCAAGATTGCAATCATCTCCCGTCGTTCTCGCATGAGTTCTAGGGTCTGATCTGAGAGCTTCTGTAGTACTATGGTACATGGTACTAGAGTGAAAAAGATGGTATGTTTACCATTTAAATGGTATGTTTGGCAACTCTGTAAATTATTCATTTTGATTGCCCTAAGCTACTACGGAAGCAAACGGAGCGGTAATGTTTTTGTCACGTAAGTCTGTTTCTTTTTGCCTGTGTACAAAATATTTATGGCGGCAACCTTTTTAAATAAATGAAACTCAGATACTTTTTTTGAACCTTGTTTTTTATTGTTATTCAAAATTGGTCACCGCTTGTAATGGCAATAATGGCATTCGTAATCTACCAAATTGTTTTTAAATACTGTAGCACCTGCAAACAAGTGCCTGGGGAATTACATAAATCATTTATATATAATCCATTATTATTAGTCTAAACAGCGCCACCTATAGGCACGCCACCATGCCGGGGCGTGCAACAGAAATCACCAACATCGCGTGTTGACATAAGCACCAACGCCGCACAGTAGATGGCGCGCGCGCACACCAGTAGGTTGGTGGCGCCCCGCCTGCGGACGGACCGCCGGGTGAAACTAACGCCCCCGGCTATGTGCCGATCCGAGCAGACTCACTCCGCCGAGAGCACGAGAGACAGACACGTCTTCGCCACCGCCTCACTATGGCGGCGGACGTAAATTTATTGTTAGAGAATAGGGGGTAGAGGGTACAGAGAAAAATTGCGACAACGTCGGTAGCGGAGGCAGGAACAATGGCAAACCTTTTGGCTCGAGAATTAATAGAGAAAAGTCGACGCAATCTTAAGGCAGATGGCCATAGAATAAATAGCTATTAAGATCGTTTCGTTCGTTGGCACGTATTCTCGCATAGGGATATTTTTGTATTCGTACACGAAAGTCGCGAGGTGCCGCAGAAGAGGTGAAGAGGCAAGATCGAATCTCCGCCTGCCCTAGTAACGCCCGTGGGCCAACCACGAGCCAACAGCGGCCGCGATCACCGGTCGCAGGCCAAAATCCAGAAAGGCCGCGATCACCCCTGCGCGCCCGCCGAGGAGCGACGGAATCTCAGCTGCCCGTTGGCAAGCTCCACCGCGACGACAGGAAAACGGTACGATTCAGTTTTATGGGGCTTAGCCCAAGTTCTAAGTGCGAGTGAAACGAATAGGCGGTTCAATTCCGCCCCCGTCCAATAATTGGCTACACGCGGCTCCGATAGAGACATTAATATTCGGTATTTTTCACCGTCCTGCGCGGCGGATATATCTGTGCAAATAGCCATCACCCTTCTTGGTTTAGAAAAGTAAATGTTAAATCCATTCTGATCAAAACGTGTTTTATTCCTTTTGGTCGAGCGCACAGCATCGCACAGCCTCCATTCCATTCCATATAGACGGTCCTTGATACAAAAGTCCTTTGCTCGCCGACTAGGCTCGATCCAGGACCGGCGGCAGCGATCTCCATCCATCGATATTTTTGTAACGTAAGTAGCTCCGTGTCGTAAACATACACATTATAATAAATACCCTTGCTATCCATTTCCTACACGTTACAATACCAGAGTCAAAAAACTATCTAATGAGAACAAGCTGAACAAGTGTACTACAGTGGTCATCCTGCAATTAATCAACACCAATCAACACCCAATTTACCCACGTTCCTTTTCGTATAAAGAATTATTGCCTTCACAAGCCGTTTACAAGAGTTATTTTAATTTTCTGACTTCTATTTTTTACAGTGATAAGCCAATGAAACTAAGTTATTTTTCTGTATATGAGTAATTAGTATACAACATATCAAAAAACCCAGGTTCATTTTCATTGTTTCTTTGTACAGCTCATTCCAGTTGTACTAAGTACTTATTAGTTCCATGGTTACATCACGTGCAACGTACGTGCATCATTTTGATAAATCTCCTAACCATCTCCTAACCAAGCAGATGCCAATCACTTTTGATTTCTATGTAGTATCTATGGAATAATAAATATGTCATCATAATCAGGGTCTTGTGAACCACCAACTTTGAAAAAATAACAAAAAAACTACATTTTTTAAAATTGAAATAAAGAGAACGGTTTTTCATTTTGAAGCATATTTTCGATTGAAAACTTAAATAGGTACGGTATGTTAAGTTGTTTAGTTTTATATTTAGTACCAAGCCAAGTAAAAAAAAAGCAGTAGGTTGCAGTATGTTATGTTGTGGCAACACTTTTGCAATGGATGGATGAAAAAAACACTATAAATCTGAGCTGACTGAGTTTTGTTAAAAATATAGTACTGATAGTTATTTTCCAGTGAAAAAAGTCCTAAAATGTGAGTTAGAAATGATAATTAACTTAATGCTCTGCAAAATAATTTTTGTATCAGTGTAAACATTGAATCTATGCGTAATTTTCGAGGCGGTACCTTTCCTCATTTGATATGTCAAAGGCTAATGCTTAAAAATTCCATTTATTTTACGGTATCGTTATTTTTTTTACTATTTCATTCTTGAACTTCAAATTACATTCAAAAATTGAATAGGTACTGTTAAAATATTATTCAAAAGTACATTTATAGTGGTTCATATGCTATTAGGATCATGCTATGATTTTCACAAGAAACGATTGGTCAACAATGCTTTTCTTTGGAAAATAACTTTGATAAATATAATATAGGAATAATTGAAAATGACTGTATGTATGATATATTTTTCTATTTCTTGTTATAAAGTTTGGGGATTTAATTATCCAACATCTATGCAGTACTATGCCAAATGTTCCTTTGAACCTTTCATTTTATTGATTACATTTAATTGACAGAGTTATATTTGACAAATTATCTGAATTCTGAAGTGAGAATGCGTTCTTGCTTTCTCCATGTTCTTCAAGCATTGTAAATATTGAGTGACATTTTCAAATACATAAACAGAATGTTGTAGCTGTGAAGTATAAGTCGGTCATTGAAAGAATGCGTTTCTAACACATGAAACTTATATAGCTATAGAATCATGTTTGTTGTGAGTTTACATAATAATATAACTTTTTATTTCATTTTGTGATATTAGTGCTTGTAAACTATAATATTTGTAAACGTGAAATGTCCGACCGTACAAATTCACGCTAACCATACAGTCATGACCTGTCGGAAAGGTATACTCTTGGTGGCCATAGTATAGCAGAAGAACAGATTCTCATAGTAATTTTGATGCTGACAACAAAAGTAAAATCAAACTGACAATTTCATAAAGAATTAAATTATTGTAGTATTAGGAGAATGTTCGAATAGTAGTTCAAATTGTGATTTTGGTTCTCATAAATAAAGTGAATAAATCATTGAATTACATGTATATATTTTATTTGTTTTTTTGTCTAAATTAAAATGTTTATGGTACTAACATGTAAAATGGACATCACTACAATATAAAAAATATATTGAGAGTTATATACTTAATATATATGCTAAGCAAAACATGCCTCATCATTTTGAATGCATTCTCTCAAGACTACTTTTAATTAACCAAAATGTTTTCAGTCATTGTAATTTATTAATAAATTTAATAATTTTTTATTTACAGTTCAATAATGATAAAACAGTAACATGTAAAAATCAATCAAATAGTGGCTTTAACAGCACTTAAATTCAATGTAATTGGTGTGTCTGTAATGAGAAATTTAAGTGTGCCAATGCCTACATCCCATTCTGAATGAATAAAATGGCAAAAAAATCGGACAACGCCGGGGGCAAATTGGTCACAGTTTCTGTTGTTGGCCTTTCTGGTAAGTATTTATTATTCTCCTGTATATTAAGGACATATTCAAATCTAGCCGACAGTAAGCATGCGATTCTTCAATTTAGCCCTCTTTTTTTTTAACTTTAGTACTAAATGCATAAAAACTAAGAAAAAAAAACACAGTGACAAAATTTAGGGTATGTTGGCATAAAATATCTAAAATCAGAGCAGAGAGGAGTTTTTAACGCAATAAAAATTTAAAATGTTAGCATAATGCAGGCAGACAGTAAGCAGCTCACTGTCAGCTAGATTTGAATATACCACACAGTTCCCCTTTTTTCATACATTCAGTGTTCATTACAAAGAATGCACCATTCAATGTTTCTTGGCCAATACCTACTTAAGCGGATATTAAAATATACTATCATATAAATATGACTCGAATGGTTTATGGTATTACAGGCGGGGACCAAAAAGATTACAAAAAAATATTTTCTGTAAAAATGTTTATTTCCACATGACGACCACCACCGAACATATTTTTGTTATTAGTTTGTTTGTCCCATGTGTTGCAAAGTTGGATTAAATTCCACAAGCTTCGTTTAAAAAAGTACATACTTCAATTTATAGGTACCTATAACCAACAATAATAGGTACAGATTATAAATAAAATTTATTTTCTAATTGTGTACCTATATTGTTTGTAAAGTATGTGTTTACATAATTGTGTAAATTAATTTCATAGTAAGTACAAAGTTATTAGCAATAGCTTAATATACACATATAGTTTCTATATATTTTCTGTGATACAAGTGATAATTCAATATAACTGGTAAGATCTGTGGGAAGGAAGTGTCAGTTAAAGTTATTGTTATAATATGACAATAGACAATGATGTTATAGTCTACTTCTTAACAACTTGATGATTCCCATCCCCTCATTTCCTGAATAGGACTATCCAATATTGGAATGGACAGGCATTGACAGCTATTGCTTTTTTATTAAAATTTACAAGTAACTATATGTAGTGACCCACATTTCTAGTCAGTCTTCAACTTATAAACTGTTTCTGCAAAAGATTATAGCAGTATAAATACCACTGTGTACTCCACGCGAGCGGAGCTGCCAGCGGAAAGCTATTTTTAAATTAAAATTTAGCCCATGTAATTAGAAACATTTACTAATGAACCTTCGTTGCTTTTTCAAAGATCTGTCTAATATATGTACACGATGGGGTGACGTAAATTTTTGTTCTTCCCTTAGGTCAATGTATAGTGTACCTCTAAATAATTTTGTTTTTATGATTTCTCTACAAAATTATATGGCAGTGCATATAAGACATAAATTTCATCAGGATTGATGAAAAGATAGTGAAGGTATGTAACTATAAAATTGAAACAGACAGGAAGAAATCATAAGAATTCCGTTTTTGCCATTTGGCTACAGAAACTAAAAATCCCTTTTGATGGTTAACTTTATTATATTTTTATTATTTGTTGTTATAGCGGCCATAGTAACACCCTGTGAAAATTTCAGTTGTCTACTTATTCCGGTTTAGATGATACAGCCCTGTAACAGACGGACGGACAGATGGCGTAGTCCTAGTAGCATCCTGTTGGTGCCCTTTGGGTACAGAATTTGAAAAAGAAACAGTTTAAAAAATTACGCTTGAGTAACTACATATTTTTGAAAAATCTAATCATCTAAGTTGCAACTATTCAAAAACTATTTTACTTTTATTGAAAATTTTAATATAATTTGGAATGAGGATTGATGTGTCAATGCTATTCAAAGACTGCCAGGACACCCTGTATATTATACTCCTGTATAAATAAGCAACTATGCCTGTATGTTTCGTTAACCTATGGTATTGAACTATTCAATGTCACGTGAAAAGGATTGGGACAAAATGTGACAAAACATGCCATGATCCACCTCCCCTCACCACAATCTGTTTAGTGTTCAAATATAGTGGTGTAAATGTGTGACACTATGCCCATGTAAACAGTTTATTCTAAGATGTAAGAAATACATATGTGTATTTTTATAAATCTGTTGATTTACATGTATTTATACTTAAAACAATGCAAATAATGAGTACACTGCAGCTGAAGCAGCAAAATCATCAACTAAAGCTAATAGGGTCTCATCATAAAATTATAAATGTGTTAATTTTGTATCGCATAATTATTAAAAAAAAAAACATTTAGGTATTATTTTTTATTAAATTATAATCAAATTATGTTTTAGGTACTGAAAGAGAAAAAGGACAGCTGGGCGTCGGCAAATCTTGTTTCTGCAACAGATTTGTACGGACGCACGCGGACGACTACAATGTTGACCACATCTCGGTGCTTAGTCAGGTAATAAATAATACAATAGCGAAATTAAAAATAAAATCTATACAGGCAATACAAAGCGCCACAGTGTCATACCGTATCGTGCTAAGCTAGGTTTAGCAAAGATATCGGAGATTTGATCCCACATGATGTCACCATAATGTAAAGAAATGCTTTCACAATGGATGCTTCTAGTTTCTCTGACTTCAGGCAGGTGATGAATCAGCCAGTTGGAACTTTTATATGACACTAAAGTGGAAAAAATGTTAATAATGATGTAGCGGACTGTACTAGTTACGTAGACCATTTTGTTATCAAGTTTGACTTAAAATGCAATGGAATGAACTATGCTTGAAGTTTTCTTTTTTTTTATAAAATATCGAAAAAATGCAAAATAGTTATGAAAAAATCCACTCAAAAATTGGAGTATTATTATTCCCAAAGTTTTGTTTTGTCGGCCTTTTTCCGTGATGCGACGGCAACTTGCGCCTATTTTGCGTGTTGTGGCGCCCAATTCCTGGCACCCAAGCTCTAACAGGGAAACCAGCAACCTCTTTATGTTGCTGATCTGGTAGCGACTGCGTTGACCCAAAGTGTTTGGCTATTTAGGTGGTCACTCACTGCCTATACAGACCCTGTACAGAGGACTGTCTGTAATACCTGATGCAAAAAGATCTTTGTTGAGTGGGCCATGACAGGTAGAAGCTCAAGCTGCTAAACGAAGTTGGACTAAGTCACAGCAACTTATGTGTCAAATGACCATTGATCATGGGTAGAGGTACCTTGGCCTGTTTATAGCCCATAAGGTTTGGCCAAACCTGTTCATTGTTCTCATTAGTTGACTTAGGTTTGTTCGAGCCCAGGTAAATGGCATTAGTACTAGTGTTAACTTTTCAATAGAGGAAATGAAATAGAATATTAAGTTCAAAATCAGTTGAATTAAGTTTCCGTGAAACCATCACCACCTAACGGAATGAATGGCCTGATAAATTTTTTCATCTGTGCTGTGACAACTGTAGGTATGGCCAAGGGTTTCAAGTCAAGGATATATATTTTAACACGCTTGTCTCAATTCACTTGTAATTTAAACAGATGTGAGACATGTTTCACACTACGAGTATAGGCCTAGATTCGTTAATTGTACGAACGCCTTAATTGAAACGTTGTAGAGATTATTCAATCATAGAGTTAGTAAGGCACTTGTTGAGGTTGCTAATGATTTTTTTTAGTATGCTTTTATACAGAGTGCTCTAAATACCCTGGGTCTTCTGTTGTTTTAGGTGTTTCTCAATCCCATCAGCCATTTTTGCGTATGAAAAATTGTTTGTGTTGTTGGGAAACAAGACCTTTATTTCTATTCCTGAAGCCATGTAAATTAATCAGTAACATATGTATGGTTGCAGTCCGACTTCAGCGGCCGTGTTGTGAACAACGATCACTTTTTGTACTGGGGAAGTATACAAAAGGAGCTGGACGACCAAGAATGGAGGTTCGAGTTAGTTGAACAGACGGAGTTTGTTGATGATGCGTGCTTCCAACCATTTAAAGGTGACCGGAGTGTTTGAAAACAAGGCTTATCTTATCAACCGCTGTCAATGTGGGAAGTTATAAATATTTTGTTAATAAAAGGCCATGTTTAACCACAGAAATTAGAATAGGTTACAAGTGTCATGTAGGCGTCGCACGCGTGCCCATAAATAAGAGAAGTTCATATTTAGACATGGTGCCATCATATCAAATGACACATGAAAGTGTTCGATTGGGGCATCCTCTGGAGGTAGCATGAAATAATTTTTGGATGAAAATACGTTTGCTGATCTTCGCGGGGGTGAAGTATACGTTTTGGTGCGACAAACAAAACAGCCGCCATAAAACGTCTTTATTGAGAGTCAAAATTGACTTGTTCAATTTCTGTGAACTATATTGTAATAATAATAGTAATACATGGGACCACCCACACAGCGCCATGTAGTCCCAAAGTAAGCAAGTATTATGCTTGTGTTATGGGTTACTAGACAACTGATATACATACATAAAATTTGAAATTTTATAATGGTTAAAATAAAATTATCAACATCAATCTGGTTTTCACATCTATTGACACTCCTAGCAACAATTATGCCTCTTTTTTTTATTACCTCTTTTCAATCTGACTTTGAGCACATCTTGTTTTATTTTGGAGCATGTTATATTTATTGAGAAAAATTAATTGGTGAAATTTTTTAATTGTTATTTACGAAAGTGCCTAAGGGTCAAATTTTTAAAGTAAATCGTGCCATGGCGTCAGTCGCTCACATTTTTATGGGTTAAATATTTCTCACGGTGTGTGCTACGCACATTTCTACGTAGGACGCACCGAATGAAGTCACGAGCGGTCGTAATTACACAATAAATAATTAAAATAAATAATATTCTTTTTTGCAGTCGGTAAAACAGAGCCATATGTAAAAAGATGCGTAGCGACGAAACTGCAGTCAGCCGAGAAGTTAATGTACGTCTGCAAGAACCAACTTGGTATAGAAAAGGAGTATGAGCAGAGGTTAATACCTGATGGCAAATTATCAGTCGATGGGTTTATTTGCATATACGATGTTAGTTTGGTTCCTGGCAGGACATGGGAGAAACAGGTTCGTGTTTAATTTTTTTTTTAAATCAAGCGCGGTACGGTCGTGTGATGTTGGAGATCTAAATGGGAGGTCTATGTCCGGCTGTAAAAAAAATCACTACCAAACTGGTCAATAGCAGATATTTTTGTCTATTCTTTAATGTATGAAAATGTTAGAAAAAAAGTGCACTGTTGACTTTGACATTGAAAAATAATGCAGATTACGTTTTTGGGGTCCTCCATTTATCACGTGAAGTTTTTAGATAATTCTTCACCCTAATCCCCCCGGTGCGATTATTTCTGCGCCAGTGTGTGTTGGTAATAACAACGTCGTAAGCTGCAAATGTGTGGAAACGCATGCGGTCGCGAGTTGACCCCTCCCACACTTCGGTGTAGGAGGGGTCAACACGCGACACTGCAAAAATAAATCACAGGAAAGGAAAATAGAACGTCAGAGTTATCGACATCGTTTTCGATCATTCTTCATTATTACAATTAATATTCTACCGGACCTCTGACAAACGCTGTTGTCAAACGCGTCAACTACACTTAATTTAAGCGCAGTTCCGGTAACACAGCGTAAGCTTAGTGTGTGTTATACGTCTACCTTATATTATTGCTACTTCTATAGGTTTAATGCTACCCTCCACTTCCGTTCCGTCTCCTCATCTGCCGAAAAAAAAAGTGTTTAAAGCACTGCTTAAGGATTAATCATGGAGCGCGCACGCGCATGTATCCAGCCACGATTAATTGAGTTTCACATGATTGTATCGTGATAGCCCAAAGCGCAACGAATCAAATTTATAAGGCCCCACAGGGCCATGGTTCGAATCCGAGCGTGAACCAATGAGTTTTTCTGACTTAAGTACATAACTGTCACTGACTCCGTGCCTCGGAGAGCACGTTAAGCAGTCGGTCCTGTACGCTGTCAATAGATGGTGGTCGTTACAGTCCCCAACCCGCAGTGGAGCAGCGTGGTGGATTTAAGCTCCAAGCCCCCCTCCTCACCCTGTGGGAGGCCTAAGCCCCTGCAGTGGGGTAAAAATGGGCTGATGAAGTGAAGTGAAAATGATTAATGGACGATTCTTTTTCCATATATTGATTTATCGTAACTGTTTATTTGTGAGAAAATATTATTAGTTGTTATTTTGTATAGGTTGTGTTATTGTTTTCATCGTTTTAGTACATCGCAGTACACATTATACATTACATTACTGCACATTACATTAGTACAGTAGCGCACAGGCGATAATAATAATAAACTTGAGACATCCTATACAGTGCCGTCTCGTCATCGCGCACAGGTAGAATGCAACAGTCATCCGTAATTTATATTGCATGTAACACGAGCGCGTCGACGCGGCGGTACGTCGAAAGAGTCAACGACATGAAAACGAATGATCAAAACAATCGTAGCTGTACTGTAATGACTGAAGGTTGAATTGTTTCGTTGTGCCTGTACGCGTACAAGGAATGCTTCTATACTATTTTTCATTCACAAGTCTTATTCGCTTTCAGAATGAAATCATATCGGCCATATTACAAAACATATTAAAATTGAAAAAGCCGGTCGTGCTAGTTACTTCTAAAAATGATGAAGCTTGCGACCAGGGAGTCAGAGAGGCGGAGAGGTTGGTGCAACGAAAGGAGTTTAAAGGTTGCATACCCATAGTTGAGACCTCTAGTCACGACAACGTCAATGTGGACCATGCGTTCTTTTTACTCGCTCAGATGGTCGATAAATCTAAAGCGAGGATTAAGGTAACTATATTTTATTTTCATGAATATTTGGATGACTTGGACTCACAATTATCTTCCACATCACAATAATTTATATAGAAATCATTTCAATATTTTTCACTTTTTTAGGATTTCATACTTAAAGGGTACCACGGGGAACTCTATAACTAAGCCTCCGCTGTCCATCCATCTGTCTGTCATAGGCTTGTATCGTCTGAACCGTAATAAATAGACACTTAAAATTTTCACAGTGTATGTGTATAAACTTTGTCCGCTATAACAACAAATGTTGACTATAAAATAAAGATAGAAATTAAAGAAAGTTCCAATCCCCATACAAGAAATGTGTTTTTTTTAGCATTTTCGGTGATTGGTAAATTGTTCATTGCTTACACTTGACATTGAGATTGAGTGTGTACTACTATTGCCGCTATAAAAACGAATAATATAAATAAAGTGAAGTTAAGAATTAAAGGGGGTCCCCAAACAAGAAGCGTGTTTTTTTTTTTAATTTTTTAATTTTGTATTGTTACTGACTTTTCTATCACTGATACTATCTATATTTTGTCAAGCATGCCTATCTTCAGACCTATTACATCTACTAACTCACAAAAGTGTACTAAAGCGTACTAATTATTAACTGTGAGCGCTAGAATGCATTAAAACACTCTGAAAGGCAAATGTCTTAAATATGACGTCCTAATTTTGCCGCGTTATACCGTATCTATTTCAACTAGCACATAATTAATCTTAGGTAATTAAAATCGTATGCTCAGAAAATACATGCTGGTGTAATCCAGGTTTTGTTTTCCGAGTCGATAAACTTATAGTTTGACCGAAACCGCTGTACCTCGCCTTAGGTATGTGCGCGGTGAGGAGGGAAGGCAGCTCCTAAGCGTTGACGACGGACTGACAGAGCAGATCTGCTTCCCTCCGCGCCGCGCACATACCTAAGGCGCGGTACAACGGTTTCGGTCAAACTATAGTTTCTTGTGGCAATGCAGACGTACTATTTTTTTAAAATTCTAATTTAAATATTTATTACATTGCTAGATTATATGTAGCGTACAGGATCTTAATATTTTTTAACAATGTAGCACCCCATCAGAGCATAACAATAAAGTGAAGATTTATATTATGGTTATTATTATTTTAAATAAACATAGTAATTTTATATTAGTTAATAATATGCGGTATACTATAGTATATTATAGTGTTTGGCTGAACATAGTCCAAACTTATACAGCATTTAGAGCTTACCGAATCAAACATAAAAGTTTCAAGCGAACAGATGGCGCAAACTAACAGTTACTGAGAAAAACATGTTCAAAGTTTCATTTTTTTTCATATATTTTTTTTTTTTAACATTTTGTTTAGTTCAGTAAAGTCTACACTCTATAAGTTTGAACTACGTTCAGCCGAACACCAGGTATGTTATATGAATGTTCACATGCTTTCATAAATAAATATGCGAATCTTATTAAAAAGGCAATAACAAAATTATTTTTTTACTTTTACTCATAGTAGTTTCCATTGATATTAGGATAATAATTTTATTTGTAAAATATATTTATTCAAACATAATATTATATTGAAACCACAGGTAGCGAATTACGCGGAAGCCCTACGCGTAAGGAGAGAGACGTTAGACTTTGTGACCGAAGCGTTCACGCAGCTCATTAGAATACACGTCCAGGATCACAGGTCAGTTTCTCATCATCGGGGCAGGATAGCACAGATCATCGACCAGACGCGCTTCCTAGTGTACAATTAACACCAGCAGGGCTGGCCCGTTCATATAATATAAGAGAACTAGTCCACGGCCTAGGGTGCTCGTGTTAGGGAATCTATAGGCTATCTCCAATGGTGAGCGCAGTTTTCTAAATTGGAACTAATCTAAACTTGTGGGATTGTCAACTTAATCTATATACCTAGAAATAGCGAAAACGATTGATTGAAGGCCCGCCACTGACGATCGCTCCATTTGGATGTCGTCACAAAAATATCACTACTCATTGGCGAACATTTCACACGCGTGGCGGATGAGCTAATGAGTTGTAGTATTTTAATCAGTGATTGTCAGGGGCGGACCTTAAGGAGATCGTTTCCGCTTCTGCCGCTTCCGCTAATATTAAGGCATGAAAAATACATTTTACCTAGCTTTATGTTTTATTCAGAGTTTTTTCTTTCATACAGCAAAAAATGTGTACATTCTCCTTTATGTCACAAATAAGTATTCCAATTTTTTTTTTTAAATAACACACTTAATCTGTTTACATTGTTCTTTTATTTAGTCACAAACTTCTTTAAAAGGGCGCCGTTCGCCTAGGGCGCCAGGCATGCCGGAGCTGCACACCAGTGACAAGGAATGATCTATAAAAACGGTCGCCGGCCGCGATAATCTAGGCAATGCACACCTATTGCGATTGTTTATTCTAATAATAATATTATAGTAATATCTGGAACAAATCATACAGCGCCTTGTAGTCCCAAAGTAAGCAAGTATTATGCTTGTATTATGGGGTACTAGACAATTGATATACATACTTAAATATTCTTCTTTTAATAATGTATATGTATATAGATACTTTTACACCCAGATACGGAACAACTACACATACATGTTCATGCACACAAATATTTGTCCCGGGCGGGAATCGAACCGGTACCCTTGGGACCGCAGTTATTCTAATTTTAAAGTTCGTTAGTATATCCATTAGAATAGATGGGCCGTCAATATCAATGACAGGGTGTCTTTCGCCTAGATAATCACAGCCGGTTTCCCTTTTTAGGTCGTCCTTCACCACTTGAAACACATAACTTCACGACGAGCACACAAGTGATTTTCGATGAATTGTCGGCATAGACAATTCCGAGACACGCTTCCTTGTTCACACCATATCTTTTGACGTCCGCGCGTCGTCTGATGATTTGTAAATTCAATGCAGGTTGATGACACTATTCCGATACATTCGCTCGAACGTTACAGTCAAAGAGATGATTAATCGCGATTAAGTGAAATCACTCAACCGGATCATGAAGATTTCTCTATTTATTGTCGCATATTTATATATTAATATCCTTAATACGTACTACACTCTGGGTGTGCTAAGATCTTTACATATTTTTTTTAACTCGCCTACGATTACTCCATGCTGTCCATGCTTTGATTGGAGTTGTTAAAGTGACATAATTTTGTTTTTTACATGTTTTCTAGATTTTGTAAAACCCCTTTGCAGGATGTTAGAGAAATAATAAAAATTTAAGTCAATATCATCAGCTGTAAAGTTTGTGTGAGGAACACAAGTAAAGATTAATCCTTAATCCCTAATTTCTAACTCTATGCAGAACCTCCACGTAACAAGGTTTACCTAACTATTTATTAACTTTTATGGTAATACTCTACCAACCCGCACTGGAGAAGCGTGGTGAATTAAGCTCCAAGCCCCCTTACCGTGAGGAGCAGCCTACGCCCCTGCATGGGGCATAAATGGGCTGATGGAATGGAATGGATGGTAATACTATTGTATGAAGTCCTCAAGCTCTGAGTCCTATTCGCATTTGACCAATTACGTATATTTATTTATATTGGTGCTTGGGACAATTTCTTTCGCGTCTTGCCGATCTTCTTCGATATAGAAGCGTCTATTTTATAGAAAAAGATAATGTTAGTACGTCTCAGTATGAGATGAGAATAATTTTTAAAATATCTTACTGATTTTTTAATTTCACAGGGAGATGTGGTCGGCAGCTAGCAAAAGGTTATGTCATTATCCGGAATGGATCAAATTCGTTCAGCAATTTGGAAATGATGGAACACAGGTATTCTATTTATATTACATTTTTCTGCTCAAACTCAATATGTATTTATTGATTAAGGAATGTTACAGAACACTTATCAACGTTACAATTTACAAACAATATAAACACTCAGTACATCAACACAATTAAAAGAAAAAAGAAAATATAACAGCTTACATAATAATGTCATAACTTATGTTCATATGAATAAAATTTTGTATAAAAATATGTTACATCAGCACCGTGGTAACCCCATTAATTTGAAATTTGTTTTATTCGTGAGTCCTTGAATTATGTTGAATATGTCAACATCACTTCAATAGTTTGCTTATTAGAAGAATTATTATTGTCCGCCAAATTCCTGGCCGGCTACTTACGCTTAAATAGATAAACGAGGCACGCATCTTGTCATATCATATCTTATCTCGAGACAGAAGTATATTTTTGCGATTCTGGCGGTAAGACATGTAGCGCAACAGGTTGACAAACGCTCGCGACTTCCGCACCTGCTGGTTGTACACCAAATAGCCGATTTATATTAGCGTTGGTCGATAGAGTTACGTGCGTGTCTTGGGTCATTAAGATGACTAGATTCGTGCCTCGAACTCTACTACTTTAATCATTTACATACCTATATAATAAGCACCGCTAAATACATGACAATACATGACAACAACGTCTAGGCCCCAAACTAAGCATTAGCTTGTGTTTTGGGTACCAAACAAAGACATCACATACATATAACAACCAAGACCCGGTAACAGTATCAATCTTCATCATATAAATACTGACATGACCTGGGATTCCAACCTGGGACCTCCAGTTTCGTAGGCAGGGTCGCTACCCACTAGGCTAAGCGGTTGTCAGCAGAATATAAGTAAAAACCAAGAAGTTATAGATTATCATATAGAGATATCTATAGAAATGTAGTTTGTGTTTATTACTTGTTGTAATTAATAATTATAATAATAATACCTGAAACATCTCACACTACGTCATCTAGTCCTAAACTAAGCAAAGCTTGTATTATGGGTACTAGACAACTGATATTATTCCAGGCGGGGGTCCAACCCGCGTCTCTTCAGTTAGGGTCTCTAACCACTCGGCCAATCGGTCAGTCAATAATTATTTATACTATGTATCACTGTATTTAATAGGTCGTATTCCGTCGTCACATACGTCGATTGAAAGAGGAAAGGGCGGCGAAAAAACTTCGTAAACAGCTCGCGAGATTGCCGCAAGTGCTGTCTCGTATGCAGCTGCCCACTGAAGATTTACAGGAGAGGTGAGATGAAACCGACATGGTTTTTTTTTCAGTCCAATGAGGTCAACATTCGTTGTTGACCTACATTATTGTCGCCGCGCCCGTGACTACCTGTCATATAACGTAACTATAAATGTAATTCATACTAGCCCATTATGCTTCATAGCAGGGGCTTAGGCTTCCCCTCGGGATGAGGATGCTTGGAACTTAATCCACCACGCTGCTATAGTGCGGGTTGGTGGATTTTAACGACTGCCATCTGATGATGGCAACCGGGACCGACTGCTTTATGTGCTCTCCAATGCACCGAGTCGGTGATAGTTATGTACTAAAAGTAAAAAAAAGCTCATTGGTACATGCTCTGGGATTCGAACGACGACCTTTTAAACAAGAAGTATGCTCGCCACCACGCAGCTATCACGACATAAATATATTTCTTGTAAATTTATTAGTTGATGCTCTGTAATCAGTATCAATTTAAAGTTTCAGTATAGCTTATATCCATCTATCCATCCATCTATCAGCCCACATTAGTCGGTAGTGGCTGGATGAAGATGGCTGAGGATAGAGAAGTGTGGCATGCCCTGGGAGAGATCTATGTCCAGTAGTGGATAGCTTATATGATGGATAATATATAAAACCTAGGATATCTCCATAGAGATAATATAACCAGAGTAGGCAAGCTCCACAAAGTCCTGTATGTTACGGTTGGGCATGAGAGGAAAAAGGATGGAAAATAACTGTACCATAGTCTAAATCAAGGTACTCTTATTGTCTGTCCCTTTCTGTTAAGACCCGCATTTCGGACTGGCTTGCCTACTTTATTTTATTATCTCTATGAATATCTCACACATGGCCATCCACTCCTAAACTAGGCAGAACCTGTATTATGGGTACTAGACAACTGATATACATACTTACACTTTTTATTATACATGTATAAATATTTTAACGACACGGAACAAATCACCTAGCTTTAAATTAGTTCAAAAGAAGAGTAATGCTGGCTGTTTAGTTATGAGAATGGGAGACGAGCGGGACGCGCGTATAATAATAATAATACCTGGGACATCTCATACAGCGCCGTCTAGTCCCAAACTAAGCAAGGCTTGTATTATGGGTACCAGACAACTGATATACATACTTAAATTTTTTTATAATATATACATATATTATTTTACGGGCAGGAACGGAACAAATAGACATGTTCATGCACACAAATATTTGTCCCGGGCGGGAATCGAACCTATGCAATTGGTTACTTAGATAATCTTTATCCACCGCGTCATTGTGTATTACTCGTCACAATTAGTTACTATTGAACGAAAGGCATATACTGATAAAAAAATTAAAGTAGATAGTTAAAGTTGACAAAATTTGTATGATTTGAGTCGTTGAGTTCAGTTTAGTTTATAAATGCTCATATACACTTTTAAGATTTGACCCGGGCGAGAAACGAACCCCCGACTTCCTAAAATGCGTGGCCGCCGATATGATAAATATTTTCACATGATATTTCCAGTGATTGGCCGATGGTAGTCCGCCAGCTGCGTACACATCGAGACTTCTCAATATACTTCAGCGAAGGAACTGGCGGGGCGGGCGATTCCGCGTCCGACGACGAACGTGCTTCCGAACTAGAGAGCCCTTTAGGACCTGATAGTACGTTACCTGTTGGGGAAAGGGGGAAAAGATTCCAGGTTGGTATATTACTATAATTACCTTTAATGTGTTTTACCTACTGATGCAAAAGAACACTAACTGGCCTACTTGCTTTATTATCACACAAAAAAGACATGGCCATTACGCATCTAATGAATAATTTAATATTTTTTTATATAGATGATTTTGTGAAAAAATACTATGTTTTTATCATGTTTCCATCAGGCCTTTTTATACCCCGCTGTAGGGGCTTAGGACTCCCCTTAACATGAGGGGGCTTGGAGCTTAAATCCACCACGCTGCTCCAATGCGCGATGGCGGATGTTCAATAAAATTAAAATCGACCAACTCAATTTGTTAGTTATTATATAACTTTATAGTCACACTTTAACAAAAAAAAATTATGATCGAATATGCCCAGGGCGCACAGCCTTAAAACCATATGCTGCTGGTCAATCAGGGTGAACATGCCTGCAACATCTCAGAAAAAGATGTTAACCGTTACCGAATGTCTGAACCTTGGTTGTATTTATAGGGATATATAATTCTATAATAAAAATAAGTTAATTTTACTGAGCAATCAATAAATAATATATCTAAAACCAAAAAAATAAGACTTTTATGTTATTACAGACATTGGGACAGTCACAAAAAATACCATACGAGATATTGGAGACGAGTGAGGCTGGGGCTGTTTTTAAGACATACCTGCACGAAGCCCAAGAGGAGCAGAGAAACTATGAGTGAGATTATCTATATTTTGGAAGTTATATTTCATAAGCTACCACCACAATACAAGCAAATTTCTTGTGTCTTATAAAAACTGTCCTCCGCCCGCGGCTTTGCCCGCGTGGTATAAGTAATATTAGTGTAGTCTTGGTGTCGTATCCTCTTAGACGGTGAACTTTGTAAAATCCTTTCTTGGTTAATTGCCTACATTGTATAATAAATCTCGTAAAACTTCAAGTTTATAAAAACACAACAGGTTCGGCTGTGTGTGGATTCCCATAAATTAAAACACAAAACATGTGTTTAATTACATATTAAGTAGATTATATGGGCCCCTAGCGTACTTGTACTAAAATACTAACCAATGTATGACTTTTTTTCATAATCCGGTTTAAAATGATTACTATATAAGTTTGTCATATGTTTAATTCAAAGTGTACCCTTCTAAGAGCTTTTTCTCATAGCTTTCTACGTACAGGTTCTTTCATAAATACGTGCGTTCCTATATATTATTTAAAACTATAAAACACGTTTAGTCTCGTAAAAAATTTAGGTGTTTGACAGATATATGTCAAACAGGTGGAATTTTATATAGCTTCTATCGAAAACCGACAAAAAGGGGTTGGAAGAGGGAGGAGGATGATAATCATCACATACCATACCTTGCCTCCTTTAGGAACCCCTCTCTTCCTGACATGCACAAATCTAACCTAACCTAATGATTTGAAAGAAATGGACCATTAACCTAATTCGAAATTAATCAATAAGCTTCTGAATGGCTCTTCGCTCCGCTCCGCTTCGCTCCTCGCATTGACATAAACAAACCTAACTTAATGATTTAAAAAAATAGGTCATTAACCTTAATTAACCTAATTCGAAATTAATCAATAAGCTTCTGAATGGCTAATCGCTCCGCTCTGCTTCGCTCCTCGCATTGACATAAACAAACCTAGCCTAACCCAATGATTTAAAAAAACAGATCATTAACCTAAATTAACCTAATTCGAAATTGATCAATAAGCTTCTTAATGGCTCTTCGCTCCGCTCCACTTTGCTCCTCGTATTGACATAAACAAACCTAACCTAACTTAATGATTCAAAAAAATAGGTCATTAACCTTAATTAACCTAATTCGAAATTAATCAATAAACTTCTGAATGGCTATTCGCTCCGCTCCGCTTCGCTCCTCGCAATGACATAAACAAACCTAGCCTAACCTAATGATTGAAAAAAATAGATCATTAACCTAAATTAACTTAATTCAAAATTGATCAACAGACTTCTAAGTAACTACTTTTAAATTACAAAATTAATGTAATTTTCAAAAAGTAAATATTTAATTACTGCAAAAAAAAAATGAGTTCCTAAAAAAATAATTATAATGTTTTCATCAGTGCACTGCCAACGATCGATAAACATCATCAACTAACTGGTAATTGATAGAAGCTATATAAAATTCCACCCATAGGATATTCTATTAAATTGTTTTTCAAGAAACAATAAAGCCGATTCCGCATTTGCAATTGACTTTTGTCATTTGTGGCTGTTGATTTATAATCAGTAACTAACGATTTTTATTTGCGATTCAGATGGTGTCAACAGTTCAAGAGGCTCCTGGAAGAGACAGGTTACGTGACACCAGGCAAGCAGTTGTCAGAGGTCCGTGTATTGCTGATGGGACGGGAGTGTTATGAAGCCCTCTCGGAAGCCCAACAGCAAAGGGTCTATGACCAGCATCAGAGACAGATACAACGTAAAGCCAAGAATAACTTCCAAGTGAGCTGTGTATTTTTTTCCATCCCATCGACTTCGTCACTTATGTGAAGGTGAAGGTTAACAACCCCCGACTCACACCGGACCACTGTGGTGGGCTTATGGTTCAAACTCCTTAATATTGAAAAAGACTCCAGTAGCGGAGGCTTGATAGCCTGATGATGAGGGTCTGTGTATATTATGGTCTTCTGTTTTATTTAAATGTCATTAACATCCTAAACAATGAAGCCCGTACTAGCAATCTTGGTACGTCCGGTCCGCTTTCTACTAGAAAAGTACTTAGTTCTATTAAAAAGATGGGTAGTGCTTTGTACATGTGTACTACACTTGGTCCGCTTACATAAGTCCCGCTCACATCGGCACCGATACTTAAACTGAACTCGCCGCCGCCGGTTCAGAAAATGTATCGGGCGGGAGTCGAACCGGGCGGCGACACGGCGTCGAGTAGTCCAAGTCTAAATCATATGTTGTAGATACATCAAAGGAATCATAATAAGTTTAATTTCTAACGTGTCTCGATTTCGAAAAATTTTCAGCTCTAGAAAATATGTTCCAAATTAAAAAAGTTGGTCCATTAAAAAGATAAGTTGCATGGCTAGACCTAGGATTATTTCCAATACTTAGGCCAAATTGATGTTTCAAACTGTAACTGTGGGGTATAATTGTAACTGTAACTCTGTATCTGTATTTTGCTGAGCTGTTAATCTAGAATATAAGTAATTTATTTGCTTTAATTATAAAGAAATGGAAAAAGAAACATCAATTTAAAACCATCTTACAATGTCAAGTGATTAACAACAGTTTGGGGCCTAGATATTCGAAATGATCCTAAGTCTGGCCACACAACTTTTTTTTTGGACCTGAATGCATGATGTCTTTTATCGAGATGTCCTGTATTTATAGGGGCTGTTCGGCTGAATGTAGTCTAAACTTATAGGAGCGTGTAGGGCTTACCAAATAGAATAAAAAGTTTTAAAGTGAGCACATGGCGCAAACTAACGGTTACCGAAGAAAACCTGTTTAAAATTTCATTTCTTATCACTTATTTTTTAATCTGTTGAATATTGTAGTATTTATATATAGTATAGAATGTTTATTTTTGGTTTCATATACCAAAGTTTTATGTATGTGTATAGGTTAAAATGTAATTTCAACGTATAACATGTAATTTTTGTTCTAGGAGTTATTATTGGAGCATGCAGATCTGTTTTATCATTTCAAAAGCATATCACCCACCGGCACAATCACGCAAGAGGACATTAAAGAAATAACTGATGTATTACAAGACGATTTCAGGTATTATACTATATTTATGAACATAATTTAAAACGTTAACAAGCCAAGTTAATCAATTTAATTCAAAAACGTTGACTCAATGGAAAATTTGTCTTAAATAAAATATAAATTCTTCTTGTATAAACGTCGTAGGAATATTGCTTGATTCGCCTCTTTATAAGCCGCGTGATAATTCAGACGCCGTTCACAAAATGATGTGGCAAATTTGAAAACCAGCGAGTCATTTGTTGTCATTACAAGTTAACAATAACAATCCAACCTTGCCTACCTTCTCATGAAAAGTATGCAAGTAATTCCATTTATGGAGGCCTTTTTACAAACTGCCTAGGTAATTTGTAAACGGCAGTATTATAAAATTTGTCTCTTATTAATGTACATAATACATACATAATTTTTCTTACATATGTATATCTAAGTTTGCATATCACGTGTTTGTGAGTGTAATAGTCCCGCGCGGGAATCGAATCCGTGACCCTTGGCTCCGCAGTTACAGTCTCTAATCACTCGGCCATTTGGTCAGTCAAAACATAGTTAATTATTACATATTTATACTTAGCAATTATTTATTTAGTTAGTGTTTGGCTATTGTCAATGTTAAATAATTATTACAGATATAAAATGCTGGATCGTATGGAGCAGGATAGGAAGTTGATGCTTTTTCAGCATCTAGGCTTCGTCCATTGTCCAATGAGAGAGCACTGTCCAGCGGGAAGCAACTGTTTAGATGTTATACTGCCTGTCATATTGAATACTAAAGTCGGGTGAGTAACAATTGAAATTAAAACGTCTGTTTCCCATAAAGGATAAGAAGACTATAGATTTCTACTTGGTATATAGCGCCTCAAACTTTATGGCGGATCGGAAAGTAGTCACAAGTCGCAACGCAAAAGCCAGTGCTAAGTGTCAGCAGGACATAGTGGAGTGATGGGGCAGTGCGTTCCTCCCGGTAACCCCGCGGTGGCCTATCCCACCTGATACCTGCGCAAGCTCGCATTTAGCGTTGTATTCAGATCCGCCATAAAGTTTGAGCTGATCTTATCTTTGTATGGATTATGTATTTTATGGATCTTAATAGTGGGTACTGCAAATTTATGTTTATTCCTAGTATTAACATTGTGTATATCACATTTCTTTTTAAATTTGGTGTTATTTTTATGAACGTACATATACATATTTTTATAATTATACAGACAATACAGTGTCATTATATTAATTCCTTTAAATTTATCTCTAAGTGAAGTCTTGAAAGTTTTATCTTGAACACATTAGAATGAGTGCTGATGTTAGGCGGCACCATCTGTCAAATTGTAATAGTATAGAGTTGTTGATATGAGAACCCCGGAAGACTATGTCGCGTTTTTGTACTTATTAGATATTGAAATAAATGATAAATATAATATTAAAGTCTCAATTATTAGTAAATACCCAACATAAGTTACTAAGTTTATCTCTAAGCATGAGGCATGAACAATATCGCCACCACCAAGATATTGTATGTGTTATTGTTATTATTATTGCTGTCCGCGGCGTTAACCTATAAGTTTGTGAACAGATCGCTGACATCAATTGGAGAGTCGCAGTGTCACGCTGGACCTCCCGCCGCTCCATGGGCCCTCACTGCTGATTCCACGCAAATAAATGTCACTATACTCGGGGTATGTCACTATCTATTTATATGTATGTGTAGTCTGATAATAAAACATATGTTTTATATACAGGGTCAATATTAAAATAATTCTTTGCGATTAAGAGCGTATATAGGGCCAGTAAGTAACCAATTAGGCTTTATAGTGCCAACAAAGTTTTCGAGCTATTAACAATATATATATATATATGAGATTAACTGTTTTTGCCACTGTGGGTAGCCCTGCCCTGCGCTTCAAGCGACGAGAGAATTTTTTTGTTTCGATTTAAAATTATTAAAAGTAAACATTGTTTCTAGTGCCTGTACCACATATATATATATTTCATATCCCATAATAATTTTCCTAAAATTTATTTCAAAGAACTTTTATTTTCGTCAATATCTGTTTAAATGATATAACTTCATAGACTTCATTTGAATCTCAACTATAGGTGGAGGGCATAGCAGACGAATTTGGTAAGCGTCTTTCGGGTGGCTGTGATCCTGAAGGGAGAGTGACTGTCGACGGCCAATCGTATAACGTTGAGCAGCGCGTGCGCACTGACCACATGAACAGTGACGTTCCCATGTTGGCTGACTTCGCATCAAACGGTGAGTATTCGTTTTTAAATTAAAAAAAAAACACCTGAAACGCTTCAGTATTGTAGCGCTGGCTAGTCACATACCAGACATTCGATTAAAATACATAATTTGAATTTGAATAAATTCAAATTATGTATGTTAGGAACACGAGCCGGGGATGGATCGGCCTTTTTGACAGATAATTCTGGGGGGTTTGCCAAGCATCGCGAAGTGTTGTACGAATATATGTTTTATTGTGTTATTGTAATCGCGTTTACGAAATACAAAGTCTTTTCCTTTCAGCATTCATATCTTTCATTTCAGCTCTATTAAGCTACGATCCCAAACAAACATAATTAATAGAAGAGTAAAATACATACAAACAGAGATATAAAAATATACTCTCTACAGTATTTATTTATGATGATTAGATACGATTCCAGTTTTCAAGTTCTTACCTTTAAAAAAACCGACATGCCATACATACTTTTGCTCCCTGTTCCAACACATCATTTATATATTTATGCTCAGTAGCTGTAATTAAAACTTAACCAAATCTAAAAAAATCTAACGAAATGTCGCCGTGCACGAAGCACACAGAAACAAATGGTCGTCTAATTTTTTTCCAAGATGGGTCATATTGCTACTGCGGTGTTAGAGGATCAAAGAATGGTTAATTCAGAAAGATATGTGACAGTTTGTGACCCAAAAGTATTATCAGCTCGGTGTGACAAGCGGCCAAGGTTTGGAATCCGCCACCTACTCTGGCACCAAGACAATGCCTCGCCGCACATCTCTGTGCGAACACTCGATTTTTTCCATTCAAAAAATGTGCCCATCCTACCTCACCAGCCACAGTCCCCTGACCTAGCACCGTGTGGTTTTTAACTGTTCACAAAAATTAAAGAAAAATTCAAAGGCAAGAAGTTTAATACCAAAGAAGATGCGCTGGCTGTTTATAATTTAGAGATTACTGAAGTGTCTAAAGACGAGTGGTCAGAGGTATTTCCCAAGCAGATAACTGAAGTGTCTAAAGACGAGTGGTCAGAGGTATTTCCCAAGTGGTTTAGCTGTATGGAAAAGTGTATACATGCTCAGGGTGAATACTTTGAAAACATTGATACAATAAAGAAAATACATTATAATTTTTGATAAATTATATTTATCTCATTTCTTTTTTCATGACCTACGTATACATATATTTCATAGAATTGAACACCAGACACATGCATGGATACATGCAAGAGAAATTAATTTTATGAAAAATAAAAATATTAAAAAACTTTTTTTGCTCCTCTAATATGAAATCAAAGATGAGTTTTATTTTCACTTGATAGCTACATTATCACTAAGTAGAAATCAAAAAGAAATTACTATTTAATGAAAATTGTAATTTTTTCATGATTTTTATTTTGATGCCTCATAGGAATGCATTTGGGTGTCCCTGTATAAACGTCGCCTTTGGAAAATACAAACGTACCTAACAGCCAAACAGAGATTGTTTAACTGTAATTTAAATGTCTAATTTTCAGGTTATTTCTGCGTATATCAAGATCAAGAATCGTTCGAGTTTATACGTAGCTGCGCTGAAAAAACGCTTCTGTCCAGTCTCGAACAAGAAGACAAATTGCCGTTTCAAGTAAGCAATGCTTTTTTTAATGTATATATTTTAATTAGCTTTCACCTTAAATTATATTCGTTTTCTGGTAACATTCATATACTTTACAGTTTTAGAGTTGGTTATCGTCAGTTTCCGTTTTCCGTTGATTGTTATGATAGCCTGAGCGCAGCCAACTTGTTTCGAGTTCACAAGGCCGTGCGGCCATGGTTCTAATCCGGGCGGTTCCAATGAGTTTTCTGACTTAAGTACATACTACCACTGATTCCGTGCCTCGGAGAGCACATTAAGCTGTCGGTCCTGGGTGCCATCAACATATCATATCGTCGTTAAAATCCACCAACCCACACTGGAGCAGCGTGGTGAATTAAGCTCCAAGCCTCACCCTGAGGGGAGGCCTAAGCCCCTGCAGTGGGGCATAATGGGCTGGTGAAAATCGTCCGTTTATGTTTGAATTACCAAATCAATTTTACATAAAAATTTGGTGTATACTCGAATTATTCTTTATATCCATCTTTCCCTTTTCCTGCGTTGCCAGTTACAACAGATGTAGGAATAATATAATCGTATGACTAGAACAAGTACTATTCAACTAAACTATTTCAAAATCGTAAGCCGCAAATGCTGGAAAAGGTATGCGGCGAAATGTGGGAAGGGTCAACAGGTACAGCAACAGTATGGGTAGGGAAAATATAACGTCAGAGTAACCGACGTCGTCGTTTTCGATTATTTTTCCTAATTAAAATTCATATTACACCGGACCTCTAACGAGCGGTGTTGCCAAACGTGGAAAGTTAACTACGCCTAATTTAAGTGTAGTTCCGGTGTGGCAGCATAAGTGTGTGTTCTAATTTCAATCTTATATCATTCCTACTTCTATGCCAGTTACTATCCATCATCAATAGCAAAGATAATTACATCAACTATCTCTGTTCAAAAATCATTGCTCCGTTACAACTTCAAGAAAGGACAAACATACAATTGAACACAATCGCATATTTACAATAATACTGTAGATTTAGATATTATTAAATATTTTTTTATTTGGGATTCTTTAGGGCCTGCCATTGGTTGTGATGTTTATCCAAGATGAGGGTATGGACAAAAAGGAAGCAATGAGATTGCAGGAAGAAGGACAAAATTTGGCTGATAAGTGAGTAATAGTTTAGATTACATAAATATGTGGACCACATGATATAGTCATTTTGTTACAGTGGATATCATGTACCTACCTAAAGGATACTATCTATGTAGTAAATGGTAATACTTGTCTATGGCAGTATATTAAACTATGCACTAAACGTTAACCCATTTGGGTCAGATTGAAAGTCACGAGCCATTTAATTTACAGAGATAATTGATTGGTAATGATTGATAATAATAATAATAATGATAATAATAATAATAATAACACATACAATCACAACAACGTCTAGGTCCCAAACTAAGCATTAGCTTGTATTTTGGGTACCAAGCGAAGACACCACATACATATAACAACCAAGACCCGGTGCCAGTATTAATATTCATCATATAAATACTGACCCGACCTGGGATTCCAACCCGGGACCTCCAGCTTCGTAGGCAGGTTCGCTGCCCACTAGGCTAAGTGGCATGACAAGTCAAAATTGATGACAAGTCAAAAGGTTGAATAATCTTTAATAATAAAGAAATTAAATACTAAACTATTTTTATTAATTTTTTTTTTAAATTTAATAATAAATGAATAATGTATATAATACCAAATTGTAATATTTTTTGATAAAAAAGGATAATTATATTTGAGTTCTTATTGTAACAATATATATTATGATCTATTTAAAACATCTAAGAAAATTGCATCTTATTTTCGAATTACATTTCGTTTCGTTAAGTAATGGGTTGCCAAGCTAGCGAGTTAAGTCTTTACTACTACTTAACTCGCGGTTTGTAGTTCAAACGATATTTTGGACTTAAGTCACCAGCTTGGTGTGTGAACTCGTTACTTAAGGTGTAGGCACACTACGTTTTTTTCCTCGCCGAAAAAAAAAAAACGAAATATGGCGTTGCTTTAACTAAATAAAATATAGAGAGCCATTTATTGTTAAATATTTATGTAACGTAATAAATTTCAGTTTGCACTGTTCTTATATGGAGGCGTCAGTCAACGAATTGGGAACTGAAGCATTCGTTTCTGACGCACTACTGGAATTGATAAGAGCGAACAGAGAGAAAGCTAGCTACGCGCATTTATATAGAGATCTTATAGTGTGCTTCGATTCTGATATAAGGTATGCATTATTATTTACATAAACGATTATCTAAATATATGCTCATATTAATGCTTAAGGGGTGTTATTTAATTGCGAATTATATCAGAGACATGAATAAGAATGAAGAGACGGGGATGAAAGTGGTAAAAAGTAGACGAATAAAGAAGTAATGTACGTGCAACCGATCTGTGCGGCTCTGATATTAGTCACAAAAACGTCGCTGTAGTATAGTTTCATATTAGCGTTGCGGCGGTAAGTATGGCTTGACTGTTAGTGATAATATATTGAATTTAAACTTAAAATTTATTAAATATATATAATATTTTGAAAGGTATATTATGTTCAATGGGAATCAAATTTCAAGAATTTAGTAATATAGTAGTATTAGGCTCAAAACGTCCCGATTTCAGTTTATAAGGCATTTACTAATACAAGCTATTGCTATTTTAACCGACGCGGGCTTCTCTCAACAGACCAAATAAAGATAGCAATAATGAAGGTCGTACGAATTTTCTTCTACAGAATAATGGTATGCATGTTCTGCGATGACCCATACTCTCCGGAGCGCGTTTTGAGCCCTTTGCTACTGCACCGTGCCTGCTTTCTCACTGGAGACCGGTCCATCATCATTGAAACTTTCCTTGGTGATTCCAAGAGGAAGATCGAGGTAAGCACAGTCAAGTAACATTGTTGTAAGTCTTTTTTTTAGTCTTAGAAGGCCTTTTTCTGTGAAAATGCGAAATGAGATTTTTTATTGTGTATTAATACTACAGGGATGTATACAGAGCCTAAATGCGTCGAATCTAAATGTTACAAGACTGTCTGAATTAAAAAAAAAATGTATAACATTTTTTTTAAAATTGTAAAATAGCTAAAAACTAATTAAAATTTAGGCATTAGTTTGAAACGCTCTTGTGAAAAATTAAGTAATTTTTCGTGAAAATGTTTTTTTTTTAAATCTTTGAGAGGATTGTACTGTACAGTTTTTGGAATTACGAGAAACTGTTCATAAACATAGAAGATCAATGTTGCGTCAAACATCTTGATCGTGCGAAAATTTACACTTTCCTTTTAGACTGAAATAAAACAAACATGTACTAAAATATTTGTCTTTGTGGAAGTTGGGTCTTTCGAGCCAGATTTTTCACGTTTAATCACTAACTTTTAGAATACTTAAGTAAAAAATGATTAAATTTTTATTACAGGTCATAATATCGAGCTTTCACGGCGCCAATCAGTTCCGAGAAGAGTTGATACACGGTTTCATACTTATATATTCCGCAAAGAGGAAAGCCAGTTTGGCCACACTGAAGTAAGAGTATTATTATTTAGTGACTTTGTTAAAATTACAGTTTTTTTGTTACTTTTGTGAAACCATCTTCTAGATTCCAAGAAAAATAAATTGTTTACCAATATTATTATTTTGTGTTAAGTTCACATTTGAATAAGTAATTAATAAATTTAAGCATACCTGTTGGTAACTTAGGACAGTAAATCACCCTCGATAACAGTGACGCTGGTTTCTTTTCAAATGAAACAAATAACAACGGCGAGTCCCCATACATGTGGTGTACCTGAATTTATTTTAAGTTGTGAAATTATAACAAAAATTTCTTTGTGTTAAAGACACTAGTTAAAGAACATATAGCTTACTAATTTACCTGTACAACTTGACCCTGATTAGATAATTACTAAAATGTTCGAGGAGAAGTTCTTTATCCGCAACACTGTAAACTTCATATTATCTGTCAAATATTATACTAGATTCTACTGTTGTTGTGTTAATGCAGTAAAAAACTTAAACATGATTTACTATTTTTCAATGCCACATCTAGGAATTTTCAAAATCAAACGTCTAACTATTGTTAAAGGTTTCATAATTTCACAATCCAAGGTACGAACTTGCCATCCATCTTTATGTACGTGACGAAGCGGTGCCTTAGAAAGACTATATTTATCATTTACGTAATGAGGTCTATTGGTGATACCTAACATCTAGAATTTTTCTATTTATTAGGCCTAAAGTCTCCTTAATTTAACAAAATGGCATAATTATTTCTAATGAGAATAGAATAGTGGAAATAGAGAAAATAATTTTGAGATCAAAAAGCAATAAGTAACAAGTATAAAACGGTAACCAGTCATCAGTTAGATTCAACAATTCTTTGCATGATAGATTTTTTAAAAGTGGAAAAATTTGTAGTGAACATTTCAATATTACTTAATTAATTTTTGGATGGTTGTTCAAATTTTACTCTGTATAATTTAATAAATTTAACCTGTAAACCAAGTTTTTTTATTGTTCGAATACTAAACGTTTTTTAATCAATTTCATTACAGCGCTTTTTCAATGAACATCCCGAATCTACCTATACAAATGGTGGCAGTAACCGACGGCGGCGGATCGGCGGCCAATGCCTTTTTTGGCACCGATTTAGGCCACGCCCTCATCACAGACGGAAACGCGACCGCTGATAGACTTAACGCCCATTTTACTACTTACACGTCTAGCTGCCAGTCAAAGTGTGAGTGATTTAATAATTACAGTTTTTAATGGTATACGCGCGCAAAGGCATAACGGAACAGTTTTTCAATTCAAATCAAATATGTTTGTTTCGTAGACGACCGCTTGGCCTAGTGGGTAGCGACCTTGCCTACGAAGCTAGGCGTTCCGGGTTCGAATCCCAGGTCGGGTCAGTATTTATATAATCAATATTGATACTGATACCTGGTCTCGGTTGTTATGTGTATGTGGTGTCTTCGTTTGGTACCCAAAGCACAAGGTAATGCTTAGTTTGGGGCTTAGACGTTGTTGTGATGTATACGTTATTTGTTTGTAACATAATTTTGCAATACGTCGTAAGAGCGAATTTGATACATTATGAGTAGATACCCCTACAAAGGCGCATTCAAGAAGGTGCTGGTTCTTCTCTCAAGAATACGCAATAACCTATGGGTCATTCTTTCTTTTTCTCTTAATGTGTAATTCTTTTTTTTCTTTTTTTTTTATGGGTAATTCTTTTAACAAATAGTGCTTAAATATCAATATTATTTCAATAAACTAATAGACAAACGATTTACACTCGTGGATTTCTACCATTTAAGTAGTCCGATACTTTATTAGCTTGTGTTTTGTTGTAAACTCTACAGTACTTATACATTAATTTCCGTGCACCATAGAAGTTCTCGACGCGACCAGCGCGCTCTATTTCATGTTCCACATACTGTAAATTAACGTAACTGTACAAAAACGTGGTAAGTGGTGACCCGATTATAGGCGTTTAGTAAAAATTTTGGGGATATTTTTCCTTACAGAGGTAATCAAAAAAGATTTTTCTTTATAGTTGTCCATTTTCTTTACATTTCTGTATATCACGATTAAAAAAAAAACTCGCCAAAACACAAGTCCAAAATAAGCCAAAAAAATAATTCAAAATCGCTGATCGTTCACCCTATCAAAAATATCTGAATCGCCAAAAAATAATTGTAAAAAAAAATACAGTGCCCTTAAAAATATGATCTATTGATTAATGACTTTGTATAATACTAAACAATCACATCTAAAATAAATTATATCATATCACAGCCGCGTTCTACACGCCTTTCTTCAAAGAAGTATGGGAGAAGAAAGGCGAGATTGAGCGTGCTTTTCGTCTAGAAGAACCGCACAATCTCCCAGATGTGGCGACAGCTCGCCCGTCGCCACCACCTAGAAACCATTCATACCAACACAATCATAAGTGAGTTGTTGAATTTACTGAGGTTTAATTTTTCCATACCATCAGCCCATTGTGCCCTAATGCAGGGGCTTAGGCTACCCCTCAGAGTGAGGGGGCTTGAAGGGTAATCCACCACGCTGCTCCAGTACGGGTTGGTGAATTTTAGCGACTGCCATCTGTTAATGGCACCTGGGACCGACACCTTAAGGTGCTCTCCGAGGCACGGAGTCAGTGACAGTTTTGTACTTAAGTCAGAAAAATTCATTTATACAAGCCCGGATTCGAACCACGGCCGCACGGTCTTGTAAACTCAAAACAGGTTCGCTGCGCTCAGGCTAACAGAACATAGGTTTAATTGTTTGTTACTATATAGATCATGCTTTATGGATGGAGATCATTTTCTTAGATTAGTCATAAGTTTCAACTAGTGAACTATGAAGTTTCTAAACAACTTTGTTACATCGCAATAAAACAATTCTTTATAGATAAACGAGTAAAAGACGAAACTGATGTTTCGGAACGCTCTTTGTGCAAGTCCGACTCACCTTTGTCTGTTTTTTTACAATGCTTCATATAAACATGTATAATAAGGGCATAAATAAACCATTATTAACATAAAGGTGTTTTACGCATTGGCTGAGTGGTTAGAGACCCTAACTGCGGAGCCAAGGGTCGTGGGTTTGATTCTCGCCCGGGACAAACAGCTTTGCTTAGTTTGGGACTAGATGGCGCTGTGTGGGATGTCCTGGGAATAATTTTAATATTATGTGAAAAAAGAATATTTAAGTATATGTACCAGTTGTCTAGTATCCAATAAAACAAGCATTGTATTTGCTTACTTTGGGATTAAATGGCGCTATGTGGTATGTCCCAGGTATGGAAAATTCCATGGAGTAACAAGTGATATTTATGTCTGTTAGTTTACTAAACATCTTCTAAATTAATATCACACGGACAACTTATGTCATTGTAAAAAAAAAATGTTTCAGAATGGAACACAAATTGACAAACTCATTGGATTTGCTGATCGGGCCAGATTCAAGAACAGATGTCGATTCTGAATACAGTGACACTTTGAACAACTCCAAGAATAGAGGTTTCCTAAAAGGTTTGTTTGTTTGTTCAATTTGTGAAACTCGGAAAAGGTTTTTCTTTTTTAAATTCTTTAAAGAGGCTTCTGTGCGCTCATTGGGTCGTTTTTGGATTGTTTTGGTAATAAGCAAGTCGTTTTGCAGTCCTAAAACGTACTAATTTAAAAAGTGTAATGACGGGTTCATCCTAACGGGTTACATGGCATTAATTGTGTAATGAGGATTACCGTGTTATTAACGGAGACAGAGAATGTTAGCTAGACTATTTTTTGGTATTATTATAACAGTATAACAATAATTCTATATTTATTTTCTGCGCATTTTTATCGTTGCAACATATTTTAGGCCCTGGTTTTTGTTTCATCCAGAAATAATAAATACGGCAAACAATGAGCGCGTCCTCTTCAACTAAATTATGTATCTATTTCACACGCTAGAGTATAACAAACTGATGACTATAGTTTTTGAATTTCGCAAAAATACCGATTATCACCGGAGATATATAACAAATCAAAGTTTGTGTTTTACGATCCGCTCGTGACGTCACTCGGTGCCGGTGCCGCTAAGTACAAATTATCGACGTTATCCTGTAGTAATGTAACCGAGTGACGTCATAGCACGATTTATTTAAAAAAATTGTATCTTCGGCATTTTTGTAGATATCAATAAAATTCTTTCACTTATTAGTTTTTCTTAATAAATATATATTTCTATAAAACGCAAAAATGACAAAACCCGCTCATTGTGAACACTCAGCCACTACACGATAATAGCAGCCTCAACTGCCATCTTGTTGAAAAATCTTATTTATCGAATACAAGCCTAGCCAGTTAATTTTAACCCGATTATGTCGATATTTTAAAAGCTGTATTTATTACGTCACACGTTAACGCTAGGGCGGTCCGCCGGTATTCCATGTAGGAAAGGAACCCTTGGCGCGTTAGTCGGATTCGCGCTTATCCGTCTATTTTATTTTTCAGGATTCAGCGTGTACCCGCCGCCCAGTACCCCGCCAGAACCCGCGCCGCCTGACCACAGAATGCATGCCGATCTATCACGTGAGTGTTACGTTACGTTAATTGATTAGCTGCATCATCTTCTTTGACTAAAATTTAGAAAATCTAAGGTATAGCAATTTGTTAATTATTACTGCGAGGTAACCGACTTGTGACTGGAATTGTATACATTATTTAATCATATCAGCGCACACTATGAATCAGGCAAATTATTCTTCAAAACGATATGTAGTGTATTTTGCGGCGACGTTTTAACGAAACTGGTGCATGTATATATTATAGGAACGAACAGACTTGACCACTGCCACTATATCTTCCCATTATGCCCCACTACAGAGGTTCAGGCCTCATATTGGAATGAGGGTACTTGGGGCTTAATCCACCACGCTGCTCCAGTGCGGGTCGGTGGATTTCAACGGTTGCTATCTGGTGACGGCAACCGGGACCGACGGCTTAACGCGCTCTCCGAGGCATGAATTCAGTGGTAGTTATGTACTTCAGTCAGAAAAAACTCATTGGCACATGTCGATTTCTGGGTTTTAAACCATGAGCTTCTAAACAAAAAGCGGCCTCGCCAACATTCCGGTTATCACGACACTTTGACCATTTATTAATTCAGAGCCATAATGTATTAGTAGGATCGATCCAGCGTCAACCTTAGCACCGTTGCCTTCAAATGAGTGATTTAACCGAACCTAGTATGTAATTCAATCGAAAACAAAATCTCCAATACGGTCAATACGTTGATACAGTACAAATAATACGTAATTTAAACTACGTCGCAAATACGATCGTCCTATTGCGTGACCAACACGGACCGCGTTCGGGAACGTCCGAGTTCGTTGAACTGCTCCAATGCTCGGGGGACATCGCGCTCCAGTCGTATTCAGTCGTCATTTATGTGTACATCGTATTTACAATTTCCCTCAGATATACATAGGTAGAATATTTTAGGGTATCGATATAAACGAATACTATATTTTATTTGTTGACTTGCGTTATTTAAACAGAAACAATTAAGCATCGTACCTTCGATTATTTGAACGGTTTAACAAGATGGTATTTATGATAAAATCTGAAATTCATTATTATGATACCTTCAAAAAGCTTTTTCTATCATCCTAGTTTTATTCGTTGTTGAGGAAGATAAATTTATATTTAAATTGGTGTATTTTGTTATGTATATATAGCATTTCAAATATACAAAAAAAAAATTAATAAAAGTGCACTTGTAAATTTAAATATATGTATGGAATATGTTATAGTTGTTTCAAATCTTTAGAGAAGCCATATTTTAATAAATAAACTTTTATTCAACTTAATTGAAACACAAACATATTTGCACATACAATTATTTTACATAAACACAGTACAATTATATTATTTACAAAAATTAGATGATGCAAATTATTATTATATTATTATATTATTATTAATTTATTATTATTATCATATAATATTATTAAATAAACCAAAAGGGTTGCCAGCTCAGTATGAATGCTGTAATTTAAAATTAAAAAAAAAAACTCTGTTGACCCAAGTAGAAATACTAGATGAACATTAACAATAACATTAAGATTGTTATGGTAAAATTAGACAAATAAATTATATTAGGTCTTAACCTATGAAGTTGCCGTTTTGTATGAAATAAGTTAAAGTATTTTTTTTCAAAAAAAATTTTATGTAATCCAAAGTAATCACCCGTGCAATTGATGCATCTTTGCCAACGCAGTGGCAACTTATTGATGCCCTTCTTGTAAAAATCAACTGGACGGGAGGCAACAAACTCTTCAAAGGCATTTTGTACTGTCTCCGGGAATTGAATTTTTTCCCGTAAAAAATTTGTCCAAATTTTGTAAAAATTAATCGTCGGTAGGTGCAATGTCTGGTGGCTATGGCGGATGAAGGAGAACTTCCTACCCGAACTCTAGCAGTTTGGAGACGATTTGTTGTGCAGTATGGGGTCGCGCGTTGTCGTAAAGGAGCAGCGGGGACGACCGATTGACCAAAGCTAATCGCAGACGTGCGAGCTTCTTCATCATTGTCTTCAGTTCTGCACAGTACACATCTGCAGTAATGCTCATTCCATTTTGTAAAAAGCTGTGATGAATCACACCAGCACTAGACCACCAAACAGTGACTATTATTTTTCGTTTAACACATTGCTTTGGTGCTGAACCAGAATCTATCCAACTTACTGAGCGCTTTCAATTTTTCATCACAGGTAACAATTCGGTTCAAAATTCCTTAATTTCTGTGGCTGTTGAGCAGTTGCGCTGCCGATCGTTAAGTTCGTGGGGTACCTGTCTATCAAGCTTTTTTACTTTGCCAATTTGTCGCAAATGGTCCAATATTGTTTTGATGCTAACATCAAAAACTGCTGCTAGTTCAGCTATAGTTTGAGTAGAATCAGCTTCCACAATCGCCTTCAATTCATCATTGTTGACTAAAGTGTCCAGACGACCACAAGCTTCATTATTCAAATCATAATTTCCAGAATAGAAGCGGGCAAACCAATAAGGGGTTGTGCGTTCGTTTTTTAAGTTCTCTTCGTAAACGTTTTTGATATTACGTACCGTTTGTGCCGCATTAGTGCCAAGACGGAACTCATATTCCATAATTACACGAATTGTTAAAGTGTCCATTATGACGAAAAATGTTCAAATGTAATGAAAACACAACGCTAATAAATAAACAAAACACTGACTTTGTAAAAAGAATGTCATGTTTTAAAACGAAATTGATTTGAATCGAGCATTCACAGCCAATCAAAAAAATTTTGTTTTAAATGGCCAGTACTGAATAACAGCAACTTCATAGGTTAAGACCTAATAGTAAGAATGAAAAACTTAAAATATTTTTGTCTAATTTGTCCAAATACCCGATTGTGCATCGCTGAGTTTCGGGTACAAAGCACGTACGAGGGGATTCCAAAATATAAACAAAAAATTGACCCTAAAAAGTATTTTTTTAAATTTTGATATTCGAAACCCTAAAAATAGAGTTTAAAATTTGAAATTTATTCAGCAAGTTCAAACATATAAATAATGTCATAGCCAATTTCATTTCATTATGATAAATATTTTTATTTAGCTGACCTCAACTGTTCGGAGGATTCGCTCAGCACTCACGAATCAGGTGATTGCATGAATAATATAAAAATTTGTATTTTTTTTTATTGGGTGTTTTCAGTTTTATTTGTATAAATTTATATGTTAAATTTTAGCATGATTATGTTGTTTTTATGAATATTTAGTAAAAATATAGTTATATATGATCATTGGTTAGGTATTCCATTCAACATACTATTATGACAATAAATTATACAATATTCTGTGTAATTTTATCGTTATTATATTTGCAATTAATATTATATAATTTAGTATATTTTTGTTTTGTTTGCATGTATTATGCGAGTAAATATTGTGTATTCAATAATTTATGTTCTTGGCAGGCTTTTAAGTAGAATTGGATTGTGATTTTTCTGTAAATTGTAATTCAGTTAATAATCCAGTTTTAAACTACATTTTTTTCTGTCCTTCTTGTGAGTGTCGACTGCTTTGTGTGTAGAAGTGATTTTATTTTACTATACCCAGCAATTAAAATTACGTTTAAAACTATGGTATAAAGGTGCTATTTTAAAAAAAAAATAGAAGGAACAAAAAGTTTGTAATTGAAAATTGAAGACTTTTAACAGTATTTTAAATAATAACTGTTTTATTTACATTTCAGTTTTGATTTTTACATTACATTACATTACACAGCCTTTTACAATAACTTCAAGCTTAAATAATATATTGTATGTTTAAGAAAAAAAAACATTAGGAAGTTATAATTATATAGCCCATCGCCTATTGCCCATGTACCCATGGGACATAAAAATAATGGAATTTTTGTTTATTTTACCCATTTATTTTTCAAAATCATATTATATATTGTATAGTGTAAAAACATTTCTAGAAACAATTTTTTGTATTTTAAGTACGTCACTATAAAAAAAACTGAAGGGTTCGTGAGAATGAATAAAATTGTGACGATTTTTTTTTTTAAATAATCATAATTTTTCAATACAGATGGTGGAGGCCTATGGCAACCGCCTAGCTACGGGCACCGAGCTTTCACAACTGGCCGCCCCCGACCGCATCCACCGCCGCCTCGCCCGAGGCACTCGCAGACGCTAAAAGTAACAGTTTAGGATTCTAGTTCTAGTTTAGGATTTCGACACGTGCGTATAATCAGATTGTTCGGTTCAGTGATTAAATAAACGTGTGACCAAGAAAAAAATAATGTATGTAATTATCTTTAGACGGGAGAGTCAATATATCTATATAAAATTACATGATTGACGTTTCAACAAAATTTTTTGTGGTCTCGGAGCATCCTGTACTTTTTACTCGATTATGGAAGATAATATGTTCATCAGACATAATATGTATGTATGTATGTGTCACTAAAGACATGACAGTAATCAAAAGTCGATATGGCGACAATCAGACGCCATATTGTGACAAATAAAAAAAGAATGAAAATGAAATTATCGTAATGGAGAGACAAGATGTCTACTTCTCTTTTCGAGCTCACAGTCCGCAGGCATTTTCTCATAATGCCTCTAATTGCATGAAATTGTTTACAGTATGAAATTTCTTGATAAATTGGTATAGGAATTCTGTCAAATTTAACCCTTAAGGGGGTAAAATAGAGGATGGAAATTTAAACGGGAAAACCGTCATTTCCTAGATACGGAAATTAAAATTTAGCCTGTTCATTTGAAACTGAGAACAACCTGTTTTAATAATTATAGAAACTTAGCCCCTACGATGGTATTTAAAAAAAATAGTTAAAATTGGTACCTATTTAACTTCGGTTAAAAATAAAAAAATATTATTTTTTTTAATTCTTTTAAATTACCTTCAATAAATGTTAATCGACAAGTGTAAGCTATGCGAGCGAAGCAGCGGGCGGTCGCTAGTGTGCTATAAAATCATGCTTACAGTGGTCAGTTTATAACTTGTTTGAACAATTCTTAATTTAACAGCAACCTGGCAAATTGGATATGAACAACTTCGCAATGGTGAGTGACGCGTTGCAGCACATCACAATCGGGCCGCCACATTCGCGAGAGAGGAAGGTGCGAATTTCTATGTTTCATATTTTCATGTATGATGATGAAGTATAATAATATTACTACCTGAGATATCCCACACAGCGCCACCTAGTCCCAAACTAAGCAAAGCTTGTACTGTGGGTATCAGACATGCCAGACATGTGTATGCACAGAAGTATATGAAGTTATAACGACGGTAACAATGGAGTTACAAATATTTTGCATAGCGCTTTCCTGGAGCATTGCAAGTTCAGGTGGTCAATCGACATACGACATCGACTCTTCATTCACGATTCTTTATAAAGTTTTGTGTTTTTTGCACCTTATTTGAATTTAAATAACAATGCCAGATGCATCCATGATACTTCTACATTGCTTACAAAATTGAAAAAAAAAAACAATTATTTTGAGAAATCAATTATTTCGAGAATGAAGCTTTTATTTTAGAGGTCAATTATGGTGATAAAGCTTTTAACTTTGATGCAAATTGACATTAATTTGGGCATACCTGGAAACACTTATTGAATCTGAGAATAAAAATAAAATCCTGGTGATATATCATATAATTAGAAGATATAAGTAGATCCCAAAATATAAATTTTAGTGACGGGAAACATACTTCCCTTTTTGGTCTGTAGGCTGCCTTACTGTAGTTATCACACCATACTGTTACACTTGGCAACTCATTTATATTATTAATAACGGGGCTGCGCTTGCGACGAAAACCAGATAACTTAACTCACTACACCCTTTAGCCTGTACTGTACTAAAAAAAACCTTACTCGGATCATTGCCGGCTGTCAAGAACATATTACCGTACAATAATTTTGATCGTAATGTCCACAGTCTCAACGTTCGGGCTGGTCGCATGGTGGTCAGGCAGGTGGTCATCATCACCATCCTTCTGGAGTCAGTTCTGAAACTGAACTGGATGCCCAGTATGCGCAGGTGAGTTCCTGATTTCAGTTTAATAAATCGATCCCATTAATATTGTGATACTTGTTTCTTGAGCAAAAATCTCGCGATAGAATAGTTATGGTTCGAATAGAAAATAGTATGAAAAATAAAGTCTCAAGGGAAATCAACGGGAAACTCGGCTCTTGTGGATTATGAAAGTGAGTTCATTAACAGGGGTGCCAATGAAAATTATGGCCAGGATATAAATGTCAATAAAAATGGCATTTTTTTATCGATCCCAGCATGATTGCCAAAGTCTAAATACTTGTGCCGTGCGTGTCTGCCTGCGTCTAACGAAAATTAACAGAACAGTAACCACTGACTACTAACTTATGACAGTCGATCTCTCCCTCAGGATGCGCCGTCTGCTGAACCTCAATACAGTAGACCCCCATACTTATTTATCGCACTTATTGCACAACATATCATTTTCTAAGTTGAATACAGGTTGACGTTTCACGTCATGAACTCCTTTTTGAAAAGTATACAAAACACAAAAGACTCTTCGATCAAAGGTATACCGCATAACATTGGCACTCCCTGCGAAAGACGCGTGATGCGAGAGGAGTGATTCCGCGCTGTCTATTGATCGAAAAAACGATAGGTGGCCCCTTTCCGTATAGCACATCTACCGCAGCGAGGACCAAAGTTATTTGGTACACTTAATAATATTTTTTTTTTAAATCAGTTATTGCATGAGATCGATTTATTTAGACAAATATTAAATAACGATTACTTCGTACTTTATGACAGATCAAGGAAGCGAACGAATATATGGATCAGCCGTCTATGTTGCGACCGAGGCGGCACCGCAGGCATGAGAAAACGACGCATCACCAACCATGTAAGATTGAGATTTTAGCCGCATATGTTGGGGTATCTATTCACGAAATGAATAGATATTAACAACTTGTAGAGGTTGGAGGAAGCGGAGTAAAGGAGACTCGATAAGCAACACGTGTTCACTGGTTAAAGACTATAATAATAATAATATCTGAAACATCCCACACAGCGCCATCTAGTCCCAAAGTAAGCAAGTATCATGTTTGTATTATGGGGTACTAGACAACTGATAAACATGCTTAAATATTCTTCTTTTATAATATATACATATATAGATACTTTAACACCCAGACACGGAACAAATAGACATGTTCATGCACACAAATATTTGTCCCGGGCGGGAATTGAACCCGCGACTCTCGGCTCCGCAGTTAGGGTCTCTGATATAGGGCCAATCGGTCAGTCAACTTATGAGCATAAGAAAAAGTCTTTATTTGGAAATACAGACCGACAATATATATATTAAGCAGGATCATGACTGAATGGGCAGTCATTAGTGGTCTGTTAACAAATCGGAATTAGTCGATAAGAAATCTCATTCTAAACAGCTCTTAAAAAAATGAGGCGGTAGAATGTACACCATGTCTATTTCAGCGTGTATTCGTTACGAATTTCCTAAACCAACTTTAGTTACGAGTGAAAATTCGATTTGCATCGCGTTTCGATTTAGGTTCATAGTGTTGGAACCATCGATTGTTGGAACAGTAGTTGGAGTGCCCTTAAATTCGGTTTTTAATGTATATTTTTTTAAAACTTACCTAACCTAAGTTTCCCCCCTTTAACGCAAGATTGCCTCTCTTTTCAAACAAAGTAATGTGTCCATTCCATCATTTTACTGGCCTTTCATTTATTACACTGTTTGAATAATTTTTGAGCCTTCACCGTACGATGAAATAACCGCTAAATTTTCTTTTTATTACTGTTCATGTTTTACTGCTGTAGTAATTTACCAACCACCCGAAAATACCCGAAAATGAAATAACTGCTCAAATAATTTTTTAACTGATCATAATAACACATCTAATGTTTGGATGTTGGAAACCATCAACAGTTGGAAAAATTATTTCCCAATAAAAATGGCGGTAAGCGATGCTTGACATTCCATTATCTGCGCCATATATATGGCTCGATTAGCTCTTTTTTGTAAAACGAATATTATTTGAATGTCAGCGGCATTTCCCCAAAGCACAATATAGACAGACAGGCGAATAGATATGGAGAAACTGTAAAAGGATTTCTTGTCGGACTAAAAATGAGATCGCTAGAACAAAACTGTCGAACCGTGCGTGTTTTTACATATATTTAATTTTGATAAATCTCTGTAGAATATTAACATACATGGAGTGTAAAAGAAAATGGTTATTTTTTGTACAGCCTTCTCGGAGACAGACAGTTCTGGTTCGAGTGAAGCATCAGGCGGAGTGGCGAGGTTGCATCCGCGACGGAGACATAACACGCACCACGCGCCGAGGCATTATAAGAAGAGGTAAATTACTATGAGTATACAGGTTGTTCAGATGAACGTAACTCAAAACTAGAGCAAGTATAGCTTACCATACTAAACAAAAAGTTCAAAAAAAAGATAAGTAATAATGAAACTTTAAACATGTTGGTTTGTGCCTTCTGCTCACTTGGAACTTTTTGTTTAGTTTGGTTAGCTCTAGACGCTTTACTTTGGATTGCGTTCAGCAGAACACCTTATACAGATGGTATCCTGTAAGTAAAAATAAAACATACGACAATAATTAAATAATTCAAAATGTATAATATGATTTTTAAAATCGTACATGATATACTATGTAGTTTTCAGTTAGTATTCATACTTACGGAACATCTATGAGCCCAAAATAGGTCACTCGATATAGATAGAATACTTATCAAAATTATCAACGTTTCGTAAAATGAAACTATTGGGTAGTTTAAACTGATTTTGATGAAATTCAGTACAGAATCGCTTGACCTCTGAGAAAAGACATGGGCTTTTTTTTACCTCGGAAAGGAGTGTATATTTGTTACCCTTCCACAACTAAACTGGAATGTTCCTTTACCGGTCCCGGCAGGCATGTAAGGTCTACGCGGGTGAAGCCGCAAGCGGAAAGAATGTGAATCGTGAAAACTGTGGTCTGGTTGTGGTACAACTAGTCTTCAAAGTGCATTTTACATTGCACTTATACAACACTTACCATCAGCCCATTATACCCCACTGTAGGGGCTTAGGCCTCTCCTCAGGGTAAGGGGGTTTGGAGCGTAAATCCACGACGCTGCTCCAATTCGGGTTAGCGGATTGTAACGACCGCCATCTATTGGCAACCGGGACCGACTGCTCAATGTACTCTCCGAGGCACGGAGTCAGTGATAGTTACGTACTCAAGTCAGAAAAACTCATTAGTACACGCCCGGCTTCGAACCACGGCCACACGCCCTGAAAATTTGAAACAGGTTCGCTGCGCTAGGGCTACTACGACTTAACGACTTAAATATTCTTACAACATTTGTTTGAAAAGTAAAATAAACTTACTCTGTGTATTTCAGGTTCGCGATTGTTTAAGTTTTTGTGATTGTGATTAAATTTTATAGGTCTTTGGGCAACCTGGTACCAGTACAGAGTCCGAGAGTGCCTAAACTGGGCATGTTCGTTGGCCCTCCAGAACTGCCAACTGGCTACAGGGCTAGAGCACAGGACGACAAAGGTTTATTTCAATTTAAAAAAATACGCATTGTGGTGTTTACAGTCGAGTATTTAAATTCGGGCATACAAAGTTCACTGAAATACGCGTGACCGGCGCTACCGATTTAAGTTTACTTAGCAGTCCCCGACGCCTTTAAGGATCAAAAATCATTTGACAATGAACAAACTTGTATTATTTCATACTATTTAAAGGTTAGTTTTTTTTTTGTTGAATATGGCATGCTCAAACAAATATTCCGGAATGATACATGTTTATTGGAATGATGTGTAAGAGACATCTTTACTAGGAGCGCGTCGTTCGATGATCTGTGCTGAGTCTACTCCATGAAAATAGTTGAGTCGATTGCAAAGTTCTTTCTGAGTTACCAACCATCCGAAATTTTGCAATGTTTCTTCTATTTTGCCAAAGATCTGTTATCACACTACGGTAGATATATTGAAGTATAAATGTTCGACAGTGGCAAGCGAGTCCGACTCTGGTAGTTCGGAAGGCGAGACTCGACGCCCGCGCCCCCTGCCGCCGCCGCCGCACCACGAGTCCGCGCACAAGGTGAGAACGTAATACACGTACAATATGTTTTTTGCGACCGCTGGCCGCTTGAATCGCACTTATGGACCCAGAGCTATCAACGGATTTACTTAAGGTATTCCAGCTAGTTTCAAAAGGGATGATCCATTAATTACATCACACCTCAAGGGGGGGGAGGGGGTCGACAAAATGTGACATATCGTGACAGGGGGGAGGGAGGAGTTCCATGTTTGTGACCTCACAATCCTCACATACAATTTTTTTACAAAATCGAAGTTTTTAAAAAAATAATTTCAATTGTTAACAAACATTGTACTAAACTTTTACATACTTGGATTTGTTTGAATACTTCCGTTCCCTATAAATTTGATACTATTTTTCTGGCCGAGTTTAACGATTTATTGTTTATTGTATATCCTTTCCGATGTTGTAATTTTTACCTTCATAAACCAAAAATCTAAATGTGACGTCACACTAAGTGGGGAGGGTGTAGTTAATTGTGATGAAGTGTGACAAGGGGGGACGGAGGGGTCAAAAAATCATGAAATTGGTGTGACGTAATTAATGGATGATCCCAAATGTGAAATTAGGTATCTACAAAGTTATTTGATATAAAAAACCAGATCTTAACATTTGGAAGTAACTGGATATAATAATAATGCCTGGGATATTTCACACGGTCACCTAGCCCCAAAGTAGCCAGAGCCTGTATTATGGGTACTAGACAACTGAGATATACATAGATTTTTTTAAATAATACTAATATTTTGCTAACTGCTGGCTGGGTTTTAAACCCGATAAAATTAACTGGCTTTTGTATTTTACAATTCCTCAAATATTATGTAATTATATTATGTATTATATTATCTCTGAAAAAAAATGGAAAATTTGTGGGATCCACATTTTCCACAACCTTTCAGCATTGTATTTAGCTATCACAAAAAAAGTATTAGCTGCCTCAAATACCTGCTCAAAATTGTCACTCAGCTCTCGGGCTATGATATTCATACCTTCCCTTCTAGAATAACTACCTTCCACATCCAGCCATATATGCGTAAGAACTGACTTTCTATATTATTGAGTACTTTTGTTGATCTTAATGTTTGTATTTTGAAGCTTGTTGAAATACCTAAGCGATTCCATTGATAGCTCTCTTTCTATTAGTTGTATTTTTCTGTTTTCTAACGCTAGGTGATGTTCTTTTTGTTCAGCTCTCCCAACAACTATCAACAATAGAAGAAGACTTATTTCCTCACCTCAAGGTCTAAATTTGTAATATACGATTAGTAAAAATTTTTTATTTCGGTTTTTTTTTGTTTGTAAAATCGTTGTGCCAATTCAAGATCGTTAATGTAATCTGAAGGTATCGAAGACGTAATCCTACATTAAAAACGTTCAGATGCTGTCGGGAGGTTGTGACTATCCATCATCAGCTCAGGACAACTCTTCGTCGAGCGCGCCCGATACGCGACGTCGTCATGCCGGATGGAGTAAGCACGATAGAAGGCATAAGGTATGATTTGATACTGAATTTTTTTTTTAGGGTCGCGTACATCACGTAGTACATTTATTATTTTATTTGTATGGACACGCTTTGTTGTCCGTCTGTCTCTTCATCAACAAAATCATATTTAATAATTTGTGCTGTTGGTTTTCCATACAAATAAAATTAAAAAAAAAACAAAAGTTCTAAGGCCTAGTGAACCTGTAAAAAAAATTTACTTTCTATTTAAATGTACTAATAAAAATATACGGTCTTTCAGAGAGTATTTTGATAATGATTGATCAATGAAACCGAACAAAGGAAGGTCAAGAAGAGAAAAAATCCAAAAAGCATTAATTTCTATTTCTATTCTATTAGGCAAATAAGAAGACTAACCGATGTGCCTACAGTGAGGCTGGTTTATTTTAGTTACTTTCATAGCATAATGTCATACTGCATTCTGCTCTGGGAAAGAACGCTGACATTCAAACGATATTTTTTCTGCAAAAAGGGCTATTTGAGCTATACCTAAATTAAAATCTAGAAAAAATCTGTAAGGGCTCACTTTAGAAAAAGTAACATTTTGACAGTCCTTTGTCAGTACATTTATAAAAGTATAATTTATGTACATAAAAACTTAAATGCTTTCTAATGGAAAAAAAAATAATTAAGAAATACATATATTTAAATAAAATAAACAGGGAGGAGTTTCTTGCTGGTTCTTGACCTTCTAGTTTTCTGAACTGGTATCTACTTAATTTATTTTGACTTTAAATAAGTGTGTGTAAACATCTTATTTTCAATAAAAAATTTTTGAATTTTGAATTTTCATATAAAATTATTACATGACAGGCCAAGCTTCTTTTGCAGTTTTTTTTTGTTACAACGTCTAAATAACTAACTACACAATTTTATTGTCAACCCAGCTAGACAGTTAAATCCTACTTTAAGGCATTATTGACACTTAACATTTTTTATCGACTTTGTAATGTTCCATGGTTATTAGGTGAACTTTATAACTACGTCTTGTTCCGATTCCTCCACAATTTATTGCGATTATGGACCAGATACCAACCCCATATGCTTCACTGTAGGGGCTTAGGTCTCCCTATAAATGAGAGCGTTTGGAGCTTAATCCACCACACTGCTCCAGGGGAAGTTTGGATTTTAACGACTGCCATTTAATAATGGCAACCAGGAGCGACGATCTGACGTGCTCTTCGAGGCACGGAATTCTGTCAACCTTCGTGATCATGTCACGGTAGTCGATGTACTGTAAAATGAAAATTAATAATAAAATTAGCTTCGAATCAGTGCGGGATTTTCATATCTCAGTACATTTCTGTTGAAAGCCATTATCGTAGTAAATTCAACAAATACGTTTCTGATAATAATCAAATACTAACGCCCGTCCTCTTACCGACCTCACCACTGTTCTCATTCCCTCTCACACGTTTACTCTCATCCAACTCCCGCTTTCGTCTCTCTGTTATAAACATATTCTTTCCCGCTCTCATTACCACTCGCATTACCATTTCACACATCCTATAGCGTCCCGCTTCGGTTTCGCACGCGCCTTTTCCCTCTCCTCCCATCCTAACCCTCCACTTCCCCTTCACTGACCCTCCCCCTCCGAACCAATATTAGGCCGAGTTGTAATGCCAGACGACCGTCTAAAAGTTATTTTCAATACATTTGCTATTAATACGGTCTTTATGACATCGAAACTGGTATCGTAATGTTGTAATTTACAGTATTAAGCCTTTTTACTTTACACCAATCACAAACGAGCCTTCTGTTTTTAAGGCATACGTAAACCGCGAAAAGCAACCCACTCGCGTTCTTAGCGCCCGCCATTATTACATTTGAAGTATCTACCAAATTTTAATCGCGAATGTATTGGAAAACGTCGTATGATGCTCGTACTTAGTAAGTTTGATATTAAAGTCATCGGTTTATTATAAGCACTCGGCTTCGCCTTTTGCCTATAAACATCTCGGCTATAATATGCAGCTTACCGTATGTGCATCATAATGTACTATTTTCTATCCCTCGGGAATAGATTTTTTTTGGATGAAAAGTACCTTTTGTCCTTTTCTGTGTCCCTGACAACGTGCATGCAAAATTTTATGATGATCGGTTGAGTAGTTAAGGCGGGAAACTGTAACAAACAAATAAACAAACTGACTTTCGCATTTGTAATATTAATTAGAGCATCCCACATAAACGACAAAAAAACGTAGGTTTTGATGTATAAAAACTAGTACGAACGCCCGTTCTGTGCGGCTCTCTAGCGCGATGCGCGTGCTTGATTGCGCAGCCAGCCGCGCCCTATTTCCTGCTGCAACTCTTCTATTAAATTATATTACGTTTTTATGGCAAACTTTAGAGATGGTTTGGTGGCACGTATTGTAGTTTTGATTCTTACTTCAGACAATAATAATCATGTAGAAGATATCGGTTGTTAACCGATTATGGTATTTGGTCACATAGATTGAAAACGTTTTGAAATTTTTACCAATAGACTAGCCTTGGCATTATATTTAATTTGCTTTCCAGGATTTCTCCAAGCCAAGTAAGGAGTCAAAGAAGAATTCAGTGCAGCTCGCGTCTGCGCCTACTGTGCTAAATTGGGGACCACAGGTGAAATTTCTATCATTCACCAATGACATTATCACAGCTATAAGATTTACTTGATTTGAAATTTACTTGATTTGCAATTTACTTGACGACCGCATAGCCTAGTGGGTAGCGACCCTGTCTGCGAAGCTGGAGGTCCCGGGTTCGAATCCCAGGTCGGGTCAGTATTTATATGATGAATATTGATACTGGTACCGGGTCTTGGTTGTTAAATATGTATATGGTGTCTTCGTTTGGTACTCAAAACACAAGCTAATGCTTAGTTTGGGGCCTAGGCGTTGTTGTGATGTATACGTTATTATTATTATTTAGATTGACTCCTATATTGTAGGAAGCATTAAAATAACTCAATTTCAACAATAAACTAACCGGTTTTAAAGAATTCAGATTGAAGTACTGGAGACAGTTGTGTAAGTCGTTCTTTTAACTACACTTTGGTGTTTTACAAAGAACGAAAGCGATAATTTGTAAATTGAATTTCTATAAATTGCGGAAGCGATGATAGCGTCACGTATATTGTAAATATTATAGCGTTTATAGGAAAAGTTGAAAAAAAGCATTGTGCTCGCTTGCCTTACGAAATATGGGAAACCATAAATAGTCATTATTTTGATAGAAAACATACCCATTTTTTATGTTTTGTCCAATACTTTACCATTAATATGAGCTCACAATGAATATTTGTTGTGTGTGAATTGAGAAGAGAGCACTATTGAAATGGTATGTATTTCCATTTAAAATGCCATGCGTGTTTATTTTCAGGGTTCGCACGGTGTACCTCTTTTTATCGAGAAATGCGTCCAATTCATAGAGCGCGAAGGACTTGCCTCTGAAGGGTTGTACCGCGTGCCTGGGAACAGGGCGCACGTGGACATGCTATTCAAGAAGTTCTACGAAGGTATCGAGTTTTTATACAACGTTTCTTACTTAGGCAGACCATAGACAAACTTTGTTCAGCGTGATTGTTGTTTGACTGTAGATCTCGTAGGAAATTATTTGGTACCAAACCTATTCTGTATTAAATCTATAAAATTATATAATTATTACTCATTTCCATTCCATTCCATCAGCCCATTATACCCCACTGCAGGGGCCTAAGCCTTCCCCCGAGGGAAAGGGGCTTGGAGCTAAAATCTATCACGCTGCTCCAATGCGGGCTGGCAGATTGTAATGGCTGCCATCTACTGACAGCAACCGGGACCGACTCCTTACCGTGCTCTCCGAGCCACGGAGTCGGTGATAGTTATGTACTTAAGTCAGAATAACTCATTGGTACACGCTCGGGTTTAAACCACGGCCTCACGGCCTTATAAATTTGAAAAAGGTTTGCTGCGCTCGGGCTATGACGACACACTACACCATTATTATCAATAAATAAATTGTTCATAGAAATTTTTAAAGAATGTTGTTGTAAATGAATGAACATAAGTGGTTTGAATGAATGAACATACAGTTGACTAACACGACCTAGCGAGTTGTCTGTATCATCAACTTGTCAGTGGTGTGCCTTTGTTTTTTCGTCGGTCAAAATTGTACGACGTGTCGACCGATCCATTGCTGTCTATTGATTTCTGTCTTAATCTAAATCACCAAAACTACTTAAAAGTAAACTATGAAGTCATATTAGTTACTATAGATTATGGGCCCAGTACGCTTCCATTGCGTATACCATCATACCATCCATCCGTCTGTATCAGTTGTTTCACACCGGCGATACTCCATTTGCGATGCGAAAGGCGGAGGACCGTGTGTGGTGGCGAGCCTTGGGAGAGGCCTATATCTTGCAGTGGAGAGGCACGGGTTGATGATGATACTCCATAGTTGTGTGTATTGCATATGAGAGTAACATGTGCAGTGATCACCGTTCTATCGTATGACAGATGTATGACGTATTTATTGACTACTCAGGATTTAATATATTTTCTTGTTCTTTTTTTAGATCCCAACATAGATTTAGACACGTTGGACATACCAGTGAATGCGGTGGCGACCGCCCTTAAAGATTTCTTCTCTAAGAAACTTCCACCGCTGCTAGATGAACCTAGTATGGCCCAATTGGAAGATATAGCTGGTGAGTTAAATACATAATTTCTTATTTTATTACTGGTTATAAAAACTACAGTTTCTATCGCATTTATTTGGATTAATGCTAGATTTAAACAAACAATAGTTTAAATTTTTTTTAGTTCTTTGAATCGTTTGAGTGTTGAATTAAATGATACAGTCAACACATACAAATATATTTTTATTTTTTATTAGATCAAACTATTGAGTGAATTAGAAAAATATATTAATAATCCTCACAAGCGTTACTTTAAACTAGAAATAATAACATGTTTTTAATTAACCTTTATTAAAATATAAAGTTATGAAATGCTCAAAATTAACTTGAAATATCCAATAATATTATGATTGTTTTGAAAAATGTTAATATCACTATTTACAGCTCGCAGCACACTCTGTGCTACTGGCTTCGAAGTCGAAGCCAGTAGCATCACAGTCAGAATTTCAGAACAAGATATTTCAGACGATATGTACTAATAATAAATTTCAGCCCTTAACCCCATTTTCTCCGTTTGTCGTAACAGCGATGCGAGGTTGCATAGCCGGCGGTGTAGAGCTGAAGGATCGGAGCTGGCGACTGCTGGCGCTCCGGTCTCTCCTCAACACGGCTCTCACGCCTACCGCCAGGACCACGCTCGACTACGTGTTCTCTCACTTCACTAGGTAACCGTTGTACGCTACTTAAAATCTGATTTTATGGTTCAGTAGTCAACTAGGAACCCTTATAGTTTCGCCATGTCTGTCTGCCCGTGGCTAAGCTCAGAGACCTTAATACTAGAAAGCTGTAACTTGGCACAAATATACAAATCAATCACGCCTATAAGGTGGTAAAATATTTTTTTTTTTTTTAAATAAAACTAGTTCCTCCCGTCCACGTTAAGTGGGGACCACTATTTCAAACTGAAAACGACAACGAAAGCATCATTAAACGTATGACATTTTTGGTCCAACGAAAAATACATTGAAATAACTATGGAATATACAAACTATTCAACAAATATCAACATTATTACAGTGCACTAATCTGTGGCAGCCATTATTTCATAGAAACATCGTTCTTTCTCGCGAAAAGCAGTGGTTCGCTCTTCTTGTTTTGCTTTAAATTTACACATCATTGTATAAATTAACTTCCTAGCTGAACTTTAGGTTTCGACATAATAACGCAAGATAACCGTTTGTTATTCCGGAAATTGACACGACAACGAACCAAACTAGAGTTTGACAAGTGTAGAGTATTGCCATATAAAGAATTCTGTTTCAAGGTCAATATCTCGTTTCGATTGCCAGTCTCTAAGCAGTGTTTCTGACATCCAAATTTTTGGCTGAAAAGTTAAGTAAAAAGATAGGAGTTATCGACTACACTCGACTACTACTCGAGCGTCATACACTAATTGCGGAGCCAAGGATCGTGGCCTCGATTCTCGCCCGCGACAAATATTTGTGTGCATGAACATGGTCCATTTGTTTCGTGTCTGGATGCGAAATATGTATATATTATAAAAAATATTTAATTAGGTATATTAGTTGTCTAGTACCCCATAATACGAACATAATACTTATTTTGGGAACTTGAATTCATTTTTCTCAAAAGGTAACTACTATTCAATCATACTTTTTTCTTTAATCGGGTAATTATTCTTTATTCAATACCTCACAACTGGGCCCTTTTAATTGTGGGCGCCCAAATTTGAGAGTCAAATGAATAGTTTCATTTTGGACTGATAAAAATATCTATTGGTCACCTATTGTTTATCGCACCAATCGACAGCGGCGTATCATCCTTCATACACCGCACGCCTACCGCCGTACCGCTGGAAAGATCAACTTTAAGCGGTATATTTTAGAACAAAAATTTTAACCTCTCCCCGCAGGGTGGCCGAAAATTCGAAGCTGAATTCTATGGATAGCAAGAACTTGGCGATTTGCTGGTGGCCGACCTTGCTGCCGGTGCAGTTTTCAGATATGGGCCGTTTCGAAATGACCAGGCCGTACCTTGAGGATATCGTGCAAACGATGATCGATCAGCACCCGTTCCTGTTCAGAGGGCAAGAGGCTTTCGTCATGGTGTGAGAGACGACGGTTTGTATAGTAATTTATTCTTATTAATATGATCCTTTGTTTCTCTTTCTTAAGCTGGAGATGGACAAATACACGCTATCTCTTTCATGTGCGACTAAATTGTAAAAGAAAAAATGAAAAGGAATCACAGGTTATCTCCGAAATAACTATGGATAAATCGGTGATTAATGATTCAATTGACAGCAATGTCAATGGAATTATTTTGAAAAGAAGTGAACCGCGCCCAACCCGCTGTGGAGCAGCGTGGTGGATTTAAGCTCCAAGCCCCCCTCACCCCGGGGGAGGCCTAAGCCCTTGCAGTGGGGTAAAATGGGCTGATGAAGAACCGCGCCCCTCGTGCCCCTCCGTACACTCCGTTCGGTCAGAAATACATGCGAAATTTACCTACCTCTGTCGTGCAATCAGTCATGTAAATTTCAGTTCTCGGTACCGCTAGAGGCGCTGTCTATGCAAATATTGCAAGCTGTCGCTAATAAGTATTGACACGTTGGATCACTTCGAAATCATGGTAGCCGTGCTGTTGTCGTTACATACTGGTGTCCTCGTCAAATGTAGAAAAAATAAAATGTTTCCCAATCAGGGACCTAAATTCCGTAATTATTACTATCGTAGCCGAATTATTTTGTCCGCGATTTGCAAAATGTACTCATAATTACGTACTGCGTCTGGGTTTAAATATAATCATAATTATATTATAATGTTCAGGTGTAGCACGGGCAATGAAATATATCGTCGCTGTCATGTCAAAAAGTCGTATGTTAAATTCGTTACTTTTTATTTTAGTTGTATGCGTAGTACATGTAAGTGTAAGTACGTAAACGTGATCTTTCATATGTCAAAATGTCATAGTAAGTTGTGTCGGACGATATTAGACTTTATGTTAATGTGCTAAAGGTCTTATTATTATAAATAGTGATAGAAAAAAAGTGGATTTACGTTTATAATTATATATATATATATATATATATTAATAACTATGAATCCGCCAAAATACTTTTTTAGATAGTACAGTTACACTCAAACTTTAAGGCGGATTCGAACGTAGGCACAAGTCGCGTCGCAGTAACGAGTTTTAGGTGTAGCGCGACGCAGTGGAGCGAGGGGTATATGACTGTACCTGCGCAAGCACGCATAGAGCGTTGTATTCCGAGCCGCCATAAAGTTTGAAGCGAACTATACCTATGTAAGCATATATTGTAAATATTGAAAAATCTGTGTGTACCTTTAAATAATGTTATTTATTCTTACTTTTATTTATGTCTTTTTTTTCTGTATCCATCAGGAACCCACGATGCAGGTTGCATTTGTGTTGAACGACGTGTGACGCGCGCGTGAGTGGGTGACGCATATTGACTTTGATTGAATTAGTGATTTTTCGTCACGTAGCGATCCGAAGGCATGAAAAAAAATCACATATAGAATTGAGGACTCTGAAAAAGATATATCGATTTTTACACACTGGCCCTCGTCGACATGTTTCCGTGTCGCGTCGGCGAGCTAGATGGCAGTGGACGCTGTTAATCAAATAGACGACGTTTAATAATATAAAAAACACACGATTGGTGGTCTTGCTTACAGATTTTTTTTTTAAGATTATAATCCTCATGACAGCTTATAATCTGTGTTGCCATATACACAAAGATATAATATTTCTATTATCGATTAAAAAAAAAATCTATTACGTTGCAATTAAAATGTTTTGTATATGAAATTCCTTGATATTACTAGGCTGCTAATAATTTATTTATTTATTCCCAAAATCACAATATCGACCGAGCCATCAAGTGAAAGAAATTGAAAACGTTTATAATCGTGAGATCAGTATTTTTAACTAGTTGTTTAACGATTTGTATCACTGTGTCGTTAATATGTAAGGTTGAAAATTGTGCACAAAAAAAAATTATCTAAAGGAAGTTTTTATATATTTAAGAATGGATACGGTAAAAGATGTGTGTTTACGATAAATTAAATAAATGATACTGGCTAGATAAAGAAAGCCATTTAAAAAAAAATGGTTGACAACAGTACACGCGTCGTCTTGTTACATTCCATAATACAAAGTGACCGTTTTGGTGTAATTATTAGTCCGTAAATGAACTAAAATTTTTACTTTTGCATAATATGATTCTAATTTATATTTTGTTCATTCTATAGCAAAAATGTTAAATCAATTGTAAATCAATAAAACTATACTTTTAAGTTTTATAGAGATTTTGGTATATATATTTATTTTTTTCTTAATTTTACTGTGGAGGATATGATTTGTGTACATTCAAAAATAGAAAACGAACTAACTGGTCACACTACATATATAAAATTGAATTTATATATTTTTGTGTATTTGATTGTACTATTTGTGATTTAATACTCAGTATGTATTCACAGTTTAGGTATGTTTGAATTTCTATGAGATGTATTTTTTAACACTGCAAGTTTCCGATGATTGGCAATAGGCAACTATGAAATTTGAAAATATTAAAATTTTAATTGATTGTACCGTCCGTGACAAGTTATAAAAATTTTATTTAAAAAAATCCTTTTTTATTACTAGACATTGTTAATAAGACACAACTGTCAAATGTGACAACACTGAGTAATGACTGAAGAAGCGCATTCCACACATTTGTCTAATTATCGCGGTAATGAAAATATGTATTAATTTCTATACTCTAAAGTGGCCACTGTTATATTCTTGCCCTCTAGGTTAGTTTTTGAAAGAAAATCGTATCAATTGTAAACGCCATTTTCCGTCAGTTCAAAAAGGTCACGACAGCAAAATTGTAGTTATAAAACAATTAAAATTCGAAACTATAGTTTTTCTATAGATTAGCATACGTTAGCCTTGAATAACAATATAGACACGATAAGGTGACGCTTATCTCCCAAAAGGACGGCAGAGACTATAGACCTTTTTATCTCTTGCATAAACTTCTATTTAACAGTTTATTTTTTAGAGTTCCATAACTCAAAATATAAAAAAAAAACGGAACACTTATAGAATCGCTTTGTTGCTTGTTCGTCCGTCCGTCAAGATCCTTTTATTGAGAAACGGATTGAGTGTGCTATGAAATTAAAAAGGTCTACGGTATCTTGGAGATGTGAAAAATTTAAGCTTCAAATCAACACAACAAAAGTTACCGCCGTTTTTGTGACATATTTGTATAGTTGCAAACTTACTCATCACAACCTATAGACTGCTTCCCGTTCCTATTCGCACTTGTTAGGGTTCCATACCAACAAGGCCAATTGGAACCTTATTACTAAAGCTCCGCTATCCGTCCGTCTTTCGCAGGGCTGTATCGTTTAGCTGTATTTTTATCGTTTATAACCTTAATAAGTAGACACTTGAAATGTTCACAGTTTATGTATTACTATAGACACTATAACAACAAATAATAAAAATGAAATAATGTTTAAAATTAAACGGGGTCCCCATACAGGAAACGTAGATTGTTACACAAGGGGTGAAAGGGACTTATTTAGGCACGACACGGTTTGGCGCAAGAGCGTGGCGGGGCGCTAATAGTTCGAGCCTAAATAGGTCTTTCACCCCAGGTAAACATTCTGCTTTTCATTACGAATACGAGCAAAGTAAAAAAAAGCGTTAAATCTATATCTAAATCTGATGGACTCATTTGATAGAAATATCTGTCTATGTAACTATTCAGCACTTTACAAAACAACTGAAGATCGAATTGCCGCTTTTTCGCCTTTTTAATGTTTCTATTACTGTGGCATTCTGCCAGCCAGTATTTTTTTTCATTGATGATCGTAAATATTTAGCTCAAATCTTAAGCAAGCTTAAGAGTTGCTGCATAAAAAATTGGGGCATGGCTTGCATAGTTTTATTTTTTATTTTTCTGACAGCAGGGAAAATCGTTTCCCAGGGACGAAAAGTACTACCTTCATCCCTCTGATCAGGTAACTTCAAGCGTACTTTCCGAGCATGAGTAATGAAAACGTATTTTTTTTCGACGTTTTTGGTGATTTGTGGTTGTGAGATCGTTGCTTACATTTGAATTTTTCATGAAGTTATAACAACAAATAATAAAAATAAAAAAAAGTTATAAAAATAAAGGGGGTATTACAAGAAGATTTTTTTTAAATATTGTCCAGCGGTATGAAACCCTTTGTTTGCGAGTCCAACTCACACGGACGGTTTTTTTTTTAAATTTTATTACTCAATTTAGATTTGTGACTATTTTGAACTGAAGGTGTGAATATATTTTTTTAAAGGTGTCATTATTTTAATTTTTATTATGGCAGCATATAAATATTGTTTGTAAATTGGTTGTAATATATATATATATATATATATATTTTTAATTTTACACGGGTAATTTTATTGATGTTGTATATTTTATTAGGTTTAGAAATTGTGTATTGCGATTCGATGTAATTTTTGAAATTTTTTTTGCATATAGTCTTGCGTAATTTTCGCTCGTGGGCCTAGTTCGTAATGTATTGAATGCTATTTTTTTATTTTCAAAGGGATACAAGCGTATGAGGCGTTCGTAGATTTAGAAAATGTATTTATTGAAATTATTTTTTTATTGTCACTTGTAATTGTAGAGAAATAAGTTATTCACATTTCCTTTCTTTAAATATATCACATTAAAAATTATCTATTTATTACAATAGAATGTTTTCATTGTATGAATCTCTATAGTAAAATATATATACATATGCTCACGCCCTATTCCCGTCCAGGGTAGGCAGTAAAATATAAGTTCTTTTTTCCCAATAGTATTATTGTTTACAATATGACTGAATCGAGCAGCTTTTTTTTTCGAATCTCGAATCTTGTTAAGAAGTATTTGTAATGTATAACATCACGACTACGTTAATTAGACAACTGTCGAACGTGAAGATTTATTGACCCGAAGCGCACTTCACCCGCGATACGATAGATCGGAAGCGTTATTGTAGGCAGTTGTCTAATTATTTTGGTGGTTCAGTAACCACTGATTTGCAACTATCGAATCAATGTAAAACTATTTATAAGTGTATTTATTGTATTGATGTCTTTAAGCTTAGATAATAAGAAATAAATGTATGTACGATTTTTGGAAGTAACGCCATAGTATCATGTCCATTAAGGGAGCGATTTAAGAATTTTTGATATTTTACTATGACGAAATCAAACAAAAAAACAAATAAATGTTACAGTACCGCGGTTTGCGTGTTATCCATAAAAAAAAATATGGAACATAGATCTCCTCTGTCCTATATAATTTGCCTCCCATATCATGAAATATCTGATCGATCTTATTGTTAATAAAAATAAAAAATATATACACCTCTCCCTAATGATTTTACCGACGCGTAAAAGTATTTGTAAACGGTGTAAATATTGTAAATTCTTTCGACGATTTATTTATTTGTTTTTTTTTTTAATTATACATATTCTTTATATTGTTTTGTTAGGGCATATTTTATTTCGTTAATTCGAGTGAACTGCGTTCGAATTTGTTTTTAAATAACTCTGATATATATTTTGTGACCATATTTTCGTATCTTCATAGTGTCATTTTTTAAATTGGAGTCAGTAGTTTTTTTTAATTTTTTTTTTTTAAATTGATGTAAAATTCAACGATCGTGCAAGTAGTTTGGATGTAATAAATTGCTTTCGTTTTGCTTGCGCCCGTGTCTGTCCTTTTTGAATGTCTCGGTGGATGCTGCGGCGAGGTGATAAAAAGATTTTTTCTCTCTTATACCTTCTAAGGAATTGGTTGATAAGGAATAGTTAGGATATAAGAATGTGATAGAATTGGACACGCGCGGGCATGAGCTGACGCTTGATGGTTCCATATTTTATGCGATGTGCATTTTTTCAATTACTGTAAAACACAGTTCAAAACGGATGTGTCATATTTTATAATAAATAACCATCTATGTAATAAAAGGTTGTGTTTTTATTGGTAACCTTGCAATTTGTAATATTATTTTAAACTAAAAATAAACAAGAACATTCTCTTATAAATCTTCTGTCGTATTTAAATATACTATAAACATTTATTTACACATTTTTTTTTTTAAATCAGAAATTAATAGAACTAAATAACGCATCTAAATCACAGATTATTTTTGGTAAGTTAGCGAATTTATACATTTTACACAAATATAAGTGCAAACATAAGTACCTGAAGACACCGACATGACATTCATCATAGAGATAATCTAACAAGAATAGGCAGGCTCCATAAAGCTCTGTATGTAACGGTTGGGCATGGAGAAAAAAGGATGGAAAATGTACTTAGTTGTATCCTTATTTTACTTTTAAGCCGTAGTGCTCAGGACACTGATTTGATAGCCACAGTGGTAATAGGTATCAACCAGAGTTATTAACTGGGGGTGCTCAAAATAAGAAGAAGTAGACTCTGTCCCTTTCTGTTGAGCCCCGCATTACGGACTGGCTTGTCTATTCTATTATCTCTATGACATTCATACACTGAGTTCTGAAACGCTGGTCGAATCGTTAATTAGTCAACGAGTGATACATTTTTAATTTTAATCGGGGTACAGAAACGTGAATTAGAAATTAAATAACAGGCGGTTTGTCAGTTTGCCTGATTTCTTCCGTTCATTTGCTATCGCATTCACGTATTTTGCCAGAGGTATAGCTTTTGTCTTTTTCCAGCCAATAGATATTTCTTAAATTAAAGAACTCGACTGTAGATTGATAAGTGATTAGTCAAATGATCAGAAGACATATTCAATTCAATATTAGTTATCCTCTGTCTAGGAGTTTTGGTGTCATTTTGTACGAAAAACAATCCACGTAACCGTACAACGTTGCCTTTTTTATTTATAAAAGTTATAATTAAAACTTGACACTGGCAAAATTGTATAATTATATATTAATAAATTAAAGAAGAAATACTTTACAACGTTTCAGAACTCTGGTGATATTAATATGTACATTTAAAAAATATATATATTTGGTCTAGTCTATATACACTAAAATTAACAGCGCATAACACATTATTAAATCGAGAGTTGTGGCCATAATATGAGGAATAACATTCAGTGGCGGTCCTGGAGTTGAGCGAGAGGAGCGGCCGCTCTAGGTGCCAAATGTGAAGAGGCGCTTTTTTGCGGCCCATGTGGGCCAAATGATGCAAATTTTTTCGTTTTTTTAATGTCCCTTGATCATTGTTAAACGGCTGAATAGAAAAAGTTTTAATTGGGGAGGGGGGCGCTACAGGAAAATCTTGGACCACCTAGCAAATGTTCCGAGGCCGCTATTGATATTGTAATATATATGCTCATATACAGACATAAATTTGCGTTGTGTGTGCTGTTTTGTGAAAATTATTACCATCAGAAACAATCGGGAACCTTCGGAAAACGTAGTTTTCGTATAAAATATCACATTTCCTGATTTTCTAATTGCTTACTTCATTATAAGAATACAATGACTCGATTACTACTGAAACTTAAGGAAAATGTGCGCTCCCGATTCCCGATGGGCAAGGATGACAGGTTTTCTTCTTACATCAATATTATGATTTGACCACAGGTTTGACTGAAATCGCTGTACCGTGTCTTAGGTATGTGCACGGCGAGGAGGGAGGCAGCTACGCTCTATCAGCGGCCCTACTCAGACTCAACGCGGCGCTGAAGTAGCGCCATTACGTTCGAAATAGGTACGTTCAATTGCAAAAATTCGGTCACTATGAACCAGAGGACGGATTTTTGAAATAGCGCGTATTCGGCGCTATTACGGCGCGACCGGTATCCGCCGCCGTCAGCGCTCGCGAAAGCTGCTTTCCTCTTTGCGATTCACATACATAAGGCTAAAGCGCGGTTTCGGTAACTGAACTTTCGTTTACGTATTCTACAGGGTGAATTTGTTAACATTGAATTATTTTTTTCATAATTTTCAGTCATTCACGTCTCTTCATTACATTGAATAGGTACATGGCATTTGGATACATTAGTTACCGGCACAGACCAGTCAACCTATAGACCACGCTTTAATAAACGTCAGTACGAAAACGAAATCGCCAAAAAGTGGCGGGGTGCGGGGAGAGGTCGGCTAGTTTTCATTGGCTCGTTCAAAATTGACAATTTAACGGCTTCCGACGTGCTTCCAACTGACGGCTCACTAATGACGTAGTTATGTAGTGTCACTACATAGCCTTGGCGAATGCTACTCCCTGTCAAAGCGTGGTCTATAAGGTTGACTTGTCTGTGGTTATCGGTAAATAACGAATACATAAAAAAGCATACTTATATACTTGTGCATCCTTCACGTACATCAACCTATTTGGACACTCGAATAGTTCCGAAAACAGTTTAGGAATAATACTGAATTTATATATCTTTCATTTTCTTATGAAATATTTGTCACGAATACCGTTATATTTGTCACGCATTGTAGTCGAGTCACACGCATCCAGCGCCCCAACACCCGCACCATGGTATCGAGTCTTGTGGAGGGGGCGACATTTTCGATCTATGCGTACACGCACTTCCCATAGAGTTCATAGAGGAACTAACACTTGTTCTCTCGTGCTCGGAGTGTGATGTCGTCATTTCCTGAGTAATATAAAAAATACATTAGTATTTGTCCGTATTAGTCACGCAATGAAATGAACTGATTATAAATGGCGGCTCCAAACAATCGGTTTTTGGCTTGCACTAGACGCCCTCGATCACGGTCGTAATGTCTTTTTTAAATTTATTTTACTTTATTTATTTATTTCAATAACAGTATCCACAGCTCTTAAAATACTTAAGTTTAAACTTATATTCTTGTCCTACAGCCAATGATGGATACACATTTTATGATTTTAACTGTACTCTATTTAACGACCGCCACCAAAGTAAACAAAATCAAAAAGTATTTTTATCTAGATATCCAGTTGTATAGAGTAGGTGGGTGCGTATGCAAGGATGTGTGAAGTGTGTATATCATAACTTACCACGTGTTTGCAACTTCTTCAGTCAGTAATTCTTATAATCTCACGCTCATTTTTTTATTATTATTTTTATTATATATATTATTATTATTATACAAAATTTGAAATATTTAAGTGTTTGTTTATCTAGGATTAGATCTGATATTTCCAAAGCTTATTATTTTTATCTAAAATTGTCCTTTAGACTAATATGTACCCTTAATACATGTAAATTAATTTGACAGCAGCGTATGGTTTTAAAGTCATAAATGTCAGTTCACAGCATGGAACTAACATATTAGTTCCATGGTTCACAGTACCGAAGTGACATTACGCAATTTTGCGGGGTTGAAATGCGGCACGCGAGAATTTTTCGGGTGTGAAGAACGGCGCGCGGGGACCTTGCGCATGAAAACTCGGACTAAAAATTGCCATCTTGAACCAGCTAGCTATAGTATGACTGGTTATACGGTAAACGCAGAAGAGCATCTTGCACCAGCTAGCTAGAGTACGTGAGCCAGAGGGCTTCTAGTAGACGACCGCTTAGCTTAGCCTAGTGGGTAGCGACCTTACCTACGAAGCTGGAGGTTCCGGGTTCGAATCCCAGGTCGGGTCAATATTTATATGATGAACATTGATATTGGTACCGGGTCTTGGTTGTTATATATATGTTGTGACTTCGCTTGGCACCCAAAACACAAGCTAATGCTTAGTTTGGGGCCTAGACGTTGTTGTGATGTATACGTTATTATTACGTTATTACGTTAGTCAATTCGTACCATTGTACCTTAATAGTACAGATCGAAAATTACCTGATAACTGTCCCGCTTGTACCGCGGGCCCGAGCTGCTGGAAGACATCGTGTTCCTCGGTCGATGTTTACAACCCTTTTGTTTCCCAAAATCTTGTATCTCACTAGCTTCTATTAGCCTCTCGTGTTCACCTTCCATTGTTAGAACCCCATTTTTTGCTTTCCCATTTTTCGCCTTTCCATTCTTCGGTTCTTTTCTTTTCCGTTCTCTCTTTTTGAACGTCAACGAGAACCTCTTTCTCTTTTTTGATTTCGACGTGTCCTGTCTCGGTGGGCTTTTCTCCTTCTCCGATCTGCTTGTATCGTCGTCTGGATGCGGTATTTGGGATTCGGAGTCTGTCTTGACCGTTACTTCCGTTTTCGTAGAAGATTCGTGTTCGCCGGTCTGGTAGGCTACTTCTCTTTCTAGATTAGCTAGGTCCATACGCTTCAATCGCTTGGGTAATTTTTTTACTGTAGCGTAGATAGGTTCTTCTGTGTCACCGACGGGCGCTGAGCGTGAACGAAAGAAGAAATCGAACTTTTTCGGTTTTACCGGTATCCTTTTTTCGACGAACACGACAGTTGAAGCAACTTCTGTCGTCGTCGTTTGTACCTCGCTCGATTCTGTATTTGGATTCTCTTGCTTAGGATAATCATAGTTCAGTTCTATATTTTTTTCCGTGACGTACGACTTTGGCTGCTCCTCGTCGGTTTGAGGTCTATGGTTTTTAAAGCAGCACGGTTGATTCTTATGCGTCACTTTTCTCGTGTTGCACATGAACACCGAGTTCTGTTGAATAAACGTCGTCTGTACTGTAGGTATAGTTTGCACTTCTCCTAGTAGATCTTCGACGTTGCCGCCGGTGCGGAAGCGCGGGGGGGTTATCACGAATCCTGGGGGAGGGGGTGACGCCATGTGGTAGGGGTCGGACGTCACATGGTAAGGGTCCGACCTCATCGACTGAAAGAACACTGGTTCTGGTGGTGCTTCATGGACAATGACATCAACTGGTCGTTCTTGATTTTCTGATGGGATCTGAATTCGTTGTCGTTGGACATCGTTTTGAGTCGATGTGGACGGCCGATTGTCAGTTGGACTGATCGTAGGTCTAGAGTTAGCGCAAGTCCCACAAGTGCAAGGTTCAGGCGGAGTCTGTAAAAGTAAATTTTATTATATTTAAAATTTAGAAAATCAAGTTTTGATAGGTGGATTACGCTACTCTTAAAGCAAAACAGAGCCGACTAGAAAGCACGGTCACTCTAAGCTCTCCCCCCGCCCTTGTTATTTTATGCTCAATTTAAAGAGAGGTCATGACCTACTCGATCACCGAGCTTAGAATTACTTCAATAGAGGAGTAATACTGGCTGTTTAGTTCGAGTACCGAGGTTCGGTTTAAAGAACTTTATTCTCAAAAAAAGACTACAAATAGTCACTTAACATGAGAACTAACAATATAAATTATACAATAATTTTAAATACAAATACAGAGGCGGGTAGCTGTAAAATAAATATGCAGTTGAACATCAATTTTTTTGCCGAACAAACAGGTTATCACATTTGAGCCATAGAATGAGGAAGGGAAAAGGGCGGGGCACGCTTAAGGCCCACACCTAGATGTTGCATTATGTCTACGTCTTTGTGTATTATCCGTCACAACTGTTACGTATCTAGCACATACAGATAAATAAAATTTAAAGTAAATAAAGTTGACAAAGTTTGTCGGTTTTGAGTCATTGGTTTTAGAAAGCGTGCGTCTTCTAGTCTGCTCATTCGAAGTTCGGTGGCCTGAATAGGTACTTGCTATTTCAGAACTTCAGACCTTGATTTCAAACCGAGTTTTTTAACTGTTCAAACCTATATTTAGTAACAAATAACTACAGGTATGTTAACGGGCGTTACGGAGGTCGTCTAGCGGTTCGACGCATCTGTTTTAGTTCAAAAATATCAACGCGACACTGAGTAGGTAGGTACGTCATCTGGTTGAAATAAAAAAAAATTACTGATGCGTTACCTTCATACTTCAGTAATAAAAGAAATCAATTTAAAAAGACCCTGACCCAAAAAAACTAACATTTAAAAAACCTGAATTGACAGAATTATTAAAATTCATATAATAATTTAATTTTTATAGACATCGAAGACCGTTAAATAATTTTACTACTCTAGTTCATACTTTTTACTATGTTACGTCATATCATGGTCACATCACACCAAAATATAGATGCTTATAGGTATAACGTTACTTAGCGGTCCCCGACGTCTTTAAGGATCGACAACCATACTAATGTAATTTAATAAAGCGTATATTTTTTCAGGCTATTATCAGGGGGTTTTCGAATTTAATTCTTATTTCAAACTTCTTAATTTAACTATAAACATTTGACTAAGTATTTTTTATTTTTAATAAACTGTATTTATTGAATATTAATTAAAATTTTTTTTTACGATTGTCCAATTAAACTAGCCTTCAAATTAAAAACGTATTAAAATGGGTTCATCCATTTAACAGCTGATATGCCGCAGACGGACAAACAGACAGACGATAGAAATGTATCTAAAAACTATCCCGATCGAACCAGTTTTCAGTTGAAAAAATCACACTGAAATCATTTCGTCCATTTGGAAGCTACGAAGTCGAACACAGCCAGACGGACAGATATAAAGCTAAAAAACTATCTCAATTAAATTGTCTTTCAAATAAAAACCGCTTTAAAATCAGTCTATTCGCTTAGAAGCTACGGTGATACAGACATACACACATACAGTTAATACGCCGCAAACTTATAACACTCCTCTTTTCGATGTCGAGGGTTAAGATACATTTAATTACCTACATTATATCAATTACAGTTTCGCGTCAACCTGAACAACCACACAACCTTATTCATTCTAAAACGAGTCAATTGACTCGCATCGTGTGACCCGTTTTTTGAGCTATATTTCATAGTCTAAGATCCTGACCAACTTGTGAAATCCTTAGTCTTTTCACAGACGAAATATTGTCATAAACTTACTATAATAGTAAAGCCGAGTGTCTATAAACACATCGACTATACTAGGCCTTTTTACTAGTTTCGTTTGTGATTGGTGTAAAGTAAAAAGGCCTAATATAATAACGTATAACGTATACATGACAACAATGTCTAGGCCCAAAACTAAGCATTAGCTTGTGTTTTGGGTACCAAGCGAAGACACCACATACATATAACAACTAAGACCCGGTTATAAATACTGACCCGACCTAGGATTCGAACCCGGGAGCCCTAGCTTCGTAGGTAGGTATATAGCGGTACTTTATAATACAACATCACGGTACAAATCTCGGTATCATAAAGACAGTATTAATAGCAAATAGTAAATGTATTTAAATATATAATAATTACCATTACCAAGGAGGGTTGGCACCCTAAATTCGGAACAAACAATTATTTAATTAAAATTGATAAAATTATTTTAGCATATATAAAAAAACTATCTAATTATATTGGAATAACAAAAAAAATCTGATTTAATACATTATAAAAAAATTTAATAGTTGTGATAAAAATCAAACTCTGTTTCCTATTGGAACAATAATAATAATAAACACGTATTGGAGCTTGCAATTACTTTTGTTATAAAAATGCGTATGGGAAAAGAGATGTTCTAATTATAAAAAAAAAATTACAATTTTAATTATAAATTGCCGAAGTTAGAGTGCCAACCCTCCTTAGGAATGTTTATTATTGTACTTTTACATAGTATATGAACAATATTTAGCCAGATAAAAGAATGAAAGGTTCACAAGTTAAATCGGGATCTTGCTTGATTATTTTGCATTATGTACCTACAAATTTGTATTAATATTCAAAACAATTACCTTCATTTTACATCTCAATACCACCACAGACAGGCAAGTCACCGTTTTCTTTGACAATTCGATAAACAAACAAAACTGAAAACGTGAAGAAATCTTTCGCGAAACGGTCGCTTACTGAGGCGTTTCGTGAGCACACTGAGTTCGGTTTATTTATAACGGAACATTAGGTACAACAATATTTTCTATTCGGCGACTGCCAGCCCGGGTTGCCCGGCCTTGGTTCATGAGTCTGTGACGGAAGCGATATTTAACAAATTTTCATCTTTTACGCAGGTGTTTTTTTTTTTTTTTTTTTTCAAAAAATTGTGGGGGAAAATCGACTTCGGATCGTCACGTCATTCTTTATTATAGAGTACCTATCTAAATTATATTACATATTAATTAGAAAATATTTCAGTTTTAAAATTTTTGCGTTTTATATAAATTTCTATATAGTCATAGCACAGACCAGCCAACCTACAGACCACGCTTTCATAAACGTCAGTACGAAAACGAAATCGCCAAAAAGTGGCGGGGTGCGGGGAGAGGTCGGCTAGTTTTCATTGGCTCGTTCAAAATTGACAATTTAATGGCTTCCGACGTGCTTACAACTGACGGCTCACTAGTGACGTAGTTATGTAGTGTCACTACATAGCCTTGGCGTATGCTACTCCCTGTTAAAGCGTGGTCTATAAAGTTGACTTGTCTGTGAGTCATAGACATTAAAGTTTCTAAGTAAAATCAAATAAGAAAATAATAACATACAATAACAATAAGGAAAACCGCACGAAGCAGTTGTTACTAAAGCAGTAAAAGAGTTTAAGAAATCTATTCAAATCATATCGAAATAATATTAATTTCTATAATTAAAATCATTTATATTAATCGCTAAGGCTGCAAAAAAATTTTATGTCGATAGAAGCAGTTGAAACTACATTATCAAAAATTTGTTAAAAAATGTTTATTTTTTCGTGTGGGGTATCATTATGTAAGGAGACGAAATTAAAACTTAAGTTTTATTTACTCACTATTTTTTTATTAATTTTTCATTTATTCAGTCACTTCGGGTTTTACCCGTAACATACAGGTACACAGAAAAAAAAATTCTGTTGTCAAGAAAATTTAGCCTTCTTCAATATATGCAAATACAGCATATTTCTTGAACCAATGCAATTTGCATTGACATAAAATTATTTTTTTTATGTGTACTCTGAAGAATAAGAATTCTTAAATCAATGCAAATCACATTAGTCCAAGAATATACTGTATTCGTATATATTGAAAACAATATTTTCTTGACAAATTTTTTTTCTGTTTACCTAATTGTTCCATTCTGCCTGTGCTCTGTATTGTAAATATTTCGTTATATTTCTGTATTTATAACAAACTTTACCTTGTTATTTTCGGCAACATCTTCCTCTGGCACGACGCTGAGCTCGTTGAAGGCGACGTGGCCCTTCCCCCCACCGGAGCTGCCCCCTGCACACTCCGTACACTCGTCACATCCACCGCTGTCCTGCCCATAAATCACTTGTTATTCAATTCAACTCGGTACTAAAGCAACGTTTTAGGTAGAAGACAGACGGACAGACAACGGTGTAAATCTAATAATAGGGTCCCGTTTGAACCTTTCAGAGACGGAATCATAAAGATAATAATGGAGGCTGTAGATGTTGCATGGTTACGCTAAATTATTTCTAATCTTACAAATGTTTTTAGAATTTCATACATTCAAGATGAAAAAACCGGCCAAGTGCGAATCGGACTCGCACACGAAGGGTTCCGTCACACCATACATATAAAAAAACGAGCGCGACGTTAATCGAACTTAACCATTAATAGTTATTATTATGTAATTTAAGAATTATTGTACAAATATATTTCATTTTTATTTCGTTAGTTATTTAGAAGGCGCTCGATCCTCTCTGGCTAATCCGAAAAGTAATAACATGAGTGCACTGATAGCTAGAGACAATTTTTATTACTTATTTTATTACAGTGAACCTTTGACTTTTAGTATCGATTCTATAAAGTTCCATAGAAAATGACAGATGACGTTTAGCCAATGAGCGAAAACTAGATGCATTTTATCTTTGTAATGTTATTGTACAAGACAATTTAAAAAAAAACATTTCATGATGAAAACTACATTGTATTATTAGGTACTATAAATTTACGCTTTCCTTTGCAGAGCTTATTCTCTTCACATAGTACCTAGTAATACAATGTAGTTTTATCATAAAAGGTTTTTTTTTAAATTATCTTTAACAATAACATCACAAAGATAAAATGCATTTAGTTTTCGCTTATTGGCTAAACGCTATCTGTCATTTTCTATGGAATTTTTACAAAATTTTTGCTTATAAAAGTACGTTTTATAAGTTAATATATTACTCGTTAAATAATACACTCTAGTTAGCTGTGATAGTTTTCCTTTTAACTACGTTGTATAAACTCCTTTCATAAATTTTTTCCATATATCCAGAAACAACAGTTTAGGTCGTAGGGGGGGGGGGGGGGGAGACACAGGACTCTTAACAAAAATTAGGACTTTAGGAGTGCAGATCTCAATAACTTTTGACTTAAATAAAAAAAAATGTATAAAACCTTGATATTATTTTTTAAGACCTGTCATTTGGTACCTCTTACGTTAATATACGATTAATTTTTTTTTCGTACTTCAGTTACATGTATGGCGACCTATCCCAAAAAAATTTTTTTCTTAATTTTACTACGTCGTTGTGTAGCGGTTCATAGATTACACCTACCTACCTTCCAAATTCCATCTATATATTGCCAATTGTTTCTGAGAAAAACCACAGACAGACAGACAGACGCAGGACGGACATGGCGAAACTATAAGGGTTCCTTTTTTGCCATTGGCTACGGAACCCTAAAAAAAGAATCCATATAGGATTGCGTTGGTGTTTGACCACCAAGTGACCTAATTGTGGAAGTATAGCGTAACCAAAGGAATCTTATTTTGGAGGTGAATTTGGGGGGGAGACTTAGAAAATAAAAAAAAAACTTGATATCGAATCACATTGCTCATTATGACAAATAATAATAGTTATTTGTGCAACAAGAGAGCAAAGTTAATTTTTGTTGAGAGTACTGAGTTTGAATCCCGAGCACAGCGAGTGTTTCTAAGTTAAAATCTTGTGCGTAGTGAAAAAAAATTCTTCATGGGGTTTTTCTGGAAGACAGTTTAGATAGATTAGCATTACAAACATGTTCCTTTAACTCTAATGATGTCAAATTACAATCTTCGTCACTACATATAGACAAACAAACAAACAAACAAAAATTAAAAAACGGTTTTGGTTGCGTACAAATAAATATATCACGGGCTTCTGAAAAAAAAAATGTTATTGCGAATTTACAGGCAGACTCTTCAGTTTTCTTTATTTTTATAGATAGAGAACACCCGCGGCTTCGTTCCAGTGGTTTTTGTGACTTTTACAATTTTTCAAGTTTACCCGGGAAGCCTAAATATTCTTGGAATGTAAAAGTAACCTATAATATTCTCTAAAATGTGCAATGCCAGTAAAAGACTCATTTCTTAGATTAGCTAAAACAAACAGACAGACAGATAAAAAACTTGTGTTTTAGTTTTAATTAAACACTTCTAAATAAACACAGGAACATGAGAAAAAGTCTTTATTTCGAAATCACAAGCAGACATTACAATTTTCTTTCTTTGTATAGAATAATTTGTTAATAATGAAGTTTTTATTAAAACTTGTCAATGCGCAGGGGGGCCACGAGCCCAATTTTTACTTGTTAAAACAAAAAGCATTGGTTCCACCATCTAAGTGGAAACACGAAAACTTGAAAATCCTACTGGACCCACTAGTGGAACCAAGCAGTGGAATCAACAGTCCGTAACGCATGTTTTATAGGTACGCATTTTCTCTCGACAAATATTTTCCGTTTCCCGTTAACTTTACAGACTTAGAATTTTCGTTTAAGTTTTCCTGTAAACTATGAGTAAGACACATATATTTATATATATATATATATATTTTTTTTTAATTTTATTTTTATTACTTTTGGAGATAATGGTCGCTTTTCGTACACTTTCTTTAATATCTTTTAAATTATATATTTTAAAATTAAAATATTTACCGAGTGTTTTCATTTGATACGCCGCAAGATGCACTAGACAAAAAGTTTTTTTCTTTTTTTTAAATTCTATAATGTGCTCCTCCCTAATTAATACCAAATATCTGTCAAATATATGTTTATTTGAGAATAAAAAATCGCTGGCAATAGCTGTTTTGTTAATGAAATGACAACAATGTTACGATTAATCTGTGAAAACATGATGAAAACGGACTAAAAATTGTGTTATAGCGTTGTGGATAGCGTTTGTCATACAGTGTGCGAAGTCTTTCTCCGTGCAAAATGAGAAACATGCTATCGAAAACCGAACTAACAGATTTTCGAAACCTTCGGTCCTCTCGATGATCAAAAGAAGTGCATCATTTCATTATTCGCTTTGTCACTACGGTACTACCAAAGAGAATTCCGAAAATATTATCATAAAAAGGTTTTATGCCTTTGAAAAAAAATTCCAGACAGAACCGTCAATGTAAATTTTTATGTCAAAGTTTTTACGTTATTTATTTTCATTTTCATACAGTTTCTTAAATTTTTGAATGTAATTTTAATCTAATACCTACAATCAGATGAATTTATCAGATCTTCCAACAGAAATAGGAGAACTGTTGCTAAGTTATTTAGATTTAAAATCGAAAATAAATGCATATGAATGTCATGAATTGAAGAAATTTTTCGCGCCATCTCACCTAAGGAACGTAGTATTATCGCGCACCTGTCTTGCAACGGTAACGACCTTGCAAAAAGATATATTTCAAGACTACTTAAGTTATATCCAGAAGTTAGACTTGAGCGGAGTGCAGAATCTAAACGCGAACAATTTGATGCAATATACAGTAAAATTGGCAGCATTGAAATCTTTAGACATTGCATATACGGACATTTATCTCTCAGATTTATCTATCATATGTCCAAGATCTCTAAAAGAGTTAAGTATCAACTTCTTCAAAAGTCCTCACAGATCAAAAAACAACTTAGTCTGGGAAAGAACTAAGAAGATTTTTAAAGAGAGAAATTTTACACACATACATTTCGTCGTTTTTGATCTTTTAGATTCTGGGGCACCTTTGAAGTTTTTGAACGGTGTAGATCCCCCTAAAGAACTAAAAGTAACAGTTGCCGACCACTATAAAAACTTTTGGGATTTCGAAGAAGAAAACGATTTTACAGATCCTGCCGATGCCATTGACAGCAATTCTGAAAAGTTGGTGTACACATTCAGAGAGTGTCTGATCACACATAAAACCGCAGGATGTCTGAGAGGAGTTACGGATTTGAATTACGATGATTTTGAATACATCTTCATGATGTACCTCGAAACTATAGTGATATATGTCTCGCCGATTTTCAAAAACTTCTTTTCGCAAATATGCAGCGATTTAAGAATACAAATCAGTCCATATTTACCGAAAGACTTCATGTTGGATGGAAATGTTGTGTTCATAGCTTGGAACAAGTCCACGACGGAGTTTGGGGAACGATTTTTTCAACAATTGTGTGTAGAATTAAAAGATTATCTACCTACCTACGTTTGTATGCATGACAACCTCAAACTTAATATCACAAAAGCGGCTAGCGATTGGTTTTGTATAGATTTTTGTGATGGATTCGATACGAAGTTAAAACATTTACCGTCTAAGATAACTTTGACAGATTTTTGTCGTAAAGACGGTAAGGCGCTGCGTTCAAATAGACCGATAAAATTATCGGTGGAATCGAAAACGTTGCAAAACATAACGTTTCTAAGGTTATCCAATATTTGTTTATCGAAAAGGTTTTTTCTAACTCTATTTAGGAAATGTGTAAATCTCATCACACTAGATGTTTACGTGGAAAAAATGAATCAGCTCAATAATTGTAAAGACTGCTTACTCTACCTATCGAAATCGTTACATTTGACTAAATCTCTGAAGAATTTCAAACTGAGTTCCGAGGATATAAACTATAACCTGTTATTTAACACACTGAATTTGTGTCCCAGTTTAGAAAATATACATATTTGCGAATACGAAAGGCTGACGACGAATTGTGAGCTAACTTTGGCGTGTGTTACGAACTTTTTGAATACTTGTGAAAATATATACAGTCTGTTTGTAGAGGCGGATATGTCTTATGAAAATTTGACTCTTCTGATGTCTGTTTTAAGAGAATCGTTTCAAAGACATGATAAAGAAAATGTCTGCGTGGAAGTATGCGATTGTCATCTCGGTTGGAATCCTTTCGCTGACGTTTTCAACCCTAGTCCGTTGCATGTGCTTGATTAATCAATATGTTTTTTACCATGGTGTTCCACTTATACTTACAGTAGTTTAATGTTATCTCATTGTTTCAATAATTTAATTTCATTTATTTATTGTATAAAAATGTAGAGCCTATTCATAGAGACGAATATGTCTTAAGAGAATTTGACTCCGAGATTTGACTCCTCTGATGCCTGTTTTAAAAGAATCGTTTCAAAGTGTCACAGACAAGATAAACAAAATATCTGAGTGAAAGTATTTTTTATATAATGTTCCACTTATATAATAGTTTAATATTACGTAATCATTTCAATAATCAATTATTGTATAAAAATGTATACAGCCTGTTATAGAGACGAATATCTCTCATGAGAATTTGACTCCGAGATTTGACTCTTCTGTTCTTTTTTAAGAGAATCGTTTCAAAGACAAGATAAACAAAATGTCTGCGTGAAAGTCTTATTGTCATCTGGGTTGGAATCCTTTCGCGTTTTCAGCTCTAATCTTATACATGTGTTTAATTTAATAATATTTGTTTTTTTAATAGTATTTAATTCATAGATGTAATTGTTTGAAAAGTTAATTATTGTATTTATAATTAAATTTACTTTAGAATAGATTTAATGTTTCTTGTGTTGTATTTTTTTTTTGTAATGGCCCAATATTAACTTAGTTAAAGGTATCTAACAATAAATTATGAAGGTTAAAGAATTTCGTCGTCGATTAATTAATTAAGGTAGACTTCGAATTCATAAAATGTCAAAACACAGTTGACATAAAACCATTCATGGACGTAATAGAAGCCATCATAAAATACCTTCACTTCTTCACTTCATCAGCCCATTCATACCCCACTGCAGGGGCTTAGGCTTCCCCCAGGGCGAGGAGGGGGGCTTGGAGCTTAAATCCACCACGCTGCTCCACTGCGGGTTGGGGACTGTAACGACCACCATCTATTGACAGCGTTCGGGACCGACTGCTTAACGTGCCCTCCGAAGCACGGAGTCAGTGATAGTTAATGTACTTAAGTCAGAGAAAATCATTGGTACACGGCCATTGATTCGTTACTCCCTTTTGAATCTAGACATCCTTGTCCAGATACAAAATTAAAGTGGTCGAATGTGATAAGAACAATCGGAGTTACCGGGTGGAAATTTTCGTTATCGTGGACACAAAACTGACATAATCCAAAGGTAATTAACTACCTAGTGACACGTTTAGCTCAGTTGTGATTTGTGAATCAGCTCACTCAAATGAGTCAAAAGGGAACCGATAATATGTATTGACGATAAATCAGCTGAATACATTCCAATTCAATTATATAATTAACAAATACACCAAATTATTATTCTTACAAAAATGGATAGAAAACAAAATCATATGAAAAAGCTTATATATAGGTTTTAATTTCTTTTTGCAGGGTAAGTTTTTTTATTGGGGTGATTTAAAAATATTTATTTTTGACTTAAAACAACCACTGCGAGAAAATTTTCTAGTTAGCTGAATTCGTGTATACATTTTCGTTTGGGTGTTTTATTAAACGGGTAAAAAGTTGCTATTGATAGTGTACAGTCAGCATCAGAAGAAGATAAGCAACTCAGATGTTCACATAGTTCTACACATTCAAAGTGACCATAATCATCTAAATAACAAAAGTTTTCAGATTGTTAAGAGCAATCAGTGTTTCAAATATAACTGAGCACACAACTTGTCAAATATTTCGTAGCAAACTGAAAGTCGTAGATGTAATATAATATTTTATGTCATGTATTGTGGAGTACGGTAAAAATCGGTTTTGTGGAAAGATTCACCAATTCATGACTTGATTTACATTACACTGTAGGTAATAGGTACTATACCGTACTGTTGATTTTTATGCAAAAGATGCGACTAATATGATTTTAAGTTTAAAATGTTAATTACCATTACAAAAAAAAAAAAAAGAATCCATAGTCACTATCATCAGCTTACAAGGAATATCTGATATTACTTCAAACAAACTAACAATCCTTCACTTTTCATAATATTAGTGTAAAGGAATAGAGTGAATTAAAAAAGTATACAATACGCGCCACCGATGTAAAAGGCCGCCGGCTGTACAGTACACTTCTCTTTTACTTTTGAATTTTGAACTCGCCTACGATCGACGAGTGCGTACGTACAGCCGGTGGCCTTTTACATCGGTAGCGCATATTGCACATATGTTCTTTTTTACTCATTTCTCCCATATTATATCTCTTTTGAAATGTACCTGAACTCTTTGATGTAGCTATATATTAACACTAGCGATCGCCCGTAGCTTCGCTTGCGTAGACTACAAATTCCTGTTATGGGTACTATTAACGTTCGAGATGGTTTATACGTACTTTTTGCTGGAACCAATTTTGGTTACACCCATTCAAACTTTCAATCTTCATTCCCCTTCCACCCTTTAAAAACACCGATAAAATTTTTCATCTCCCGTTTCCCACTCTTAAAATGTGGAAATCTAAAAACCCTGAAATACGTCATTATTTGAGTCTTTCCATTCCTATCCTTTAATTTGAAATTTCTAAAAAAGCTTTTCTTAACTTAATGCTCACGTTATAAAATAAACCTATGTTCCAAAGTTAAGCGTCCTAGACTTAGTAGTTTTGGCTGTAGTAGTTGATGGATCAGTGTGGACAAACGACAGACAGATAGACAGACAAACAAACACAAAAAGTAGCTTATGACACTCTTGACAACCTTCTTTCACGTCTGCAAAGTTTCATTAAAATCTGTTCAGCCGTATTGCAAATTAGCTCGAATAGATAAAATTGAATTGAATAGACACATAGACGTACAGACGGACTAACGGACGAACAATAAGTAGCTAATGTCAAATCTCTTGACAACCTTCTTTCCCGTCTGCAAAGTTTCCTTAAAATCTGTTTAGCCGTTTTGGAGATTAGCTCTAATAGACAGATACACGTACAGACAGACAGACGGACAAAAAGTAACATTTGTTAGTTTTGACGACCTTATTTTCATACTTGTGATGTTTTATTAGAATCAGTTTAGACAGATGGACGTACAGACAGACAAACAAAAAGTTCTGTATGTCACTTTTGACTACATCCTTTCCATATGTGTAAAGTTTCATCAAAATCGGTTAAGCGGTTTTGGCCGATTTGCTTGAATAGACAAACAGTTCGTTTTCATATATATAGCCTATAACTCTCCGCTAGATTCAGGCTATCAAAGACAAAAAGAATTTTTCAAATCCGACTGGTAGTTTCAGAGATTAGCGCATTCAAACAAACAAACAAACAAACTCTTCAGCTTTATAATAAGTATTTCTATTTTATAGATTAATAGATTATAAGATAATATGAAAATAAGATAATACTGAAAACCGTATCAAAGTCTATTGCGTGGTTTGGAAGTAAAAAGTTAACGAACAGAGGCAGACAGCGAATTTATTTTCTCCCGTTATAGTTTTCATATTTCGATAAAAACTGCTAAGATATTAATTTCAATTGTATGGTGTAAAGGGCGACTATAATATGCATGAAATGCTTAAGACAACTAACGTATTTAATTTGATAAGGATTAACATCACGTTTAAAAAACATCTTCGCAAATAGTACATTATATTAGAACAAATTTGATTGTCATAAAAAAGGTTATAGTAAGTTAACCTTAAAAGATACACATATGCTGTCGCAAACTTTTGGTTAGAAATTTTAAAGGGATACAATTCCGTAATACTTGATTTTTGGTTAACGTCAACCGTTTACGCAGCGCGCACGACGGAAGCTCTCAAAAGGAATAATTTTTCCCGTTTTTGCAACATTCTTCATTGATGCTCAACTCCTATTGGTCGTAGCGTGATGTAGTATAACCTATAGCTTTCCTCGATAAATGGACTATCCAACACAATAATAATTTTTCAATTTGAACCAGTAGTTCCTGAGATTTGCGCGTTTAAACAAACAAACAAACAAACTAACTAACAAACAAACAAACAAACTCTTCAGCTTTATAATATTAGTATAGATTTTTAAATTATAAAAATAATAAACAATAATTAATTACATTTCAATATTATTTAATGTGGAAAAAGTTAAACTTTAATGATAATGTTAATGATGAAACAAATCCATGAAGATTCTTTTTTTGCGAACTGCTCGAATAACTAGTGTATTCCAAACGAAAACATTCATTTCGTTCAATATGACATTCAATACCTAATTCCAGGATTGTTCAAACCTGGATTGCTGATTAGAGAAGGGAACTGACACTAATAAAATCACCACCAAAAAGCACGAATTTTAATTTAATCCGAAAGAAAATTTGTATATCAATATGATTCAGGAATGGGATGGGACTCGAGCTAGAACGGGAGATAATTTGAGGAGCCACGTATTTAATGTATGGGAGTCCTTTAGGGGCCGACCATTTTGTGATAACACTGATGTGAGAACTTTGTGAACTCTATGCGGAGTCATTTACAGGATGTGCTGATTGCTGAAGGAGGGTATACGAGATACTGAATCCTATAATAGAACTCCACAAATTTCTTATTTACGATTATTTCTAAGAAATAAAGACATGTATATTTTTTGTTACAAGAAATTTAATACTATTTTAAGTTAAAATAAAGCAACCTAGAACTATACTCAGCTATGTTATTTATTTTAACAACGACGCCCAAAAGTAATATTGAGAAATTAAATATTAATAAATATTATTGTTGATATGTTTTTGAACTGTTTGGGTGCTTGGTTACATTTGATTACCTCAGTAACTACATACCTATACGTCTTTAACCTCACAACTGACTTAAGAAGATCTGTTTGTGTAGATATATTTGACAAAAGAGTGTTTAGATGATATTGACGCGAAAGACGCTAACAACAATTTGAATACTATTGTTGTGCAGATGTTATTGCTTTTTCATGTGTGTAGAATTATTTGAATAGATGGAATGCTCTTATATATCTGATGCTGACTGTACCAGCATTGCAAGATATTCAAGGTCAAAAGTCGTAATCATTTTAATAATAATAAGACGACCGCTTAGCCTAGTGGATAGCGACCCTGCCTGCGAAGCTGGAGGTCCCAGGTTCGAATCCCAGGTCGGGTCAGTATTTATACGATGAATATTGATACTGGTACTGGGTCATGGTTGTTATATGTATGTGGTGTCTTCGCTTGGTACCCAAAACACAAGCTAATGCTTAGTTTGGGGCCTAGACGTTGTTGTGATGTACGCGTTATTATTATTATTTTTAAAATTTAACTCCCTATCGATGACGTCTTTCCGTCAATGGAGACTATTACAGATCTGTAGTCCATTAAACATTCTTTGAAAAATGTTTGGGCAAATATTTTTTTTAACAACTAATATTGTGATAGAGGGCATAGAAAGTTGCATTGATAACCTAGTTGTAAGTTTCTCACCACATCGAAATTAGAATATAAGACGCATTTCTTTTTTCCAAGATAATAATGAAATAATATACTTTTACGAATGTGTCTTGTGAATTGTAAAACTAGTCAATATAGATCAATAAGTCATATATCCTTCTGTCACCACAATATTATTATTTGGTAAATAACTGACAACCATAAAAGTAGAATTGACTAGAAGTCCTCCTTCTGCGCATACCGTCTAAACCCTCATACTCTAGCTAGCTGGTGTGTACTCGTTGCGAGATGGCAAGTTTGAGATTTCAGTTTAAGTTTAGCCCGCAAGGTTCCCGCGCGCCGGTCTTTACCCACGCGAAACTGCGTTTAACATTTTCGATACTTTGAGTGACATTTCTGACTCTATTGAAACCAAACGCTGCTTACGCATTTATTTACCTTATGCTGTCGACCCAGCAAAAGCCAATTTAGTACAGATAATATTAGTATAGATATGAAAAAATGTTTTCAATACTACATACGTCAGAATGTTCCGGGGACGAACGCCGTTCCCGCAACAAGTTGTCGAGTTTGTCGTATTCATAGCGCAACGCCAATATCTCCCTTTTCAGCTGGTCGTTCTCACGCTTCAACTTCTTTATGTCCGATTGACCTGAAAGATGGACATTTTAAGTTTCGTTAATACCTCTCTTCTCCACGTATATGCTTAGGTTAATATATAAAAAAAATTAAAAAAGGAATTGCTATTAAAAATCAATATATTTAACTCTCAAAAAGTTTCTTCTTTTTTTTTAATAATATTTAGGGCATGTCGGGCACGGCCATTTAGTCCCAAACTAGGCAGAAGCCTTGTACTATGAGTATTAGACAACTGATGTTCATAGTTAAATATATTTTTTTAGACATGTACAATACGCGCCACCGATGTAAAGGGCCGCCGGTTGTACACTTCTCTTTTATCGGCATAGCGCTGCCTCTGGTAATTTTGAATTTTGAACTCACCTCCGATCGGCGAGTGTGTAAAGTCTATACGTTATATTAGACCTCGGTACACCGAAAGGCAAAGCAGAGACGAAATAGACAAATTAAAATATATTAATTTAAAGGAAACAAAAGTTTATCGCATTCGCTGCATACGAAACAAAAACTTATGACATTCTTCATCACTCGACGTATCCCTTGAATCACCACCTGTGTTTGTGATAAATAATAACAAAACGTTCTATTTTTATCATTTACTTACTCCGTGAATCGTCGATATAAACTGATAAATTTTCGTTGAAACCGTACGCCGCACGCGCAAGCCGTCGGTTTCTTTGTTACGGCTGGCACGTGCGGCGATTTTCTTTGTGGATTTTTTGTCTGCGTGCTTTGGCGGCGTGGGTGGGTCAAAGGGTGTGGGTTAATATAATGAATATACTTTAGAGCCGGTAGCCTTTTGCATCGGTGGCGCGTATCGTACATACACGGAACAATTTGTCCCGAACGAGAATCGAACACGTGACCTTTGCGTCTGTAATTGTCGCTCCACTCGACCGACCGGTCAGTCCATTGTAATAGTGATCTAACGCTGGTCGAAATCTACGAAGGCCTGATGGATGAAAGACGGACTTACCACGTTCTACTTCAGCGTTTATATTTATAGTTCTCAGCCTCAATTCTTCGTTCTCGTATAACATGCCCCGGGAGGACTTGCGATCCAGTCTGTATTCACAAAAACATGTCAGATTCCAACTAATACATAAATACTAGTAACACCTATCTAATTCAGAAACGTTTATTTTGACCCATGGATTTACATGAAAATCGGTATCTCTACGTAAATCCAAAAATAAAGTTTGTCCACAGATCAGTCACCGTGACCTTAAAAATGTGAGCAAAATAATATACATAACAGACGTTCCGTTTTGATGATCTGCTACACATGTTTAAACCTAGTTTAGTTAAATTATGTTTTGTCCTTATCATTCGATTGTGGCAGTTGGGTTGAAACACAGACCAGTCAACCTATAGACCACGCTTTAATAAACGTCAGTACGAAAACGAAATCGCCAAAAAGTGGCAGGGTGCGGGGAGAGGTCGGCTAGTTTTCATTGGCTCATTCAAAATTGACAATTTAATGGCTTCCGACGTGCTTCCAACTGACGGCTCACTAGTGACGTAGTTATGTAGTGTCACTACATAGCCTTGGCGAATGCTACTCCCTGTCAATGCGTGGTCTATAAGGTTGACTTGTCTGTGGGTTGAAAGAACGAAACAAAACCTATTTTAACTAAATTGGGTATAAATAAAGGTTTCCGAATTGGATAGTAAGACGACTAAGAGGTGCATAATAATGATATCTACCACAGAGGATTACAGTAGGTTAGAGTTCGCATGTAGGCTGACACGCTGTCCCTTTCAAGTATACAGCGTGTTGCAAACTTAAGACAAATCTCTTAACCTAAACTCTAAAATGCGACATCAAATCATACCAAAGATGTAAGTGAAAGGGATGAACGACTTAACACCTTTATGAAATGAGACAAACCTGAGACAAAACTGTTTAGGTGTGCATAGTATTTTTACTTATTTTCGTTGCGCGGGTCAATATTTTTGGGACGCGTATATCCGAACAAACACCGTCACATGGCACCTCTAACCTACTCGGTTTTCTGTAGTACCTACACACAGCTGCAAAAAACTTCATAAGGGCCCGAACTATATGCAGTCTTTGTGAACATAACAGCTATACAGTAAGCTGCAGACAAGATAGAGCTCTAAATCCACACATACCATGAGAGCTAACTGTAGAAACAGCTAAAAATCGTGCAATGGCTCTATATCAACTGTATAACTCAAATCAGTCAAGTTTCGGCAACCTTTGTCGATATAGTAGCTCCATATTAACTGCAGAAAAAACTCGTAGCTGAACAGCAGCCCTAGAAAACGACTCCTAACTCCTTCATACAGCTATCATATTGATAAAGGTCGCTACAGTGTAGTCAACATGTAATTGTAAGGCTGCTTTAGATCCATTGTACAGTTTTTAGCTGTTTCAACAATATGTACTAGGAAAATAGAGTCAGTTGATTAGCACTTACTATTTTCTACATCTTCTGCATAACTATGACGTTCTACTGCACAGTGATTATGTAAGTAGAAGTTGTTGATGAATATACAGGGTGAGGTTTTAATGACCAGCCAAATTTTAATATAATGATCTTTGGTAGAAAATCGATAGCCGTCTTGTTTCCTTTTAGTATCGTTCTATAGAAAAATATTGAGATATGACTACCCAAACCTTTCCCGAAAAAACCAATAATTCTAGTCACCATTCATGCCCGCCGCCCCATTCCATTTCAAGGCCTCGGGCGCGTACGTTTACTATAGCGTTAAGAAGGCAACCAAACGTTACAAAATAACACTGAAGATAAAATAATTTATCATGAAAATGTAACCCATGTTTTTTATTTACGCAATGAGGTCTGTTGGTGATACCTAACATCTAGAAAAATTTTGGCCGGTTTCTAAAATCTCACCTTGTATAATTTGGTTTGGTTAGGTATATTTATCTAGAGAAAATTTTTTTCTAACATTATATAGAGATTATATAACATGAACATTGTGTGCTCTATCGATAATATACACCGTGTACGGATGAACGCAGTCTAAACTTAAAGAACGTGCACAGTTTAACGAACTAAACAAAAAGTTTCAAGTAAGCAGGCGGCGCAAACTAACGGTTACCGAGAAAAAAATACTATACGGACAACCCAAATGTTTGGTCACCCTACTGTTATGATATCTAATACTAATCCGAGACAGTTGGCCTACCACCAACCACCGCTAAATTCATTTATCTGCCAAAGAATAGTCAGTCATTGACCTTATCAGCTGTTTTACGAGTGTGCCTTCAATTTTGCGATTCGCGAAACAGTCTCGCGGTGTTTTATATTAAGTTTGCAAGTAAACCTGATTAAATAAAAATGTATTACTTGTTCAGTTTGGTAAGCTCTACACACACGCTTTATAAGTTTGGACTACATGGTGTGTATAGTCATACAAAAAAAAAAAAAAAAACAAAAATATGGTACCATGAAACAATAAACTCATTTAACCCGTAGAGTTAAAAATGTGGAGTTACAAAATACTGTAACTTGAGAACGTGTCGGTACAGATAACGATAGACAGGAAGCCGAGCTAAATTTAACTAATACTTACTTCCGATTGGGTTTGACGTTGACATCTTTTCTGCGCGTGCGCAACATACTCGCGCCAGACATTCCAGACATGACTGCTAGTTCGTTCATAAAGACAGGCGGCGGCAAAAAACCTGTACAAAAATTTAATTTAGAAAATACATAGAACACAAAACAAAATAAATAACTCAGGATCTATTTCATCTACTGGGTTATTTAGTTTTGTTTTATTTTGTATAGTTAAGTTATTCTTTTTCATCAGCCCATTTTTACCCCACTGCAGGGGGTTAGGCCTCCCCCAGGGTGAGGAGGAGGGCTTAGAGCTTAAACCCACCACGCTGTTCCACTGCGGGTTGGGGATTGTAACGACCGCCATCTATTGACAGCGTCCGGGACCGACTGCTTAACGTGCTCTCCGAAGCACGGAGTCAGTGATAGTTATGTACTTAAGTCAAAAAAACTCATTGGTACACGCCCGGATTCGAACCATGGCCCTATGGGGCCTTATAAATTTGAGACAGGTTCGTTGCGCTTTGGGCTAACTAATAATATAATAATAATAATAATAACGTACACATCACAACAACGTCTAGGCCCCAAACTAAGCATTAGCTTGTGTTTTGGGTACCAAGCGAAGACACCACATACATATAACAACCAAGACCCGGTACCAGTATCAATATTCATCATATAAATACTGACCCGACCTGGGATTCGAACCCCGGACCTCCAGCTTCGTAGGCAGGGTCGCACCCACTAGGCTAATAATATAATAATTATTATTACATAATTATTTTTTAATGTATATAATTTTACTATTACTAGTGGTAGCTCAGCAGACGAAATTCAACTATATTCACTTTTTTGAAAGCACTCATAATAAATAGGCGAAAGTAAGTCAAATCAAACTGCATCAAACGACAGACTATTATTATGCTCGTAGGGTTGACAGTATTTGTAACACATATTGGGTACCTATATATAGATTTAAGCTTTTTGCACTCTTTTTCCACGTAAACTTAAAGTATGTCAAATATCACACTCCTCCGTACCCGCATACAATGCTTTAAAAGGTGTACAAAGTTTTTTTTCTTCACGTATTTATACATATATAGATTATCAAATCAATAGATACCTTGTTAAAGTAATAGATTTTTCAAAAACGTGAATATGCAGGTTGTTTCCTCATGAATCGGGCTCATGAATCCTTTGAACACTTTTCACTATTTCTCATAATTTACGATTTATCCATACAGTCCCATCTCAAAAAAGCCTGTATATAGATTTTAGCTTTCTGCACTCCTGCTCCACATAAACTGTAACTATGCCGAATATCACACTCCTCCGTGCGTGTAGTATGCTTAAAAAGGGATCTAAAGCTTTTCCTTCACGTATAGAAGAATATTATTGTTTGGAACAGCGGGGTTTCCAACACAAGTGAATTTTATTTACAAAAACTTCTAACGTCCGGATGACGTACCACATTATTTAGTAAATAAATGAATTTATTATTAGTAATTAATCATTGAATAAGTAAAATAATTGCGTTTGAAATACATTATTATTGAATAACTATATCTAATTTTAAAAACTTTGAACACAACCAACAACGTCGTGCCTTGAAACTCATTTAAGTTAGGCTTCACATATGGGCTTCACCAGTCATTGACGTTTCATATGGCTTCGTATAATCCCAAGTTCATGTCATATAAAATAAATCGTGAACCAATTTGATCGAACTTTTACGGTTCCGTACAAAAATTCAGAATAGACTTGAAAGGGGTAATTTTCTTTAAGAGGTTGGCTTATATAGTTTTTTTATTTAAATTTCATATTTTTTCAAGGCTTTGGTTGCTTGGCGATAATATCAGCCCTAGGCGACAATATCAACCGCGTATGGGTATATGTATAGGTAGATGTTGCCGCCATTTTTTTTTAATGCATAACTTTATAGGTTTACCTGTTATAGGCAGGTTGTAGGTGTATTTCTTGTGAACGCAATTTTGAACAAAAAATATTTTTTTATTCAGTTCAATTATATTTCAAAGGGATTCCATAGATGGCAAACCTATGGCGGCTAAGTGTGAGTCAAACTTGCGCCCTGAGGTACGGTGTTATAAATATATTTTAAGGCTTCCCATACAAAAAAGAAAGTCCAGCCCCTGCATGTCTGTTCCTTGCTCAATCCCTAAACTGATTTGTACAAAAAAGAATATATGTATTAGGAGAAACCCTGTTATAGGGCAGTGTGTTTTTGGTATTTTCGAAATATCGTTTAGTTTTTATAATAAATTTTACAAAAACATGATTTTCTCTCAATTTTTCGTTCTGAAAATAATGGTTCGTAAATTCTATATTAATACGATTTTCTAAAAAAGGATAACACTCAGTCTAAGATTGGTCACTTCTTTTTTATTTTATTTTCTACCTAACGCAATATAATTAAATTTTTGAAGTAGCGTATCGAAAGAACAATAAAAACCGATATTGCCATTTTTTTCTCCGAATTTCAAAGTGCATATTTTACAAAATACAATCTTTTGAATTGCCATTAAAATGGGGTATTCATAATGTACATGAAATATTAAAGGTAAATGACGTATTTAATTTGATAAGAATAAAACTAATCCAATAATCCACCCCTCGTCGCCCATTAAAATTGATCAAAGTAACACAAATCTACGGCTACTGAATATACCTACCTACATAAAAAGGTAACGTTGGAATAACTACATTTAAATAATAATAATTAAAACACTCACAGTGCCGTCTATTCCAAAACTAAGCAAAGCTTGTATTGTAGGTATTATGAGTTACAGACAACTGATATACCTAAATATTCTTTATAATATACCTATACATACTATATGTATAGATATTTTACACCCAGACTCGGAACAAATAGACATAGTTCATGCACACAAATATTTGTCCCGGGCTGGAATCGAACCGGCGACTTTTGGTTTCACAGTTAGGGTCTCTATCAACTCGGCCAATCAGTCAGTCAAATATATAAATATATTATTATTCCTTTTAGAACGGAGACCATCAAACGGAGACGGTATTATAGAGCTGCTAGACCGATTTCAAAGTTTTATTTCATTGCATAGATATGACCTCACACTAGAAAATTAGTTTACAGTATAAGCCGCCAGAGGGAGCTGCTGTAGATATGTATCTTCAAAACGGCTGTTTCATCTTGATCAGGCTATAAAAAAGTCAAAAAAAATCTTGAAAAGCCTAATACAATAATAAAATGTTCTGTAATAACATAATAATAATATAATTAATAATAATATAACTTTTTTTTTTTTTTTATATATATAACTAATAATTAATAAGGCGGTCTTTTAAAAAAAGTTAAATAATTAAATAACTCTTTTTTTATTCTATTATACAAACCTAAGACCTCGGCTCAAAACGCTAACAGATTTTGATTATCCATTCTAACATCACATACGAAGGTGTGTGATGAAATTTTATTGTTCTGGCTTTAGATAGCAGAATCATGAAAATCGAGCGTCTTATACGTAGGTACTTTGAAACGATCAAAAACCCGAATGTCAAACTCAAAAATTATGTATAAAACCAACGTCATAGTTATTGTTTGGTTTGATAGTTGTATTCAATTGCAAATGAAATCCAATTTGTGAATCTTTATTTGTTTTTAAGCGACTTCAAAAAAGAAGGAGGTTACTCAATTCGACCGTATATATGTTTTTTTTTTTTATGTGTGTTCAGGGATAACTTCGTTGTTTATGAACCGAATTGGATGATTTTTTTTTTGTGAAAGGGAGATATCTCCGGAGTGGTACCATGATAAGGAAACCAGGATCTGATGATGGCATCCCAGAGAAATCGAGGGCAACCTTCGAAAATCGTATTTTAAAGTATCGTATTTTAAGTATTTTGATAATGTACTACTACTAGTACTATTTAATCAAGGTCGGGAGTCGATCTGATGATGGAGCTGAAAGACAGTCGAGGGAACTCCTCAACGATTTATAGCAATTACCTGGTGTTTGGACTTGATTCATTTCTATTGCTGAGATCTTTGCACCCATATGGATTATAAGTGCCATTACAGGTCTGATGATGGAGACCATACACAATCGAGGGAACTCCTCAACGATTTACAGCAATTACCTGGTGTTTGGACTTGATTCATTTCTATTAATGAAAACTTTGCACCCATATGGGTTATAAGTACCATTACAGGTCTGATGATGGAGACCATACACAGTCCAGGGAACTCCTTAACGATTTAAAGCAATTACTTGGTGTTTGGACTTAATTCATTTCTATTGAAGAGAACTTTGCACTCATATGGGTTATAAGTGCCATTAAAGGTCTGATGATGAAGACCATGAACAGTCGAGGGAATTCCTCAACGATTTACAGCAGTTACCTTTTGTTGGGCTTCCTTCATACGGTTGAATATGCCAAAATGTTCAGTTCGCACAAAAATAATAATTAAGATTGAAGTTTTACATAGGAATACCACTGCCTACTAGGCATGTTGATGCGTCAATTTGACACTGAATTTACGTTGCGTAATCGCGGTGCTGTCTCATTAGAGTAGCGCGTTAGTAGCCCCATTTATACTAAATACAAATAAGTTACAGATGCGTTCAACTAAAAATTGAAAAATAAAATAATTAAAAAAAAAAAATAAAAACCGACTTCAAAAACATAAACTAAAAAGTTAAAAATAAAATTTTCACTTTAAAGAAAGGAGAATTAACAGGCGGCATATATTTAATGAAGTCGGTGCCAACTCAGACACTTTAAATGGGTACTTACCAGGTAATAACAATTACAACAATGATATATTTATAACTATAACAAGAATAGAACACAATTTAAAGTGTCTGAGTGAGTAGGCACCGACTTCATTAACTATATGCCGCCTGTTAATGCTCCTTTCTTTAAAGGGAAAATTTTATTTTTAACTTTTTAGTTTATGTTTTTGAAGTCGGTTTTTTTTTTCTAATACGATTTTTACAAATGCGTCACATTAACATTTAAAATAATGCTATTTCAAAATATTAAGTGGCGTATGTGGTGAAGGTACCTATATTATTTTGTAGTCATGCCGCGGTATCTCTAAAAAACTGTACGGAAATCCATGGCATGTTTATTGCGTCATTTTTAAATTAAAGCCTCTTTTAGTTTAGGTTTAGTTGTAAATTACATTATATCTATTCTAGTATACACTACTTTCATTTTAACATTAAAAATTCAACAGGAACAAATGCAGCGTGTAATGTGCCTATGTTCACATCCGCCATAAAGTTTGATTGGTACCTACTATACAAAAAGTTAATCTATTGTTACAGTCCACCATTCAGTTCATGCAAACAAATAGTTTTCTTCTTATATCTTCAAGCAAATCTAAACTAAATACCAACAATAAAATGATGACCTATTTCTATGGATATGATGTATTAATTACATCACGCTTGTGGTAATCGATAACTTACTTAAGTAATTTGCCATATTTCACTAATCATCGCTCGGTTACTACCAAATATTTTGTTTATGTACTGAATAAACCAGCAATGGACGAATTCAATGGGAAATTAATATTTCGTAGTAAGAATGGATGCCACAAAGAGCCGTGTAGCGACTCGCGGCGCTGGCGGCGGAGAGGGGAGCGGGCCGGCGAGCGTGTAAGTGGAACGTAGCAAAAAAGCGCTTTACGCGCTAAATCGTAATGAAATATTTGCGTACAATTAATTTTTTTTGGATACTCATTGAATAAATGTCTTGTACCTACAATTAGAAATGTACTTGGAAATTAATTTCATTTGATAAAATGTCATGTTTTCAATCACCAAATAATTTATTTTAAGAACCGAAGAATAACGCATTTTTTTTAGAAAATATAGTACTCATGGACCTAGTAATTAATATTTGAATAAATATGTCGTGTGATAAAGAGTATGATTTGTGTGCCAATATATTATTTATAGTCGTACATACATAATAATCTTGAATCTGATAGTACATTTAAATAAGTTTTTAGTACGTACTAAAACTTTTGAGTTAAAGAAAAAAGTAAAAATATACTTAGATCATTAAAATAAAAATATTTATAATGAATATGTTGTACATTTAGGGATTTTTTATAACTACTTTTTCAATAGTTTAAAATATTACGTAAGTGTATCTTAACGTTATTATTTAATACATTAATGTCATATATAAGCACACGATGTTCTTATTTCCTCCTTATAAAAATAATAGCTAGGTATTTATCGTATTTTGAACAATAACATCAAGCGCTTGAATCGCTTTCGAGCCAACGCTCCGGCCATGGCGTCAGTGTCGCGACAAGCGTCGCTCGCAGCGCTCGTGCTCGCTTTCGCTTGTGTTCTAGCCACACCTTAATGTGATAATGAGCAGTATAAAACGGGAACATAACATTGATAAGTTGATAGCAGCAGTCCATGCAAGAGATGTGTTATGGGATAAGCAGTATCGCGGTCACAGAAATCGGTACAAGCTTGACAGATACTGGAACGAAGTCGCCGCAGAACTCGGCACTTCAAGTAAGTTACCATATTGATTTTGTTAAGGTTGTCCAATCTATGGCCTGTGCTGTCACTCAACATTCATCTGATTCATCGATGTTTTACTCGATTCGAGTTTCACGTAATAAATTATGAACGAATATTATTTTAACTATTACGAAACTATAGGGATTGATGTTTGTACATGGTGTAAGTAATATGGTTTCTATCGAGTTCATTGAAATCGATTTTTGGTCCTGGAACAATTTTTTTTTTTTGTATAACTATAAAACAACTGAACTAAATAGATCATTTTTTTAATGAGACTTTAATATTTTAATACACATTAAATATCTTATTGTTTCAACATGCGAGATCTGTAGTAGGTATCAATCACACTGCTATTTTAGATTAAAAGCAGAAGGTGTCTTCACAGAATAGATCAGGATGGGAAAAAACGGAAAAAACAGTTACTTTAAGATGTAAAAAATATGTGGTAGGTATCAAATTGTGAAACCCATTCTGGGGTAATCGCGGGGAAAGGGAAGAAAATCTATAAAATTATCATTGATCAATATAGATTATAATTTAGATGTAGGTAACGGTGTATTATCATCAGCAATTATTTATCATTGAATAATCGTAAGAATAATTCGATTTAGTAGTACAACTAGAAAATATCGAAGTAGTTCGTTCGGGGAACGTCGCATCGTCGTCGGTAAATGACGGAGATGAAAGAGGAGAAAATGGGACGGGGTATAATTTTTTTATTACCGTATCCACGTAGGTACAGCGGTACAGCATAAGGCGTCGTCCTAGGTTGCAATCCGCAATGTCATGCCTACCTACTTACAGCGTAAATAATTTTACCTATATGTATGAAGGCTGTTCAATAAAAAGTGAGAATGATGAAGATGTCATTTTTTAATAAAATGTATTTTATTTTTGAACGCAATCACCTATTCAGTTCATTTTGATGTTTTTTTTTTCTGGACCTCTGAGGTGCTCTTTGAACCGCGGAAAGAAATAGAAATCACAACGGGCGAGGTACGGTGAATATGGATGGTCTTCCATCAATTCAAAGCCAGCGTCTTCAATGGCAGCCATCGCAACTCTGGACTTGTGCGCATTGCGCGGGGGCGCTTTAGCGAGTTTGCCACGCCGTTTCTCGCTTATTTCGTAATTGTTGTCCCTGTAATAATGGCTCCATGATTAAGGTATTCGATCATTACCACCCCTTGGCTGTCCCAGAAAATTATTTTGTTTGGTTACTGGCGTCGTAGGACGCCTCGAGCGTGGGTTGTCTTTAACAACTGTTGAATATGGAGATTATGGAGAAGCCTTAACCTCTGAAATATTCCCCAAGAGTCTTGATTTATCTGCTCCGCAGTAAACATTTTTAAACAGAGATATTTAATTACCACGCTAATTTCAATTTTTTCCACTTTCCAGAACACGCTCCCAAATATAGGAAACCATAGAGTAAATTAATTTGACAGCAGCGCTTGGTTTTAATGTTTGACTATAGTCATAAACTGTGGTCATAAATGTCAATTCACAGTATCGAAGTGACATTTTTTATGTAATCTGTGGTGACATTACGCATTTTCGGTGGGTTGAAACCGGTGTGCGGGAATTTCTTGGGGATGAAGAACACCGCAGGGGGACCTTGCGCACTGAAACTCGGACTAAAACTCCCCAGCATACACCGGCTAGCTATAGTATGAGTGGTTAGACGGTAAACGCAGAAGAGGGCTTCTAGTCAATTCGTACTTTTATTTAGGTAACGAATAATTACAATTTACAATTTCAAAAAAACAAAAATAAAAAATTGAAAGCTTTTTTATTACAATAAATGTCTAGGCTGTGTCTGCCAGTATTTATTTTTTCAGCGTCTATCTCATTCTCACTTTTTATTGATGTATACACTGCTATGTATTTTATAAAACTGAGTATGAAACGTGATACACGGAACTATGATACAGTAAGAAATAACTATTTGTAATGAATTACACTTGAAATATGGGAGAAAAGGCTAAAATGTGACTAAATAAAGTTACTACAATTGTTGGAATTTTAGTTTTTTACTTTCTGCGCGCTAAATGCGTCATTTACTTCCTTTAGCAGGTAGAATGTAGGTACCTACATTTATCATTGAAGTAAGCGGCAACCGGTGAGACGTAACGGGTTATAATCTCAGTGCGGTAGGTGCACCCACTCCTCCCTCCTGCTGCCCGTTACAAAATTAAAAATAAACGTTTTATATAAAAATGTTAAAATTTTGTTATTTGGTAAATTTTGAAAGTCGCGAACATTTTCTTTGTAATTTTTTAAATAGAACGTTCAGTTTTTGCATAATTCACGTAGGTATAAAGCGTATAAGTATTTTGAGTAGGTAATGTAAAACATTCATTTGTATTGTACATAAATCATTGAAATACCTATTACATTACATGGATGCGGCATCTCCAATCCCCATAATTGCACATAGTCCGCTAATTCTTGTGACGAATGGTCACAAGATACTTATTCCTATAGTTTAACCGGAACCCTTGTATCGCGCCTGAGGTATGTGCGCGGCGCGGAGGGAGGCAGATCTGCTCTGTCAGTCCGTCGTCAATGCTTAGGAGCTGCCTTCTCTCCTCGTCGCGCTCACAAACAGATTGCTCGTTTGTGATTGGTGTAAAGTAAAAATGCCTAGTAATGTAAAATATAACATTACGGTACAAGTTTCGATGTCATAAAGGCCGTATTAATAGCAAATGTTTTGAAAATAATCATTGTGATTCCCTTTTCAGGCGTTGTATGCAGAAAGAGATGGAAAAACTTGAAAGACCAATGTCGGAAAGAGATGAAGAAGAACCCTTTCAACTCGGAATGGCCGCACTTTCGCAAACTTTCTTTCATCCATCATCAATTCCTGGCAGATGATGACGATGAGGTCGGTGATGAAGCCGCCAACGATGACACAAATTTTAATATATCAGTCGATTCCGAAGCTAACGACAATAAACGTACCAGATTGGGTTTTACCATGAGAAAGAAACTAGTAAACTCTAAAAGGAAGCTAGAAATGAACACAGACAAACTGATAGATTTGGTCGCATCAAAACAAATCATATGGAATAGACAAGATAGAAGACACCACAATTGGTATAAATTAGACGAATGTTGGAAGGAAATCGCCGAAGAGTTGGGCGTTACACGTAAGTTATTTCTTCTATTTAAATTGTTAAATGTTCAACTGTTGTACGAATCCAAAAGGGTCCAGATTAAACTACCTTTGTCATTATAATCCATACTAATATTACAAAACGGGAAAGAGTGTGTCCGTCTGTTTGTCTGCTTGTATGTTCCGTTTTCACGACTAAACAGTTGAATCGATTTTGATATTTGTTGGTACCTATACAGCTTGAAGCCTGAGGAATGACTTAAGTAAATTTCTTTTCCTGCAGAAATTCTCACGGCTAAACTGTAATAATACTGAAGGAATTGTGATAAAATTTGGTATATAGATAGCTTGAACTCTGAGGAAGGACATAGGTTACTTTTGACAGCGGAAATGTGTCTATATGTTTGTTACCGTTTCACGGCTAAACTGAATCGATTCTTATGAAATTTCATAATTAAGTATATACTTAGCTTGGCCAAAGAACTAGATTCATGAATCAACTCAGCTCCAGCTCCATGTGTCTGTGAGCGACGGTTGTCTCAGCTTACGAATCGAACAAAATTGTTGACCTCACAGTGGATGCAATGACTCCATGAATATTTTAATATCGCGAATTACGATGCTAGACAAATGCAATTGAAGTCATTACTTGTATACGTCAGATTCAACTGGTCCAGCTCCGGGCTGTGGATCCGGATCCGGAATTCGATAGAGTATAACCAAAACTACAAAGTACCGTACCCACGTTCTAGAACACTGAAGTTCTGCATGCAGGTAGCACTCATATATACTTCTCCATGTATGAAATTATACCCTGACTGCCAGAGATATTGAATTGTCCTAGTGGCTATGGCGTCAAGCGTTTCTGGGAAATGTTAGAGTGTTATGAACGCTACTTTATTTTACTACTGTCAATTGAAACCTGTCGCAGGTTCCAAACTTCCCTTCTCCTATTCTTCTCACCAGGGAAGAACACAGGATATGCTATTGTGTTTAAAAGGATTATCTGCACAAGAAAGCGTCAAAATGAAATGATCTTAAATAATTAAACTGAAAATGAGTAAATATCAAATAATACCAGGGACATCGCACACAGCGCCATCTAGTCCCAAAAGTTAGCAAGTATTATGCTTTTAATAATATATACATATATAGATACTTTTACACCCAGACACGAAACAAAATAGACATGTTCATGCACACAAATATTTGTCCCGGGCGGGGATCGAACCCGCGATCCTCGGCCGCGCAGTTAGAGGCTCTAACCACTTGGCCAAACGGTCAGTCTATGTCTTGTTGCAATACCTAATGTAGGTCAATAAAAGGTATCATTTGTAAGCAGTCCAATTTTTTATTACAGGTGATGAAGCGAGATTGAAATGGAAATACTTGAGGGATACAGCGAGAAAGGAATACAGGAAACCAGACTCAGAATGGCAGTATTTGTCCAAACTTCAGTTTCTGATCCATCAGTTTTCAGAATATACTGAAGGCGCCGAAGACGAATTCGACCCAGACTTCAATATCGACGATCCAAACTATTTCCTAGAGGACCAGGATGTTCAGAAGGAAGGAGAGGACGAATTCGATACAAAGCCCATCATAGTGGAAACCGATTTCTACGATGACGGCGACGAACAGCCCCAGGGTGGCGAAACAGTTGACACCTCTAAGGATGAAGACGTAGCTTTCTTCAACAGTCTCTTGCCACACGTGAAGAAACTGAATCCATCTAAGAAAATGATGTTGAGAATGAAAATGCAGGAATTGATATACAACACTGTATACACTAATAACTGTTTGAGAAATGATTGATAAATGATTGATATAGTAAAGCACAGCTTTAAGTCTCTTATAAGATGGTAGAGTGAATTAACTTTTATTTGTATTAATCACTACTTGTTATAGGATAGGATGTCGTGATAGCCCAGAGCGCAACGAACCCGTCTCAAACTGATAAGGCCCCATAGGGCCATGGTTCGAATCCGGGCGTGTATCAATGAGTTTTTCTGACTTAAGTACACAATATCACTGACACCGTGCTTCTCGAGGGCACGTTAAGCAGTCGGTCCCGGACGCTGTCAATAGATGGCGGTCGTTACAGTTCCCAACCCGCAGTGGAGCAGCGTGGTGGAATTAAGCTCCAAGCCCCCTCCTCACCCTGGGGGAGGCCTAAGCCCCTGCAGTGAGGTAAAAATGGGCTGATGATGATGATGATGATGTTATAGGATGAATCCTATAGTTCCAAGAAATCCGATAGTTGTAGATATAAGCCGTGTCAATAAAGAAGAATGAGCGCATCCTTTTCAACAAAATTATGTATCTATTTCACACGCTAGAGTATAAACAAACTTATGACTATATTTTTTGAATTTTGGGAAAATACCGATTATTACCAGAGATATAACAAATCAAAGTTTGTGTTTTACGACCCGCTCGTGACACTACTCGGTGCAGCTAAGTAGAAATTGTCCACATTAGCCCATAGTAATGTAACCGAATGACGTCATGGCATGATTTATTTTAAAAATTTGTATCTTCACCATTTTTGTAGATATCGATAAAATTCTTTAACTGAATTGTTTTTCTTAATAAATATAACATATTTGTATAAAATGACAAAACTCGCTCATTGAAAATGGCGGCCATTCTATGCAGCGAATTCGTTCCGTCTTACTCGCGCCATTTTTGGATTGTTTCTTTATTGGCACGGCCTAGGTATATATGAATATATACGTAGTAAGTACCACAAGAATGACTTTATTTATTTAGGCCTAGATCAATTATCAATAGCAGAATATACTTACGTAATGTAGTAGTGCACCTGGCTGTTGGATCATAAGAACACTTGATGTCGATTTCGATGCCTCCTCAATTGGGGCTGCCAAATTGGCTTCCGTTTCGTGGCGCCACTAGCGACTCAGTTATTTGTCAGAATTATTCAAGTATACTTACTAACATATGACTAGAAGCCGTCTTCTGCGTTTATCGTTTAACCACTCGTACTCTAGCTATCTCGTGTAAGATAACAAGTTTTAGTCCGAGTTTCAGTGCGCAAGGTCCCCGTGCGCCGGTCTGCACCCCGTGAAATCCCCGCGCGCCAGTCATCAACTCCGCAAATTGCTTAATATCACTTCGATACAATGAATTGACATTTATGGCTCTATTAAAACATGATTAAAAACAAACCAAACTCTATGGTGGGAAGACTTTAAATATGAAGATAAGTTATTACATTGAAGATCGTAAAATGCACATATATTTTTTTTTTGTCTTAGAAGCAAAATATTTTCGTAAATTCACAAAACACCAATTATTAAAATAAAATCGTTGCATACCTATTCTGTGATATACTCTGTCTCTATTAAGTACTAAGAAAGCGGCACCAATTTTTAAATGGTTACTACATATTTTTAAAACCTAAATACATTTCATCATCTTGCACCAGCTAGTTAGAATATGAGTTGTTAGACGATAAACGCAGAAGAGGGCTTCTAGTCAATTCACACTTTTATAGTTCCCACTACATTTTAATTTAAGATTTTTCGGTCATAAATGAGTACCTGTATTTTTAAACCCAATCGCACTTAATAACATCGTTTAACTAAACGTTTTTATTCAAAATAAATAAATCCATGGCACGTTTAAGAGCTAACATTTTAGCAGTGACGCCATCCAGCGGAAAAGTTTTACAGCCTTTTTCCCATTTTCATGAGTGAAATCTATGCCCAAATCATCATCATCATCATCAGCCCATTTTTACCCCACTGCAGGGGCTTAGGCCTCCCCCAGGGTGAGGAGCGGGGCTTGGAGCTTAAGTCCACAACGCTGCTCCACTGCGGGTTGGGAACTGTAACGACCGCCATCTATTGACAGCGTCCGGGACCGACTGCTTAACGTGCCCACCGAAGCACGGTGTCAGTGATATTGTGTACTTAAGTCAGAAAAACTCATTGGTACACGCCCGGATTCGACACTATGCCCAAATGAATACTTGCGATCAAGTTACTGAAGTAACTGAACCATTTTAAAACTTCTAAAATCGAATAGGTACCTGCTAGACGGCGCAGGCGGTGTCATATTTAAATTTCTATTGAACTGTCGTGGTGTACTCGTGACATGTATTAGTTAATATTAGAATTTATTTTCAAGTTAACTAACAATTTGATTATTTTTGCATAATAAAAATTTTGAGACGCTTGGGCACAAGCTTGGGTATAGATATGTAGTTTTTAGATAGATCTAAGTATTAAGTATGTAAATTAGATTTAATTTTGGATTAAGTGTACAAAAATTGCATAATGACAAATATAATATAAATTACACGTGGCAGGGGTAGGGGGGCACCCCTTGACCCTCTCTGTATTCGCGCGTACGATAATAAGATAATTATTACATAACTCTAGTGAAGTTTATTGTGGTTGACAAAACCAGTCATCACCGAATCTAAAAAAAAAATTTTGATTTCATCTAGTTGATTACAATCATTATTCCTAATTTAAGTACTGTTTAATTATTTTTAAATTTAATTTAAAATTTTAATTGCCGATAAATATCATGGGCATCTTTGCCTCGGGGTGATGAGGGGTGGATAATTGGATTAGTTTAATTTAAAAAAAAAACTTGATATGTAGTCAAAATTTTCATATGTACCTATTACTAAACCGATTTTGATGAAAGTTTCACTTTTAAATAGATGATATCACGGTTCAAAGTACAGATTATGCATTACCATGCTGCTATTTTTAGGAATAAATCGGTAAAAATAAAAATAATTTTGAAGAAGGCTTTACAGAATACTTCTGGTGGATGTAGTAAAAAAAATTGTGAATAATTAAATCAACGCTGACGAATTCGCAAGTAAGTGTTGCATGAATATCAAACAATAGGAAGTATTGGATTAAGATTCGATAAGAAGTGAACTTAGAACTTTCAAAGGATAGAAAAAAAACTGCAATAGATAACAGACACAGTACATTTTGCTTGATTACTTTTATTAACTTTCTAGTTTCCGCTTTATTCTATATCCGTAGGTGTATTTCATTGTGTAAAATATACACATATTATTGTATAATTGTAAACCAGAAATCAATTCTATAACCCACAGCAAACTATGCTCGGTGTTTCTTTGATGGATAAAATCAGAAACACTGAAATCCGTCAAAGAACTAAAGTTGTCGACATAGCCGAAGTGATCACCAAGCTGAAGTGGCAATGGGCCGGTAACATTTGCCGTAGAACTGATAACCGATGGGGTAGACGAGTTCTCGAATGGAGGCCACGTACCGGAAAGCGAAGCGTTGAACGCCCCCCAGCCAGGTGGACAGATAACCTGAAGCACCATACCGGGGATAGTTGAATGCGAAAGGCGGAGGGCCGTATGTGGTGGCGAGCCTTGGGAGACGCCTATATCCTGCAGTGGAGAGACACGGGCTGATGATGATGATGATGATGATGATGAACCCATAGCAAACTTAGTGAGAAGCTTCAAGCTGTTTACACCAAGATCGAGTGCTCGGCGGTGGTCGAAGGTCACAGTAACCGTAACACATACTGTAACTTCGTTAAACTGTAATCACGTAACCTAGTTACCGAAAAAAGTTAAAGTGTAACCGATACCCGAGATTATGTAATCTGTAGGGATAATATTAATTGATGTTTTTCATTAGTCGTAAACTAATAAAACCACATGTTAGTGGAAAATTGATAAAAATAATAATAAGCATAATAAACTGAATTATACTAAATAATAAATAGGTACTACAGTTTGTAGTAAGTAAACAATGATTTTTGTAACCTGTGTTTTTTTTATTTGACTGACCGAGGTAACTCCGACTGCAGTAGTTACATACCTACCAGAAGTCGCGAGTTCGATCCCTGCCTTGTACGTGTGTATTGAACATTTATATTTGTTCTATTTGTTCGGAACGTAAAATATTTATATATGTATGTATTACAAAAAGTATCTAAGTACGTATTTTGTCCCCATGCCCAACCGTTACACACAGGGTTTTATGAAGCTTGCCTACTCTAATTATATTACCTCTATGGTATGACGTCAGCTTTAACTGGCTTTGATGTCGATGTCTCTTCTATATACGTCAAAATGATGTGAATTAATTTTTTTTTTAATAACGTGATCATGGATGTTCATAAAGATATAGCATTGTGACAACAAAAATATGAACAAAAAAAACTTTCAACAAAATATACACCAGTTGAGGAGGTCCAGCCCAAAAAGCTACATGTCCACTATAACTAATTTGGACCGGTTGGGGTAAAATTCCTAAATAATGTTTCGTTTTGGTATGACTGCTTAATTTTACTAACGTCTATCACTGGAAAGGAAGCTTTTTGGTCAAAAAAGGAAGTAGATTAATGCGGAATTTAATGGCTTTAAAATTATTCTGAGGCTTTAAAATATTTTGTGTGAAAAATAGTCGTTTTTGCTATACTGGAAATGTGACGTTTTGGGTTGGACTTCCTCAGTTGATGTTTTGAAATATTCCATGTAAAAAAGAATTTTGTGGGACCCACATCTAAAATTCTTACTGAGAAGAAATAAAGTATCTAAATTATATTTACATTCCATATGTAATTAAATGTTTAAAATAATGATAGTGACGTATGCTCTGTCTAGTCCCTCAGTCTGACATTTTGATTTGATTTTCTTTAAATCATATTTAAACCCATAGTAAACCAATGTTTTATACACCTTTTCAAAGCCTTCAGGAGTTTTTTTATCATAGAGTAAATTAATTTGACTGCAGCATTTGGTTTTAATAGAGTCACAAATGTCAATTCACAGTATCGAAGTGACATTACGCAATTTCACGGGATTGGTGGGGATTTCTAGGGAGTGAGGAACGGCGCGCGGACACCTTGCGCACTGAAACTCGGATTAAAACTGGCCATCTTACACGAGCTAGCTAGAGTATGAGTGGTTAGACTGTAAACGCAGAAGAAGGCTTCTAGTCATTTCGTACTTTTGTGTTGTTTACTGTTGTTATATTTTATTTATTTAGGACAGCAAACAACTTGTACAATAAAACTTATATATCTATATAAGTAAACAGTTTATAATAATTGTACAGTCAACCACGCCGTCCACGGATTAGTTACATAAAAACTCATTGAGAGCTACCAACATACACAACATAAAATATATAATATAGCAAAGAAATTAATGAAAAACACTTAAACTTAACGAAATTTAGAAAAGTAGAAACAAACACAAAAAAAAAATGTTCAGCTAAAGCTGCCAAAACTTCTCTCCTAAATAATTTTCGAGACAGTTTGAATATATCAATATCATAAAAACGTTTACGTATTATATAATAATAATACTAATAACACACACAATCACAACAACGCCTAGGTCCCAAGCTAAGCATTAGCTTGTATTTTGGGTACCAAACGAAGACAACACATACATATAACAACCAAGACCCGGTGCCAGTATTAATATTCATCATATAAATACTGACCCGACCTGGGATGCGAACCCGGGACCTCCAGCTTCGCAGGCAGGGTTGCTGCCCACTAGGCTAAGCGGTCGTCGTATATACATATATTACGTACATTCCGTATGTAAATAAAATATGATTTGCAACGTTAACTTTTAAAATTGATCTACTGGAATTTTAGTAATTTTCACTACATCATAATTCATAGGTAGTTTCGACTCAATAACGAACGAACATATTTGTTTACAAATGTCAGAACATGGTTCAAACGTGAACAGTTTTAAACAAGAACTGCGTAGGTAAACGAAAACCACTTTGGGTTAATTGACGTGTAGGTAGGTACCCATGAGCTTTTCCGTTCCAGAAACAACTATTACTAACCCGGTTTTGAACAGCCAAAGTGTTTAGGTAAACAAACGGAAATAATTTTCGTTGTGTGTATTAAATTTGAATGAATCATTCTTGAACGTTGTACCGTTGAACGGAATTGTTGATGTATGCATCAATAACATAGAATTATGAACTCTATAGTCTATAGCCGTGAGTTATTATCATAAAAGTAGGAATACGCTCGGGTCAGTGTTGTCAAATTTATTTACTTTACTACGTATACATGAACAACAACGTCTAGGCCCCAAACTAAGCATTGGCTTGTGTTTTGGGTACCAAGCGAAGACACCACATACATATAGCAACCAAGACCCGGTACCAGTATCAATATTCATCATATAAATACTGACCCGGCGTGAGATTCGAACCCGCAACCTCCAGCTTCGTAGGCAGGGTCGATATCCACTAGGCAAAGTTGTCGTCAATGGTCAATGGTCGTCTATGGTTCTTATATAACAACAGTACCAGCATCGGGGATCGTTTCTAAAATGTGGGCTTCGGAGTTTAAACGATACCGCTGATTTCAATACAATTTTTTTTTTAAATTCAATTTTTCGAAAAAAACTCGCTGTGCGTACACATAACTGAATTGAAAATTATGGACTTTAAAAACCAAAATTAGAACCGTTTCCTGTTGGAAAGAATATTTTTATAAATTTAAAGACGATTTTACGATGTATTTAACTTATTAAGACGGTAAAATTAATATAATAACATTGAATTTTTTACTTCTGGTCAATAAATTTTGTATGGGAATCCAAAGAAGTGTTTGTGTGGCAGAATATTTTATAATTGAAAATATTAGTTCGTTCTCGGAGATTCTTAATTATTATTATTATCATTATTATTATTATTATTATTATTATTATTATTATTATTATTATTATTATTATTATTATTATTATTATTATTATTATTATTATTATTATTATTATTATTATTATTATTATTATTATTATTATTATTATTATTATTATTATTATTATTATTATTATTATTATTATTATAGTACCTATTAATCATTTCATGATGTGTTCGTTTTCAGATCCATTTGAATTTCGGCCAAGATATATTGATACTCCACCATTTGTAAATTGATAGATTAAGTTAGGCTCGTCTATATTAATGCGAGGAGCGAAGCGGAGCGGAGCGACGATAGCCACCCGAAAAATGAACATTGTAAAATCGACTATATGAAATGATAAATTCTAAGATATGACCTCGACACCTATACATGCCTCATTTTCGTTAGAATCTAAACTAACATACACCGGATGTAGCATCGCGAACTAACTACGTCGTGATAGCCCAGAGCGCAACGAACCCGTCTCAAATTTATAAGGCCCCATAGGGCCATAGTTCGAATCCGGGCGTGTACCAATGGGTTTTTCTGACTTAAGTACACAATATCACTGACACCGTGCTTCGGAGGGCACGTTAAGCAGTCGGTCCCGGACGCTGTCAATAGATGGCGGTCGTTACAGTTCCCAACCCGCAGTGGAGCAGCGTGGTGGACTTCAAGCTCCAAGCCCCCCTTCTCACCCTGAGGGAGGCCTAAGCCTCTGCAGTGGGGTAAAAATAGGCTGATGATGATGATGATGAACTAACTACCGACGAACCCCTAGTAAGTCAGCGTGTTAGGTACCTATGCACGCGGCAACTTGAACATCATAAAGTGTACCGATCGCCAGTACGCTGCAGAGTTCCCCTCAAACATACTTACGCGGCCGCCATTGTAGTGCTTCATTGGTTGTTCAAGGAGTCAAGGATTTTATTGCCTATGTTTGTTCCAATCAAACTTTATGGCGGATGTGAACATAGGTACAAGTCGCGTCGCAGTAACCAGTTTTAGGTGTAGCGGGACGCAGTGGAGCGAGGGGCATATGACTGAACCTGCGCAAGCACGCATAAAGCGTTGTATTCCGATCCGCCATAGAGTTTGACGTGATCTGTACACAAGTATGATTTTAAATTCAACTTTTAACGTACTGCGCAAAAGCGCGCGAAAAACCGACAAAAGTTTAGTTTACATGTCAAACTAATCAGTACCTACTTCGCTAGATAAGTTATTTCAGTTTGTGATTACATTTATCCGTATATACTCTTTACACGTGTTTCCTTAAAGTGTATGAAAAAACGCGATATCAAAGAATCTCGACCCTGGAAATCTATTCTAAGAAGTTTAAACAAAACTGAATTAGCCATATGCATGCAAACGTGTGGTTAACGCGTTACGCCTCTAACGCGATCAAATGTAGGTATATATGTAAACTTGTTTTCCGTGTGTTATAATCATTTTTTAAAGTACCAATACCGATATGGCCAATGAATTTAGAACAGGTTCGAAATGTTATGTGTACCTAATATTTGCTCCCCCTCCCATCCCGAGGGGAGGCCTAAGCCCTTGCAGTAGGTCATTAATGAGCTGATGGTATGCTATTGTATGGTATATATATTTGTATGGCTTCACACCAATAGAATATAATATATCCTTTTTAAATTGATCAATAACCGAATCAGATGCAGCCATATTCTGGATAAGGTACCTTTAGCTGTTCCTTACTTTTACCCCAGGCGTTAAATTAAAATATTTTCCACTCCTTTTTCCAGAACAAATTTAGGTTTGCAGTCTCCACTGTGTAGAATCTTACACGAGTATAATTCCTCCCAAACTCGTGACCCAGACATTGACGTCTTTCGTGGCTCGTTTGACACTTTCAAGCGAGACTGCAGGATCTGTCACGCGGGAGGCTTTAGCTTGGGTCGCCTTTTTGAGTTTTGTTTGAGTTCAAAGTGACCTAATTCTACTTTATTGTAAATGTTATGTACACCACAGGTGTCATGTATATTAGAATAATACTATATAATATTTATTTGGTTTTTGTATGAATATATGTGATGTGGTTGTGCTTTAATAAATAAATAAATATACAATCCAAATATAATCCATCCATATATTTAAAAAATACTGAACTAAAAAGTTAAAATAATATTTACATTATAAAGAAAAAAGCTTCATTGAGCAGCATATAGTTTACAGAGTCGCGTCGGTGCCAAGTCATTCTATTTTCTTTAAATAAAAAAAATATATTTATTTATTTATTATTTCATATTAAGTAACAAAGACTCATTTGTTAGTAAAACCTAAATGTTAGTAACATAATATAACAGTCAAAATTAAAAATAATACAAATCAAAAATCAAAATCAAATTGTAAAAATTAACTAAATCATACACAAGACGTCAATACTATATCTACCCTATATGAAATGGCTATACCGAGAAAGAATACAAGTCACAACAAGTCACATTTTTCACGAAATTTAGTAAGTGATGCTATTCTTTTATAACTTTAAGTTTATGTTTTTGGTGTCGTCCTTTTTTGAATTTCATATTTAATTTTTTAGCTATGAGTAACTGTAATTTACTTATATATTTAGTATGAATAGAGCTTCTAAAAGCGCAGTATTATCCCCTAACTCGTAAGTGTTAAGGAGTTCTATAGCTTACAACATCAGATTAGCAGTATGAGATGATAACTCTCCGGCGCGGACACCTAAATAACTAAAAACTAGAACTCAAACACACTGCGTGCCTATAAGATTTGTTGTGTGTAAGTGTCCTTCGATTTCCCTGAGATTCCATCGTCAGATCTTAACATGGTAATAATGTGATTCCCTCGGAAGTACACACTTTCAAATAAAAAAATAATTTTCTTAATCGTGTCACAATTGACGAAGATATCGGTGAACATACACGAAAAAACTATACATAGAACATTTTTGAAGGCGGTTAATAAAATACAACGTCTTTCTGCCTGCGTGTCCGTATGAATATCAAAAACCAATGTTCCTATTACATGATTATCTTTTTGGTACGAAAATACGTGTGTCGTGATAGCCCAGAGCGCAACGAACCTGTCTCAAATTTATAAGACCATGGTTCGAACCCGGGCGTGTACCAATGAGTTTTTCTGACTTAAGTACATTAACTATCACTGACTCTGTGCGTCGGAGAGCACGTTAAGCAGTCGGTCCCGGACGCTGTCAATAGATGGCGGTCGTTACAATCCTCAACCCGCAGTGGAGTAGCGTGGTGGATTTAAGCTCCAAACCCTCTCCTGACCCTGGGGGAGGCCTAAGCCCCTGCAGTGGGGTAAAATGGGCTGATGATGATGATGATGATGACGAAAATAGGTTATCTATGACCAGGTTTTGAAATGCCTTTGGTTAAAATACGTAAATTAATAAATAACAATTTTAGTGCATCTTGTTGCAAAAAAAAACGCGCGTGTGCGCTACGAGCGGTCCAAGGGTTACCGGCAAGGAGTTTTTTTTTTTTTTGATAATATTAGATTTATAACATGCGTAAGTTATTCGTAGAAGGTTTTGCATGTGATAATTCTTCATTACAACAACTACTTGTCTAAAGCATATCTATGTTTGTTCATCGATGGTTTTTAATAACTGAAAATATATGTAGGGCGTCGCTCCAGCTGTCATATGTTACAAAAATAAATGCACTGCAGTGATCCGGTATGTAAATGAGTGAAATTAAAAATAAATACTAACAGTAGGTACGTCTTTACAAAAACATAAATAAAACCGACTTCGAAACTTTGTCGTAAGTTTACAAACGTACAGTAATTTGAGTTTTTTAATTATTTATTTAAATATTTCGGTCTTGAATTTCTTGCCTTGAATGGCACTGAATCCAAAAATAACTGATTGAATATCGTAAATAATGTTGTATATTGTCCTTTAATGCTCTTTTTTAAGGTAAATTTTTTTTATATTTTTTACTATAATAATAATAATATCTGGGACATTCCACCCAGCGCCATCTAGTCCCAAAGTAAGCAAGTATTATGCTTATGTTATGGGGTACTACACAACTGGTATACATACTTACATATTCTTTTTTTTATAATATATACATATACTTTTTACGCCGAGACACGGAACAAATAGACATGTTCATGCACACAAAAATTTGTCCCGGGCGGAAATCGAACCAGCAACCTTTGGCTCCGCAGTCAGGGTCTTTTACCATTCGGCCAAACCACAAACGGTCAGTCTTTGTAGTATAAGTGTCAGATTTTTCATCTGAACACTCGTCTGTATATATTTTTTTTAATAGTAAATAATTTTAATATTCAAAAATAAAATTTATTGTTTCGAACGCCATATTTATCTGTAATTTTATACTGTACCTAATTTCCTCTTGGCATTCTATAGATTTCCTATCGATGTCTTTAATTAAGTCTGTGTTGTTATATGAAACGATTGGATATTATATAAAATGTCTGATCATACACATGGCCGATTCTTGTAGCTAACTTTGTGAGAAGATATGCTTTTATGATATATGAAAAAAAAGAAAAACATTTTCGCTCGTAATTCCCTGGGCGCCTTGTGTTTTGTAAACAAGCGCGTTATGAGTTGGTGGAAATAACATACAAGGTCGGCTGTCCGTTCGTCTGTTTGTTTAAGAGGAAAGGGGCTGCCGATCAAACTCTACCCCATATCCAGTCGAATCGAAGGTTCGAATCCCAGGTCGGGTCAGTATTTATATGATGAATATTAATACTGGCACCGGGTCTTGGTTGTTATATGTATGTGGTGTCTTCGCTTGGTACCCAAAATACAAGCTAATGCTTAGTTTGGGACCTACACATTGTTGTGATTGTGTGTGTTATTATTATTATATATATATATTATTTCCTCAGTTTATTTTCTTCCTATAATTTCCTGGGTAGGTAAATCTACAAATGTTTTACTCTCGCAAGTTGACGATATGTCGCTAATGTTTCTCGCATAGAAGTAGCGAAATGCACCCGTCCCGCTACCCACTAGAACGATAGCACGCTATCGACATGGCGACCCCTCCCTTCACACACCCCACTAGTAGTATATGCCACCGGGGGCCGTCAGTCGCCAAATGCCCGTCAGCAAGTACTTAATCGCGAAACCCTGAATTAAATGCAGTGAAATATTGTAAAAACACGTCCAAAATAGAAAATACAAAGTTTAATGGTGTAACTTTTCACGTCTAAGTATGAAATTGTGTGGACGCTTCTCCCACAAACGCGTCTCACACACCCAATAAATGGAACGCTGAGCTTCGTACAGTAAACGTCTTACCGTGTCTCTAGTTGGAAACTTCGCTTCTGTACAGTTTATATGTGCGTCGTCGTATAGGCTCCGTTCAAGAACTCATCTATGCCATCCGTGATCATTTGTGGTGAGCATACAATAGACGTGGACAGCCTACTGCTGCCACTTCATCTCGCTATGACAACTTTCGTTTTCCGAGAGTTTTCTCATAGATTAATACAAGCGGGTTAAGTAAATAAAACTTCAGGTATATTATTCGTAATAAATATTAACATTTTACAGATTTATATATTCTCAAAACTATTTAGAGCGCAATATGAATTTAGCGACACAGCCACAACCTGTTAGAATTCTATGAACTACGCTTCAGTCTTAGATGTTAGAAGGATCAAAATGTGAATATTGTCAATATACACCAACAATATAGATAGATAGTGTACTCTCTCGCTTTTGTTCTATTTTCTCGCTTAGGGCGAGAGAGACAAAATAAAAATGATGATTTCAGTCTGCGCAAGCGCATATTTTTATTTATTTTATTTTATTGTGTTTAATTAATTAACATCCATTAATTCCAATGATATTGTATGTAGTAAAAGAGACAGATGTCGCAGTCGACTAAGCGTATTTAAAGCATAAATCTTTACAGATAGCTATCTCTTTCTGTTACATATGTTCCGTATCATATTTCACGCTTCGTTTTTTATTATATGTTTACGCTTACGATATAAGTTTGTATGTAATTTGGGATGAATTTTCGAACGCCGTGCAGTATGAAGGTGCGTCATCTTTACTAACACCATTGGTCAATTCGTATTGCAAGGATATTAGGCATTATTATATACTAGTTTCCTGCCCTCGGCTCCGCTCGCGTGGAATACACAGTTATACCGGGATTCTTTTTTCCGGGATAAAAGTAGCCTAAGGCACTCTTCAGCTTATAAACTATACCTGTGCAAAAAAATTTAATTTTTATGTATTTAATATGCAATATTTAATACCGATATGCATAGAGCTAGTATAACTAGAGTAGGCAAGCTTCATTAAGCCCTGTACATAACGGTTGGGCATCGGTTGGGCATGGGAGGAAAAAGGATGGAAAATAACTGCACCGTAGTATAAATCAAGGTACTCTTACTACGTACTTTTATTCTCTGTCTCTTTCTTTTGAGATCCGCATTTCGGACTTGCTTGACTGCTCTATTATATTGTTTCTATGCCGATATGCCTGCCGTATTCACAATAAAAGGATTTAGAAGATATTTTAATATTATTTGTATTTACAACTGTTACATTGTAAAATTGCAATACGTAATATTATAAACGGAACTTGGCAGTACATCGACCTACTGCGTGAGAATCGAGTGCATCGATCGATAAATCGAGTCGAGATTATTCGAATGCGCGCGTTCAAAGTGGGTAATTTATATTTTAGATAGCCTCCACACCCCCGTTCGCTCGCTCTTTATTACAGGAAAACAGAACGATTCCAGATTCATATATATCTACCTATTTCATTATCTAAGTCATTTTAAAAGTTTTGAGATACGTGAATAGTGAACAATGTGTTTTTTAACGACTTCAAAAAAGGAGGAGGTTTCTCAATTCAACCGTATATATATACATATTTTTTATTTTTGTTATGGGTGTTCGCAAATAACTTCGTCGTTTATGAATCGATTTGGATGATTTTTTTTTTATTTGAAAGCTGGTGTTTTCTGTATGGTTCCATTTCAGTTTGGTCCGGTTCTGGGAACGGCATCTACGAGAAAACCATATAAGTTTTAAATTTGCATTATAACCGACTTCATTTAGTTCTTCATATGTTTGCGGCTGGAAGTCATCATTTCAGGCTGACGAGGAAAGCTACAGTATTCATTAACGGTTAGGAGCTAGGCATAATGCACTGCGATTTGTCGACAGTTTTTTCTAAACGGCGCTGTCTCAGTTGAGTAGCGCGTTTAGAAGCCCCATTTATACTAAATACGAATAAGTTACGGTTGCGTATAACTAAAAATCGAAAAACAAAATAAACTTCACTAAAAAATAAAAACCGACTTCAATAACATAATCTAAAAAGTTAAAAATAAATTTTCACTTTAAAAAAAGGAGCATTAATAGGCGGCATATAGTTAATGAAGTCGGTGCCAAATCAGACACTTTGTATGGGTATTTATCAGGTAATAATAATTACAACAATGATATACTTATTTAGAACTATAATAAATATAGATCACAATTTAAAGTGTCTGAGTTGGCACCGATTTCATTAACCGCCGCCTATTAATGCTCCTTTCTTTAAAGTGAAAATTTTATTTTATTTTCAAGTTTATGTTTTTAAAGTCGGTTTGTATTTTTTTTTTGTAAAGTTTATTTTATAATTTACATTATATTTTATCAAAGTATTCTCCATTATTTACTGTGCGTAATTATGGATAAGTCCGATATTGGGCCTGAATGTTTATGAATACATTATACTACCCTAAAATAATCGGATATTTTACTTGATTATCCTCTGCCAATATTAGTATCGTTGGTAATAAGTAGCCTATGATGTTATTATCATAATTTATGTAATTTCAATACCACATGTCCTTTCTAAACGTTTTTGCATTTTTTTATTATATTAAATATCCTTTAAAAAATGATAATTCGGTACAAAATAAATATCTTAATAATTATCAAAGTTAATGGATATTATGAGTCTGTGCTAGAGATGGAGGCTTGTATCAAATTTATAAGGCCCCATAGGGCCATGGTTCGAATCCGGGCGTGTACCAATGAGTTTTTCTGACTTAAGTACACAATATCACTGACACCGTGCTTCGGAGGGCACGTTATGCAGTCGGTCCCGGACGCTATCAATAGATGGCGGTCGTTGCGTTCCCAACCCGCAGTGAAGCAGCGTGGTGGACCTAAGCTCCAAGCCCCCCCCCCTCCTCACACTGGGGAAGGCCTAAGCCCCTGCAGTGGGGTGAAAATGGGCTGATGATGATGATGAGTCTGTGCAGTGATTGTCGGATAGCAACAGACCGCTGCAGTGAGACTGGGAGTCACATATTGAGCGATGAACGCCTACTTATGCTGCTGTCGGACTTGGCTGTGGCAGTTGTGCACCCAGAATGTGATGCGCGAACTGTACGTACAACTGCAACAACTTCAGGTTCGCTACGCAACGGTACGGTAAAGCAGTCGCTCCCGGTTGTTGTCAATAGATGGCGGTGGTCATAATCCGCCAATTCACATTGGTGCAGCGTTGTGGATTTAACCTCCAAGCACCCTCATCTTGAGGGGAGGCCTAAGCCCCCGCAGTGGGGTAGAAAAACGGGCTGATGGAATGGAATGGATGATTGCTCCAAGCCTGGACTTTGGTCGGTTCTTCTGCACAGCTTTGAAAATTATTATGTATTATTTCCAAAAAATACGCATCGCTTGAAATAAAATCATGCGAATGCAACTGTATAACATACAAAGAAGGGGCTACATGTATGTCTCAACATAAAATATTCCAAAAACGCCACTTTCTTGAAAATATCGTAAAAACTACTTTTAAACAACTTAAGTTTCAATTATGCCGATAATGAAAAAATCACGGATTTTCATACAAACTTACATCTTCTGTATTAACAGTAACAGAACTCCGAAAAAAAAAATTGAGAAATATAATAATAATATTAACGTATACATCACAACAACGTCTAGGCCCCAAACTAAGCATTAGCGTGTGTACTGGGTACCAAGCGAAGACACCACATACATATAACAACCAAAACCCGATACCAGTATCAATATTCATCATATAAATACTGACCTGACCTGGGATTCGAACCCGGGACCTCCAGCTTCGTAGGCAGAGTCGCTACCCACTAGGCTAAGCGGCCGTCATCACATATACACTTATACAAATATCGCATGTAACATTAAGATATTGAAGCCTATTGAATGGAAAGTATATACCGATATAAAAATTCTGAAGTAAATAAAGGTGAAAAAAAATGTCGGTTTCAAGGCGTCTAGTTTAATCAGCATGCGCCTTTTAGTCAGCTACATTCAGTTCGGTGGTACGAAATCAATGGCAAAAAACGGACTCACGATTCATTGAAGTTCGTAACCATAGGATCACTTCCACGTTCGTAACTGATTGCATATAATATACTTTACTATCATCCCATTGATGCCCCACTACTGGGGGCTTAAGCTTCCCCCGGGATGAGAGGGCTTGGACCTTAATCCACTATGCTGCTCCAGTGCGGGTTGGTGGATTTTAAAAACTATTTACGGCAACCGGGACCGACGGCTTAACGTGCTCTCCGAGGCACAGTCAGTGACAGTTATGTATATAAGTTAGAAAAACTCATTGGTAGATGTCTTGGGATTCGAACCTCGGCCTTCTAAACAAGAAGCGGGCTCGCTACCACTTGGCTATCACGACAATAATAACTTCGCATATAATATAGTTACAATTAATTAAAATATGTAATGAAGTGTTTTTTATTCGGAACGTATGTAAGAAAGCTCGTATTAGTTTATAAAGAAACTTATTTAAAAAACGAAGAGCTTTTTTTAATAATCGTGTTGGTTCAGAAACTTGACCCAGTTCCGTTCGAAAACGTCCAGCCAGACAAACGTACCATAATAATTTATAATAAAACGGTATGCTGAAAGCATAGTTGACTCCAAGGGCAATGATTAAACTCATATTTATGAACTGTATGTAAATAAACCTATGAAATTTATTTATCTTGTTATTTTATATTTATAGATTTGATGGAATTTTTTCGGTATTCAACCTTCTCGTTGGCGCGATATTTTAGGTCGGTCGTGAATAAACAGTACTTTTAAATGTTGTTCAGTATTTTTTTTTAAATAACTCGTATTTTTTATTAATATAGGAGTATAATCCGCTTAGTCTAGTGGGTAGCCACCCTGCTTACGAAGCTAAAGGTCCCGGGTTCGAATCCCAGGTAGGGTCAGTATTTATATGACGAATATCGATACTGGTACCGGGTCTTGGTTGTTAAATGTATGTGTCTTTGCTTGGTATCCAAAACACAAGCTAATGCTTAGGGGCTGTCCATTAATCACGTGATCTTTTTTTAAGCATTTTTAACCCCCCTCCCCCTTGGTGATACATGGTGAGGTTTAAGACTACCCCCCACCCAACATCACGTGTATTATTAGTATCTACAAAAATTCTTAATTTTTTTAGAATATTTTAGAATATTATCTTAAATACGGGTATAAAGTGTAATCTTATTTTATTCTGAAATTAAGGACCATGATAAAAATGTCTAGACAGAAAAGTTGCAGGTTGTTTTTGATTGGTATAAAAATAATAAACGAATGGTGTACACTACACGCCGCTTTTCGATTTAAAAATAGCGTGTTTGAAAAAATAAATACACGTGATATCTTACTACACCCCCCTCCCCCCTTGTGACGTTTCGTGATTTTTGTCAAACCCCTCCCCCCCCTTTCAAGCCTCACGTGATTAATGGACGGCCCCTTAGTTTGGGGCCTAGACGTTGTTGTCATGTATACGTTATTATTATTAACTAGCTTTTGTGCTTCTTCTGAGTAGGTACTGCAGTCGAACAACTAATATATTGTTTAAACAGGTCTCAAATAATAATTATTAGTGTTCGCCCAGCGGTCGAAGTGCGATCGTACTCACTGTTTTGAAACCACCAATAATAAATAGGCGAGAGTAAGTCAATTCAAACTGAATCAAACGACAGATTATTAAACGCGTAGGGTTGACAGTATTTGTAACACATGTTAGGTACATAGTATACATTTTAGCTTTTGACCCATATTTTCCAAATCTCACAACCCTCCGTACCCGTAATATGCTTTAAAAGGGGTAAAAAGTTTTCTCTACACGTATCAATATAATAAAGAATATCAAATCAAGTGGTTTGATACACTGATGAAATGATAGATTTTTCAAAAATTTGAATATACAAGTTTTTTTCTTCAAAAATCGAGCTCATGATTCGTTTGAACACTTCGCTATTTCTCATAGTTTAGTCCCATCCCAAAAATTCACATGTACATAGATTTTACCTTTCTGCACTCCTATTCCACATTAAATTTTGACAATGCCAAATCTGACACTAAATCCGTGTGCGCGATATACTTGAAAAGAAGTACAAAGTTTTCTCTTCGCGTATATATATATATAGATTATCAAATCAAGTGGTTTGATTCCTTGTTAAAGTAATAGATTTTTCAAAAACGTAAATATGCAGTTTAGTTTTCTCATAAATCGAGCTTCTGACTCCTTTATACACTTTTCGCTATTTTTCATAGTTTGGAATTTAGCCATACAGTCCCACCTCAAAAACTCATCCTGTATATAGATTTTAGCTTTCTGCACTCCTACTCCATATAAACTTTAACTATGCCAAATCTCACACTCCTCCATTCGCGTAGTATGCTTATAAAGGGGTCTAAAGTTTTCCTTCACGAATTTAAATAAAAGTATAACAAGTATAGATTATAATAACAATTTGTGCTCGTTTTTATTTGACGCTTAAATGTATAGGAAAGAAAGAAATAGCTACAACTAAAACAAAAGAATGTATAGATACGTGCATCTTCATCAGCCCATTTTTACCCCACTACAGGGGCTTAGGCCTCCCCCGGGGTGAGGGGGGCTTGGAGCTTAAATCCACCACGCTGCTCCACTGCGGGTTGGGGGTTGTAACGACCGCCATCTATTGACAGCGCCCGGGACCGACTGCTTAACGTGCTCTCCTAGGCACGGAGATAGTTAATGTACTTAAGTCAGAAAAACTCATCGGTACACGTCCGGATTCGAACCATGGCCCTATGGCCTTATAAATTTGAGATAGGTTCGTTGCGCTTTAGGCTATCACGACTATGAAGTGCATATCTAGTCGAATTATTTGTCTAGTTCAAATTATAAAAGTATACATATCCTGAAAATAACTCCACCGTAACAGTTAGCTCGTTTTACAGTCTCAAAAATTAATATAAAGCTTTCTAGAATCCCTCACGATTCCAAGCGCTTCCTTTGAACAAAGCAAAGTTTATGGAGATGACATTATCTACGTCAAGTCAAATTTTATTTGTCGGTTTTTTTATCTTCCCTGATTGAATCATTTGCATAAATTGGGAAAATTATTGTTTGCCCATCATTTTATTGCACCTATTCTTATATCCCTGCTTACTTATTTTTTGTGTAATGTACTGTTTTAATGCGTGTGCATGCGTGCATCATGCTGTTGCGGAAAAACAGCGCTCACACCATTTGTGTGTCGGCAAATGCTGAGCTCCAGCCTTTTTATACATAAACTGCAGTGTTGTATAATTACCTTTAGTTGTATATGTTTAATTTTTTTTTTACATTTAAGGATGCGCATGTGTTTTTGTAGCAAATAAATGTTTTATTATTATGATTATATTTTAAACTATAAAAATTAGATTACTGATAATTGATTTAGAGTATAAAATAAAATAGATGGGCATATTTGGTTTATTTATATGGAAACTGGATTTAAATGCAAATCAATAAGATCGCTTAAACTAGATTCAAAGAAACTCTAAGAAACAATGTGATTATTTTACAAAGCGTTTTCAAAGTCGACATCCTAATAATAATTTTGTCAAAATTATTGTCTTTTCCATGTCTACAATCTTGGTGTGAAACAGAAAGACAAATCTATTTGTATGCGAAACTAGAATAGATGCACTGCTGTAACCCCGCAAAGACAGATTTTGTCCTGCTCATATTAAATTTTATTGAATCCTTATTATACAGGATGTAGGTAAATGGAAATCGAACGTTTATTCGTGATAGTAATCCAATGAAACAAAATAAAAATAATGTTATTCCTATAATAATATTTGGTTACTGAATTATCGATTTATTAATTTTTTTTTGTTTTAGTAAGTAATCGATTTGATGCGATGTAGCTTTTCGTTATGTAAAACGATCAAAGGTAACCATTTTAACACGCTTTTTTTTAGCCTGATCTGTATGATGTATGTTCCATTCCATTCCATTCCGTCGGCCCATTATACTCCACTGCAGGGGCTTAGGCCTCCCCCCAGGGTGAGGGGGTTGAAGCTTAAATCCATCACGCTGCTCCAATGCGGATTGGCTAATTGTAACGACCGCCATTTATTGACAGCAACCGGGACCGACTGCTTAACGTGCTCTCCGAGGCATGGAGTCAGTGATATGATAGTTATGCACTTAAGTCAGAAAAACTCATTGGTATACGACCAAATTCGAACCACGGCCGCACGGCCTTGTAAATTTGAAACAGGTTCGCTGCGCTCGGGCTATAACGACACTGATGTACAACGTATGTATTTATGAATATGACGGAGTATTTTAACGTAATTTTGATCAACTTCAAGACTGTCAACTCACGATGGTATGCGTCGAGAAAAACCAGGTTCGAATCCGGGCGTGTACCAACCCGCATTGGAGCAGCGTGGTGGATTTAAGCTGCAAGCCCGCCCTCACCCTGGAGGAGGCCTAAGCTCCAGCAATAGGGTGAAAATTGGCTGATGAAGTGAAGTGAAGAAGAATGTTATTTTAAAGTAATTAAGGGTAGTTTTTCACACTTTCCTGCCACAACCGCATGAAGACACGCCAGAAAATTTATCAATACCGATATATAATATAGTATACTATCAATCTAGGAATATTAAATTCTAAGCGTTTATAATCCTTGAATAATAAATAAATGAAAAAAATTACGGATTGTTAAATAAATGAGTTATCAATTATAATAATAATATAGTAATATCTGGGCCATTCCACACAGCGCCATCTAGTCCCAAAGTAAGCAAGTATTATGCTTGTATTATGAGGTATTTGAGAACTGGTATACATACATAAGTATTGTTTTATAATATATACATATGTAGATAGTTTTTACACCCAGGCATGGAACAAATAGACATTTACATGCACACAAATATTTGTCCCGGGCGGGAATCGAATCTACCACCCTTGGTTCCGTAAGGTCTCTAACCGCTCCGCCAATCGATCGGCCAAATAAATCTACGAATTCATCGTCGAGAATCAAGTCCGGATATTTAAAATCAAATAACATAACAAATTTAGCACAACCAGTTTAACCATCAAAATGTCTGCGGCGCGTCCACATCGACCACTGACTGCAATAAAATCACTATAAAACTGTATCAAAGAGTTATGAGTTTTCCGTTCAAGGCATATCGCATGTGTTTTATTAATTTAGCTTAGATTACATATACGAACGGGCATGAATCAACATAAATGATTAAACAGACAGACGAAAATATTTTTGACATTTAGGGGTATAATTCGGTTAAATTTCCAAAATTTATGGTTGTAGACAAAAAGCAGTAGTGTGAAAAGATTCTGGTGTATTGAATGACACCAAATTTTCTAAAATCCGTCTGTGACTTTTTTTCGGAAAATCGAAAATGGTGAAAAAAAGATGAAATATCACGATTTTTCGGACAAAAAAATTTAATTATTTCGAAAATGAGAGTCAGTATAAGAAAATTAAAAAAAAAAACAAAAACTCCCGAGGCATATATTATCTACCGTTTAGAAAAATAAATTTTGGAATCGGTCGAAAACTGTGGGCTGGGTAGGTGCCCTTTTCATTGAATGTCAGGGATTCGGCTATATTTCAGAAAGTTACAAATGTACACAAAAGATGGTAGTGTGAAAACATGCACGAGCTCACGGGGTATCGTATAGTATCAAATTTTTGATAATTGGTTCATAACTTTTTTCAAAAAATTTAATAAAATTGTTTGACAAAAACACGAGTATATTATAAGTTTTTTTTTTTAATTTTTTTGTTCATTTTCAATGTCCTCCGATAGTTGCGAGTAGCAGGCAATCTGTAGATTTTTTTATGTAGCGTCTTATAAAACACGTTTTTTCGATAAAAACTATTGGCTTATATAATAATAAATGATTAGATAATAGGCTTAGAACAAATTCTTCAACACATAATTTTTTTTTCCGAAAATATAGACCAATTTATATCGTCCCCTAAAATAAAAATAATTAAATCTTCAATTTTTTTTGTTATTTTTTATTCCAAAACTTTATTATTAAGATGGGACCTCAGCTGCACAGATACTTACTAATTGCTTTATGTTAAACTAAATAAAGTCATATTATTGTTATTGATTCGTAAGGATTATAATAATAATAATAATAACGTATACATCACAACAACGTCTTGGCCCCAAACTAAGCATTAGCTTGGGTACCAAGCGAAGACACGTACATGCATATAACAACCAAGACCCGGTACCAGTATCAATATTCATCATATAAATACTGACCCGACCTGGGATTCGAACCCGGGACCTCCAGCTTCGTAGGCAGGGTCGCTACCCACTAGGCTAAGCGGTCCTCATTTCAATTACAATTTCATTTGACGTAGTGGCCTTACCTCCATTCCATTCCATCAGCTTTTTTTATACCCCACTGCAGGGGCTTAGGCTTCCCCTCAAGATGAGGAGGCTTGGAGCCTAAATCCCGCACGCTGCTCCAATGCGGGTTGGCGGATTGTAACGACCGCCATCTATTGACAGCAGCAATAGCTAAAACTAACCATTAGTTTTAGCTTTGGTCTTTTACTGTGGAAATTTGAACGTCAGATGAATTTCATAAATATCTGGGAAAGTAAATAGAAAAAAAGAGAGATTATTCTATATGCCATCCCTGTGATACAAAAAGCGATGCAGACCTTAAATTTTTCAAAAAATAATAATTAATAAAATCGGTAATGTCGGTGAGAGAATTCGGAATTTCCGCGTACTCGTAAATTTTATGATAAAAAATGCGACATCCACGCGAAGAATGTATTATGGGTACTATGAATTTATGCGCCATTTCTGTAGTGTCTTTTTAATAGATTTGTAACTTTCAAAGACGACTTTATTAAGAATTTTTCATATAGCCTATTTCCTAAATCTTCCTAGACGGAGAGAAAGACGCACACATGCATTTGATGACACGAAAGCTTTACAAATCTTCCGTATTATATTATGTTAATAAGGGGGATAAAACACATTGTAAAAACGACATCGGGTGATGGTCTAAATAATGTATACATGACTTTTTCATGAATTGAGTCTGAGGCAAGTCACGTGCGCCCGCCTTCACCCGCGCAGAATTAGTCGGCCTCGTTCCATACTTTAAACAGACACAACACTCTATAGGTATATGTACATATACGTTACGAAACGTGCCTATTTTAATTATGGAACCCTAATCTATGCTCTATGGCATTCTGATTTATTTGCGCATTACGTGTTTTTTTATTACTTTCGAATTCGAAATTAACATAAGCAATATTATATTGCTTTATGATAATTTAATATATCATTATCTGTACATATAATACAAGCATAGACTTCCATGTCTGTACATAAACTACTTACAACAAAAAAAACTGGGAGACGCGAAAAATAAGTAACAACACGTAAAAAAAAAACGAAATTTTTGTGGGTTCGTTTGTTCGTTTGTACACTCATGACGTAAAAACTATTCATCGAATTCAAAATATAATTACTTTGAAATATGAAGCCCTATTATAAGTAACATTTATTGTTTATTTCAACAAAATCGATCCACAGAATCAAAAGATATTCAGTTTTTAAGTTGAGTTAGAAACCTCATAGCACCACGCTGCCACAGCGCTGCGTCAAGCGTAGTGTCCGGTGATGAGGGGCAGTGTCTCAGCTAGTTTTAATTTGCCGATGAATAAACCAAAATTAAAAGTCACTGTTACCAGTTTCCACGACTTCCATTTCATGCAAACAAATATTTGTCTCCGGTGGGAATAGAACCCGCGACCTTTGACTCCGCAGTTAGGGACCCTAACCATTCGGCCAATCGGTCAATCAATAATACTCTCGATTCCCTTGTGTCCAGCTTCCAGCTGATTGTGAGAACGGTGCATCGCGTTGCTGACTGGCCCAAGAACGTTATCTTGCAGCTAACTACGCGTCGGCTGCACGAGGGATAACGTCATAGTGACGGTGCGGTTGCGTCGCGGGGGCACGTCTGATCAGCCCAACATTGTAACATCTCGAGTGGCATGACGTATTTTTGTTAAACATTTAACGAATACAAAGAAAAAGTTTGGCCTCGCGCGTCGGCCTGCAAGAGACAAAGAGCGTTTTCTTTGGGTCAGGGATGCGAAAATGCTCGCTAAGAAGTCCGACAATAGTTGCGTAGTCATAATACGCACTCAAACTGACTTAGAGATTGTGACTATTTAGTACGGTAATATTTGTTTTTATTTATTCTTTTGTATATAAAAATGTGGCCTTGGTTCGAATCCGGGCGTGTACCAATGAGTTTTTCTGATTTAAGTACATAACAAAATACATAACTATAAATATATATATATATTTATATATTATATATATAATATAATAAATATATATATCATTTATTATATTATATATAATAAATATATCATAATTATAAATACTATACATAACTAATAATCCGTGCCTCGGAGAGCACGTTAAGCAGTCGGCCCCGGCTGCTCTCAATAGATGGCGGTCGCTACAATCCGCCAACCCGCATTGGAGCAGCGTAGTGGATTTAAGCTCCAAACCCTCTTACCCTGGTCTGGGGCCTAAGCCCCTGCAGTGAAGTATAATGGGCTGTTGGAATGGAATGTAAATAGTGTTCACATTCATATTTTTCTGTTTTTGGAACTGTCACGTGTCACACCCTTTTATCACGTGATGAGATTAGGAATGTTAATTTTCCTAAAATCTATAAAAAAGCAATTTTATATTTTTTTCTGTATCTGTTTATTAACACACACAAGATATTTTGTAAGTTTAACTGTTTATTATTAATATTGTTAAATTATAACAAATATTCGAATAATCGGAAAAATATATTAGAATAATATTATTTTTATATACATATATATATCTCAAGTTACCGATTCACGACAGCGACAACGAATTAAAAGCTCTATAAGTTTGAACTATACCTACGTTCAGCCTCAGCCGAACACAATAATCATCATTTTTTTCCCGGAGAAAGGAAAGGCAAAGGCGTCAGAGCCATACAGCCATTGATATAGTAATAATAGCAGCTTAACACTTACTAATATTCTAATGGCCTCAAACAAGGACATTCAATATTACAAATACCGGTCCGACGACACACAAACATTTCCTGGAAGATATTTCTACATTCCTATCACAAAATTATTTGCTACTTCATCCATCCACTCCACTGACACGAGAAAGTTCTTGCCCACTGCACAATGAACGCCGTTTATTTTGTCGAAGTAAAATATTCATGTATAAAGCACTTTTTCCAAAACAACTATATGAATTAGATTGAATCTCTCATTCCCCGATATCGAAAACCGTGAAAAAGTTTTTTACGTTGGTTGACATTGGCATAGACAAATACTAATTGGTTTATTATCTGACAAGCAATTACAGTCTAAGAACCATAGAGATAATATATCTAGAGTAGGCAACCTCCTTATAGCCCTGTATGTAACGGTTGGGCATGGCAGAAGAAAGGATGGAAAAGAATTGTACCTACTTTCATTCTCTGTCTCTTTCTGTTGAGGTCCACATTTTGGACTGGCTTGTTTACTTTATTCTAATCTCTATGCTAAGTACCCGATCTATCTTGTGAACCCATCATTCTTCTCCTAGACGAAATATTGTTCATGTACTTTAATTGTACATTATGATGCAAGTACGGTAAGCTGCATATTATAGTCGAGGTGTTCATAGGCACGAGGCGAAGCCGAGCGCTTATAATAAACCGAGATTATAATAGCCAACTTACTGATTACAAGCATTATACGACGTTTTTCAATACGTTTGCGATTAAAATTAGGTAGATACTTCAAATGTAATAATGGCGGGAACGGGCTGCTTTTCGCGGTTTACGCAGCGCATGCATCACAAACAGATTGCTCGTTTGTGATTGGTGTAAAGTAAAAAGGCCTAGTTCAATACGATACAACTTTCGATGTCATAAAGACCGTATTACCTTTATGATCCAGGCTATTTTATTAATTAAAATTGTTAGATTAATTTTGACGTTTAAAAATAAAAAATTTTATATTAGGATAGCAAAAAAAATCGGATTACAAATTTATAAATAAACTGAAAAGTTCTGGTAAAAATAAAACTTTGTTTCCTATTAAAACAGTATAATAACAATAATTAATACTTTTATTGGTGTCGAAATATACCTTAGAAGTTACACGTTTTGGAGGATGCAATAACTCTTGGTACAAAGATGTATATGAAAAAAGAATTGTTTGTTGTAATTAGTAAAAAAAAAATTTAATCAATTTTCATTAAATACAGTTTAGACCGAATTTAAGGTGCAACCCTCCTAAATAATGTTTATAATATAATAATAATATCTGGGATATTCCACACGGCACCACCTAGTCCCATAGTAAGCAAGTATTATGCTTGTATTATGGGGTACGAGACAACTGGTATACATGCTTAAATATTCCTTTTTTTGTAATATATATACTTTTTACACCCAGACATGGAACGAATAGACATGTTCATGCACACAAATATTTGTCCCGGGCGGGAATCGAACCAACAACCCTTGGCTCCACAGCAAGGGTCTCTAACCACTCGGTAAACGTCAGTCAATTATTAATATATTTTATAGTACATATATGAACAATATTTCGTCTGGAAAAAGAATGACGACTTCAAAAGATAGGTCGGGATCTTGTACGATGAAAATGGAATTAATCTGTCGTCGCCTGTTAATAAAATGCACATCATGATGTAATGTGACTGAGTATTTTATGAAATGGCACAGTTTTATGACATACCTAATCATATGTTATATATAATATAATATTTTGATAATTTATAGATTTTAGAATAATTTGACGATCGACTGACCGAGTATAGAGACCCTAACTGCGGAACCTATTATCGCGGGTTCGATTCCTGCCCGGGACAAACATTTGTGTGCATGAATATGTTTATTTCGCTCCGGGTCTAGGTGTAAAATATTTATATATGTATATATCATTAAAAAAATTATTAAGTATGTATATCAGTTGTCTATTAACCCATCATAACACAAACATAATACTTTGTTTACTTTGAGACTAGATGGCGCTGTGTGGGATGTCCCACGTATTATTATTTTTATTATTGTAATCATAATGTAAAGACCATAAATAACTCAACGTAATTTCATGAAATTCCGCTAACAGTTTTATGAAATGTCTAGTCACATCACGATCTGCCTAATTTTAAGATTGGGCAAGAAACGTCGAACAAAAAAGCGAAACTATTTAATTGATTAGGGCCCGGGTCTCGCTAAAATTAGATCGAGAGACCTTACGCAGCGGCACCCAAAGGAAAGAAAGAAATCAATTATAATACATGTATTTAACGGTTGCTTTTATGCTTTATAATAGTTTTTTTTTTTTTGTATAAAATTATGATTAATTTGGAATTAAAACAATAAAAAAACTAGTCATTGCTAGGTGCTTTTGTTAAGTATCTTAAGGTGTGATTTTTTTTAATAAAAAAATAATAGTGTTTATCCGTCGCTTGTCAAAACTATACAAAAAATTGTTTCATATGTGTAACTAATATCGAAAACAAACGCTTGAAAATTACTCCGGATATTCGGTTTCTTATTTAGATTCGAACCTGGAGCCTCTTAACGACTCTGCTTGAAATAATAATATCAGGGACATTACACAAGGTCAGGCAAAGCTTGTACCTGAAAATTGATTTATACGAGTATATGTTACAATCATACAGAACTCTATCCATCTATAATAATAATAATACCTGAGACATTCTACACAGCGCCACGTAGTGCCAAACTAAGCAATGCTCGTGTTATGGGTACCTAACTGATATACATACTTACATATACTTATTAAATTTTTTTTTCAAATAAAATATACATATGTAGTTATTTTACCCCCCATGACGGAACAAATAATGTTCATGCACACAAGTATTTGTTCCGGGCGGGAATCAAACCCGCGACCTTTGGTTCTGCTGTTAGAGTCTCCAACCACTTGGCCAATCGGTCAGTCCATCTCCATAAAAACTTTCTATACAAAACCACTCCAGGTTGTATAAGACACAAAGACAACTGTGTCTATTCATTGGTATTTTTTCTCTCTATAATACATATGTATAGAAACGGGCATAGCATGAACAGTATACAGTTAGTTATCTCCGTATCATCAACGATTAGGGACGCAGTCCATCTATTTCGGGCGCCCTTGAGAATAACATACGACTTGCGACATGCGCTCTATCTAACTTCGTGTAACTAATTAGCTATCATAACTGGATCATACTGTACTATTAACGTATTTTTTCTTCAGAATTTTTAGTTAATGTTATATAATAATAGAAAAACGAGCAAATTCATTGAAAATCTAAAAATTTACGTAATTGAGATAAGTAAACTAGTATAACAGTGTTTCTTTGGACTTTGGACGAAAGGTGAGATAGAATGCTATGGTATGCTATTGTAAAGCGGCTGCTGGCCGACGAACAAAGAAAGAAAAAGCAACGTAACACTAGCTACACCCCTAAAGAAGATTCAAAATCGAAATTCAAAACATAGAACAATAGAAGAAAAGAGTTGAAGAACGCGAGTCGACGATCGGCCCTGATCGACTGATATCTTACCCCAGCTCATGTTTAGAAGCTATACTTATATACTCCTCTGAAACCTCTAAAGAGTTATAATTATCTCCTCAACCATCTAGCACCTCTACACTATCTTACCTTATACGCACCATAAGTTTATTTCGAAAATTTTATAAAAACATATTATTAAAACTTTTAATATGATTTTTTTTATTTCCAGGACCGTCCAGTCCTGCTAATGTTAATAAAACTTTTAATAATTATATTTTTAATTTTCCAGAACTGTCCAGTCCTGCTAATGTTATTGGAACTTTTAATAATTATTTATTTTTAATTTTGCAGGACTGGACAGTCCTGCTAATTAAAATTTTTAATAATATGATTATTATTTTTCATTTTCGAAACAAACTTATATTGCGTAAGGTTTATTATTTCGTCGATTAATTAATTGTAAATGGAAAGCCCGAAGAAATAGTATAATATTAGTTTAATTATCTCAACTATGTAAATATTTAGATTTTCATTGAATTCTGTTAGTTTTTTACATGTTTTAATTTAACTTGCAACGTGTTGTATGCGAGAAAAACTTTTAGAAATTAGTAATTGATTTTTCTTCCTCCTACGATATTTAAATTTTTCACATGTATGTAGTTTCGAAAGCCGATGCAATATTCTGGTGACGAGATTCTGTTGATGCAGCCAATACTATTAGCAAAGCCACTGAGTTTGGACTCATTCGATTTATCTTCACAAGCACTTTTTCATAGCGCATGATTATAAGGGTCTGAAGATGGAGCTAAAAGATGCATAACAGAACCCTACAATGGTTACTAGTGAAATATAGTTTGTACTCATTATAATTGTCTTCACGAACACGTTTCGTAGTACATGGGGACGAAGGTCTGATGACAGAGAAAGAAGGTTGATAATAGAATCCATCAATGGCTGCTAGTACGCCCACCGAGTTAGCATTCATTAGATTTGTCTTTACAAACACTTTTCATAACACATCGGGACGAGGGTCTGATGATAGAGATAAAAGAGGCCTGATGGTTTGACCCTGATGCCTTGGGAAAAAGGAGGTGCTTATTATGGGACGCAACTTGCGTCAGCACTTTCGCTCTCTCCCACCTCAACTCAACAATGCGTGTGGCTGGGGCGGCCGCTGAGTCCGCGGCCCGTTTGAAACACAATAAATACTCAAACTTGGAAAAATCCTGTATCTTCGTTCCTTTTGCTGTGGAGACCACGGGCTGTTGGAGCCTCGAGGCAAGAAATTTAACTAGGAGCATCGGTCGCCGACTAAAGGAGAGGGGGTGTGACCCTCGCTCGGGGTCGTTTCTGATGCAGAGGCTCGCCATAGCGATCCAGCGCGGTAATGCCGCGAGCGTTATGGGTTCCTTTGCATCGGGTTCGCCAGGGACTGATTATTTTTAGCTTTTAAAATTGTATATATAGACTTTATATTTGTAGATTGGAGATATATTAATAGTTAGATAAGAGATTGATAATAAAACCCATCAATGTCTGCTACAGTAAGCTCACCGAGTTTACACTTGTTAGAATTGTCTTCTCGAGCACTTTTCATAGCACATGGAGACGAAGGTCTGATGATGGAGCTAAAAGGTGAATAACAGAACCCACCAATGGCTATTGGCAAACCCACCGAGTTTGTGGTCATTAAATTGTTTGTGTTTTTAATGCTGTCTTTGCAAGCACTTTTCATAGCGCATGGTTACAAAGATCTGATGATGGAGTAAGAAGGTGCAAAAGAAATGGATAAAAGAAAAACAACGTATTCATTTATTCTCATCAAAGATCACAATGTTAAAAGGATGGGAATGAACTAATCATCCGGTTCATATAAGCCGCACTTAGAATTTATACGGGACATTTCTATTGCAAAACACAACTTGTTTTTTATTGGTATATTTTAGTGACAAGTAATAAGTAACTATTTTAAAAAATTTTACTAAGCCCTCGTTCTTATATTTTTCAATTATAAAAAAGTATCCAAAATTTGGGTAAAGGAACTAACATTTAAAAATTATACATTTTTTAATTTACCATAACCTGTATCTGTCTAATTCAGAAATGTTTGTTTAAAGCTTGTTTAGTAAAAATATGTTTAGTCTCTTTTTCGCAAACCTAAGTGTCGCAATGGAAGATAAGGACAAGACATATTTAAACTAAACTACGTCTAAATAAACGTTTCTGAATTGAGCAGTTTGTCTATAAATACATTTAGTGTAGCGTTTCATCAGTCCTTTTATATCACTTGAAAAATATCATGTTGTCAAACTTTATTCCAAGGGTGTATTCTTTTAACTTTGAAAATAGGGGACAGTCACTAGGAGCAAAATCTGTTAAATTTGTCTCCTAAAGTAGATAGTAAGTCGTAATAAATATTTTTACTAGAATTTTTTTTTAATATAAAGTTTTTGTATAAAGTATTTAATTACAGCCCCAATTTCTATATTTTTCAAGATAAATACTAATGAAAAATTAAAAGAAAAAATAAAAAAAGTTACACGTCGCGGACCTTATTCACACTGGCCAGTAACGAATGAACCAAATATTTTGTATACAAAAAACTCTGTTTTTTATATTTATTCTAAATAGTTTTTGATTACTCCTCGTGAACTTGTAAATTTTGGCGAATGACTGTATGGATAAATATATTATATATAATTATAAATATATATTCTATAACTTAGAAAGGAAAAGAAAAGTTTATATTGTTCTTAAATAATTTTTAAACAGTTTTTATTTAAATAGCATTTAATAAAAACTCAGTATGTGACATGTAACGAATCTTGCATCAAGAGACAAAATAATACGACTTTATTATTGCCAATTTAGTCAATTTGTTTACAATTACAATTACACTAAATTATGGCGGAATACTTCTTTGGATGTTTTTGGGTTTTAGCTTAATTTAAAACAACATATTTCTTAAATTACTTTTTACGAAATTTAGTTCTGTTAACAACTAACATAATATATTTAAAATCAAATCGAACTAATAAATAGTATAACTTATAAAGTAAAACAAAACTGGCTTGTATTAAACTCCTTTTTGTGTTATCAATATTAATCACAAAATTCTTAGTTTGATAATACACTCCTACGGCAGACATCGTTTTAGAGTTTTAAATAAGTCAAATTTCTGATGTTCATACGTATTCGGCTAAAACAAATTAGTCATATTTAAAAAAAAAAAGCGTTTGCAATTAAAATGTCTTCATTTTTGAGTTAAGCGGCAGGATATCTTAAAATAATTACAATAAAATTTCTAATTTCAAATATATGTCCTATATGGAGTATTTTTAATGTATTTATTTAAAAGTAAATTATAAGTTTAAAATTATATTTCTAATTTTATGTAAATAGTTAAAGCTGAAAAAAAAACTTAATAGATATGTATTGAAAGAATAATTTAAAAGTTAGAACTTACTGTTAAAAAATTTAAATAAACCAACTATTCGAATATTGTGAAAAATCAGCACTGTAAACTTTAAAAAAAATTCACTGTGTTAAAAAAAAAAACACCCAAAACCGCACATTTCGAATATAACGACCGTTACGCGGTTACGGTATACGCGGACTATGCGTTTAGATCGGAAAATACTTCGTTTCATTAAAATAAAACTGAACAAGAAACGCATCTACGTTTGAACGGAAACGGACGCGTTCGCGTTATCGTACGATATCTTTGACATCGCGGTTTCGACTGCTCGATTTCCATTCTAAATATATAATTGTTGATGTACAGGGATGCATTGAGCGGTTAACACGTGTTAACACTAGGACCGATAACAGCGATATTCGCTCCGATATTGCGATAATGTAAATACTATGACGTATGCAATCAGGCACGATGCCAATTTCTACTGTATAAATATTTTTCTGTAGTCCTATTTAAGATTTTGACTCGGCGCGGACAGACAGACATATTGGCTGACTGAATTTAGACAGACTTTACTCGCTTAAAAAATAATTTGTAGTGAAGTTCATATTTTATAAGACAAGCGGCCAAGTGCGATTTAAACTTGCATCCTGAAGGTTCCGTAGGTACTGATACATAACATATTTACACGTCTACTTACGGCACGGGTACGTCAGTAAATGGCATGAAAACGCATCTCAATATTAAATACACTAAAGTCCCTTTTATTATGCTGGCATATAGTTCCAATCAACCTTTATGGCGGATGTGAACATAGGCACAAGTCGCGTCGCAGTAACCAGTTTTAGGTGTAGCGGGACGCAGTGGAGCGAGGGGCTTATGATTGAACTTGCGCAAGCATGCCTATAGCGTTGTATTCCGATCCGCCATAAAGTTTGATTGGAACTATACAAAGTTTGAAGCGATGAATTTTGAAGACTGTCTAATATTTATTTTATGACGTACGTGTCTATGTTTTCGTTTGTAATAGGGGGATAGGGGTTGATTTCGTGAACACTAGGTTCCTTTATATCGGTTATCTGGTGGTGTGTAAGTGAACTATGTATTTCCACTTGCCGGCGCGGCGCCTGGTTGTCTATGTTCATAGTGATGTACCTATACTCATGTCAAAGTTGGTGATTGAGCATTGACCATTGAGATAGTTTACTGTAAAAAAATGTTTGACAGTTTTACAAATTATTTAAATTTTCATCGTCCAAGTATTTTTATTAAAATAACTATCCTAAAGAAGTTAAATGGTGTCGAAATTATTGCAAGATCAATATATGGTTCATTGAAATATGAATATTATCAGGATTGATATTAAAATGTATACAAAGTATTCGTGTTTGATTGGCTTGTTTACATTATTGCTGGATTCCATTGAAAGGAACTTTAAAATGATTCGCGATGATGACTTAGTATGTAAGGTTTATCCGTTATATTAGACCTCGGTACACCGAAAGGCAAAAGAGGAACGAAATAGACAAATTAAAATATATTTATTTAGAGCAAACACAAACTTATCACACGAAACAAAAACTTATGACAAACATTCTTCATCACTCGACGTCACTTTCAATCACCCCCTGTGTTCATAATAAAACGTTCTATTTTGTCATTTAATTACTCCGTGAAGTGTCGAAATAAACTGATAAATTTTCGCTAAAACTGTACGCGGCACGCGCAACCCGTCGGTTTCCTTTGTGACGGTCGGCATGTGCAGCGACTTTCTTTGTGGGTTTTTTGTCTGAGTGCTTTGGCGGCGTCTCAAAGGATGTAGGTTAAAATAATGGATTTACTTTAAGTAACATATTTCAAATGTTCTGCTTTGTGAAATGAGCATCTCTATTATAATCACTTCCTATAGTTTATCACCAAAAATCTTTACCGTATTGGGTATATTTGCGTTGTATATTTAGCCGCTACGACGAAGCCAAAATTAGGGTAATGTGTGGTAATGTGTTTTCCCTGTATGTATGGATATACGATGTAGGTAAACACATATGTATCAGTGAAGGGTATTATACTTCGTGCATATACAAGGTGAAATTTTAGTAACTGGCCAAAAATTTTCTAGATGTTAGGTATCACCAATAGACCTCGTTGCGTAAATAAAAAATATGGGTTACATTAATTTTCATAATAAATTATTTTATCTACAGTGTTATTTTATAACGTTTGGTTGCCTTCTTAACACTATTGAAAGAGAATAGGGCGGCGGACATGAATAGTGACTAGAGTTATTGGTTTTTTCGGGAAAGGTTTGTGTAGTCATATCTCAATATTTTTCTATAGAACGATACTAAAAGGAAACAAGACGGCTATCGGTTTTCTACCAAAGATCAATATATTAAAATTTGGCTGGTCATTAAAAGCTCACCTGTATAAGAATAGACGCCAAATAACTGACATACTGCGCGATAGACGCATCTATTGTCTGCATATTGTCTATTAATCAAGACCATATAGTAAATTAATTGACATGACCTGATTGAGTTAGTGACGGCAGATTTGGTTTTAAGTTTTAATAGTTATAAATGTCGCTTCACAATATCAAAGTGACATTACGCAATTTTGCGGGGTTGAATACCAGCGCGTGGGGATTTTGCGCGGGTGAAGACCTGCGCGCGATGACCTCGCCCACAAAGAGGGCTTCTAGTCAATTCGTACTTTTACATGTATGAACAAAATACATAGATACATGTGGACATAAATTAATCACTAATAATATAATACTAAAAAAATTGCAACAATTTTTTTTTCATTCAATTAAATCCTGCTTATTAGAAAAAATAAGCACCATTGTACTAAATACAAATTACTAAAAAAACTTGCTTTTGGTACCGGAATGAAAATTTTTGGTACCAGGCGCTTACTATTTTCAATTCTTCTCACTACCCCCGCAACCCCCTCTATGTTTCTCTGCTTTAGCTAATGGCCGTTGTCGGTTTTGAATTTTTTGCATTTTATGCACGACATAGTTCAACCATTATCATTATTATTATGTGATTTGATTCCATATCAAAGGAGCGGTATTATATAGCTTTCGTCATTATAAATACAGTTTTATTTAATGTAGTTTAGGGCATTGATTTTGCTACGGATATCATCATGTTTAAAAAAATATATGATTTTAGGTCATAATTTTACATAAGTTTATAATAGAAATATCACGTTGTGACAACAAAAATGTGAGCAAAAAAATATATACACAGACCAAATGTACACCAGTTGATGTTTTAAAAACGTCGTTGTGAAATAGAATTTTGTTTGGTCCACATGTGAAACTCGAACTGTAAAAGAAAATAATTGACCATTCCCAAATATTTGAACAAAGGTCCGTTATTTTATTTTTCGAAAGAATAGGCAGTCTTAAGATTATAATTTGAATTTGTTTTTAGATCGGTATTTATGTAGTTATATCATTTTGAAAATTCTTACAGTGTGACGTCACAGGGTGGAATTATAAGGTCAGGGGTCAGTCATTGCCGTTGCTTATTTATAAAAATTATGTCACACTCAGAGTGTCAGCCATTGCCGTTGCATGTTCATAAAATAAAGCTGTCATGACTGTCATGACAGTTCATGGAACTAATAATGACAGTTGATGACATGACAGCAATTTATTTTAAGAATGTGCAACGGCAATGGCTGACCTGGGCTGACCTAATAATTCCACCCTGTGACGTCACGCTATAAAAAATTTCAAAATAATATAACTACGTAAATACCGATCTAGAACGATAAAATTTCAAATAGTTTCTTAAAACTGTCTATTCTTTCGAAAAATAACGGATTTAAAAAAAAAACGAAAATGACGTATGTTATTCACTGAGTTTGACATTTCGCTCACGTTTTATTATGCTATCTTAGGTTTATGGTCACTTCATAATCCTGTTATCGTTTTTCCTATATGATAATAGAAATATATTTTCACAGTACTAGTATTTTTTTTGATTGGTATTCAATAATCCCGTGCATATACAAAATACAACGATTAACTTATCGTCGTCGTCGCTATGTTATGGCCTTTAGTGTGTATATTCTTTCAAGTGTCGGATTCGTCAGTGCGGGGCATAATGCGTTTGTACTCATACGTATATATGATAGCACGTTACGGAGTATCACGTGCCTGACGAGAGTTCAACGGAAGCAATCGTTTAGGAAAATTTCTACAAACACATAAAAATAACAGAGTTAGTTTTGATCATCATCATCATCATCAGCCCATTTTTACCCCACTGCAGTGGCTTAGGCCTCCCCCAAGGTGAGGAGGAGGGCTTGGAGCTTAAGTCCACCACGCTGCTCCACTGCGGGTTGGGAACTGTAACGACCGCCATCTATTGACAGCGTCCGGGACCGACTGCTTAACGTGCCCTCCGAAGCACGGTGTCAGTGATATTGTGTATTTAAGTCAGAAAAACTCATCGGTACACGCCCGGATTCGAACCATGGCCCTATGGGGCCTTATAAATTTGATACAGGTTCGCTGCGCTCTGGGCTATCACGACACAGTTTTGATCAGTATGAATAAATCTAAGTATACTTAAATAAATAAATATTTGTAATAAAATCCTCAAATTATCAATCATCGGAACAATGACGTTGATTTTAGAGTCATGATAATAATAATAATATTTGGGCCTTCCCACAAAGCGCCATCTAGTCCCAAAGTAACCAAGTACTATGGTTGTGTTGTGAGTTACTAAACAATTGATATGCATACTTAAATATTCTTTATAATATAAACATATAATAAATAATTTACACCCTAACACGGAACTAAATAAGCGTGTTCATGTACACAAATATTTGTACCGAACTAACGAATTCGTTCGGAATTGAACCCGCACTTTCGGCTCCGCAGTTAAGGTCTCTAACTATTCGTCGATAAAAAAACAAAACAAAAAAACGGTCAAGTGCGAGTCGGACTTGCACACGGAAGGTTCCGTATATGAATTTTGTACATATTTATAAATAAAAAAAATTGTTTATTTGTAATCGAAAAAAGTGATATAACAACAAATTAAGGCTTTTAGGATTTATTATTTCATTGTGCTGTGAGACTCAGTTTTTGAAATTTTTGTATGTTTGTCGGTTTGTTAGTTCGTTTGTACGCGAATCACGTAAAAGCCACTCATTGAATTTAAAATCTAGTTACTGTAAAATGTGAAGCTTTATTCTGAGTAACATTTAGTGTTTATTTCATCAAAATCGATACACAGAATCAAAAGATATTAAATTTTTAAATTTAATTAGAAACCTTATAGCACACGCTGCTGCGTCACGCGTGTTGACACTCTGCCGGTGTTGTAGGTCACGTTGCCTTTTTTAATCGGCTGAGAGAGATCAATGTCCACGCGGGCGAAGTCGCGGGCGCAGCTATTATAGACAGCCATCACAGGTGAGTACGTAATTGTTAACGTAACTACGTATTTACGATGATACGTATCGATTACACGTGTGTATGTTCGCAATAAAAATACGTGCATAGTTAGGATCGTAAATTTTACGTTTATACATCAAAATAACGTACGTATTTTACGACACGAGTTGAATATGTTGTTCATTGGAAATTTTATTAATGTTTGAATATAAAAATTAAAATTAAATTGTATTTAATCAAGGTAACTCTTCGTTTTGTTTATCGTATTTCTGGATCAATAATTATAAATACATTTAGGTGCGTATGAAAATCGTACCGTTTTATAAAAGTATGATTGTCGTAGAAGATAATTTTGGCATTTTTGTCATTTCTGTAATGCGGATCGTGTGCAGGATGTTGCAAACTTTGCTTTCATTGGAGTAGGTATCCAGATATCACTACATATTATAAAATAAAGTCCGCCGCCGCGTCTGTCTGTCTGCCTGTCTGTGTGAACGCGATAAACTCAAAAACTACCGAACGGATTGGCATATTATTGACACCAATTGACAAACTAATTCAAGAGGAAGGTTTGTGGAAATTTGTTGAAGTATGACGATTATTGTTGAAAAAGTCCAAAAAAATCAAGCTGGCTGGGAACTTTCATCGAAAATGCTGTCTAATCCTTTTGAGATATAACAAAATAATGTATGGAAGAATTGTTCCTTTTATATAGAACTATAAAAAAGTCCGCCATTGCATATGTCTATCTTTTATGGATAGCTTACTATATCTATGATAAGCTGATTGGAAAGCAATTTATACGGATACAGTATTAATCCTTACCAAATTAAATACGTTATTTACCTTTAGCATTTCATGCAGATTATGATTGCCATTTACACCATACAAATTAAATTAACATCCTAGGAATTATCACGAAATAAAAACTATCGCGCAACAAGAGGCCAAGTACGGCGCATAGAAACATAGAAATAATATTACTATGTAACAGACGGCGCGAACAGTGCATACGTGTGCAACAGTGAGCAGTGCGGGGTGCACGCGAGGGCTAAATGAGCCGTACTTATGAGTCATAGATATACGAGGTCATCGTCACAGAGACGACATGCGAAAATTTGTTTATATTCTGCCTATTGAATTGAGTAATGTAAGGGAACGTAGTAAAATAAATTGAAAGAGGCAAAACTGATGATTTTAATTACAATGTCTACTTTAATTAATACTGTGTATACATATTTCCCCATATAAGTAAAACAATTATACATTAAACTGTGATTGGTACTGAATATAAGTACTAGAATAGGCGCTTGCACTAACTACACCCGACACTTTATCTCACTTTGTCTTATCAGTAAAGAAAAGAACGAAGTGCAATGAAAATCCTTGTTGCAATGTGATATAAACTTTACTTACCCTTAAACAAAATTAGCTTAGTATGTTTCTGACTGAAAAATACTCTGTGGCGGACAGACGGACAGATGGTTGAGTACAAAAAAAATAAAAAAATAATCAGTTACACCTAAGTCATATAGTTCCTCAACATTTTATACGTACGTATCCAAACTGTACAGTTCATTCATCATAATCTCTGATTTTCATATAGAAATGGCGGCAAAAAACAAAAATTTGTTTTGATTGATTTTAGTTGATGGTTTGCTTTTACTTACCGATGATAAGTTACGCCACTACCTTTTTTCTTCGAAGTTGACTAATTTTTACACGTTATCAACACGCACGACGGCATTTTTGAATTGTTGTTTAATTATGGGTTAGTTACACTTTCGGTATATAATCACGATGAGTGTAGACAAGATCGCGGCGTCGTCGTCCCGATACCGATGCGACACGTGTTATATGAAGAAATATTTTAGTTTGTTTTTATGTATATATTCTTTACTCTTTCAAATATTTACAAAATTGGAAATAAAATACATTAAAAATACTCCAAGTAGGATGAAATTACGTTACATATAAATCTAATTAAATGTAATTCACATGTTCGAAGCAACAAGCTGATATGACACTACGACAGAAAAAACACTACGGCTAATATGCTTTGCTACCCGTACGAAGCCGGGGCGGGTCGCTAGTTATAATACAAAAATAATACATGGGATAACCTACACAGCACCATCTAGTCGCAAAGTAAGCAAGTATTATGCTTGTGTTATAGGTAACTAGACAACTGATAAACATACTTAAATATTCTTTCTTTTATAATATATAAATACTTAACGCGCAGACCCGGAACGAAATAAACATGTTCATGCACACAAATATTTGTCCCGGGCGGGAATCGAACCCGCGATTCTTGGCTCCGCAGCTAGGGTCTCTAACTACTTGGCCAATCTGTCAGTCAAAATTAAATTAAATGTATTCAATATAGCGTTTAAGGCTTAATTTTTTGATTTATTCATACGGAGATATCCTATGTCCTGATCCAGGGCATATGACCTATGTGCATATGTATATGGACTAAACTTCCTATAATAAATAGAAAGAGTACAACTGAAATATATAAGTGGATGTAATCTTGTACAATATTTTTGTACAAGAATTGTAAGTATAATTTTCAATACATTTGCTATGAATACGGTCTTTATAACATCGAAACTGGTATCGTAATGTTGTATTTTAAAAAGGGACCAACATATGTGAGAAAAAGGGGGAACGAGGAAGTCGGAAGATGATGGCAGGGGGGGTGTAAGGGTACCCGGGGCCCGATCTGGCTCTCGCTGGGCCTGTGGCAGGATTAAGATGTGGGAACATAAGAAGAGGAAAACAAAATTGGTTGGCAGAAGAGGATAGAAAAAGCAAAATTTGAGGGGAAAGGGAGTTTTGGAGCACTTGTTGGAGCGTGAAAAGTAGGTAGGAGAAAGGGAAATGAGATATCTACTGTGGGGGAAATGAAGAAAGGGAAGTAGTGGAGTGGGTACGGAGAATAGAGAAATCAAAAAAGGAAAAAGAAGATGGGGTTAAAAAATGATCAACAGGAGAACTTTTTACTATAAAAATCTGACTGGCCGAGATTTTAACTTCTTGGTGCGTTTATTATGTAACATAGAAAGATGTATGTTTGTGGGATATAAAAGTACATTAGTTAAACTGATACAATGTTACAGTGACAAAGCTTTTGGCTCGGGCTTAATGTCACAGTGATCCGCTGTTAGACATTTAGGTATGGGTTATTTCAAGCGGAATAACTGTCACTTTGTCGAGTGAACTTTTATTTAGCCACTTACTTAGTCACTTAGCTTTAGAGGGGGAGATATACTAAATTTAAATTTTAGAGCCGGACAAACCCACATACGCATCAGTGACTTTCACGGATTGAGTTCCAGGCCCCCTCATCCCGTGGGGAGGTCTAAGCCCAGTGGGGTATTAATGTGCTGTTGGTATGGTAACCTTCACGTAGATAGCGCAAAACATTTTTTTGGTTTCTATAAATATATAGCTTTCCGCCCGCGGCTTTGATCACATTGGTTGTACCGGGACAGTTAAAGGAACGCGACGCTCCAGAACATTGTAACACTTTCTAGAACATTCTGAAACTTAACTACCTGTGAATTTTCTATACATAATTTCATAAGATTTAGCCATTTTAGCATGAAGAATAGCTATCCCATCCCACAAGTCGGTCCCAAAACCAGTTAGCCGTTTTGCAGACAATAAAACAATATATAATGAAATATATAAATGGAATATTAAGTACTACAATCCTTTCGTTTCAATCATCATCATCAGCCTATTTCACCCCACTGCAGGGGCTTAGGCCTCCCCCAGGGTGGTGAGGGAGTTTGGAGCTTAAATCCACCGCGCTACTCCACTGCGGGTTGGGAATTGTAACGACCGCCATATATTGACAGCGTCCGGGACCGACTGCTTTACGTGCTCTCCGAGGCACGGAGTCAGTAATAGTTAATGTACTTAAATCAGAAAAACTCATTGGTACACTTCAATGTATAAATAATATTATTTCAAAAACCGAGTCCGAGTCCGATTCGGATTCCGAGGGTTATTATAGTTATTGTTATTATTATTATTAATAATAAGCTAACAGCTCCCGCTGATACGCTTATATCATTTCCTTCTCACTTGCTGCTCAAGTAATTAATTATTCAGGAGGCTCTTGAATTGATTCAAGTTGTTAGCTTTCACAAGTTCTGTAGGCAACCCGTTTTAGTCTCCAACCACCCTATTTGTTAAATAGTGCTTAAAGGGGTCAAGTAGTTAGATGTATTAAATCAGATATTTGTCGCTACTCATCACCAGATGGCACCTAAACACATACATCAATTTTAAAAATATGTGATATACCATATCACCCTCTTACGCCCCACTGCAGGGGCTTAGGCCTTCCCTCGGGACGAGGGTGTTTGGATCTTATTCTACCACGCTGCTCCCGAGCGGGTTGGAGGATTTTAACAACTGCAATCTAGTGACGGCGACAGGATATAACTACTTATTAACAATTTTTGGATTTTTTCTTTACATTTCTTAATATTAGGCCAACAGGAAGTTATAGTATATGTTTTGTTTTATTTGCGAGTCAAATCAAATCAAATCAAATCAAAATATACGTTAAAGATAGTCATATTTGATTGATTCTGTTGACTCTTAGAAACTTGATTTTTTTACAACTCCAAGGGACCGTAGACCTATATTAATTTCAAGTTGATACTTTCCTACGTTCCTGAGAAAAAGGGTTTTGACAGTCAGACAGACAAACGGAAAATGAAGTGATCTTATATTGGTTTCTTTTTTTGAGTTACGGAACTCAAATAAAAGAAATACTCAAAGTGAGTTAAGTTATTTTACGCTCAACTTTGGGTTTTTTTTTTATCCAGAAAAGCTGATTTGGTAATGTTTTTAGAACAATCGTGCCCTGGTAACTAAACAGTCTTCATAAATACATTTATTTTGTTACTCTTCTATATACTGAATTCATTATAGTTTTAAAAGTCTTTTCTTGTTTACATAGGCCTTACTCTTAAGGGGATAGTCTTTCTCTCCGTGCCTTTGAATTATCATCGCTATCTTCGTTTCAATCCCTTTTCTCCGACCTGTTTCTGAGTGACAGATACAAGAGCTAATTCCCAAAAATACCTATAAAATACCCGTCGAAACAGCTTGTGGACCGTGACTGTTTCCACCCCTGAAATGTATATGAATTGGAACCAAACCATTGGAACCATTTGCAGGGTTATTAAGAAAGTACCTACGTACGTTTTGCTTTTTAGAAAGTCGCATTAATATCGAACTTACGGCTCATTGTTTTAAAAAACGAAGAACCGACGGAAATCATGTTTTTCAAGAATTTATTCTAAAACACCTAAACAAGGCATCAAAAAAACAAAAACATAACCCCCTGTGACAGTATTTTTCCTACAACATTTTTTTTTTCTGTAAATATTGGTACAGAAATACAGCGAAGATTAGATACGGACCGAACGCTCTTTTTTATATGAAAACATCCTTAACGTACGTTTGTTCATTTATTTGTTTGTATGTTTATTAACGGGCTTGTTAGTTCAATAAACGTTACGTTAAATGATGGAACATTGATATAGACTATCTCCGAACTCAGAAATATACGGCAAAAGAGCATGTAGGTAGGTATATAGCAACTAAACAGTATAACTTGTTGAGAGCACTCACTATAAGTTCCAATCAAACTTTATGGCGGATGTGAACATAGGCACAAGTCGCGTCGCAGTAACTAATTTTAGGTGTAGTGGGACACAGTGCAGCGAGGGGTATATCATATGACTGTGCCTGCGCAAGCACGCTTAGAGCGTTGTATTCCGATCCGCCATAAAGTTTGAGGCGAACTATACTAGCTTTCACAGTACCACAGTCTAGTAATCGCATACCACCGACTTATACGTACCTATACGTATAAATCGGTGCCCCATACGGTCAGTCATCGGAGGCGTCTAACTAAACGGAGCAATCGTGCGGTGCGGTGGGGGGGACGTATGTACCGAACCGAACGGCATGCTGTGGCGATGTTCGCGATGTTTGTTAGTTGTTCGGTACTATCTGAGACGGTCGATCAACGCGTTCGGTCGATTATAGAATATTAAAAATGGTACGTACCACTTGTGCGGTGACAAACTGTGGATTATCTTCGTATATAAACGAGGAATTGAAGTTTCACAAATTTCCACGGCCGGAAGAACGGTAAGATGTTTAATGTTTTTGTATTTTTAATGTTATTTCTATTTCAAATAGTTTCGTGGTGGACGACGCACACAACAAAATGGCGGCCGCGCCGTGTTTGTAATTCTCAGATTTTGATGTTATTTTTGGAATTCAAAATGGCGGCCGCGCTCTGTTTGTAATTTTTTGATATTGGTGTCAGCTGTAAGTTAATGAATGTACCTAGCTAAGAAAATATTTTAAAATCGGCCAAGTGCAAGTCGGGCTCGCGCACGGATTGCTTTCAAAATCGATATCTAAGGGTCCGTGTGCACTCCAGTGAAGAATCTGTGGTCAAAATTGAAAAAAGTGACCGCTATTTTGAACTTTTTATTTACTGATCCGATTGCTTTTAAAATCGATATCTAAGGGTCCGTGTGGACTCTAATGTCGAATCTGTGGTCAAAATTGAAAAAAGTAACCTCCATTTCGAACTTCTTATTTTTTTTTCGAACTTTCGTAGTTTAGAATTATAAATTGTTTCGTCAAAAACTGATTTTGCTGGAAACTGTTGAGATTCTTTCAAACTATTGGTCTTCCAATCGATGGGCCTTCTCTCGGCGCGGTGGGTCGTTTGAAATAACGATAGTGTTACGTGTTAGGGTTCGAAAGATTTGGAGAGAAAGACGTGCTGACTCTTTTGAAGACTTTATTCACTAGCACTAGGTCCAACACAAAGCACTAAGTCCAAACACTAAGCACTAACGAAGTGCCTAGATCGTAGCCAAGTCGTAGGTTTCACTGGTATCACTCTTGATCACTAGTTTTCACTTCGAAGTCGCCTCGAAGGTAGCCCAAAAACTGAACTGAACTCGCTCGCCTTCCTGCGGCTATTTATATGGGCCCAGACTAGCTCCAGATCATTCCAAAAGGCGCGCGAACGCGATCGACCGGGCTGGACGACTCTAGAAAGCCCCGCGCACGTGCCCGGCTTTCGAGACCATTCCTTTCCTCTAACGCCATCTAGTATTGAGTAGGGGTTTCGTGTTGTCTTTGTTCTACAAAGTGGTTTTACTGGTTGATGCTAGATGGCGGTCGTTACTCTGTGTGTTCGTAGTATCATAAAAGTACGAATTGACTAGAAGCCCTCTACTGCACTTACCGTCTTACCACTCATAGCTAGCTGATGTGTACCCGTTACGAGACGACGAGTGTTTCGGTCTGAGTTTAGTCCGCGAGGTCGCGCGCCGTCCTTCACCCCCGCGAAATTGCGTTGGACATTTTCGATACTGTGAAATGACATTTCTGACTATTAAAACCAAACGCTGCTTTCAAATTAATTTACTCTATGGATAACATATCTATAACATACAAGGTTAGGTCGCGCGTCTTTGAAAGGTACAACACCTTTTTAAGCTAAATATTTGCTTGAATTCAGATGACATGTTTGTAAAATATATTTTTATTTATGTACTAGCTTTCCGCCCGCGGGCTTCGCTCGCGTTGAGCACAGTTGTACTGGGACAGTTAAAGAAACGCGACGCTCCAGAACATTGTAACACTTTCTAGAACGTTCTGAAATTTAACTGCCTAAGAAATCTTATGAAATTTTTATGAACTTAGGTAATATGACAAGGTCAAATAGATTTTGTCAAAACGTCAAGCTTGAGTACCAACACTATAGGTCTGAGATTGATGGTTTCTAAAAATAGTCATTTAAAAATGTGGTCACATGTACACTTAGATCTCGTCAAAACACCAACACGATGGGTCTGCGATTGATGGTTTCGAAAAAATAAACATTTAAATATTTGGTCACGTGGTCACACAGATCTCGTCAAAACATCAAGTTTGAGTACCAACACGATAGGTCTGCGTATTAATGGTTTTGAAAATATAAGCATTTAAATATTTGGTCACGTGGTCACATAGATCTCGTCAAAACATTAAGTTTGAGTACCAACACGATAGGTCTGCGATTGATAGTTTCGAAAACATAAGCTTTTAAAAATGTGGTCACGTGGTCAATGAGATCTCGTCAAAACATCAAGTTTGAGTACCAACACGATAACCTATCTCATCCCCGGTAATGCCCTCTGTACGTCTGCAAAGTTTCATTGAAATCAGGTTAGCCGTTTCGGAGATAAGCCGGAACAGATAGACAGATTGACAGACAGACATACAAAAAACAGCTTATATCACCCCCGATAATGCCCTCTGCACGTCTGCCAAGTTTCATTGAAATCGGTTAAGCCGTTTCTGAGATCAGCTCAAACAGACAGACAAATGGACAGACAGACAAATGGACAGACAGACAGACAAAAAGCAACCTGTATCACTCCCGACAATACCTTCTGCACGTCTGCCAAGTTTCATTGAAATCAGTTCAGCCGTTTCGGAGATCAACTCAAACAGACAGACAGACGGACAGACAAAGAGACAAAAAGTAGCCTATGTCACCCGCGGTAATACCCTCTGCAAAGTTTCATTGAAATCGGTTCAGCCGTTTCGCAGATTAGCCGGAACAAATAGACAGACAGATCGACAGACAGACAGACAAAAAACAGCTTATGTCACCACCGATAATGCCCTTTGCCCGTCTGCCAAGTTTCATTGAAATCGGTTCAGCCGTTTCAGAGATTAGCTCGAACAGACAGACAGACGGTCAGCCAGACAAACAAAAAGCAGTCTATGTCACACTTGATAATAATCTCTGCACGTCTGCCAAGTTTCATTGAAATCGGTTAAGCCGTTTCTGAGATCAGCGCAAACAGACAGACAGATGGACAGACAGACAAACAAAAAGTAGCCTATGTCACCTGCGGTAATGCCCTCTACACGTCTGCAAAGTTTCACTGAAATCGGTTCAGCCGTTTCGGAGATTAGCCGGAACAGACAGACAGACAGACAGACAGACAGACAGACAGACAGACAGACAGACACTTCAATTTTATTAATATAGATTATATTGTAAAATTAGTGAATATAATTGCGGGATTGAAATAATTTGCTAACCAGTTACTAGTGAGATACGCTCTATAATTCGCAGACGGTAAGTAGCTATTTCTTTCCTCAAAAAACTAGAATATAAATATATTCTTGACTGAACAAATCCCTTTTTAATATTATATAAACGACGATTGTGTCTCTTGCGTATAGGTGGGTACCTACGTAATTTTTATAGGTACTAAATATCAAGTATCGAATTCCCGGAATTTCAGTTTTATAACAAAGCTTTAAAATTGTACTCCATTTAAGGGCTACAGGCTAAATTAATTAATACTGAAAAATTTGTTTTATTGTCATCTATACTAATATTATAAAGCTGAAGAGTTTGTTTGTTTGTTTGTTTGTTTGAACGCGCAAATCTCAGGAACTACTGGTTCGAATTGAAAAATTATTTTTTTGTTGGATAGTCCATTTATCGAGGAAGGCTATAGGCTATACTACATCACGCTACGACCAATAGGAGTGGAGCATCAATGACAAATGTTGCAAAAACGGGAAAAATTATTCCTTTTGAGAGCTTCCGTCGCGCGCGCTGCGTAAACGGTTAATGTTAAGCAAAAATCATGTATCACGGAATTGTTCCCCTTTAAATGTTCTAACTAAAAGTCTGCGACAGCATATGTGTATCTTTTAAGGTTAACTTACCATAACCTTTTTTATGACAATCAAATTTGTTCTAACATAATGTACGATTTGTGAAGATGTTTTTTAAACGTGATATTAATCCTTATCAAATTAAATACGTTAGTTGTCTTTAAGCATTTCATGCATATTATAATTGCCTTTTACACCATACAATTTAAATTAATATCTTAACAGTTTTTATTGAAATTTATGTTTTTTGATTTTTTGACATTTACGTTAAAATTAATGAAACTATACCGGGAGAAAATAAATTCGCTGTCTGCCTTTGTTCGTTAACTTTTTACTTCCAAACCAATAGACTTTGATACGGTTTTTAGTAATATCTTATTTTCTTATTATCTTATAATCTATTAATCTATATAATAGAAATACTTATTATAAAGGTGAAGAGTTTGTTTGTTTGATAGATAGATAGATAGATTGATTGATTGCGTGATTAATTGATTGATTGATTGATTGCTTGCTTGCTTGCTTGATTGATTGATTGTTTGTTTGTTTGTTTGTTTGTTTGTTGGTTGGTTGGTTGGTTCTTTCGTTCGTTCGTTTGTTTGTTTGTTTGTTTGGATGTGTTAATCTCTGAAACTACCAGTCGGATTTGAAAAATTATTTTTGCCTTTGATAGCCTGATTCTAGCGGAGAGTTATAGGCTATATACATGAAAACGAACTGTCTGTCTATTCGAGGAAATCGGCTTCGGCCAAAACGGCTTAACCGATTTTGATGAAACTTTACACATATAACAGGATGTAATCTTTTGACTACACCCTTTCCTTAAGTGATATACAGAACTTTTTGTTTGTCTGTCTGTACGTCCATATGTCTAAACCGATTTAAATGAAACATCAATGAATATGAAAAGAAGGTCGTTAAAACTAACAAATGTTGCTTTTTGTCCGTCTGTCTGTACGTGTATCTGTCTATTTGAGCTAATCTGCAAAACGGCTAAACAGATTTTAAGGAAACTTTGCAGACGGGAAAGAAGGTTGTCAAGATAGTTGACATTAGCTTCTTTTTGTCCGTCTGTTTGTCTGTACATCTATTCAATTCAATTTTATCTATTCGAGCTAATTTCTAATACGGCTGAACAGATTTTAATGAAACTTTGCAGACGTGAAAGAAGGTTGTCAAGAGTGTCATAAGCTACTTTTTGTGTTTGTCTGTCTGTCTATCTGTCTGTCGTTTGTCCTCACTGATCTAGCAACGTACAGCCGAAAGTACTAAGTCTAGGAAGCTTAAATTTGGAACATAAGTTTATTTTATAACGTGAGCATTAAGTTAAGAAAGGCTTTTTTAGAAATTTCAAACTTAAGGATGGGAATGGAGGGACTTAAATAATGACGTGTTTCAGGGTTTTTAGATTTCCACATTTTAAGAGTGGGAAACGGGAGATGAAAAATTGTATTGGTTTTTTAAAGGGTGGAAGGGGAATGAAGATTGAAAGTTTCAATGGGTGTGACCAAAATTGGTTCCAGCAAAAAGTACGTATAAACCATCTCGAACGTTAATAGTACCTATAACAGGAATTTGTAGTCTACGCAAGCGAAGCTGCGGGCGGTCGCTAGTAAAGTATACCTGTGTTACGGTTATTACGGGTATTAGCGGTTGCCATCAAGTCATTAAAATCCACCAACCACGCATTGGAACAACGTGGTGGATTAAGCTTTAAGCACCCTCATCCCGAGCGGAGGCCTAAGCCCCGGCAGTGGAGCATTAGTTGGCTGATGGTATGGTATAGCTATTACGTGTATATAAAGAATTTAAAATAGTTCTGTAATATAATAATTTAATTATTGATTTTCTATATTTATATACATATATATTTACTATACTTAGGTATGACAAATTGAGAAAAGTCAAATACATTCAACAGATCACGTTACCGACACGAGTGGAGCAAGAAACGTACGAATTATCGATTGTGTGCTGGCGAAATTATTCTACGCAAACATACAAAAGTCGCGCATGCGTTCTCACCCTTATTCTGTACAACACTTGTTCCGAAGCCGGCAAATTATATTCCACCCTCGCGGATATAACTCGAATTCGGCGATCTCTAGTATAAAAATAAAGGATTTCTCGAGAAATTGCTGTAAATTGCATATTTTTTGCTTTAAAAAAAAACTCATAGTTCGTGCTTGTAAACTCGTGTAACATAAAGCTTTGTATCTAAAATGGCGGACATATATCTACGATTGTGATCCCAGTGCTATAATTCTATGATTTATCGCGGTAGATTTTTATACTGAAACAATCTGTGTATAGTATAATGTTTAATTAGGACATGTTGTATGTTTGAATGTTATTCGATTTCGCGCCAGTAGTCAGTTATTGAGACGCTGTCGTTCTGTAGAAGTTGTCTTTCATGTCAGAAAAAACGGAGGACGAGTAGTCTAGCTTCGGTAGAAGATATGACTACTGAGACGACGCCTACCCAGGTGAGTAAATTTTACGACTACTTGCGTATATTTGCCGCATTCGATCGACAGGCGTTTTACGTCCTAAACCTTTACCTTCAAGTCAAGGACAGCGTCTACAAATTTAGGCATCGAGTTACATAACGCACATTTATTTCTAAGATCAATATACGTAAGAAAAAAACTGAGAAAAGTAATTTTTTCTTGAAGTTTTGTAACATTTAGTGCGGGGTGGATTGCCAATATCGATTTTTACCTCGATGTGTCGCTTTTGAAAACGAGACCGTGCCTTATTTAAAAGGAAAAATTCTTGTATGTTTGTTAAGACATTTTCGATTCCCAGGTCGGGTCAGTATTTATATGATGCATATCGATACTGGTACCGGGTCTTGGTTGTTATATGTATGTGGTGTCTTCGCTTGATACCCAAAACACAAGCTAATGCTTAGTTTGGGGACTAGACGTTGTTGTCATGTATACGTTATATTATATATGGCGATTCACTGTGCAAGTTTCGTAAATGTGTTTTGATTGCAGTGGAACAACATATAGATGCTTAGATCGATAAGTTGTTAGAGTCATTTAGTTAAGAGTTTTTATTTCTATTTTTTTAAATAAATATAATTCGTGTGCATGCTATGCTCACCTGTAATTAGTTGTGAATTTAGCTGAAATTAAAAAAAAAATATTTTTTTGTATTAAGTGATATGTGACAACTGTTGGTGTTCCAAATAAATAAATAAATAAAAAATAAAATTATAATAATAATACCTGGGACATCCCAGACAACGCCATCTAGTCCCAAACTAAGCAAAGCTTGTGTTATGGGCACCAGACAACTGATATACATACTTAAATATTCTTCATAATATATAAATATATAGATATTTTACACCCAGACACAGAATAAATAAACATGATGTTCGTGCACACAAATATTTGTCCCGGGCGGGAATCGAACTCGTGACCCTTGGCTTCGCAGTTAGTCACTTGTTGACAAATATACTTCTCACAACCCTATATCGAAAACCATTGTTGTTTCCAATATTATTCTTTATATTGTCACGCCTTTAGGGCTAAATCATTAGTCGTAGTTTTGCTTTAATATAACAAACGAATGTTCTGCAGGAAAATGAGTAGGTAATCGTTTTCCTGGACTCGGAACCCGCTTTCCTGAATTGAACTCCTAAGGGGTGAAAATGGGCTTAAAACTTTTTTGCCCTTTAGAGTTTCATTTTCGAAGAACCCCTTTTAAAGTGAGTTCTATTCATAAGAGACATTTCTGTAATTTGTCTCATTTGTACTTGCCTTGCATTGATAGTTTGCCTGCAGAGTTGCGATAGTCCAAAGCGCCATAAACCTGTCTCAAATTTATAAGGCCATAGGGCCATGGTTCAAATCTGGGCGTGTACTAATGAGTTTTTTCTGATTTAAGTACATAACTATGACTGACTCCGTGCTTCGGAGAGCACGTTAAGCCGGCGGTCCCGGGTGCCATCAACCGATGTTAGTCGTTAAAATCCACCAACCCACACTGGGACATCGTGGTGAGTTAAGCTCCAAGCCCCTTCACCCTGAGGGTAAGCCTATGCCCTTGCAGTACGGCATAATGGGCTGGTGGAATGGATAAGAATGAAATGGAAGTATCGCTGGTACGTTATTATGTCGGTATGGTAGTTTGTCCGTCCGTCTGTTCGCGTTTTAACGTCGTCATTATCCAACGGATTTTTTTTTAAATTTGGCACAGAAGTTTCCATTGAGCTCTTGTTTTGCAAGTGCCATTTTGGAGCTATTTGGAGGAAACGGGAAAATTGAGGACTTTCTTATTTTTTACGTTTAGTCCGCCGTAACAAATGAAGTTTCAAAACGACGGGGTACCTTTTCAGAAAATGTATGAGTATAGTTTCGTGCTTTTGAACCATAGATAGGATAGAGTAGACAAGCCAGTCGGGAATGCGGGCCTCAACAGAAAGTGACAGAATAAGAAATATAAAAGACACAGAGTTTATATATTGACTTTATATATAAGAAATATATAAAGTCTGTGTCTTTTTATTTTGAGCATCCAGGAGCATCAGCAGTTAATAGTTCTTTGATTAATAGCTGTGACCACGCTGTGACCGCGCTGTGACAATCAAACGAGTGTCCTAAGCACTGCCACAGCACCGCGCTTAAAAGTAAAATAAAGATACAACTATGTACAATTATATTCCATCATTTTTTCTCCCATGCCCAACCGATGCCCAACCGTTACATATCGTCGCTGCCATTTCAAAAAGTCATATATAAAACAGACTGTTTTCAGAAAACCCAAAAAACTGGTTTTTTTTTAATGTCTGTTTATAATAACAAGACCTTTTGCATATTAACATAAAGTCTAATATCATCTAACACAACTTACTATGACATATTGACACATGAAAGATCACGGTCCGTATAGTTCCAATCAACCTTTATGGCGGATGTGAATATAGGCACAAGTCCCGTCGCAGTAACCAGTTTTAGGTGTAGCGGAACGCAGTGGAGTGAGAAATACATGACTGTACCTGCGCAAGCATGCATAAAGCGTTGTATTCCGATCCACCATAAAGTTTGATTGCAACTATACTACGTATACAACTAAGATAAAAAACAAACAAATTTAACATACGACCATTACGACTTTTTGAAATGACAGCGACGATATACATGTTTTGCATAGCCAAAGCAGGTGCATAATGTACTCATGAGTACTCATGAGCACGTTTCGTTTAAAGTACCTACCCGGTTCATTGCACTTACTCGTAAACGCGTCTCGTGCTTCTGAGTATGTAATGCGACGATGAATATATAACGTTCTTGAATAAAAGTTACCATAGACACGGATAAGCCACAGAGTAAACAAAATGTCTTATTTCGATCTGTGATATTTGTGATATTATGCTATGTATGAACGTGTTTTAGTGTATATTTTTGTATTCTGATCTTTTTCGTCCGTTTAGTTAACGGTTATTTCAACAAAGGGATCGGTTCGTAAACTGAAAATACAATTATAGTAAGTTATTTGTATACATTTACAAGAAAAATGACTTCCGTCCGAAAAATATCTGAGTTACCCTCAAGTCGCGCCTAAAGTTATATTAGTTCAACTATTTAATTGAAAAAATAGTACAATAGTATATAGTGTAGTAAACATTGTAAACAACATGAAGCTTTTGCGCACATACATGTGTAATTGTTTTGGGATGTTTTGTAAGTATTCTTCTTCTTCTTTTTCTTTTAATTATTGGCTACTATCTATATTTAGATAACTTTGCCAGTGTCTAGTAATAAGGAGGTATTCTGTTTGTAATTTTAATAAAAGATAACAAGAACAGGCAACGTAGTACGCTTATTAAGGAGCTTTTTCAAAATATCGCCAGAAACCACGACGTTCTGCGTGCGCTTTTTAAATCATTGAATTCGTACTTACCAACCAGCCGTAGGTACTTACCAAGTTCTTACGTTTGACTACTTTCTTTTAAAGATGCGCTTTTTTTATAAAAATAAAGTCACATAGTAATGAAACAATTGTTTAATTAACGTCATTATTATGTATCATCAGCCCATTTTTACCCCACTGCAGGGGCTTAGGCCTCCCCCAGGGTGAGGAGGGGGGCTTGGAGCTTAAGTCCACCACGCTGCTCCACTGCGGGTTGGGAACTGTAACGACCGCCATCTATTGACAGCGTCCGGGACCGAGGCTTAGGCCTCTTCTTGTAAATTCTGATTTGTATACCGCTTAGCCTAGTGGGCAGCGACCCTGCCTGCGAAGCTGGATGTCCTGGGTTCGAATCCCAGGTCGGGTCAGTATTTATATGATGAATATTAATACTGGCACCGGGTCTTGGTTGTGTTATATGTATGTGGTGTCTTCGCTTGGTACCCAAAATACAAGCTGATGCTTAATTTGGGACCTAGACGTTGTTGTGATTGTGTGTGTTATTATTATTATATTTATTGTAAATTTTTTCTAGACCTCATAAAATATTTACATTTAATATTATTTTACATAATAATTATACCAAAGTGTATACTCAATTAAAAATTGCCTATAAATGAGTACTAGTATTCATAAATGTATCATTTTTATTGAAATGGCGTATTTTATATTGTACGTATTTAAGCATTTGTTTAGTTTATAAGAATATTAATTGAAATTGAAATTGCATAAATCAGTAAGTAACTAGCGACCGCCCGCAGCTTCGTTTGCGTAGACGATACATTCCTGTTTTAGGTAGTATTAACATTCGAAATGGTTTATACGTACTTTTTGCTGAAACTAATATTGGGTACACCCATTCAAACTTTTAATCTTCATCCTCCCTACTCCTTTAAGAAAACCGATACTCCCATACTTTTCACCTCCCATTTCCCACCCTTAAAATATGGAAATCCAAAAACCCCGAAACACGTCATTATTTATTTAAAGACCAAAGACTCTCATACAAAGCCCCTCCGTCCCTCCCTCCTCAAATTTGAAATTTCCAAATATTCCTTTCTTAAAAAATGAATACTCACGTTATAAAATAAACCACTGTTCCAAATTTCGACTTCCTAGACTTAGTAGTTTCGGCCTTATCTACGCTGATAGATCAGTGAGCACAAACGACAGACAGCCACAAAAAATAGCTGATGTCACTCTTGACAACTTTCTTTCACGTCTGCAAAGTTTCACTAAAATCTGTTCAGCCGTTTTGGAGATTAGCTCGAATAGACACATAGACTTACAGACAGACAGACGGACAAAAAGTAGCCTATGTCACTGTTGACCACCTTCTTTTCATACCCGTGAAATTTCATTAGTCAATTTAGCCGTTTTGGAGATTAGCTCGAATAGACAGACAGACAGATAATATTAGTTTATACGTATAGCCTATAGCCTTCCTCAATAAATAAACTATCCAACAAACAAATTATTTTTTAATTCGAATTAGTAGTTCCAAACAAACAAACAAACAAACGAACGAACGAACGAACGAACGAACGAACAAACTCTTCAGCTTTATAATATTAGTATAGATTTGTCTTACCATTGTCGCTGCACGTCCACGCCTCCTTTGTGGTTCTGTTGAAAACCAGCGTTGTGTCCAACTTGGTCGCAACTAATGCTGAGCAGTGTCACATTCGATCGCACACTCCTCTACTTTTAAATCCATGTTGTAGATAGACAGGTATTGTTGTATGTGTGTTGTGTGATTTGAATAAAGCATTTTTTCTTTCTTTCTTTTCTGAAATAATTGTGTTTGCGCCACTTATCATAGTAACGTCACACTGCATTCCTCTCCTTTACTCATTTTTTTTGCATGTACCTACCCTCAGCACACCATAATATAATAAAATCGCTCGTTGGAAATCCGCTTGTAGAAGACGTACATACGTTCCTTGTCGTCCGCTTTGTTCTCAAATTCAAAATAATCAAATTTATACACATTTAACACTAATTATTATGCATCTATCACTGACTCCGTGCCTCGGAGAGCACGTTAAGCAGTCGGTCCCGGACGCTGTCAGTAGATGGCGGTCGTTACAATCCGCAACCCGCAATGGAGTAGCGTGGTGGACTTAAGCTCCAAGCCCCCCTCCTCACCCTGGGGGAGGCCTAAGTCCCTGCAGTGGGGTAAAAATGGGCTGATGATGATGTTTACTGTGATATAGTTCACCTCAAACTTTATGGCGGATCCGAATATAGGCACAAGTCACGTCGCAGTAACCAGTTTTAGGTGTAGCGGGACGCAGTGTAGCGAGGGGTATGTTTCCTATGATATAGTTCGCCTCAAACTTTATGGCGGATCCGAACATAGGCACAAGTCGCGTCGCAGTAACCAGTTTCAGGTGTAGCGGGACGCAGTGTAGCGAGGGGTATGTTTACTATGATATGGTTCGCCTCAAATTTTATAGCGGACCTGAACATAGGCACAAGTAGTGGAGCGAGGGGTATATGACTGTACCTGCGCAAGCACGCTTAAAGCGTTGTATTTTGGGGAAATATATAGGTAGCTGTAGACATATATATATAGCTAGCGCATTTGGCGTCTACAAATTATATTACTCGATTTTTTTCACTAAGCCATCTATTTTATATAATATGGAAACAATAAAATGTTATAAATTTAAAAAATAGAAGTAATATAGGTTTTATGAATATTAATTATTCAATCAAATTTCTTCAACAAACGCTTTTAAGAATTGAGCCTAAAAAAATACGCACGCCCTCTTGTAATATAATTCAGCAATTTTGTAAGTAAATAAACTTGAACCTTTTCTTTTATTGAATAAAGCTCGCTTGAATAAGTCTAACCAGAGCATAATCAAATTCATAACGCGCGCTCCGATAGCAATGTGAAACGTCTTTTTGTCTAGTGCAGTTAAGATAACTGGCGTACTGATTAAATTTTCGTGATTGGGTTTTACGCAATATTTATTATCTAGCAGATGACGTCATAAACGAGTGGTAACGAGCCCGTTTCTTGCTTAGAAGGCCGTGGTTCGAATCCCAGAGTATGTATAATGAATTCTTTGTAACTTATGTACCTAACTATCACTGATTCTGTGTCTCGGAAAGTACGTTAAGCCGTCGGTTCCGGTTAAAATCCACCAGCCCGGACTTGAGCAGTGTGGTGGATTAAGCTTCAAGCCCCCTCATCCTAAAGGGTGGCTGCTTGTATGGTGTGGCATGCGATGAAGTTAGAGCCTATAGGGCAAGAAAAATCGGGGTGGGTAAAAGAAATCTTTATTGTGAATTGAACGATTTTGTTCTGAACGAATATAAAAAATATTTGAGACAGTTCCACTGATGTAGAAAATTGCGAAGTGGAAATTGTTGATTTTCGTCATCAGCATCTTTTTCAAACTAGTTCAAGCTGATCTCATTTTTCCGATCTCCTTTTTCTTTAAGACGAATATGTAGATACTGTCAAATTTCCATTCAAAGAGCGTTAACGATTGGACCCTTTTAAACGTTAACCGATTGGAGCAAAAAAATATACAATATCTATTCAGATCAATAAACATTAGCTGCCTTATTCGTAAACGTGTAAACCAGTATTTTAACTAAAATGTATTTTGTCTTTGTTCCTCTTAAGAAATTTGGAAATGGCTATATCTATACAGTTTGGATATCAACCGTTCAGAGTCCCGTTGTATTTAAAATCTACTGGTATTCAATAACAATTTCGCCGAAGAAACTATATTTTTATTTGTAGCCGTTTTCGAGAAAATCATTGTATTCGAAAAGTTAATACGAACGACGACGTTGGTATAATACCTGAATTAAACCTGTGACACCTAATAGCGTGTTCTATAGATTATTATGACTTCGTGGTAAACCATTATGAATAAATCATTCATCATTCCTGCAGGCTGATTCTGAACTATCGCTCTAAATAACGCGGGCGATATTTAACACTTTCATTCGGGTGAAAGGATATCGCTCTTAACACTTTACAGTTATTCTGAACTTCAAAGGTAGCACCGGAGATAACACCTTACATCCGGCGAAAGTTTTTTTCTATGTTGGCATTTCGGAACATTTTTTTGTGTCAAATCATAAATAAACGTCAAGTCAAAGTGTCAAAGTTAGACGAGTGTCAGATGTTATTAGTTTTTACTGGTTTTTACTTGACAATTATTCTGTTTACTTTATTAATTAATATATAAATAAATCGTTCAGTTATAGTTTATATTTGGTTTGGTGGTTTATGTATATATATTAGTATATTTGGAGAGTCACCATGTCTGAAAATATTGTGTGAGTATACAGTTTACATTTTAAATTACCTAGGTATCTATTGTATGCACTAAAAGCACTCAAAATTTTATGTATATGGGGAATCATCCCCAGTTTGCCATTGGCAATTTTCGTGGTCCACTGGGCAACAGATTAAATGAAAAAGAGTGGGGTACATTAACGGATAATTTAAATAGTTTATGGCCAACTAAAAGTATGAGCCAGTGGAAAATAGTAAGTATATTTCATTTTCATGTAGTACCCAAGTTCTTAGTAAACAATTTTTTTTTTTTACATTTCACAACAAAAGACATTTTGTACTTTGTACATTTCTCATGTCCATGTATCTAATAGTTGTTCTCATGTCCCCACGTGCCATGTCAGTAGACCAAGCTGATATGCTGATTATACTGGGCAACCTTCTAAAAGTTATTTTTCTATCCCTCGGGATCATTACTTTTTTCTGGGTGAAAGGCACCCTATGTCCTTTTCTGTACCCCTGACATGTATGCAAAATTTCATGATGCTTGGTTGCGTAGTTAAAGTGTAACAAACTCACTTTCGCATTTATAATATTAGTAAGGATATCAGTGCTAATTGTGTGATATATCTGCACATGTGTATATAGATCATAGCATGTGGCTTTGTTATTCATATATATTGATGTTATATACTTTGATTTTAGATTTGGAAAGAAATAAAGCAAAAAATAAAATGCTGATTCAAAAAAAGCAATTGCTGCAACTGGCAATAATATGAAAAATGTTCTTATGACCGATGAAGAATTAAAACTTCTTTCTGTTCTTGGAACAGAAACTTCATTGGGCATAGAAGGCGTCCCAGAAAGTGGAGTTGAAGAAAATGTAATGTTTGGTTAGTGTTCAATCAAAAGTTCAACTTGTAAGTTATGTACTAAACTTTGTAGATTCATTTTGAATATTGTAATGCACCAGCTCTTGCCTTCGGCTTCACCTGTGTGGCCATAATAACATAATATCTACTACTACTACTGCTAGTAGTCATACTAACATATAAAGCTGTTAACTATTTCTTCTCATAGTAGTCCTTCTTTGACTTCTTTTTAAGTTCTATTCCCACTACTATCCCAATTTATAACAAACAAACAAAACAAAAAGTTAATTCATTTTTAGTACAATTTTAATTATCCATGGATTAAGTTATGCTTGGAGTAAGTAAACAGATTAAGTATATAAATACTTATGTAGGAGTCTCAGCTCTTCTATAACATGTACAGATAATAATATTTTGTGTGTACTTACTAAAACTTTATATAACTTGAAACTTTGCTCGTGCTCGCTCGCTCGATAATTTGAACTTTTATCTTTATTTCATTAATTTATTTAATATGTAGTTTATTTTTAAATGTATGATTTGTAATGACATTTCGGTGATGTTATACATAATTTTTCTTTCCCTTAACATACAAAATGGAACACTTGGTGTGTGAGCCCGACTCGCACTTGTACATTTTCTTTTTATTTAGGCACATTCTTTTTTTTAATACTTTACAGAAATTAAAATTAAACTGAAGAAATTGAAAAATGTACTATAAATGGATAATTTTACTGCAAATACATTTAATTGTCAATATAATAACAAAATATATAAGTAAATATTAGATATTAATATGAATAACATAACAATTAATGATTTGTTATATTTTTAACATATTTGAATATTCTCCTGAATAAAAGTCACTAAGACCTTTATTGTACTTTTACATATCTGTTCAAAGTCCACAAGATGGAAAAATCTCAGTTCGGTGTATGGATGGTTACCCATGTATTGTTCAATTTTGTTTCAAAATTCAAAATTTTTTATTCAATATAAGATGTAAGTGTGTGCACTTATTGAAAGTCAAAATGCATTTACCACCGGTTCGGAAGTACTAGAAAGAGAAGAACCGGCAAGAAACTCCCTCTGGTATTTTTTATTTTGTTAATTTTTTCAATGTAGAACACATGACCATGCATATTTATCATTTAAATATTATATAATAATATAATAATAATAATAGGCTTTTTTTATGAGCTGAACTTTTATAAATTTTTTAAATTGTTTGTTATTTAATTGTAATACTTACATTGGAAGTCTATTATAAAAACAAACACAGTTGCCCATGAAGGAATTGTAAGAGTCTCAGAGCCTCAGTCTCATCTTGCTATTTTTGAATTATCTTTACATACTACGGCAGTTAACATAAAACAATGTGCCTGTAAATTTTAATCTGTTTCATTGTTAAAATGGCAGAGCTATAAGCATATATGTGACATAGGTACAGATGGACGGACATCATGATGATTTGTAAGGTTCTCGTTTTTCGTCAATTGTGTACGGAACCACTAAAAAGGATAGAATACCTATTAAGTTATTCATATTTTTGACTTGTATAATTTATGTACCTAAAATGTTCTTACTTTTTTCACAGATATGCAGAGCAGAGTTTGAAGATACTAGTAATTTTCCAAATTTAAACAATTACACAAGAACACAAGAATGTATAATTTCGCATTCTCAACATAGTAGCAAAAACTTGAATTTCAGCAGGCATCGATTATCGTTATCTGAAATTGATCATAATAAGAAGAAACAGCCTATTATTTAAATATCTCTCTGTATCCTGCCCCTTATGTGAATTTACTACATTAAGCAGGCTTGTGGCAGACATGGTCATAAAGAATTACACAATTAGGGTTGTGCACATGCCATACCCATCTATATCAGTAGTTATAAGAGTAAAAGGACTGCCAGTGAATTGATTTTAAATTTATTATTCCTGTTGATTAAAACAATTTTTTTGATAATCACTGAACTTATAAAAATTATATATATATTAATACCTATATACTATAAATCATAATATTTTTTATTAATATAAATGAAATTATTTAATTTACTGTTGATTTTTGTTAATAAAACATTATTTTAAAATCTGTTTTTTTTTTTTAATTATATGTACATATTGTATATATTAATACCTATATATTATAAATCATATTTTTTATTACAATATATAAATGAAAATATTTAATTTACTGTTGATTTTTGTTGTTAAAACATTTATTTTAAAATCTATTTTTTAAAAATTATATCTACATATTATATATAATAATACCTATATATTATAAATCATATTTTTTATTATATAAATGAAAATATTTAATTTACTGTTGATTTTTGTTAATAAAACATTTATTTTAAAAATTGTTTTTTTATTTTAAAATCTGATTTTTTATTAGTTCATTTAAAAAAAAATATTTGCTAAAATTTGCCAAATGTAAAACAAAAAAAAATACATGGATATACATAAAAATAATCTTTTTGCACGCCTCATAAGCGAACTTACAGGATAATATGAGTACACATATATCAAGTAAAGTAATGTGTCAGGCATATAGAATATGTTTCTAAAACAATTATTTTGTTAAACATAGTAAATAATAAGATTAAAAATATTTTTTTCCAGACATCCATGTGTCTGTGTATATGGATCCATGTATGTGGCAGGGAAATCGATCGAAAAAATTGTACTGGAATATTTTTTTTATCTTCTAAAGTATCGCAAGGTGCACTTTCTCAATTGATTTTAGCGTTTAATTCTCTGTTATTTAATTATTATTTATAAAAAAACTAAAATATGACTACTTAGACATTTGTATTTTTTAACTATTAAATGAATATATGAGGCGTGCCATTTTGGATTAATTCCATTTATTTTTCCCTAAAAAATAGATTTTCTCGAATCCTGATGCAGAGAGTAAAGAGATTACAAGATTCAAATAGGCGATTGCAATTATAAAAGTGATTTATGAATGAGTCTTTACAATGTTCAAATTTTGTAGAAGATTATATGACTTCTTTTTAATGTTGAAGAAAGTATTCAAAAAGGTTTTTGGTATAAATGCAAACAAAAAATAAAAATATCTATTTATTAAATCCTCTCAAATCAACAGTGCAGCTGCCCTACTTCTTTCATTTCCACGATGAGTAGGAAATTTCTCTGTAGAGATTTCTGCAGGTACAATCGTTTCAATTTTGGGATCTGGTATCCTAAAAAGATAAAATGATAGTTAAATTATATTATTGTTATTTTACTAGTGTTTATTACTAGTTTACTAGTGTTTACTTAGTTTAGTTTACTAGTGTTTACTAGTGTTTAGTGTGTACATCAATACGACAATAATTGGAAACATTGGCTAAACTATGTCATAGGAGTATTTCGAAGTAACTATTAAATAAATCCTAGGATTGAAAAAAAATTAACACCATTCTTAAATATTGGTTCACTGACCAATAAGAGTGGTAAGAGTAAAAGTTTATACCGATGTGAGGGTCTTTAATTTGTGTATGATAGTTTAATCGATACATCTTGTCGAAGATCTTAAAAATTATAAATTGTCAAGTGACTAAACTATTGCATATTTTTGATAGAATTTTTACATGCAGACTATATATTATAAATCATATTTTTTATTACAATATATAATTGTATTGTGCCTACTTGTATTGATATAAAATATAAATTAAACTTACCTCCTTTCAATATTATTTAACTGATTTCGAGTTTTCCGAATTTTTAATAAATACGCAACATGACTTGCAAAAAATAAACCCATAGCTATCTTCTAATGTCGCGAATTCTTAAATTGTGACCAAATTATTAATATTTATGCAAATTATGTTATAATTTCACAAGATATCACTCCGATAATACATGTAACACCTGCCTCAAAGATAGCGGTAATTTTCACCGTCGTTTAACGCTTTTACTTGTCACTTTATATCTACCGCGTAAACTAACACACAATCAGAATAGCGAATAGTGTTAACTTGTCTATGGACCTTTAACTCGCGATAATTTTTACTGCTCGAGCTGTCATAGAGTTATCGCGAGTGAAAAGGCTGAGTTCAGAATATGTATCGGTGTTAAATCGAACATATCACCTTATCTCTCGCGATAAGTGAACTTAACACTAGTTCGGAATCAGCCTGCTGGTGTGATTTAAAAAACCGAGGATATTTGGTAAGTATAATGCACATTATTTACTAATAAGAATAAAAGACGTGGATGTTTTTCATTTCATGTATGACATTTTGTCTTACACTTGTTGTCTAAAGGTCAAGGAAACAATCAGTACAACATGCTAATTTTGGGATAAACAAATGTTGGTATCCATACTGTATATATATAATTTTTTTTGGCCAATCGGTTAAGGTATATCAAGACATACGAAAAACGAAACAAAAAGCTCTTGTACCCTCACCGCTCTACTTTAGGGAACAGTCAAGGTGTACGACGGTCTTCCGTTGGGTTCCAAACATTATTTCTTCTTTGTCTTTTATCTTGGCATTTTGACTTGCGATTGATGTTACAAACCATAGAATGTATACTCTTTCTGTAAATACTTTCGTCTAAATTCGTCGAACTGTTTCATAAGACGTTAAATAAAAATATATATTACTATCGATTTAGAATTAGCATGCATGCATTAGCAGCCTCGAGCATTCGTGTATATGTCTCGTCTCTAATGGTGTCAAGTGCGGTAGTTCTGAGTAGAGTCTAAACTCCCACCGCACGTATTGCACAATCGGAAGATGGCAACAAAGTCTTCGAATAGGTACGCTTTTCAACGTATCATGATATTTGTTCGAACAAAGACCGTTGCCAGACCATAGTCAGTCACACACGTCACAGTAGAATCTAATTTTGTCCAAAAACTAATTCACGCACTACAGGGTAAGTCAGAATGTTATGCAGGTTTTCAAAAATTTATTATGTGAAATATAATGAACATATAATATTGTGAGATATACTGTGTGAAAGGTAAACTCTCAAAGTTTAGTTTAGTGTAGTTTTTTTAAAAAAACACATCACAGATGTTCTATGTGAGCGCCTTTTGTTACACGACAGACATCAAGCGATATTCAATCTCCTGCCAAACTTTCTGCAGCATATCGCGGTCGATATCAGCAATGGCTTCTGTGATGCGAGCACGCAGTTCATCCAGTGTTGTTGGAAGTGGTGGTACGTAAACACGATCCTTTACAAAACCCCACATGAAGAAATCACACGGGGTTAGATCGGGTGAACGAGGGGGCCAATGAATGAATGAAAGCATAATCGGTGTGTTTTAAGGCTTGAACAAGTTGCAAGTGGTAGGGTTTCATCCGTAAACGTTTCCGGAGAATCCGGATGTCGTTGAACAGTAATTACGGAGTTGTTAACATGGTAATCAAGCACACAGAACGACTTCTGCTCGCCAGTCAGCGCCATTTTCTTTAACTGTTCTCCTGCTGACATATTTTGGGCGAACGCGGAATCAGTTTCAGGAAACTAAACTTTGAGAGTTTACCTTTCACACAGTGTATCTCACAATATTATATGTTCATTATATTTCACATAATAAATTTTTGAAAACCTGCATAACATTCTGACTTACCCTGTATTTTGGTTTGACGAAAGCTCCCGTCGAAACGATGAGCTGCGAACTCATCGGCATTAACGGGCCCATATGGTCCTCACTCTCGTGTTAGCATTTGTCAACTGCATTTTTTCGGCCTCCTCGGTATCGTCCATTCGAGTAGGTTGGAAGCGTCTGGGCCGAGGCGAAGGGCTGCGAACTTGAAGACTTGAAGGCGTCGAATCTCGTAGTCGACGCTAAATAACTTGGTAAACTTGATATAAGTTTGTTCGATTTTCCTGGGTTTATTCTATCTTTTTTAAACGATAGCGACGATGCCTCTCCGTACTCAAGAATGGTTTCGGTTGGTCGTGAATGGCATTCTTGTTTCTTGTTTACGATCTCTTTGCGGTCGGTGTTCTTTATTTTCCTATCGTCATTACAAATGTGTTTGTCTAGCGATTTAATTTTTTGGCATAAAAGTACGAGTTGACTAGAAACCCTCTTCTGCGTTTACCGTACCATCATACTCTACCACCACCACCTACCAACCACCATACTCTAGCTAGTTGGTGCAAGATGGTGAGTTTCAAATCGCGAAGTCCCCGCGCGCCAGTTTTCACCCCCGCGAAAAAAAGCTAAACGCCGCTGTCTTTATTTACTTTATGTTTTTTGGTATCAAAATAATAATAACGTATATTCGTACATCATAACAACGTCTAGACCCCAAACTAAGCATTGTGTTTTGGGTACCAAGCTAAGACACCACATACCATCGAGCTGAGTATCGAAGACCTGATTATTTTTTATTTATTTTATTTTTTATTTCCACTGCATTTGATCTGCTACACCACGGTTACGTTGTTGGTCGCAGAACTTAATTCTGTGGCCAATGATTATCGCCAACATCAAAATAGGTCTCCAAAATAGTATCTCCCTACTTATCATAACTTTTTTAAAACAATAAGGTTTCTACATAATTATCACGATTGTCTAAATGCTGTTTTTCGTTATTACTACGGAAGAATAATTCTTGTTTACCTAAAGAACACAACTGTATCGATTAATCTTAAGACTAATCTTAAAGACGACCGCTTAGCCTAGTGGGTAGCGACCCTGCCTACAAAGCTAGAGGTCCCGGGTTCGAATCCCAGATCGGGTCAGTATTTATATGATGAATATTAATACTGGTACCGGGTCTTGGTTGTTATATGTAGATGGTGTCTTTGCTTGGTACCCAAAGCACAAGTTAATGCTTAGTTTGGGGCCTAGACGTTGTGATGTATACGTTATTAATCTTATCAAAATTTCGCGATTTCGTTTTTCTTTTTGGTCGTGTACAGAAAATGAATTAATAATAAAGCGACGTTTAAATTCTTGTCGTCCCAAATTCATGCAACTCAACACAACTGCGAATATGTTTTTCAGTATAAATAATATTTTTTTGTGGAATTGGCAAGATTATTTAAATCCGTAAATCCAGTTTTACTCTAAACACTGCATGAATTAGAAAATGTTAAACTTGGAAAACAATACAGTTTATTTAACTTGCAGCTTTCGGTAAGCCAATTGTATTGTATACCTATTAATTTATTTTATTTTTTATTTTTTTGAAATGAAAATGTTTTGTAAAACCATATTTCCTTTTATAATGCATTAGTAAATTCGGTTTTAGCACAGCCTATTTCTAAAATTCTTTTTTTTTGACTAAAAGATTATTTTGGAAATTCGTTTGCAGGATTTAACAAGAAATCGATTGAACAACATTCTATTGATTTATGAGCCATATTTCGTTATTTACGTACCTACTTATCTATCTAACTTATTAACAAAATTGTACTTACGTACAAGAAATTTGTTTATTTGCAGAAACAATATAATTATTAACGGATATCACGGAAAGCTAAGCCAACCAGCAATCATTACCAAATTAGGTTCTCAAATTTTCATTCATTTGCACATCAGTGTAACATTAGTCAGCCAGAAGCCAATATAATTGTTTAGTTCGTTACATAGGTTCGTTCTTAAATACATGATAACTGGTTACATTACACTACATTAAGTAATAGACTTAATTACAACCAATCACGTACACCGAGACTAAACTATTGTAGCCAATAGCACGAAGCCGTTTCGTAATGAACAAATATATTTAATAGCCGTAGAATCTGCTAATAAAACTCGCTAAATGTGGAGTTCCTAGCTAAGTAATACGGCGCTGTAGGTACTTATGTCATTGTCATAGATTATACACTGTCATTATCGAATGTACCTTTGCGAGCCGAATATATAATGCTCAATCACAGACCAGTTGTCTGTGTGCTCAATTCACGGAGTGCGTTGCTTTCAATAAAATTGCGCTGTACGCGGGCGCTATTCCAATTTTGGTGGGTTACCTACCTATCGCGAAAGATTTGTTCGGCGACGCGGCTTGTATTGAAACCATGAACTAAAATGTACCTTATAGCAAATTGCATAAGGTTCATATTAACTATAACTAATGCAATTTGATTTTAAATAAGATATTTGTAGTATTATTAATGTTTATGGATTATGCCATTGCAAAAAGTAACTTGAAAAATTATATTACTATGAGCGACCGGCATTGCCACATACATATAACAACCAAGATCAATACCGATCAAGACCGATACCAGTATCAATATTCATCATATAAATACTGACCCGATCTGGGATTCGAACCCGGGACCTCCAGCTTCGTAGGCAGGGTCGCTACCCACTAGACTAAGCGGTCATCAAATACTGATCATATTCCAACTATACCACATTTCCACGGTACTCTAAATTAATTTTTTTTTTACATCTGAACCTTAATATATGTATAGAATGTTTACCTGAAAAAAATTTCCTTTTAGTGTGTACACGTAATATAATTTCATTAATTATATTTTCGACGGAGATTCAGAGAAAAACACTGAAAATGACAAGTAGATTAAATTACCTAACACAACGCAATGTAAGGAAAATCTCGTTTGTGGTGGCTATAAAATTCCCCTTAGAGATAAATTTAGATTTGACGTAGGTAGGGGAAAATCAATACTTAATAAATACTATCCTGAATAAATGGGTAAACACAGGCTTTATGTAGCATAATTCAATAAAATTCTGCTATTTTTCCAGTCTTATTTGTATTTTTTTAATATCTCACGAGGTTAGTGTTGAATAAAATTTTCAAGCGTAATTACGAAAAATATTTGTCATGGGGTCTGTATTAAATATTCAAGAAAATTAACAGTTTCATTTATTTCTCTGTAATAGTGTGCAGCGAAAAAACGAATATGGAATTGCCGTAGAGTTTTACTCTCGCAAACGGAACTCGCAACGTCGTAACAATCATGCTAAACGCAAAACATTGTCGTTCTTTACAAAAGTTCGTTGTGTACCTACAAAATTGCTAAATCGCAGAATAATTAAATAGTTATTTCTCAAAGATGTTACGATATACGACCATGTCTTGCACAACCTTCCTTGAGATAAATCATACTTGTAGTACCGGACCAGAAAGTGCACTGCAATTTTTTAGCAGACGTGCTCGAGCGGTCGAATATGTAATTTGAAAATGGAACGAACTCTTTTAAACCGGAACACTGATGACTAAAGAGATAACTCATCTAAGTTTTAATTAAATTTCGGACTGGCACGATAAAAAGAATGCGCCATTAAATGAATTTAGTAAATTTAAAAAAAAAGAAATCGACATTGAAACGCGGCGAATTGGCGGCGAAATTACCTAAACTATTTTATTATTATAATACAGTTGTAAATATAATTAGTTTATGTTAACTTTACCTATTCTAATTATTTAAAATGCGTTCTACGAGTGATAAGGACATTTTAACAGCACCTGAAATACAAAAAGCTGCAAAAGCTATTTATTATTGAAAATTGTTCACCACCGAAATACAAGCACAGGTACATGAAAACGTATGAAAAACCGGACTCTGTGATCGCGGCGGCAGTAATCTACTATAATATACTGTGACAAATGGATAAAAATACATAACACAATAGGCTAGTTGACTGTATTTTTTTTAAATTATTTTATATGAACGAGTTTTCGAAATAAACCTTAACAGTGAAAAAAAATTAAAAATTATATCATTATTAATAAAGTTATGAATATTTAAAATGTTTTGTTAGACAGAGACGGCAATACCGCACGGTGTACCTATGTTGTGACGTCAGGCCATTTAAAACTCAGAACAATTACCTCAAGTCATAGAAGGCATTCTTGTATTTACATATATTTGTTTCATTTTTCACATATTTTCGACATGGTGAATTTCAGTCTGAGTGAAAAAGATGTAATAATAATAATAATATCCGGGACATCCCACACAACGCTATCTAGTCCCAAAGTAAGCAAGTATTATGCTTGTATTATGGGGTACTAGACAACTGATATACATACTTAAATATTCTTTTTTTTTATAATACATACATATATAGATACTTTTACACCCAGACACGGAACAAATAGACTTGTTCATGCACACAAATATTTGTCCTAGGCGGGAATCGAACCCGCGACCCTCGGCTCCGCAGTTAGGGGCTCTAATAACAAATAATGTTAAATATCGATTTGCAAGAAACAGGCAGAGATAAAATTTTAATAGCTTATAATTTCCATATTCTTCAACCAAATATAATTTTGTTTATAAATTTTGTTATCGTATAAAGTCAATTTTTATATTGTATTGATGAATATAACATATTTATTAATAGCCAAAAACATTTTCTTATTAGTTGATTTTTTTTAGTGTACATCTTTATTCTTAATAGGTAAAGTAAGTGAAATTCATGCTAGCCCACCATAAAATTTAGGACAGAGGTGCGGTAGTGACACCATACCCTAATTAACGTATTACAATGACCTCTGTTACCCAAATAAAATATTAATCTGACCTTTAGCGTCCCAAAAGATATCGAGTAGTTTTCATGTAGTTACATACATAAAACCTTCTTGTGAATAGAATTACAAAATGTATGTCTGTCTATCGTGTTCTCAATTAAATGTTGTTTTAATTAAACTTAACGTTGAAACATAACATGAACACATAACCAGAGAAAAAAATTAGTAACCTATATTTTGAGTTCAGAACGTAAATGGCACAATCATCTACTAATGAGTATTCATATTTCCTACTAATATTATAAACGCGAAAGTTTGTATGTATGGATGTTTGTTGCTCTATCACGCAAAAACTACTAAATATATTTTAATGAAACTTTGCAATAATATAGCTTATACATCAGAATAACACATAGGATATAATTTACAAAGATAATAGCTTCTTGTCCGTGGCTTCGCTTGCGTGAATTACACAGTTGTATACTGATTTAAAAAAAAATTCACCAATAGAAAGCTACATTGTCAGCGAGTAACATAGGCAATATTTTATTTCTAAACTAGCTTTCCGGGGCGAGGTGGGGGAAGAAGTCGCTTATCGTTGAATGCGCGACCCGAACGTCCCGAACACGGGCAGACGTGTGAGGACCAGTGAGGACAGACGTCATTGACGGTTGTGTCCGTTTTGCGAATACTCGAGGCACTGGCGATTTGTTAAAAACGCACGTATCTATGTAATGTAATAGATCCATCCATCCATCAGCCCACATTCGTCCACTGCTGGACATAGGCCTCTCCCAAAGCACGCCACACTTCTCTGTCCTCAGGCATTTTCATCCAGCCACTACCGGCAGCCAGCTTTATATCGTCGGTCCAGCGAGCCGGCGGGCGTCCCACACTAACGTAATAGATACGTATGGTAAAAAAGGACTTTCTAGATAGTATAGAAGAATGGTTGATAGGGAAGAGGTAGGGTAAGGGGATAGAAGGGCAGGGGAGAGTAAGTGGGTGGAAAGGAGGAGGGGTAGTGGAGGAAATGAGAAGGGGAACGTTTCTGTAGTCCACCCGAGCGGAGCCGGATAGGAACGCTAGTATAGCTATCCAATATAAAATTATATTCCATCCAAATATTCCTTCCGCATTACCTTCCTAAATAACAACGAGCGCCATCTACCGCCACGCTCAACAAAAAACTGCGACGCCGTCGTCGCGACGTGGACGCATCAAAACAACAAAAATGGATCCCGTGCACTGAGCCTTATCGTATAAAAATTATTCAACATACTCAAACCAATCGAATCAAGTGAAAAACTAAAGAAGAGAAGCAAGACGCGTCCGCAGTAGAGTAAGACCTGGCAGCTCCTCCCGTGGTCAGTCCTTTTTCCTTTTCCCTTTTTTCCCCTATTCTGTTCTAACGTTTTTTCTTTCGCTTTCGGTTAAGGTAGAAACTTAACCAAGCCATCGTTTCCAAAATTTAGTAACCGACGACGACTTGGCAGCGTCTCGCAGCAGTGAAGATAGAGCTTCTCACACTTCAAAGCGATCTTCTTCTTCTTTTTATTTTCTTCTTCTTTTAAATTTATTTACTTTATGCCTAAGATACCTTTGGATGCAAAAAGTATGCGTTAAATATCACGTCCATACTAAATTAATTCAAATGCGATAAACCACGAAGAAAACGGGAACAGTTACCTAGTAGTAAAAACACTAAAATAAGATTTTTGAAAAAACGGATTTCTCAACTCAATAGACAATGCAAAAAATCATAATCTACGTCTAGTGACCTTATTATAACCGCATGGATAAAATCGGGAGCGGTAGCTAATTAATATTAACACTATATTTATAACAATTATTAAATAAATAACTAGAAACTTAAAACTAACGTTAACAAAAAAGCCCACCACGCAACTCTTCCCGCCCAAAAGTGCCCATCACGCTGGCGGCGGTACCGCGCTGAATGGCCAGCGGAATGCGCTGCGCAAGGAAAAAGCCGGAATGTCTTTCATACGGCAGCCTATTTGATGGGCAAAAATCCTCGCCTCCGAACACCAAGGTCCGGCTGTCTCAATGGCGACCGGCACAAAATCATAAGCCGACTTTAAACTGGCAAAACAATAACTAGTTTATTTAAAATCGTTTAAAATCAACGATCCGCTAATATAAATCTCGACTGTAGTCTTACGGTGAACTCTTCCATTTTCGTGAGCGTTTAATGAAAGAAAATTGCGGCCTTTGTCAGAAGCTTGTTATTTTTGCGCTTGAAAAGGTAGTACGAAAGTTACTATGCGAATGAATCTTTTGAGCGGAGAAAATTACTTTCTACAAGAAAAAGGTAGAATTTTAAAAGTACTGTTAGGTACTGATTAAAGAGGCAATTACATTTTCGGCTCTTTCGCTCTATGTAAGTGGAAGGTAGCCAAATTTTGTTAAACATTTTTAGTTAGGATATAATTATTGATTATGAATATTTGACCTATATTTTTATTTACGTAATGAGGTCTATTCATCCTCATCATCATCAGCCCATTTTACCCCACTGCAGGGGCTTAGACCTCCCCCAGGGGGAGGAGGGGGGTTTGGAACTTAAATCCACCACGCTACTCCACTGCGGGTTGGGGATTGTAACGACCGCCATCTATTGGCAGCGTCCGGGACCGACTGCTTAACGTGCTCTCCGAGGCACGGAGTCAGTGATAGTTAATGTACTTAAGTCAGAAAAACTCATTGGTACACGCCCGGATTCGAACCATGGCCCTATGGCCTTATAAATTTGAGACAGGTTCGTTGCGCTCTGGGCTATCACGACACGAATGAGGTCTATTGGTGATACCTAATATCTAGAAAAATTTTGGCTGGTTAGTAAAATCTCACCCTGTACATTATAAGGTTTGATGAAGTCCTCGGTCGTCTATTTTTCTGTTATTAAAAACAGATCAATCTCACAAATTTTTATATTTAAATTAATTATTTTGTAGAGTGATAAGTTTTTTCTCAATATTTTCTTACACTAAAATAACTCTAAATATTTCTGGAAACAAGCAATAATTGTTCTTTAATATTAGTAGAACAACAACAACAGGAAATTTATTTTTCTCTGAAAATTACATACGACAATACAAATGAATTCGCATATTTAGAAATATGAAGTAAAATAATCTTAGACAAACGAGATTGACTGCACTGATCTACTTTATTGTGCTAGTAACCGGCGCATCAGTGTCGTTATTTCAAAAAAATCCAATACGATTTTTTTAGTTTTTAAATTCATTATTATCATCACAAGCCCGTGTCTCTCCACTGTAGAATACAGGCCTCTCCAAATGCTTGCCACCACCAATATTTTCTGCCTTTCGCATCCAACTACCCTCGATAAGTGCTTCAGGTCATTTGTCCACGTGGTTTCGTCTCTTAAATTATTTGGATTGAATCATATGAGTGGAGTGTCGTGATAGCCCAAAGCACAACGAACCTGTCTTAAATTTATAAGGCCCCACAGGGCCATGGTTCGAATTCGGGCGTGTACCAATGAGTTTTTCTGACTTAAGTACACAATATCACTGGCACCGTGCTTCGGAGGGCACGTTAAGCAGTCGGTCCCGGACGCTGTCAATAGATGGCGGTCGTTACAGTTCCCAACCCGCTGTGGAGCAGCGTGGTGGACTTAAGCTCCAAGCCCCCCTCCTCACCCTGGGGGAGGCCTAAGCCCCTGCAGTGAGGTAAAAATGGGCTGATGATGATGATGATGATGAATCATATGAATTGTGAAAAATAGTGAAGGAACGTTCGCATACTTTATATTCATATAAATTTTGTTTTTACAAATGAAACGATGAGATTATTAAAATAAAAAATTTAATAACACATTATTAAAATGTAACTGTAGAGGTGAAATAATTACAAGTGAACTGAAATTCATCTTAAGTATTCGAAGTTGTTGGGTTTAGGTAATGAAACAGGTTCTCATATGAACACATCTTTACGTGATTAGTACGTACACTTCCAATCAAACTTTATGGTTGATCCGAACATACGCACAAGCCGCGTCGCAGTAACCAGTTTTAGGTGTAGCGGGACGCATATGACTGAACCTGCGCAAGCACGCATGAAGCGTTGTATTTCGATCCGCCATAAAGTTTGATTAGAACTATATACACCATGAAGATTTGAGCCAATTTAATTTTAGTCAATATTCGTTTCCAAAAAAATCAGCCAAGTGCGAGTTAGACTTACGACTTGACGGTTCCGTAGGTAACGGTATATATAACGTATTTCTAGCTATTCACCGCCAGATGTCACGAAAACGCGTGTCAGTTTAAATATACCAAAAATTATTTTTGCATGTGATTAAAGTGAAAATTAACGAATTTCGGAATTTCCCCATTACTCGTATTGTAAGGCCTTGATTTTCGCCAAATTTTATGATTCTAAGTCAACGGCAAGTACCTACTCTATAGATGTTTATTTGCTTGCGACATGCGGCATAAATGACCGTATTTTTTTATATTAAGTTAACTCCACGCGTTCTTGAGGACAATGATCTTCACAGACAGAGGGACAGACAGACGAACAGACAGACGGACAACAAAGTGATCTTATAAAAAATCTTTTTTCACTTATGAGGTATGGAACCTTAAAAAACAGACTCAGGTATACATTTGATTTAAAGTCATCATATCAATTAAATATTGTTTTAAGAACTCTATTTTTAACTAGTTTTAATATATTATTAATACTTTGTGTCGTGATAGTCCAAGCGCAGCGAGTCTGTTTCAAATTTATAAGGCCGTGAGGCCGTGGTTCGAATCCGGGCGTGTACCAATATGAGTTTTTCTGACTTAAGTACGTAACTATCACTAACTCCGTGCCTCGGAGAGCACGTTAAGCATTTGGTCTCGGTTGCTGTCAATAGATGACAGTCATTACAATCCACCAACCTGCACTGGAGCAGCGTGATGAATTTAAGCTCCAAGCCCCCTCTCCCTGGGGAGACCAAAGCCCCTCCAGTGGGGTACAATGGGCTGATGGAATGAAATGAAATGTAATATATTATTTCCATCACATTAACTGCCATTATAAAACAAATATAATTTGTCCTTCATTGTATAAAGGGAATATGAAATATGTGAACATCGAAAAATATATCGGTATAAAAATATTTATTGTTATTCACATAAAAACGATCATAAATTCAATGGATACGATAAATATAGCGACGAAAACTTACATCGGGCGTGTTTCCCCCAAAAATTTTATATCATTATTCTCGTCAACGAATAACACACGCAGTAAATTTTTTTGTCATGCCATCCGCCTCGGCATACTTTTAATGTCATTGCGGCCTATAATCTTAGATATGCTTAAAATAATAATAATAACACATACAGTCACAACAATGTCTAGGTACCAAATTAAGCATTAGCTTGTATTTTAGGTACCAAGTGAAGACACCACATACATATAACAACCAAGACCCGGTACCAGTATCAATATTCATCATATAAATACTGACCCGACCTGGGATTCGAACCCGGGACCTCCAGCTTCGTAGGCAGGGTCGCTGCCCACTAGGCTAAGCGGTCGTCAATGTAATGTAGAAAAATTTCTACGTTTTCTTTTTACACACCAGTGCAATTTCTTATACACATTAAGATTTATAAATGTTTGCAAAAAATTTCAGGATTTACATGTAACTATAGCACAACGATATTGTAGCGCTACGTAATTGATGAACTGTGGAGACACAACTATTGAACCTAAGGTTCAATTATATCTTTTCGCATTCGCATGCCACTGACTCCTATGTCATATTCACGATCCATTTCTATTTTATGCCAATGACGGCATGAGTCGATAAACGCGTCCATAATTATCGAAAAAGTTTGCGTGATCGGTCAAGAAGCTGTTCAAATAATAGCAGGGTGTCGAACGGGGAATCCCCTGCTTTACTGAGATATCAGAGCACACAATGAGGCAAGTGGGGTGGACTTCGGAACAATGGTTATTCCCCCAATTTTATTGGGCAACGATATGACATATAAACAACAGCCGGCTCACTCCACGTCAAATGGTCATTGCGACTACAAAAATAATTGTAAATAAACTGAACGTCCGTCCATTGTACGCTATGGATCTGAATATACGGGGTGTTCGGCTGAACGTGGTCCAAACTTAGATAATGTGTAGACCTTACCGAACTAAACAAAAAGTTTCAAGTGAGCAGGTGGCGCATAGGTAACAACAGTTACCGAGAAAAACATGTTTGAAGTTGAACTATGTTCAGCCGAATACCCAATACTATATTGCGCTTTCGGCTGAACGTCGTCCAAACTTACAGAGCGTGTACAGCTTACTGAACTGAACAAAAAGTTTCAAGTGAGCAGATGACGCAAACTAACAGTTACTGAGAAAAAACATGTTTGAAATTGAACTACGTTCAGACGAACACCCCATAATATATTGCGTTTTTGGCTGAACGTAGTCCAAATTTTTAGAGCGCGTACAGATTACTGAACTATACAAAAGATTTCAAGTGTTTAAGTTAAATTTTTAATTTTTTTTTTTAAATTATTATTGACTTGAATTTTTTGTTTAGTTCGGTAAGCTCTACACGCCCTATAAGTTTGGACTACCTACGTTCAACAGAACACCAGGTATAGACGCCTATTAACCAAATACTCAAGTTTTCTATTTACAGCATAAATAACAACGGCGAGTCCCCATACATGTGGTGTACCTGAATTTATTTTAAGTTGTGAAATTATAACAAAAATTTCTTTGTGTTAAAGACACTAGTTAAAGAACATATAGCTTACTAATTTCCCTGTACAACTTGACCCTGATTAGATAATTACTAAAATGTTCGAGGAGAAGTTCTTTATCCGCAACACTGTAAACTTCATATTATCTGTCAAATACCACACTAGATTCTACTGTTGTTGTGTTATAGCAGTAAAAAACTTAAACATGATTTACTATTTTTCAATGCCACATCTAGGAATTTTTAAAATCAAACAATCAAACGTCTAACTATTGGTAAAGGTTTCATAATTTTATAATCCAAGGTACGAACTTGCCATCCATCTTTCTCTACGCGATAGATTTCAACATCCTGGCGTGCTACTTTGAGTCTCTTTGTTAGCAATAGGGCCAAAGAATGTAGTTAACGCGCTGGCTATGCTAGCAATACCCTCTCGATGGATTCTCGGTAAACGAAACGAACCTTTCTTTCATACAGAAGCTTGCTTTAACCAATTGTGTACTTCATACGATTCAGACTGTCCAGGAATTGATCTCAGTATAGTCTATTCGCCCCAGAGTCCCACCTTTGTTTCGGTCGGGGACACACATTTTCACAAGCAAGCATTTGTCACGATATTGCCTTGCCAAGTCAAATTAGGACACTGATATTGTACCACAAAGTGCATAAGTTATATCACACACGTGAATACTCGAAAGAACTTCAGACACACTGATCTTAGTTTGACTATTAAGGGGATAGTCTTTCTCTCCGCGGCTTCGGATTGGCATCGTTATCTGCGTTTCAATCGCTCTTCTCCGACCTGTTCCTGAGAGACAGAGCTGACAAAAGCAAATTCCCAAAAATACCTATAAAATACCTGTCGAAACAGCTTGCGGGCCGTGACTGTTTCCACCCCTGAAATGTCTATGAATTGGACAAAAAAGTAGGGTCCTTAAGAAAAAATGTCTCTAGGGCGGTACGTGTTCTTTTTATTTTCAAAATCGCATTAATACCGAATTTACGGCTTATTATTTTCAAAAACAAAGAACCGACGAAAATCATGTTTTTCAGGAGTTTATTCTAAAACAACTAAACAAGATATTAAAAAAAAACAAAGAAAAAATATACCGCCCTGTGACAGTATTCTTCCTATTACATATATTTTTTCTGTAAATATTGATATAGAAATATAGAGAAAAATAGACACGGGCTAAATCGTCTTTTTTGTATGAAAAGCCTACCCCCTTCATCATCATCATCAGCCCGTGTCTCTCCACTGCAGGATATAGGCCTCTCCCAAGGCTCGCCACCACACACGGTCCTCCGCCTTTCGCATCCAACTACCCCCGGTATGGTGCTTCAGGTCATCTGTCCACCTGGCCGCGGGGCGTCCAACGCTTCGCTTTCCGGTACGTGGCCTCCATTCGAGAACTCGTCTACCCCATCGGTTATCCGTTCTACGGCAAATATGACCGGCCCATTGCCACTTCAGCTTGCTGATCGCTTCGGCTATGTCGATAACTTTAGTTCTTTGACGGATTTCAGTGTTTCTGATTTTATCCATCAAAGAAACACCGAGCATAGCCCGCTCCATAGCACGCTGAGCGACTTTGAATTTATGGAATTTGCCCCCTTAAACAGTTCAAATTAAGAGGTCATACAATTTTACAATTTTATTTATATCAAATTATCTTGGATGTGTTTAAAATGTAATAATAATAATAATACATGGGACATCCCACGCAGCGCCATCTAGTTCCAAAATAAGCAACCATTGCGCTTGTATTATGGATACTAGAAAATTAATATACATACTTAAATATTCTTTATAATATATACATACATAGATATTTTACATCCATACACGGAACAAATAAACATGTGCATGCACACAAATATTTGTCCCGGGCGGGATTCGAACCCGCGACCTTTGGTTCTGCAACTAGAGTTTCTAACAACTCAGTCCGTCAAAAAGTGACAGTCAAACACGCGAGCCAACCAGTCGTTCTCACTTAAACCATAGTCATTTTTTAAACATTCACTCGCACACTAAATACCCTACATTTTATACGCAACATTCTACTAGTATACAAATCCGGTTCGTAGGCTTGTCTATTATATGTTCTCATATCGAAGTTCAGTAGAACATCCGGCCGGATATTCGAGTATAAAATTACCGAGTATCCGGGACTCGGCTATCCGATCAAACCATTATCCTGTATACACCACTAGTGTTTTAAGGCGGAGTGAGCCGTCTGTTGTTTCCCAGGACGTGATATCGATCAGCATGACTGATGGGTTTTCGTTAAGCGACATGAATATATAATTCATCACCCAACTTTGGCTTCGCTTGTACTGAAATCGGTTTTTACAGCTAACATTATTGCTTCAAGAAAATATTAAAATGGGACCTAGACCTTGTTGTGATTGTGTGTGTTATTATTATTATTATTATTATTATTGCGAAAAAAAACATAATCGCGTTCACAATGTATGATGAATCTATTCCGATACATTCACTACAACGTGGAAGCACACGAGGTAGGTAAAGAAAGGTCTAAACCATAGAGTAAATTAATTTGACAACAGCGTCTGGTTTTAATAGTCATAAATGTCACTTCACAGTATCGAAGCGAAGCTTATCGAAGTGACGTTACGTAATATCGCGGGGTTGAAACCGGCGCGCGGGGATCTTGCGCATTGAAACTCTGACTAAAACTCACCATCATATACCAGCTAGCTATAGTATGAGTGGTTAGACAGTAAACGCAGAAGAGGGCTTTTAGTCAATTCATACCTTTATGGTGTAAATACCCTTCCTTTATGATTTGGCACGCCAGTGTAAACTGAATATATAGATTATAGCTCAGTTTCCCCGAATCGCCCGAATGCTAAATTGTTCGTGGCTCGGTACAGTAATGTCGCATATACAGGGTCGATGCATGTCCAATTTTCAGTCGAGTCAAAATATAGGACGACAATGATCTCTTGTCATGTACTGTTTTTAGGATTGATAATAATAATATATTTATCTTATACAAGCGAGCATAGTTAAACTAATAATTACAAATGTCAACAAAATAAAATAAATCACAAAAACGTAGGTAAAGTGAAAAATGTCAATAAAAACAAAGCACACAAAATAAATAAAATCAGAATTACAAAATAATTTAAAATCTAGACTTATAATATTATAAAGCTGAAGAGTTTGTTTGTTTGTATGTTTGTTTGAACGCTCAAATCTCAGGAACTACTGGTTCGAATTGAGAAATTCTTTTTGTGTTGGATAGTCCTTTTATTGAGGAAAGCTATAGGCTACATTTTTTGTTTGTTTGTTTGAACGCGCTATAATAAATAATCAAGGGTTGCGTAGCCAAATCTCAAAAACCGAAAACATTATAATTTTGTCCGTCCGTCTGTTACAGCATAGCTATTTCACTCAGAGACAATCATCACTATAATTAAAAACGAAATTTAGAAGGTAGGTGTAACTTGTGAACCGCTATTCAATGGTGTACAAAATTTACAATCCCAGCACATTTAACGTGGAAAATACTTATAGATAGGTCATTAAAAAAGATATGCAGGTTCCATAATTACTTTTTTTTTAATTTATGTCAATAGTTGTTGAGATATGAGGTTCTAAATTGTCGTTCTTTACAAAAGTTCGTTGTGTACCTACAAAATTGCTAAATCGCAGAATAATTAAATAGTTATTTCTCAAAGATGTTACGATATACGACCATGTCTTGCACAACCTTCCTTGAGATAAATCATACTTGTAGTACCGGACCAGAAAGTGCACTGCAATTTTTTAGCAGACGTGCTCGAGCGGTCGAATATGTAATTTGAAAATGGAACGAACTCTTTTAAACCGGAACACTGATGACTAAAGAGATAACTCATCTAAGTTTTAATTAAATTTCGGACTGGCACGATAAAAAGAATGCGCCATTAAATGAATTTAGTAAATTTAAAAAAAAAGAAATCGACATTGAAACGCGGCGAATTGGCGGCGAAATTACCTAAACTATTTTATTATTATAATACAGTTGTAAATATAATTAGTTTATGTTAACTTTACCTATTCTAATTATTTAAAATGCGTTCTACGAGTGATAAGGACATTTTAACAGCACCTGAAATACAAAAAGCTGCAAAAGCTATTTATTATTGAAAATTGTTCACCACCGAAATACAAGCACAGGTACATGAAAACGTATGAAAAACCGGACTCTGTGATCGCGGCGGCAGTAATCTACTATAATATACTGTGACAAATGGATAAAAATACATAACACAATAGGCTAGTTGACTGTATTTTTTTTAAATTATTTTATATGAACGAGTTTTCGAAATAAACCTTAACAGTGAAAAAAAATTAAAAATTATATCATTATTAATAAAGTTATGAATATTTAAAATGTTTTGTTAGACAGAGACGGCAATACCGCACGGTGTACCTATGTTGTGACGTCAGGCCATTTAAAACTCAGAACAATTACCTCAAGTCATAGAAGGCATTCTTGTATTTACATATATTTGTTTCATTTTTCACATATTTTCGACATGGTGAATTTCAGTCTGAGTGAAAAAGATGTAATAATAATAATAATATCCGGGACATCCCACACAACGCTATCTAGTCCCAAAGTAAGCAAGTATTATGCTTGTATTATGGGGTACTAGACAACTGATATACATACTTAAATATTCTTTTTTTTTATAATACATACATATATAGATACTTTTACACCCAGACACGGAACAAATAGACTTGTTCATGCACACAAATATTTGTCCTAGGCGGGAATCGAACCCGCGACCCTCGGCTCCGCAGTTAGGGGCTCTAATAACAAATAATGTTAAATATCGATTTGCAAGAAACAGGCAGAGATAAAATTTTAATAGCTTATAATTTCCATATTCTTCAACCAAATATAATTTTGTTTATAAATTTTGTTATCGTATAAAGTCAATTTTTATATTGTATTGATGAATATAACATATTTATTAATAGCCAAAAACATTTTCTTATTAGTTGATTTTTTTTAGTGTACATCTTTATTCTTAATAGGTAAAGTAAGTGAAATTCATGCTAGCCCACCATAAAATTTAGGACAGAGGTGCGGTAGTGACACCATACCCTAATTAACGTATTACAATGACCTCTGTTACCCAAATAAAATATTAATCTGACCTTTAGCGTCCCAAAAGATATCGAGTAGTTTTCATGTAGTTACATACATAAAACCTTCTTGTGAATAGAATTACAAAATGTATGTCTGTCTATCGTGTTCTCAATTAAATGTTGTTTTAATTAAACTTAACGTTGAAACATAACATGAACACATAACCAGAGAAAAAAATTAGTAACCTATATTTTGAGTTCAGAACGTAAATGGCACAATCATCTACTAATGAGTATTCATATTTCCTACTAATATTATAAACGCGAAAGTTTGTATGTATGGATGTTTGTTGCTCTATCACGCAAAAACTACTAAATATATTTTAATGAAACTTTGCAATAATATAGCTTATACATCAGAATAACACATAGGATATAATTTACAAAGATAATAGCTTCTTGTCCGTGGCTTCGCTTGCGTGAATTACACAGTTGTATACTGATTTAAAAAAAAATTCACCAATAGAAAGCTACATTGTCAGCGAGTAACATAGGCAATATTTTATTTCTAAACTAGCTTTCCGGGGCGAGGTGGGGGAAGAAGTCGCTTATCGTTGAATGCGCGACCCGAACGTCCCGAACACGGGCAGACGTGTGAGGACCAGTGAGGACAGACGTCATTGACGGTTGTGTCCGTTTTGCGAATACTCGAGGCACTGGCGATTTGTTAAAAACGCACGTATCTATGTAATGTAATAGATCCATCCATCCATCAGCCCACATTCGTCCACTGCTGGACATAGGCCTCTCCCAAAGCACGCCACACTTCTCTGTCCTCAGGCATTTTCATCCAGCCACTACCGGCAGCCAGCTTTATATCGTCGGTCCAGCGAGCCGGCGGGCGTCCCACACTAACGTAATAGATACGTATGGTAAAAAAGGACTTTCTAGATAGTATAGAAGAATGGTTGATAGGGAAGAGGTAGGGTAAGGGGATAGAAGGGCAGGGGAGAGTAAGTGGGTGGAAAGGAGGAGGGGTAGTGGAGGAAATGAGAAGGGGAACGTTTCTGTAGTCCACCCGAGCGGAGCCGGATAGGAACGCTAGTATAGCTATCCAATATAAAATTATATTCCATCCAAATATTCCTTCCGCATTACCTTCCTAAATAACAACGAGCGCCATCTACCGCCACGCTCAACAAAAAACTGCGACGCCGTCGTCGCGACGTGGACGCATCAAAACAACAAAAATGGATCCCGTGCACTGAGCCTTATCGTATAAAAATTATTCAACATACTCAAACCAATCGAATCAAGTGAAAAACTAAAGAAGAGAAGCAAGACGCGTCCGCAGTAGAGTAAGACCTGGCAGCTCCTCCCGTGGTCAGTCCTTTTTCCTTTTCCCTTTTTTCCCCTATTCTGTTCTAACGTTTTTTCTTTCGCTTTCGGTTAAGGTAGAAACTTAACCAAGCCATCGTTTCCAAAATTTAGTAACCGACGACGACTTGGCAGCGTCTCGCAGCAGTGAAGATAGAGCTTCTCACACTTCAAAGCGATCTTCTTCTTCTTTTTATTTTCTTCTTCTTTTAAATTTATTTACTTTATGCCTAAGATACCTTTGGATGCAAAAAGTATGCGTTAAATATCACGTCCATACTAAATTAATTCAAATGCGATAAACCACGAAGAAAACGGGAACAGTTACCTAGTAGTAAAAACACTAAAATAAGATTTTTGAAAAAACGGATTTCTCAACTCAATAGACAATGCAAAAAATCATAATCTACGTCTAGTGACCTTATTATAACCGCATGGATAAAATCGGGAGCGGTAGCTAATTAATATTAACACTATATTTATAACAATTATTAAATAAATAACTAGAAACTTAAAACTAACGTTAACAAAAAAGCCCACCACGCAACTCTTCCCGCCCAAAAGTGCCCATCACGCTGGCGGCGGTACCGCGCTGAATGGCCAGCGGAATGCGCTGCGCAAGGAAAAAGCCGGAATGTCTTTCATACGGCAGCCTATTTGATGGGCAAAAATCCTCGCCTCCGAACACCAAGGTCCGGCTGTCTCAATGGCGACCGGCACAAAATCATAAGCCGACTTTAAACTGGCAAAACAATAACTAGTTTATTTAAAATCGTTTAAAATCAACGATCCGCTAATATAAATCTCGACTGTAGTCTTACGGTGAACTCTTCCATTTTCGTGAGCGTTTAATGAAAGAAAATTGCGGCCTTTGTCAGAAGCTTGTTATTTTTGCGCTTGAAAAGGTAGTACGAAAGTTACTATGCGAATGAATCTTTTGAGCGGAGAAAATTACTTTCTACAAGAAAAAGGTAGAATTTTAAAAGTACTGTTAGGTACTGATTAAAGAGGCAATTACATTTTCGGCTCTTTCGCTCTATGTAAGTGGAAGGTAGCCAAATTTTGTTAAACATTTTTAGTTAGGATATAATTATTGATTATGAATATTTGACCTATATTTTTATTTACGTAATGAGGTCTATTCATCCTCATCATCATCAGCCCATTTTACCCCACTGCAGGGGCTTAGACCTCCCCCAGGGGGAGGAGGGGGGTTTGGAACTTAAATCCACCACGCTACTCCACTGCGGGTTGGGGATTGTAACGACCGCCATCTATTGGCAGCGTCCGGGACCGACTGCTTAACGTGCTCTCCGAGGCACGGAGTCAGTGATAGTTAATGTACTTAAGTCAGAAAAACTCATTGGTACACGCCCGGATTCGAACCATGGCCCTATGGCCTTATAAATTTGAGACAGGTTCGTTGCGCTCTGGGCTATCACGACACGAATGAGGTCTATTGGTGATACCTAATATCTAGAAAAATTTTGGCTGGTTAGTAAAATCTCACCCTGTACATTATAAGGTTTGATGAAGTCCTCGGTCGTCTATTTTTCTGTTATTAAAAACAGATCAATCTCACAAATTTTTATATTTAAATTAATTATTTTGTAGAGTGATAAGTTTTTTCTCAATATTTTCTTACACTAAAATAACTCTAAATATTTCTGGAAACAAGCAATAATTGTTCTTTAATATTAGTAGAACAACAACAACAGGAAATTTATTTTTCTCTGAAAATTACATACGACAATACAAATGAATTCGCATATTTAGAAATATGAAGTAAAATAATCTTAGACAAACGAGATTGACTGCACTGATCTACTTTATTGTGCTAGTAACCGGCGCATCAGTGTCGTTATTTCAAAAAAATCCAATACGATTTTTTTAGTTTTTAAATTCATTATTATCATCACAAGCCCGTGTCTCTCCACTGTAGAATACAGGCCTCTCCAAATGCTTGCCACCACCAATATTTTCTGCCTTTCGCATCCAACTACCCTCGATAAGTGCTTCAGGTCATTTGTCCACGTGGTTTCGTCTCTTAAATTATTTGGATTGAATCATATGAGTGGAGTGTCGTGATAGCCCAAAGCACAACGAACCTGTCTTAAATTTATAAGGCCCCACAGGGCCATGGTTCGAATTCGGGCGTGTACCAATGAGTTTTTCTGACTTAAGTACACAATATCACTGGCACCGTGCTTCGGAGGGCACGTTAAGCAGTCGGTCCCGGACGCTGTCAATAGATGGCGGTCGTTACAGTTCCCAACCCGCTGTGGAGCAGCGTGGTGGACTTAAGCTCCAAGCCCCCCTCCTCACCCTGGGGGAGGCCTAAGCCCCTGCAGTGAGGTAAAAATGGGCTGATGATGATGATGATGATGAATCATATGAATTGTGAAAAATAGTGAAGGAACGTTCGCATACTTTATATTCATATAAATTTTGTTTTTACAAATGAAACGATGAGATTATTAAAATAAAAAATTTAATAACACATTATTAAAATGTAACTGTAGAGGTGAAATAATTACAAGTGAACTGAAATTCATCTTAAGTATTCGAAGTTGTTGGGTTTAGGTAATGAAACAGGTTCTCATATGAACACATCTTTACGTGATTAGTACGTACACTTCCAATCAAACTTTATGGTTGATCCGAACATACGCACAAGCCGCGTCGCAGTAACCAGTTTTAGGTGTAGCGGGACGCATATGACTGAACCTGCGCAAGCACGCATGAAGCGTTGTATTTCGATCCGCCATAAAGTTTGATTAGAACTATATACACCATGAAGATTTGAGCCAATTTAATTTTAGTCAATATTCGTTTCCAAAAAAATCAGCCAAGTGCGAGTTAGACTTACGACTTGACGGTTCCGTAGGTAACGGTATATATAACGTATTTCTAGCTATTCACCGCCAGATGTCACGAAAACGCGTGTCAGTTTAAATATACCAAAAATTATTTTTGCATGTGATTAAAGTGAAAATTAACGAATTTCGGAATTTCCCCATTACTCGTATTGTAAGGCCTTGATTTTCGCCAAATTTTATGATTCTAAGTCAACGGCAAGTACCTACTCTATAGATGTTTATTTGCTTGCGACATGCGGCATAAATGACCGTATTTTTTTATATTAAGTTAACTCCACGCGTTCTTGAGGACAATGATCTTCACAGACAGAGGGACAGACAGACGAACAGACAGACGGACAACAAAGTGATCTTATAAAAAATCTTTTTTCACTTATGAGGTATGGAACCTTAAAAAACAGACTCAGGTATACATTTGATTTAAAGTCATCATATCAATTAAATATTGTTTTAAGAACTCTATTTTTAACTAGTTTTAATATATTATTAATACTTTGTGTCGTGATAGTCCAAGCGCAGCGAGTCTGTTTCAAATTTATAAGGCCGTGAGGCCGTGGTTCGAATCCGGGCGTGTACCAATATGAGTTTTTCTGACTTAAGTACGTAACTATCACTAACTCCGTGCCTCGGAGAGCACGTTAAGCATTTGGTCTCGGTTGCTGTCAATAGATGACAGTCATTACAATCCACCAACCTGCACTGGAGCAGCGTGATGAATTTAAGCTCCAAGCCCCCTCTCCCTGGGGAGACCAAAGCCCCTCCAGTGGGGTACAATGGGCTGATGGAATGAAATGAAATGTAATATATTATTTCCATCACATTAACTGCCATTATAAAACAAATATAATTTGTCCTTCATTGTATAAAGGGAATATGAAATATGTGAACATCGAAAAATATATCGGTATAAAAATATTTATTGTTATTCACATAAAAACGATCATAAATTCAATGGATACGATAAATATAGCGACGAAAACTTACATCGGGCGTGTTTCCCCCAAAAATTTTATATCATTATTCTCGTCAACGAATAACACACGCAGTAAATTTTTTTGTCATGCCATCCGCCTCGGCATACTTTTAATGTCATTGCGGCCTATAATCTTAGATATGCTTAAAATAATAATAATAACACATACAGTCACAACAATGTCTAGGTACCAAATTAAGCATTAGCTTGTATTTTAGGTACCAAGTGAAGACACCACATACATATAACAACCAAGACCCGGTACCAGTATCAATATTCATCATATAAATACTGACCCGACCTGGGATTCGAACCCGGGACCTCCAGCTTCGTAGGCAGGGTCGCTGCCCACTAGGCTAAGCGGTCGTCAATGTAATGTAGAAAAATTTCTACGTTTTCTTTTTACACACCAGTGCAATTTCTTATACACATTAAGATTTATAAATGTTTGCAAAAAATTTCAGGATTTACATGTAACTATAGCACAACGATATTGTAGCGCTACGTAATTGATGAACTGTGGAGACACAACTATTGAACCTAAGGTTCAATTATATCTTTTCGCATTCGCATGCCACTGACTCCTATGTCATATTCACGATCCATTTCTATTTTATGCCAATGACGGCATGAGTCGATAAACGCGTCCATAATTATCGAAAAAGTTTGCGTGATCGGTCAAGAAGCTGTTCAAATAATAGCAGGGTGTCGAACGGGGAATCCCCTGCTTTACTGAGATATCAGAGCACACAATGAGGCAAGTGGGGTGGACTTCGGAACAATGGTTATTCCCCCAATTTTATTGGGCAACGATATGACATATAAACAACAGCCGGCTCACTCCACGTCAAATGGTCATTGCGACTACAAAAATAATTGTAAATAAACTGAACGTCCGTCCATTGTACGCTATGGATCTGAATATACGGGGTGTTCGGCTGAACGTGGTCCAAACTTAGATAATGTGTAGACCTTACCGAACTAAACAAAAAGTTTCAAGTGAGCAGGTGGCGCATAGGTAACAACAGTTACCGAGAAAAACATGTTTGAAGTTGAACTATGTTCAGCCGAATACCCAATACTATATTGCGCTTTCGGCTGAACGTCGTCCAAACTTACAGAGCGTGTACAGCTTACTGAACTGAACAAAAAGTTTCAAGTGAGCAGATGACGCAAACTAACAGTTACTGAGAAAAAACATGTTTGAAATTGAACTACGTTCAGACGAACACCCCATAATATATTGCGTTTTTGGCTGAACGTAGTCCAAATTTTTAGAGCGCGTACAGATTACTGAACTATACAAAAGATTTCAAGTGTTTAAGTTAAATTTTTAATTTTTTTTTTTAAATTATTATTGACTTGAATTTTTTGTTTAGTTCGGTAAGCTCTACACGCCCTATAAGTTTGGACTACCTACGTTCAACAGAACACCAGGTATAGACGCCTATTAACCAAATACTCAAGTTTTCTATTTACAGCATAAATAACAACGGCGAGTCCCCATACATGTGGTGTACCTGAATTTATTTTAAGTTGTGAAATTATAACAAAAATTTCTTTGTGTTAAAGACACTAGTTAAAGAACATATAGCTTACTAATTTCCCTGTACAACTTGACCCTGATTAGATAATTACTAAAATGTTCGAGGAGAAGTTCTTTATCCGCAACACTGTAAACTTCATATTATCTGTCAAATACCACACTAGATTCTACTGTTGTTGTGTTATAGCAGTAAAAAACTTAAACATGATTTACTATTTTTCAATGCCACATCTAGGAATTTTTAAAATCAAACAATCAAACGTCTAACTATTGGTAAAGGTTTCATAATTTTATAATCCAAGGTACGAACTTGCCATCCATCTTTCTCTACGCGATAGATTTCAACATCCTGGCGTGCTACTTTGAGTCTCTTTGTTAGCAATAGGGCCAAAGAATGTAGTTAACGCGCTGGCTATGCTAGCAATACCCTCTCGATGGATTCTCGGTAAACGAAACGAACCTTTCTTTCATACAGAAGCTTGCTTTAACCAATTGTGTACTTCATACGATTCAGACTGTCCAGGAATTGATCTCAGTATAGTCTATTCGCCCCAGAGTCCCACCTTTGTTTCGGTCGGGGACACACATTTTCACAAGCAAGCATTTGTCACGATATTGCCTTGCCAAGTCAAATTAGGACACTGATATTGTACCACAAAGTGCATAAGTTATATCACACACGTGAATACTCGAAAGAACTTCAGACACACTGATCTTAGTTTGACTATTAAGGGGATAGTCTTTCTCTCCGCGGCTTCGGATTGGCATCGTTATCTGCGTTTCAATCGCTCTTCTCCGACCTGTTCCTGAGAGACAGAGCTGACAAAAGCAAATTCCCAAAAATACCTATAAAATACCTGTCGAAACAGCTTGCGGGCCGTGACTGTTTCCACCCCTGAAATGTCTATGAATTGGACAAAAAAGTAGGGTCCTTAAGAAAAAATGTCTCTAGGGCGGTACGTGTTCTTTTTATTTTCAAAATCGCATTAATACCGAATTTACGGCTTATTATTTTCAAAAACAAAGAACCGACGAAAATCATGTTTTTCAGGAGTTTATTCTAAAACAACTAAACAAGATATTAAAAAAAAACAAAGAAAAAATATACCGCCCTGTGACAGTATTCTTCCTATTACATATATTTTTTCTGTAAATATTGATATAGAAATATAGAGAAAAATAGACACGGGCTAAATCGTCTTTTTTGTATGAAAAGCCTACCCCCTTCATCATCATCATCAGCCCGTGTCTCTCCACTGCAGGATATAGGCCTCTCCCAAGGCTCGCCACCACACACGGTCCTCCGCCTTTCGCATCCAACTACCCCCGGTATGGTGCTTCAGGTCATCTGTCCACCTGGCCGCGGGGCGTCCAACGCTTCGCTTTCCGGTACGTGGCCTCCATTCGAGAACTCGTCTACCCCATCGGTTATCCGTTCTACGGCAAATATGACCGGCCCATTGCCACTTCAGCTTGCTGATCGCTTCGGCTATGTCGATAACTTTAGTTCTTTGACGGATTTCAGTGTTTCTGATTTTATCCATCAAAGAAACACCGAGCATAGCCCGCTCCATAGCACGCTGAGCGACTTTGAATTTATGGAATTTGCCCCCTTAAACAGTTCAAATTAAGAGGTCATACAATTTTACAATTTTATTTATATCAAATTATCTTGGATGTGTTTAAAATGTAATAATAATAATAATACATGGGACATCCCACGCAGCGCCATCTAGTTCCAAAATAAGCAACCATTGCGCTTGTATTATGGATACTAGAAAATTAATATACATACTTAAATATTCTTTATAATATATACATACATAGATATTTTACATCCATACACGGAACAAATAAACATGTGCATGCACACAAATATTTGTCCCGGGCGGGATTCGAACCCGCGACCTTTGGTTCTGCAACTAGAGTTTCTAACAACTCAGTCCGTCAAAAAGTGACAGTCAAACACGCGAGCCAACCAGTCGTTCTCACTTAAACCATAGTCATTTTTTAAACATTCACTCGCACACTAAATACCCTACATTTTATACGCAACATTCTACTAGTATACAAATCCGGTTCGTAGGCTTGTCTATTATATGTTCTCATATCGAAGTTCAGTAGAACATCCGGCCGGATATTCGAGTATAAAATTACCGAGTATCCGGGACTCGGCTATCCGATCAAACCATTATCCTGTATACACCACTAGTGTTTTAAGGCGGAGTGAGCCGTCTGTTGTTTCCCAGGACGTGATATCGATCAGCATGACTGATGGGTTTTCGTTAAGCGACATGAATATATAATTCATCACCCAACTTTGGCTTCGCTTGTACTGAAATCGGTTTTTACAGCTAACATTATTGCTTCAAGAAAATATTAAAATGGGACCTAGACCTTGTTGTGATTGTGTGTGTTATTATTATTATTATTATTATTATTGCGAAAAAAAACATAATCGCGTTCACAATGTATGATGAATCTATTCCGATACATTCACTACAACGTGGAAGCACACGAGGTAGGTAAAGAAAGGTCTAAACCATAGAGTAAATTAATTTGACAACAGCGTCTGGTTTTAATAGTCATAAATGTCACTTCACAGTATCGAAGCGAAGCTTATCGAAGTGACGTTACGTAATATCGCGGGGTTGAAACCGGCGCGCGGGGATCTTGCGCATTGAAACTCTGACTAAAACTCACCATCATATACCAGCTAGCTATAGTATGAGTGGTTAGACAGTAAACGCAGAAGAGGGCTTTTAGTCAATTCATACCTTTATGGTGTAAATACCCTTCCTTTATGATTTGGCACGCCAGTGTAAACTGAATATATAGATTATAGCTCAGTTTCCCCGAATCGCCCGAATGCTAAATTGTTCGTGGCTCGGTACAGTAATGTCGCATATACAGGGTCGATGCATGTCCAATTTTCAGTCGAGTCAAAATATAGGACGACAATGATCTCTTGTCATGTACTGTTTTTAGGATTGATAATAATAATATATTTATCTTATACAAGCGAGCATAGTTAAACTAATAATTACAAATGTCAACAAAATAAAATAAATCACAAAAACGTAGGTAAAGTGAAAAATGTCAATAAAAACAAAGCACACAAAATAAATAAAATCAGAATTACAAAATAATTTAAAATCTAGACTTATAATATTATAAAGCTGAAGAGTTTGTTTGTTTGTATGTTTGTTTGAACGCTCAAATCTCAGGAACTACTGGTTCGAATTGAGAAATTCTTTTTGTGTTGGATAGTCCTTTTATTGAGGAAAGCTATAGGCTACATTTTTTGTTTGTTTGTTTGAACGCGCTATAATAAATAATCAAGGGTTGCGTAGCCAAATCTCAAAAACCGAAAACATTATAATTTTGTCCGTCCGTCTGTTACAGCATAGCTATTTCACTCAGAGACAATCATCACTATAATTAAAAACGAAATTTAGAAGGTAGGTGTAACTTGTGAACCGCTATTCAATGGTGTACAAAATTTACAATCCCAGCACATTTAACGTGGAAAATACTTATAGATAGGTCATTAAAAAAGATATGCAGGTTCCATAATTACTTTTTTTTTAATTTATGTCAATAGTTGTTGAGATATGAGGTTCTAAAGTCTTAATATTTGCAAATTTCCATACAAGTGGCATTAAAAGTTTCACCCCATTAAACCATAATTGAAATTCCGCAAAAAAAAATTATATGATATTCAAATCAACAAAAACTAGGTTTTAATACATCGAAATAATTAAAAAAAAACCTTAATGGTTGCGTTTTTTTTTTTGGCGAATTAGTTTTATTCTTTACAACTTTATAACTCATCGTTAAACTAAACTAAATGCAATTTTAATATTAAAATGTTAAGGTTCAGACACCAAATTTTTCTAATTAAAAAATTAATATTGTAGGAAAGCTGCATTTCTTCTTTTAGAACGCATGGTGCAAGGCGGGCGGTGTATCGAGACTCGAGATAGTAGATAAGACATGCAGTATATACATTTCAGAGCATTCATACTTTATGAGATAAGTATTGAAATACCTACTAATTTTAAACCCAGCGGCACACAATCCTCTTAAGTTGATTAAAAACGGAATACATAATGTCTCCTGAGAATAAAGCCAACATCTCCAAGGGAATAGAAATTATTTAAATAGACCAATTTATATTGCAATACTTTCTAATTTACAATTTTATGTCCAAATCAGTATAAAACCTAAGAAGAAATCCGCATAATAATAATAATAACGGCCCTTTTATGTCCCAAATGAACATGTTCATACCCCATACGAACCGAAGTGCAGTTGCATGAATAAATGTATGCACAAAATTCTTGTATAGGGGAGTCACCCCAAGCAACCATTCCTTGGCTATACCAAAGGCGATGTGACGGCGAGCGACATTTTTTAAAGTTCTTATAAATAATTAAACATTGAACGATTTCGAGTTAGATTTGCTTAGCTGTGACAATGCAATACTTAATTATAATTTCTACAAAATAGGAAATTAGGAACACCTAGGAAAATTAACATGACGATATTGACTACAAACAAGAATTGAGTTAAATTGTGTTGTCATAAATCATTTTGAGACAATGCTATATTTAATTATACTTTCTAGAAAATATAAATCCTGGTAAGAAAAATTAACATGTTATCGACCACGAACAAGAATTAAGTCGAGTTGTGATGTCATAAATCGTATTGAGACAATGCTATACGTAATTATACTTTCTATAAAATAGGAATATTGGTGAGGAAAATCAACATATGGATATTGTCTACAAACAAAAATTGAGTCAAATTGTGATATCATAAATTATATTGAGACAATGCTATATTTAATTATACTTTCTAGAAAATATAAATCCTAGTGAGAAAAATTAACATGTTATCGACCACGAATAAGAATTAAGTCGAGTTGTGATGTCATAAATCGCATTGAGACAATGCTATACGTAATTATACTTTCAATAAAATAGGAATATTGGTGAGGAAAATCAACATATGGATATTGACTACAAACAAGAATTGAGTCAAATTGTGATGTCATAAATCATATTGAGACAATGCTATATTTAATTATACTTTCTAGAAAATATAAATCCTGGTGAGAAAAATTAACATGTTATCGACCACGAACAAGAATTAAGTCGAGTTGTGATGTCATAAATCGTATTGAGACAATGCTATACGTAATTATACTTTCTATAAAATAGGAATATTGGTGAGGAAAATCAACATATGGATATTGACTACAAACAAAAATTGAGTCAAATTGTAATATCATAAATTATATTGAGACAATGCTATATTTAATTATACTTTCTAGAAAATATAAATCCTAGTGAGAAAAATTAACATGTTATCGACCACGAACAAGAATTAAGTCGAGTTGTGATGTCATAAATCGCATTGAGACAATGCTATACGTAATTATACTTTCTATAAAATAGGAATATTGGTGAGGAAAATCAACATATGGATATTGACTACAAACAAGAATTGAGTCAAATTGTGATGTCATAAATCATATTGAGACAATGCTATATTTAATTATACTTTCTAGAAAATATAAATCCTGGTGAGAAAAATTAACATGTTATCGACCACGAACAAGAATTAAGTCGAGTTGTGATGTCATAAATCGTATTGAGACAATGCTATATTTAACTATACTTTCTAGAAAATATAAATCCTGGTGAGAAAAATTAACACGTTATCGACCACGAACATGCCATACTTAATTATACTTTTTAGAAAACAGGAATACTGATGAGAAAAATTGACAAAGATATTGACTGCAAACAAAAATTAAAATATCGAGTCGTTACATCTTAAATAGTATTAAGTTATACAATGATTTTAAAAATTACTACGTGCTACGTTTACCATCGTACTATATAACACAGTAATATAACTATTTGCGTTACGGAACAAAAACAGCCCAAATACATAAAACCAACCAAATGCGGGTCGCACACGTATTAGATTAGGGTTCTATAGTTGTACTACAAGCAATGATCATCGATTATACAAAATTACGTTTTTTGGTAACTGAGAATAGCGCATAACTCAAAAACTTCATAACAGAAGGGTTTTGGGTTTTTCGTCATTTTATTAAATAAAGGGGGGACGAAAGATTTTCGTGATTGCATAGAATAATACATACAAAATTAAAAATACATTTAATACAGTCATATTCAGAACTTCTGATCGTGTTTCACTTGCATATATCAAATATATATATTTGTATATTATATAACATTCAACTATATGGGATTCTAACATGTCCTTAAAGTACAATTATTATGAGGTTTGCTTAAAAGAAATGATTATATTCTTTGGTATGGCCAGGGGGCAACAATGGGGTGAAAATATAATTGCTCGCGTGTTTCTATATTCTACACTGGGGATAGAATTAGGGTAGGTAGAAAATTTTGTCGCATTGAAAAATAGTTTAAGCGGTACTGATTTATTATTTAAGTGGTTGTGGGCAATATATATCAATGTAATATTTACTATCGTTTCAGGGATATAGTACGCTAAAAAATATTAATAGTTTGTTAACCAATGAGGCAAAACAATTTATTTCCGGAGAAGGATTCTAGAGTCCTGAGCGTATGGATGCATTCAATCAGGAGCGGATACATAGAGAAGCGGAGCAACGAGTGCAATTGCCGTCTCCTGACTCACGACCGAAGCCGCTTATTTACAATAAATTTTATGGAACATACGTAAAATCAAACAAAAATTGCGTTTACCCCCTTAAATGAAACCCTGTATCTGCGCCTGCATTAACTGCCACCCGCGAGCAAAATAATTTTGAATCCAAGGTAGATATTCTACACTGGGTACCCCTAACAAATAAATAATGATTAAAAATATAAATATTTTTTTAAATATTGCATTATATATTCATTAAGTACTAAAGAATATAACAAAAACACTTATTACATTTTCTAAAGAATGTGCCCTCATTATAGGCAGGCCACAGCCACGTGGACTTATGTCATGACGAGCGAGTTTTCTGTTCATTTCTCGTCATTGATATCGGATATTTTAGCAACTAGCGATATAACACGCAATGAATTAGGAAATCGCTTGGTGTGCTACAAGTCGCTCGTAGATGTGGCTGATTGGTTTGGGTACATACTGCACTAGATTTTAATCCTACCGTAATGGAATTTTTCCAGAAACAATATCTGTTATACTGTTTGGAATTTGGCAAGTGTAATAATTTCCTATACCTCCTCAATTTCTCTCGATGAGACACAAATTTTAATTTTATTTATATCTATTAAATTTATTATTTATCAAATATATTTAGAGAAAACCCTTTATCGCGATTATTAAATTGAAACCGTATTGTAGACTAGTGTTATTGTAGCCACTTCGAATGTTATTCAGGTTCGAAAAATTACCTTGTCTGCCTTGGGAGTAAAAACACATTTTGCTCCGGCTCCGCAGGTTAATATGTTCACTTCTTTAAGTAGGTGGATTGAAAAATAATGCATAATCAGTATTTATACAGCGTGTACCTATATTCGCTACATTTTTCATAGACACAAAGAGTCCTGTAAACTGAACATTTTTGTTTTGTGAATAAATAAATAAATATTAAAAAAAAATATTGATCATTATTTGTCATACAGTTTTTTACGGGGAGTTAAAAAAGAAACGCCAATATTATTGTGGTCAATATTTAACGCGAACTAATTAACTTTAGCTATAAATAATAGTACTAAATTTTTTTTCTTTTATTCTCTAAATTAGTCTTAAATGTATAATTATTCTTCAAAAGTGTAAGAACAAAATTTAAAACAAAATTATGTCATAACTACAAAACCCTAAAACGAAAGCTCTAATATTTAATACAAAAATTTCGACTACCCTTCAATACCTATGTAGGTATTTTCTCTGGGAATTTACGTAATTAGAACCACTTGATACGTTTAAAGGACTCAAAGGGACTTTTGAACTCCCATACGTATTTCACGAGTTTAAAATTCTCTCTCGTATAACGTAATTTTATAAGTTACTAGCTTTCCGCCCGTGGCTCTTTTCGCATGGACTACATAGTTGTAAGGGGACCGATTTTTTCGTTGTAGGCTTGATTGATTAAAAGTCTTCTAGTTGCCAATGAACGTCCTATCAAAATCAGATCAGCTTTTTTGGAGATTAACTCGGACAAACCAACAGACTACGCGATAATATAAGCTTATGTTCATCTTAAAGATTTATTCTAAATCTCGGTGAAACATTTTATTGATGAATAAATCATTATTTTAGTATCTAATTTTAAATTTATACGTAGAATGTGTTACTTGAACTTGAGCTTTCTCTATTAAAGTTTGTAAAAAACAAAAAAATTAGGTTTTTTTTAAATTTAAATAAATTTTAAATAATACTCTTTGGTGTATCACCGTTGGTTGGCAATGTAGATTCCCCTCATTCGCTCTCTGGTGTGAGCTTCCGAATACCGCCAAAGCCTAGACAGTCAAAAGACTTGTTTCATGTTCCGATAGCCAGAACAAATACCAGTGAACATGTGTTTCTCCACAGAATATGTGCTCTTCACAATAATAAATGGTTTAGACATGTTTTCGTGCTTTCGCGGCATTTATCGTAATAAACTTGAGCGCGTGTTTGGGGATGGCTCTGTGTAGCTGTGCCGCGGATTCTTCCTGGCCAGGATATTCCGGGTTGGGTGTTGGCTTGTGTTGGCATACGGTTGGCCCTGAACAATTGGCGCAGATTGGAATTGTACTGCACACATTTAATTTTACTTGAACATTTTAATTTAATTATTAACAAATTGTTTTATTATTTAATTGGCTTTAGCTATACAGTGTAAACTTCTTAAAAGTTCTTAATTCCTTATATGTTCTCAGTGAAACTATGTAAAGGAACAAATATAATTAAGTTTATATACTTATAGATACTCTCTATACTTTATAATAATAATAATACATGGGACTTCCCACACAGCGTCATCTAGTCCCAAAGTAAGCAAGTATTGTGCTTGCGTTATGGGTTACTAGACAACTGATATACATACTTAAATATTCTTTATAATATATACATATATAAATATTTTTGCGAAGATACCACACACATATAACAATTCGGTATCCGGTATCAGTATCAATATTCATCATATTATTAATGACCCGACCTGGGATTCGAACCCGGGACCTCCAGCTTCGTAGGCAGGGTCGCTACCGACTAAGCTAAGCTGTCGTCAAATTATGCCTTTTGTTACAGTTTGTCTCCAATAAAGTAAATAAATAAATAAATCAGATATGCATTATTTTCTCTGAAACCGTTTTTCTAGGATATACAAAATATTTATTTTTGTGCTTTATAGTTTTTTCTATAGCGATATTATCGACAGTATTTTTTTATTCCAAACTTAAAATGTGTAATTTTCCATCAATTCGTTTTTCTATTTCAAACTGAGGTACAGAGCGTACCTAATTGTATTTCTGTGATTGCGACCCTGTTGCCTTTTAATTGAAATATACTTCTTGATTGAATAACCAACTCCTTTACAAATACAAATTGTTTTCTTGGATATAAATGGTTTCTCAATTTCTTCATTTATATATATAAAAGAAGCCCCTGCAGTGGGGTATAGAAAGGGCTGATAGAATGGAATGGAACACATGTTGCAGCAGCGGGGCCCTCCAATTTCAATAGTATTAACACCTATTCTATCCTATCCTATCCTATCCGTAGCATAGCCTTTTTATTTCTTTATGTGCCGTTAACGCATGAATGACCCGCAGTGGTACTTTTCTTCTTTTTTTTTTTTAATTTATTCAGGAAACAAAAACAGTCATTTACATGGATTACACATACAGAAAATAAAAAAAAATCATTTTTGTAGCGTTTATACAGGTTCTTACAGTGAGACCTTCAAATTTCCATAACATTTTTTATTCATAGGCCTCAGCAACAAGGCCTTCCGACTACCCTAATTCATAACTTTTTTTTTTAATTACTTTGGATGACTATGCCAGTCCATCGGGAAGTTCCAATTTTTGTTTGACCTTGTCTACAAAGCTTCTTTAAAAAAATTATATGCTTCTTAGCATTCTCAGACGAGAGCTGACAGAATTTAATTTATTTTCTCCGTTTGATTTGACTTATTTTGAAAGTGTTTTCACTTTCGTTGTTCCATCCGACCACACTGTATATAATATTCTAACGAACTGCTCTTGCATTTACGATCTAGACGCTAATGTAAGAATTTTCCTGGAGAAGCGAGAATTACTAGTAAAACGACTTCTAAACCAAATTACAAGTCGTCGCCTTAATATTTAGCGCGTTACTAAGTTAACACCATGTATGGTCACTCTGTACCAGTCCGAAGACCTATAGATGTTTAAAACACATGTATTGTTGACTGACCGATTGGCCGAGTGGTTAGTCTCTAACTACGGAGCCCATCTAGGGTCGCGGGTTCCATTCCCGCCGGGGACAAATATTTGTGTGCATGAACATGTCTATTTGTTTGTGTGCGAGTGTAAAATATCTATATATGTACATATTATTATCATTAAGAAAAAATATATTTAAGTATATATATCAGTTCTCTGGTACCCATAATACAAGCTTTATTGAACATATCCATAATCTAATAAACATATTTATTTTGCGCAGGCGGACGCGAGCACCGCATTTCTGCGGGCCGCGCGCGCCGGGCAGATAGAGAAAATCATTACTCTACTGGAGCAAGGCGTTGACATCAATGTCAGCAATGCGGTAAGTACATGATTATGGAGCTAATAATGTCAACGTGTTGCACCCTGGAGGCAACATAAAATAAATTTTGGAGTTTACTCCTTAAGAAACGATATAAGGGGCCCGGTATCGAAATTTTATGGAGAGTAAAATCGAGAAAGCGAGCGTTGAAGCGTTAAGTGCGTCTTGGCGGGGGTAACGGCGGAGCGAAGAAAGAGAGGCCCGACAGCGGGTAGAAAGTGGAGGGGATCGGACGGAGCGCGTCAGAAAAGAGATGGTGATGCCTTTTAGAACGATCGGGCGGTGGAGCGGAGGAAGAGGGGGCAGCCCGACAGCGGGTCAAAAGTGGAGGGAGAAGGGATAGGTATATGCGTAGCTTCCTTTGCCCGTTGGAACGATCGGAAGGAGCGCGTCAGAAGAGTGCAAAGCAGTGACGCTATATCTAAAGTGCCAGTGAATTAATGGTGAGAACAAACGTACTTAAGGAGTAAACTCCTATCGCGCGTCGGAGTTGACACGCACGGGTTTTTTTATCAGAAAACAAAATGAAACAAATGTCATACAACGTCTTGTCAGAGAGTCTGCGACTCTTTTTTGACCGCTCGAACTTATTTTACACTAGTTTCAGTAGGGCGCGGCGCGAAAACTTTAATAGCTCCATGTACTTATTTATACCTCAGGAGCATTTCAATGGTTGATAAATTGCAGTAATTCTTCAAAATTCTAAGGCGATTTTAGTATTCAACTAAAAAGTTTTTGTTAGGTATACATACACAAAAATGTTGACCGAATATTATTACTCCATCCACACTCGTGACACCGTGCTTTGGAGGGCACGTTAAGCAGTCGGTCCCGGACGCTGTCAGTAGATGGCGGTCGTTACAGTTCCCAACCCGCAGTGGAGCAGCGTGGTGGACTAACGCTCCAAGTCCCCCTCCTCACCCTGGGGGAGGCCTAAGCCCCTGCAGTGGGGTAAAAATGGGCTGATGATGATGATGATGATCCACAATCGTACAGTAAATGAGCGCGTCTTGTGATTTTCGGATTTTATAGAAATATGTTATACTTATCAAGAAAAAGTAATAAGTGAAAGAATTTTATTGGTATCTACAAAAATGACGAAGATACAAATTTTAAAAGTAAATCGTTCCATTACGTCACTCGGTTACATTACTATGGGCTAACGTATATAATTTCTACGGAGCGGCACCGAGTGACGTCACGAGCGGGTCGTAACAACACAAACTTTGATTTGTTACATCTCCGGTAATAATCGATATTTTCCCGAAATTCAAAAAGTATAGTTATCAATTTGTTAGGTATATTCTAGCGTGTGAAATAGCGTTTGATACATAATGTTGTTGAAGAGGACGTGCTCATTGCGGAATGAACGTAGGCTGAACAGACCAGCCAGTGTTTATTCAACTTTAACTGGTGAAATTTAAAATAAAAAACACTAGCTGGTAAGTTTTTGACAGATTATAAAGGAAAGTCACAGCAGAAAGTGTACCAAGCACCACTCACATAATATTATTACCAAAAAAGTCGTCGGGGAAATGAAGTTTATAAATACCGAGAGAGATCGCAAATAAAGCTATAGAATTAAGCACGGGATATGGTTTCAAAAATAAATACATATACATACATCATCATCAACATCATCAGCCCGTGTCTCTCCACTGCAGGATATAGGCCTCTTCCGAGGCTCGCCACCGCACACGGTCCTCCGCCTTTCGCATCCAACTACCCCCGGTATGGGTAGGGAATATACATACATGTACAATCGATAATATTTATTTTCCTCGCAAGGTAAGGGAAAAGGAGAGAATGAAAAGAGATTAAAAAATATATTATTAAATGTAGAAAAAAAAACAAATAATTCACTTAGTTTAAATTAAATATTCCTAAGTTACAATTAATAGCTAATTAATGTAGTATAATAGTGTAACGAAATATTTTCGTACCATATTTCGCAAACTCAGTTTCATTAAATGCGTTATACATTTTGAATCTTATTTTAAGAGTGAATAGGGTTAAAATTTGATATAGTACGTAGGTATTTTCAGAATTGAGCCACAAATACATTATGTTCAGTAAACACGCAACATAAGTCACGAAATACACGGTTTTGTAAGCCCGACTTTATGTAGTTTTGCGAATGCCAAAATTATATTGTAACATTATATCTAAAACAATCTAAAAGAATATGCAGTGAGTAGAATTGACAAATGGTCGAAGCGATTTGGCTTTTGAGCATAAATAATGGAATTGACGTCATTTTTTTTTAAATAAATTACTTTTTACTTAGAGGCCCTAAAAAAATAAAATAAAATAATAATCTTCCAAAAAAATTATAAGTATAACAAAGTGAAATTGACATAGATAATAGCAGAAAAAAAATGTAAATATTTTCCTCTAGCCGAGAATGATAAGTTTGGAATGTTTGAACATTTTTGAAAAACATCAAATAAACTGTTTATAATATATATGATTTGTTTAAACTTATATTTAATGTGTTTTTATGATTAACCAGCGAATATTTTTTTCGAATGCTTTTTAAAAAGTTTTAAACATTGTTAGATGTAGTATACTTATACACTTATCAAAAGTTATGAAATACCTATAAAAAGTTGAAACGTTAATAAAAGGCGCGAAAAATTACGTCAATAAAATGCTCCAAATACGATGGTAGTACGTTTTCAATTTTCTCGAGGGTGCGGTGATGTGCAAATCATTTTTAAAAATACTACACAATTATTATTTTTTTCTTATTCACTCTCTTAGGTGTTGAATTTCGAGAAAAAGTTTCCATAGCTAGACTTTCTTGCACAAAAAAAGCTGTTTTCTTCTGATAGCTATTTGGCAGAACATGTTTTTTGAATATATAAATTACGTGCATAAAAAAGAACGGCACGCAAAGGGTTAACAGAAATATGGTTTTCTGTTACAGAATGGTCTCAACGCCATCCATTTAGCATCCAAAGACGGCCACGTTGAAGTAGTACGGGAACTGCTGCAACGCGGAGCAGCAATCGATGCCGCAACGAAGAAGGGGAACACTGCTCTGCACATCGCTTCTTTGGCTGGACAAGAAACTGTTGTCAAACTTCTTGTACAGAATGGTGCTCAAGTAAGTGTTGTTAACAGTTGAAAAAGAAAAGATATGGTTAGGTAATTGGTATTCCATCCATTGATTCTATCTGAATGATTAGAATATATCGCGAAGGTCTATTTATTAGACCAGGAATACAAACGTTGTTTTAAATATTTTACTATCTCAATAAGTAAAGTGCATCATGAAATTATATTGTTAAATATATAAAAGTATATTATTTTCACCATTTTAATTTTGGTTGTAAAACTTCATAATATTCGATTTATTTATTTGTAGTTTTTGTATTTACTCAATTATACAAGTTTAAGCGAGTTCTTTGAAAACTAAAATTATAACTGTTTCCTGTTAGAAAGAACATATTTTATTAATTTAATAATAATTTTATGACACATTTTATTTATTAACATGGTAATAGTAGATTGTTACACAAGGGGTGAAAGTGACTTAGTGCACTCGAACTATTAGCGCCCTCGCTATGCTCGTGCGCCAAACCATCTCATGCCTAAATAGATCTCTCACCCGAAGTAAACAAACTGCTTTTCATTATAGGCTAAGAAAACAAGCGAAACCGGGAAAAAAACCGATAACTGTAATTTTCTTTTTCGATGACATAAATTATTGTTAGTAATAGATAAAATAAAAAAAATTAAACATTTTAAAGCTCCGCGTCAATGCGAAAAAACTAATAAACAATTTTTTTAACTTTATTTGATTTCATAAGTACAGCATAATAAATAACTTTGTAAAAGTACCTCTTTTAGAATATAACGCTTGCATTCTAGTAAAAAAAATCAAAATTAAACTAATAAATCAATCGGGACTATCATTAATAAAGAAGGTTACGTAAGCTACAAATTTTTTGGCTTATCTTACCAGAAATTATACGTAACTGTAATACAACAATTTATCCTGAATAGAATAATATGTGTGTTAATAACTTATTAAAAATTAAACAAATTCACTTTGCAGAATTCTAAAGTAACATATGTTGTAATTTTTTGGAAAAGCAAAATTAGTACCTACTTCAAAAGCGTTTAATTTATGCTTTTGTATTATTATTAGTATTTGAAGTAAAAAATTAAACAATAAATGTGTACGATTAATTAACTAATGTAAAAATTAATAATTAATTGATAATTTTTCATAGTAACGTTTCAATATAAACGGTATTTCTTGTAAAATAAGGTCGCAATTTCTCTGTCTTTTAACTCCCGACCGCGCTGTCGCAAGTCGCAAGCGTTGCAATGTTCATTGTTTATATAGATAATACCTCACTAAATTGTTTAGAAAGATGAGATATATAGGCCCTTAGTTTTTTGTATAGAATTATCAACATGCAAATTATGATACTTAAGCAGACAACATGATAAATAATTCTACTGATTTTATAAAGATATAACAGCCTGTATTATTGCACCAATCGATATTGTTGCGAATAAGGATGAAGTCTTGCAACGGCACGTCATATGGAAAATTTCTATACAATTGTCATATGGACAATTTTCTTCAATTTTCATACAATTAATTGCCACGTTAATTCCCCCCTCCCTCCTAGTGATATTTCGTGATTTTTGTCAAACCTTTTGTCAAACGTGATTAATGGACAACCCACAACCAAACTCGTAGTACATCATCCAAGCTTATGAAATTTCGAAACTTTTTGCTGGATATACGACTCATGTTTTTATAACTGGCCATTTATAAAACAACTAAAAAACACTGTAAATTTAAAAAAAAAAGATCGCATTACAGAAATTTTAAAATAGAACATAATATGTGTGACACCCTGATTTAGTTTTTGAACGTGCTGTGTGTGTGCTAATTAATAACTCCTGTAAAAACTTTACAATGTAATGTATTGTAATGTAGAATTTAATTTACAAACAATGTACGTTTTGATTTGATGGAGGTCTAATATCTTAATCATAAAAATTTACTCGTGCCTTTGACTGGTCCTAGAACAAATGTTCCTGACGCATACATTTTGAAATTAGTTGATATAAAATAAAACCACTCAACAGAAACGAGAAAAAGTTATTAGCTGAAAAAAGAATTAAGCAGATATTAAATTATACTATCATACAGATATGACTTTTGCGTGTACGCCGATCACGAATCTGTGGTCAAAATTTAAAGAAGTGGCCGCCATTTTGAACTTTTTAGTAACTGGACCGATTGCTTTCAAAATCAATATTTATGGGTCCGCGTGGACTCCAATCACGAATCTGTGATCAGTCGAAATGAGAAATGTGGCCGCCATTTTGAATTTTTTAGGAACTGGATAGAGTGCTATCAAAATTTATTAAAAAAACTTACTAAAAAGTTTGTTATGATGGCCACTTTTTTCAATTTTGACCAGAGATATGATCAGAATCTACGCGGACCCATACATATCAATTTTGAAAGCAACCGGTGGCAGAGTCCGACTCGCACTTGGCCAGTTTTTAAATATTTTCTGAACTACATTCATAACCAGTAACATAACTACTAACCACAAAATATTTTTTTCTAATAATCAGATGACAATCTGGCAACACAATTTTTCTGCACACTGGTATCCTTGCAAATTGTTTTACACACACTATAATATAAAGTAGGTGCATTCACAGAGCTGCAGTATTTAGCAGGGCATGGAATCTTGTAACAAAACTTCGGTAGAGAAATGACGTCAGAATCCTAGTTCCGGATTCGCTCCCTATAAGTATTAGCGCTATCATCGCATTCGCATGAAGTTGGCTGTTTTTCAATTTGATCGTGGCGTAGTTCAGCGTGGTTTGACCGCCATTATTTGAAATTTTGAAAACCTGGACGTGTTGACAACCGTTGACGACCATTTTATTTCGTTTTGTGGTTTTTTTGTGGATATCGGACAGATATTGTTTTTTTTTTGCTATTTTTACATTTACGTCATAAATACCCACTTACTTTATCATTACTTACTCTTTCTTTTTGTTAGGATAGTAGATAATACCTAGTTAATATGTATAGTAAACGATGCTGTATACGTGGTTGCACGGGTGAGTATAAAATAACTTTTAATAGTTAAAAGTGGTCAAGCGTTTATCAGATTATTCCGAGGACTTTTCAATCATTATTGTTTTTGCATGAGAACTTTGGTAAAAAGTATTGATGTACTTATTAGGTATATTTACATTTATTATAAATTCACCACTGAAATATTCATTAAAAATGTAATTCCAGAACCACAACATCCTTTGCATAAATTTCCCAATCCTGCAAAAGATTTGGAGCGATTCAGAGCTTGGCTGATAGCAGTTGCTGGAGACATTCTTGGTTTGGAGAATGATTTTATTTATAAGAACAGAAGAGTGTGTCAAAACCACTTTGACCAAAAATAATTATTAAATAATAAATTAACCCCAAATGTTGTGGCGTCATTGCATATAAGAGGTAATACTAAGTTCTTTTCTTTTACTTGACTAATTTCATTCATTACTTTATGATTATGAGATATCAATCTTAGTAAAATTGATTCTTCATCATTTGTTTTTAATGTTTTTCAGTACTTTCAAAACCAATACATGTAAGGCAAAAGCGGTCATTAGTAGCTGTTAAGAATTTACAAGAACTGAATTCCAGTGCAGCTAAAAGTGAGTATTTGAATAACAAAATACAGTAATCAATTTTTTTATTATGGCATATATATATATATTGACGACCGCTTAGCCTAGTGGGTAGCGACCCTGCCTACGAAGCTGGAGGTCCCGGGTTCGAATCCTAGGTCGGGTCAGTATTAATATGATGAATATTGATATTGGTACCGGGTCTTGGTTGTTATATGTGTGTGGTGTCTTCACAAAAATATTTATATATGTATATATTATAAAGAGTATTTAAGTATGTATATCAGTTGTCTAGTAACCCATAACACAAGCATAATACTTGCTTACTTTGGGACTAGATGACGCTGTGTGGGAAGTCCCATGTATTATTATTATTATTATTATATATATATACATATATATGCCATACAGCAAATAATGTAGGTTATTGTGTTTTTATATTTTTATCAGAAGAAAACTCAATATTCCAATTATCTATACTAATATTATAAAGCTGAAGAGTTTGTTTGTTTGTTTGTTTGTTTGTTTGTTTGTTTGAACGCGCAAATCTCAGGAACTACTGGTTCGAATTGAAAAATTCTTTTTGTGTTGTATAGTCTGTTTATTGAGGAAGGCTACAGGCTATATGAATAAAATAATTCTATCTGTCTGTCTATCTATTTGAGCAAATCTCCAAAACGGCTAAACCGATTTTGAGGAAACTTTACAGATGTGGAAAAGAAGTGGTCAAATATAAAATACATTACTTATTGTATGTCTGTTTGTATGTCCATCTGTCTATTCGAGCTAATCTCTAAAACAGCTAAACCGATTTTAATGAAATTTCACGGGTATGAAAAGGAGGTGGTCAAAAGTGACACACGATACTTTTTGTCCGTCTGTCTTTCTGTACGTCTATGTGTCTATTCGAGCTAATCTCCAAAACCGATTTTAATGAAACCTTGCAAACGTGAGAGAAGGTTGTCAAGAGTGACATCAGTTACTTTTTGTGGCTGTCTGTCGTTTGTCCTCACTGATCTATCAGCGTAGATAAAGCCGAAACTACTAAGTCTAGGAAGCCGAAATTTGGAAAAGTGGTTTATTTTATAACGTGAGTATTAATTTTTTAAGAAAGGAATATATGGAAATTTCAAATTTAAGGAGAGAGGGATGGAGGGGCTTTGTATGAGAGTCTTTGTTCTTTAAAGTTAGAAACATAAAATTTTTAACATAAATTAATAATGACGTGTTTCAGGGTTTTTGGATTTCCACATTTTAAGGGTGGTAAACGGGAGGTGAAAAGTATGGGAGTATCGGTTTTCTTAAAAGAGTGGGGAGAATGAAGATTGCAAGTTTGAATGGGTGCACCCAATATTAGTTTCAGCAAAAAGTACCTACATATAAACCATTTCGAATGTTAATACTACCTAAAACAGGAATGTGTAGTCTACGCAAGCGAAGCTGCGGGCGGTCGCTAGTACCATTATAAAATTGGAAATATTTTCGATATTGCTAGGAGTAGGTACAACGTTTAGTATGCAAAATTAAATTCTATTGGTTTGGAATATGTGTTATAACAATTTTCTTAAAATTTTAATTACGTTATATAATAAAATATGTATATGAATAAATTCTAATAGTCCTGAATATAGCTCCCTGGTACTATACTATGTGTAAGAGACAAAATCATTAAAACATTTCATTATTTTTTTCAGATAAGGGTCTGGTACCAAGTAAATGCAGGGACACTGCGGATCTACTATTGTTTTTTGATAAATTATTTGATTCGTCAAATGGGAGTCATAAAACAAAAAAAAAGCAGTAAACCATATCTAAAGCTTGTAACACCTACTTCAGTTCACCATAAATTATGGTCCGAGTCTAAACGAATACTCCAGACTATGAAGTTTATTACTGAAAATGGCGTAGAGAGTGTACCACCGTCAATAAAAAATTGGATAACTACATTAGATGGTTATGAAATTTCATTAACTATATTAGAAAAAGAATTTGGAATTAATTCTGTCTGGATGAGGCATCTAAATCAAGACCCTCTTGAGAATTTTTTTGGATGTCTCAGGAGCCACGGTTTTAGAAATGTAAACCCAAGCTGCAGTGCATTTGAGGCATCGTTTTCGTCATTATTAATAAGCAACATGACTAGTCATAGCCTTGGAGCTAATTATGAAGAGGATTTTTGTCATGCATTACAAGCGTTAACAACTTTATTAACCCACAGAAACATAACCACAAAACAAACAGAAAATATTGAACATAATCATTTATATAATGAAAATTTATTCACCGACTTAGAAATAAAAAAATGTGATCCTAGGATCGTAAGATCATTGACATATGTTAGTGGGTACATTGTGAAAAAAACAAAAGAAAACACATTCAAAACTTGCCAAATCTGTAAAGGCAACATGTGCTCAGTAACCTATGACAATGAATATACTCATATCATATAAAGAGTAAACTGCTGTCTTATCCCAGCAATAATCTTCTCAAATGCATTTCACAAATGCAAGATTTAATTTTTATTATGTTAAATGATTCATGCAATAAAAACTTTTTAAAGGAATACATAAAAACATTAATGCTAGTGCACATTAGTTTTGATTTTTTGAAATGCAATGTACATAAAAAAATTATTCTCAGCTACATGCAAAATTTTGTAATAAGGTTTTTTTTACATACTTGGTGCAAAAATTTAAATAACATTTTAACTGGAAAGGTGACTGATATTGATGAAAATGATATCATGCAATGCAATATGAAAATATATAAATTAAGTAAAACTTACAGAAACAAATAGACATAAATTATATTGTTGTCAGGTGATCAGGGTCTTGTATCACTACATATTATAAAAGAAACTCCCCCGCCGCGTCTGTCAGTCTGTCTGTCTGTCTGAACGCGATAAACTCAAAAACTACCAAACGGATATACATATGGTTGACACCAATGGACGGAGTGATTCAAGAGGAAGGTTTATGTGTATAATTCAGTAATGTTTTGTGCAAATTATTTGTAATATTACGATTGTTGTTGAACATGTCGGAAAAAGCAAACCGACTGGGAGCTTTCATTGAATACCTACCTTACCTTAATCCCTTTGAGACATAAAGCAATGTAGGAGGGATTGTTCCTCTTTCATAGGACATAGAAAAGTCCGCGATGGCATATGTCTATCTTCTACGGATAGCTTACTATACCTATTTTTATGTTTAAAAAGCGGCCAAGTGCGAATCGGACTCGCAAACGAAGGGTTTCGTACCACCATACAATATAAAAAACGAGCGCTACGTTAATCGAACTTAACCATTAATTGTTATTATTATGTAATTTAAGAATTATTGTATTTAAATATATTTCATTTTTATTTCGTTAGTTATTTAAAAGGCGCTCAATCCTCTCTGGCTAATCCGAAAAGTAATAACATGAGTGCACTGATAGCTAGAGACAACTTTTATTACTTATTTTATTACAGTGTATATTTAGTATCGATTGTAAAGCTCTGCAAAGGAAAGCGTAAATTTATAGTACCTAGTAATACAATGTAGTTTTCATCATAAAACATTTTTTTTAAAATATGTTTAACAATAACATCACAAAGATAAAACGCATCTAGTTTTCCTTTATTGGCTAAACGCTATTTGTCATTTCAGAGGTTTTCCGTCATTTTCTGGGTGTCCTGCATACAGATAATTAAAAACAATAGCAGTTAAGATCTGAACCTTACCTGAACAAAAATCAAAGTTTCTCTATGTATTATTTTATTGTAGTTGCGTTTATAGGTTACATGTATAGTTAAACAAGGTGATATACTTTTGTGGCATTTATACTTTAAACAGAAAATACATACCTACCAGATATCCCATGTTAACAGAAACATTTTCCACTCAGTTAATAATTTCTATTCACGCCGCTTACATACTGGACAAAATTTCACTATTAAATAATGTGGTACCTATCGCAAGATAAATTGTGGAGCTCTGCACCAAAAAGTTACATTAGAATCATAGATGATTCTTCACAGAATATCAAAACTTTATAACTCATGCAAGTTAAATTACAATATTATTATGGTATATAAAATTGCAATGGCTAATTCTTAATTTTAGGTAAATTAAAATCACCAATTTATTTAGTAATTGCTATAAGATTTTGATATCGATTTTGTACATGTTACATTTTGGTGCGATAAATATAACGTTTTGATTTCCCAGCATGAAAATTTTTTAATTTTTTGTGTGAAGCAAAGTGTGAACTAACTAGAAAATATGTCGTTTATGAGCGAATCATATTTCTGTAATAAATTCAACGTGTTTGTATTATTTTTTATTTTAATTTTTGAGATGTACCTTAAACTAAAGAAAAGTAATGAAATCAGTTCAATTAAACTTAAATTTTAGTACAGTTTGGTTCGTATTCAATGCAGTCACAGTAATTCCTTCGTTCCATCACACAAAAATCAATCTGAGCATTGGTAAAATTGTTAAAAGCTTCTAAAGGTTGCATTTTTATACTATAATGTAACTTTTTAGAGTGCTATTTTCATATTCATGCTGCAATGGTAGTGGAAATGTTATGTTTTGTTGAAACACAAATGAGATGGAAATCGGTCATAGGGTATGTTACATTTTGGTGTAAACCTTGATTTTGCTGTGCCTATGGCTTTGTGTTTAAGATGTTGTGTGATTTTAGAGCAAAAAAAAAATTGATTTTATCTTTGGCGACCTATTTCCATACTTTCTCAGTAAATTTTTTACTTTTAACTGGAAATTTAATTTTTGTTATGGAATTCCACAATTAGGTATACTAGATAGGTGTGCTCTTTAATGTGTTTTCTTAATAATTAATTATATTTAATGTTTGTGTGTAATATGTTCATAATAAATATTTTTTTTACAATACTGTTGTTTTTGTTGCGGAAATCCTTTTTGGCGATTTCATTTGAATTACAGCAATTTTAATCATTTATTTCTTCGTGTTATTTTTCATTGCTCTAATCTTGAAATAAATGGTTAAAATTGCTGTGATTCAAATGAAATCTCAAATTATTAGGTAATTTTTAAAATGCAATAGAACACTATCTGGCTTCTATACAGACCTATAATCCTACATCTATGGGCTTCTACGTCAGAATCGTAGTAGTGGATCTCGCCGCTTGGGGCGCAAATAACGCAAAGTCTGTAATTAACATGAAGTTTCCCCTCTATACTAGTGAAACTAGTAATACAAAATATACTCTGTGGTATTTAGATAGCGCGGAACCTAGTAATAGCGCACGTGCGGCGACCGATCAATCTTCTATTTTAGTTGCTGTCTTAATGTTAAAAATATTTTCTATAGTTTATGCTAAAATCGTAGTATAAAGTGTTATAATATATTATATATATTAAGAATAAGCTGTTTAATATTTTTAATTTGATACAATAATGAAAAAAATTGTATTCATTTCATTCAAACTTTTTGAATCACAGGCCTTATATTGAAATATGATGTTTCTCCAACAATTAAGACGAATCCAACGATACTTCACATGTTCAAATCCATCAATCCGTTTTGGCTGTACATGCGTGCGTACATACATGTATACATACATATATATACAAATTGAAATTTTAAAAACCATCCAAAAAAATCTTATAGTTAGGTATCATATCACCAATAGACTTCATTAAGTAAATAAAAAATAGAGGTTGACCAAGATGATGCACGCTACGAAACTAAGGGCCTTCGCGCACTAGTGACTTCTAGTTGTTGGCCGATGGTTTGATTGTTCAGGGAAGTAGTATGGAGCTATAATATGGCAGTGCGCGCATTTGACGATTGCAAGTCGAACGATCGAACTATCGAAAACCATTGCCGATCCCTATTCAATCAAACTATTAAACAACTATCGGCCGACTAAAAATCACTAGTGCACTATAGCACTAAACCCTGCGCGATCGTTCGACAATTAGCCAGCTGATTCATGTGGCGGGCGACTGGGCAACAGTATGCGAACTCATGTCAGCATGTGAGCACGCCTGTCAAACTCTCATTCGCTGTGTCAAACTGACGCGTGCCCGTGTATATCATTGTGTATAGTCAGACGCAACGCAGTGGTCACATCGGGTGTCTTCAAAAATTAACCACGATGGCCGAAATTAAACAACACCAATTACGACTGAATGTCGACTTTATTGTCGTTTAAATAATAAAGTTTACAATAAAGTTAGAAACAAGATCGTTTGCAATGTGTAAATGATAATTATTCGGTTACGTTGGGCCATTGCTAATTATCAATTATCGTAGTTAATTATCTCAGAGACCCAAAACAACCTTTGCCTTGCGTCTAACTGTAAATTGTTGTAAATCAAACATCTGCCCTTCTTAAACGTAAACCTGAGCTCTGATAACTTATTCTGCTTCCGAGAAGGCAATCAGCCCTCCAAAGGTGGTGTCGGGTTTTTTGTCAACATAGTCCTTGTCAACAACGTACCGGAGATCTCCAGTGTGTCGACTCCTTACCTTGTATTGCAACTAACCAACAGGTGATGCCTAAAGGTTATACAGGTATAAGCCAACTTCGACTCACTCGGACGACGGACGACGGCAGTGAATGACGACGTAGCGAAAGCTATGCATCATACGGGCTCGACTCAGTTCACTGTTGTTATGGGGGACTTCAACGCCAAAATGTGAGTACAAAAAAGCGACAAATCCAAGATGGGGCAAATGCTGGCAAACTTTCTCGAAATGAAGGGTTTGTTCCTAATAAACTCCTTCTTCAGGAAAACGTCACAGAGGAAGTGGACCTGGCAAAGTTCCGATAAAGTGACCAGGAACGAGATAGACCTTATCATGATGAATAAAAGGCGAATATTCAGAGATGTCTCAGTGATCAACAGGCTCAACCACGCTGTTCCACTACGGTTTGGGGCTTGTAACGACCGCTTTTTTGACAGCGTCCGGGACCGACTACTTAACGTGCTCTCCGAGGCACGGAGTCAGTGATAGTTATGTACTTAAGTCAGAAAAACTCATTGGTACACGCCCAGGTTCGAACCATGGCCCTATGGCCTTATAAATTTGAGACAGGTTCGTTGCGCTTTAGGCTATCATGACTCACTAGTCCGATGAACTCTGAATATCAACTACAGGCTTGAAAGAATCCGTCTGATGAAGTTCAAGCTCTGGCCGCCATCGTCATAAGCCAACACCGGCTCCGAAGCTTTTCAGCTGGAGTTGAGAAACCGATTCAACGCGCTGTAAACCACGGCGAATGTTGACGCCATGGCGGGCAACCTGATCAGTGTTATCAGAGAAGTGGGCAGAAAATATTTTAATGGAGGTGGAAAGGCGAGGAGTCTAAACTCTCCAGCGAGACACTGGATCTCATGCGAAAGGGACGTGAGAAGTTACTAGAAGAAGTATCGTTAGACCTGGCTCTGAACAGGAAAATCAAGAAGCTGATACGACGGGACCACCGCCTCTTCAATACAAAACGTATCGAAGAGGCAATCGAGTGGAACAAAGGTTTGAAAGTGTTTGTTCAGCAACTTGGTAGAAGCCAACTGGCGAAGCTCAGGACTCGCGACAGCAAAATTGTCTCCTCAAAATCAGAGACAGTCGCTGAGATAGAGACATTTTAATAAAAAAATGTATGCCGTACATGCACCTCTCTCTGCAGCCCGCGACAGCAGTGACCGGAGAGCTCGGTTGACCCGACTCTACACAGATGATATTCCTGATGTCGGCCTGGGCGAGGTCAGATTAGCTCTGAGGCAGCTAAAAAATGGCAAAACACCCGGCGCTGATAGCATCACGACAGAGCTTCTGAAAGCAAACGGGGCACCAGCCCTGAAAGAGCTTCAGAAGCTATTCGACTCTGGCATACGCAGAGGTGTTACGTCGAGTACATGGAGTGAGAGTACGGTCATCCTATTCTTCAAAAAAAGGAGACAAAACGCACCTTAAGAATTATAGACCGACCTCACTCCTCAGACACGTGTACAAGTGTACAAGGTGTTTTCGTTTCATCATGAGTCGCCTCACCCAAAGATTTGACGGATTTCAGCCCCCTGAGCAGGCCAGGCTACAGCACCGTAGACCACATACATACGCTGAAACAGATTATTCAAAAAACGGAGGAGTATAACTAACCTCTGTTCTTTGTGGACTGGAGAAGGCATTTCACTCCGTTAAGACCTGGGCTGTTCTGGGATGCTTACAGCGATGCCGAATCGACTGTTATTATACTGAGGTGCTGAGATGTCTGTACGAAACCGCGACAATGACTGTCCAGGGCCAGCGAACGGAACCTATTCAATTGCGAATAAGTGTGCAACAGGGAGATGTGATATCTCCGAAACTGTTCACCAACGCATTGGAAGGTGTTTCCAAGATGCTGGACTGAAAATTTGAGGCATTAATGTCAACAGCGAATACATCTCTCACCTCCGTTTTGCTGGCGACATAGTCATCATGGCAGAGTTGCTGGAGGAGCTCAGCGGAATGGTTAACGCCCTCAATGTTGCCTCTCGGCGGGTAGGCCTCGGGATCAACTTGGATAAGACGAAAGTCTTGTTCAACAAACATATTCTTTCCAGACCGGTAACTGTAGAGAGTGCGACTCTTGAAACATGACTAAGTCTATCTAGGACAGACTGTGCAGTTAGGCAAACACAACTTCAACAAAGAGGCCGACCGAAGAATTCAGCTGGGCTGTGCTGCTTTCGGGAAGGTCCATCATCTGTTGTCGTCGTCACTACCACAATGTCTGAAGACCTAGGTCTTTAACCAATGCGTTATAACTACAATGACGTACGGTGCCGAAACTAGAACTCTCACGGCAGGACTGGTCCACAAATTTACAGTCGCTGAACGTGCTATGGAGCGGGCTATGCTCGGTATTTCTTTGATGGATAAAATCAGAAACAAGGCAATCCGTCGAAAAATCAACGTCGTCGACATAGCCGAAGCGATCAGCAAGTATAAGTGGCAATGGGCCAGTCCCATTTGCGGTAGAACTGATAACCGATGGGGTAGACGAGTTCTCAAGTGTAAGCCACGTATTGGGAAGCGAAGCGTTGGACGCCCCCCGGCCAGGTGGACAGATGACCTGAGGCACCATACCGGGGGTAGTTGGATGCGAAAGGCGGAGGACTGCGTGTGGTAACGAGCCTTGGGAGAGGCCTATATCCTGCAGTGGAGAGACAAGGGCTGATGATGATAATGATGGTAGTATAATGTAACATTTGAAAAAACGCAATAGTACATACATACCTGTTACCCAGAATTTAAACCTACGACCTCTCGCATTCGAAACGGAGCAGTTACGTACTAATAGATTACCACCATTTAGGTTTTAAAGAATATTCATGCAAAATTTCAGGAAAGTTGGACAACTCGTTTGGTCGTAGCTGTGTTACAAACAAATTTACCAGCGCACAGACAGTCGAAAGCTGGTCTTTACTTTACAATTTTGAATTTTTTTATATTGCCGTTTTTGAGAGTTCATCGATTTCCATAGTTCGCAGTGTGTGTAGTCGCTAACACTAGTAAGCGACTGAACGCAATTTGTTTTCTGATTAGAAAAAAGTCATTTTTTCGCCTCCCACGCCTGAAATACTTTTTATTTTTGAGTCATTCTTGTCCTTAACTTAAAAAGTCATGCAATTGATTCGGTGTTATCCCGAATTATATTTTATATGACCCCCGATTTCAACAACACATATAAAAAGATGGCAGCCTGGAATAAAATTTTAAAAAAACGAGTCAAGGTGGTAAGAAATACAGTATAACTATATTTATGCAGTAAAATAACTGACATCATGTCATTCTTGCGTTCATATGTATAAATACATATATGATTCAATTAAAACATATTAACTGTACATTACATTGTAATTAATAAGGAAATATTTTACAACAATAATAAAAAATATTAAAAAAATTATTTTACAGTTTACAAAAATACAAAATATAAAAAATCGACTTCAAAAACTTAAACCCAAAAATTAAAAATAATATTTATACTTTAGAGACAAGAGGATTATAATAGGCAACATATAGTTTACGAAGTCGGTGCCAAGTTATTCTTCGATGACATGCTGAAGATGATAAATGTTGGCGTTTTTCATAATTATCAATCCAGACATGTATACATCCATGGTCGCAGAGCAGCTCGCTTTCCCTCCACCGCACCGTATACATCACAGTACACTACTGTAACGTGCGTATTTTTAAAGTTTCAATTTCATAGGCGTGATATTAACATGTTTAATTTTGATGAAAACGTGATTGCAGTACACGACAATGTATTATTAAACAAAAAAATTGCAGTTACTATTTTTAACTACTGAGAAAATCCATTATTATTAAAACGTAAAAAGTAAATGTTTAATTTTTGTCTTAAATGTTTAAAAAGACGCAAAATAGCATAAGCAGAAACAAATATCATAGTTATCATTTTTGCTTATCTAGATATTGAACTCAAATGAAAATTATGAAGAAAACATACTTGCGAATTTGGTTTCAGTTTAATTTTGCTATTAAGTGATAGCATTTTATTGCACCACAAAATTATACTAACAAGGTATTTGGTTACCTATTTTGCTTTTAGAAATAAGTTAGGTAGTAAATGAAATGTCATGATTTTTATGAACAACGGTTACCACCGGGGATTTTTTACATCATGTATCTAATTAATATTTTATACTCAATAACAATATCCGATAAAATATTAAAAACAACGAGTTTCGGAATTATGTCTAGGGGGCCGTTACTTTTCTTGGCCTATTACGAATATGAGGAAAGTAAAAAAAAAGCGTTAAATCCATATCTGAATCGGATGAACTCATTTTATAGAAATATCTGTCTATGTAACTTGTTGTAAGTTGTTTTGTGAAGTGCTGACACTTGACAAAACAACTGAAGATCGAATTGCCGCTTTTTCGCCTTTTTTATGTTTTTTTTTAATTAGCCGTTTCCGCTTCATGTAATCATTGTAATAGTAAAATTTAAAGTTTGTTAAATGTTTTAATTTAAATAAGAATCTATTTTTTTGTGTAATATTTGGGCTGATGGAGCTTCCAATGCCCTTACAATAAATTTAAAAAAAAAATTCTGTGGCATTCTACCCAGCCAGTATTTTTTATCATTGATGATGGTAAATATTTACATCAAATCTATATAAAATAAATGTTAATTTAGTTCTAAGTAATTTATAAGTATAAAGTAAAACTACAAAATTTGTGATAATATTTTTCAAATACAATCTTACGCGCGATTTCAGAGAGTTGTTGTTTGAAAAGTTGGGACATGGCTTGCAGTTTTTTTTTTTAAATTTTTCTGACAGCGGGGAAAATCGTTTCCCAGCGACGAAAAGTACTACTTTCATCCCTCTGATCAGGTAACTTCAAGCGTACTTTTCGAGTAATGAAAAATAAAAATAACAAGGAATATTTTTTTTACTTCCGGTCAATTTAATTTTGTATGAAAATCAGCGGTATCATTTTTAACCTTAAATAGTTAGTTTTTGTGTTTTAACTATTTCTAACTATGATTATTTATGTATTTTATTGTCATATGGTAAACGATTTTATGACCGCAGTTCAAAATTTCGCTACAAAATGTGTATGTAATTAATATAATCAGATTGTATACTCGTAAATAATTATTTCAATAATCCAATATTTTCAAAATAAAGAATTTACAAAAAAACACCTATCAATAACACAAAAAAAAGATTATCTCAACATTTATACTTAATTAAATTTTTGAAAAAAAAAAGTTCAAAATACTAATTAAATTCATAATGTAGTTATTTAGCTCGTAGTTCCTCTTTTTAAGACAAAAGTCTATAGAAGATCAAATGCTACGACGACAGGCTGACGCACAAATAGACGTATAATTTTATTATTTAAATTTTGATAGGAATACTTTGGTTTGTACAGGTAAACATCCAATCCCAAAATGGATTCACCCCCCTTTACATGGCCGCACAAGAAAATCATGATGCAGTTGTCAAATTTCTACTAACAAATGGAGCAAATCAAAGTCTAGCTACTGAGGTAAGTTATTTGTCAATAATCACGGCAATGTATAGATGAAAATATATCAGTCCTTAATGCCTCACTATAGGGGCTTAGACCTTCCCTCGGGATGAAGAGGCTTTGAGCTTAATTCACCACGCTGCTCCAGTGCGGGTTGGTGGATTTTAACGACTGCCATCTATTGATGGCTATTCTAAACTAACTAATTTAAACTATTCTATACATGAAGCGGGTTCGCTAGCCCTCGGCTATAACGACATTATCACGACGACGATTTGCAACTTTTTTTGAAATCGCAACTGTTTTGACAATCATAGAACCTTGAATACATCATGAAACTAAATCATAATAGTCCAGGAGCCCGGAACCAAAAAATCACGAATTTCTGAAATATGATTTTAAAGCATTATAGTACAGAGCTCAATCATGTACTTGCGGTCAATCAGCTGGCTATAGGCGTATTAAACCTTTACGAATAATTAAATAAAAAAAAAATGAAAAGTAACTTTCTAAAACCTCATATTTTGCACACTTTTAGTTTTTACATAATGAAAGAGTGTACCTACTACTAGTATGCCAACCATATCTTAGTGTTCGGCGCTTTAGCAGCGATCCTAGAAAACGATAAAACAAAAAGCTTTAAACGATTTCGAGTCTGGGAATAAATAATACATTCAGAGAGCAGCTCTTCGATTTGGTCTATTGATTTGGTCGGCAGCGAGCTCTGCATACCGCTTATTACGGTCAACTTTATGCTGGCGAAGCTTTGAAAGAAGTCTCTGTAAAGAAATGTAACACTGAATAAATACTAGATCGACTTTAATTTAACGTAACAGACAAAAAAACATTGAAAGTCTCTCCAGAAACGATTTTCAAATAGTTAATCTTCTTCACTTCATCAGCCCATTTTTACCCCACTGCAGGGGCTTAGGCCTACCTCAGGGTGAGGGGGGCTTGGAGCTTAAATCCACCACGCTGCTCCACTGCCAGTTGGGGATTGTAACGACCGCCATCTATTGACAGCACCCGGGACCGACTGCTCAACGGGCTCTCCGAGGCACGGAGTCAGTGATAGTTATGTACTTAAGTCAGAAAAACTCATTGGTACATGCCCAGATTCGAACCACGGCCTTATCGCCTTATAAATTTGAGACAGGTTGGTTTCCCTTTGGACTATCACGACACATAATAGTTAATCTAATAATTAATAATAACAGAATACTGCCAAATATAAAACCTGGACAGTGGGTTGAAAAGTTTTGGTCTTATGCTAAAACCCAATCGATTATTTTTAGGATGGATTCACTCCGTTGGCAGTGGCAATGCAACAGGGCCACGAGAAAGTTGTAGCTGTTTTGTTAGAATCTGACACTAGAGGACGTGTTCGACTACCAGCTTTACATATTGCAGCTAAGAAGGATGACGTCAAAGCTGCTAATTTATTGCTCGAGGTTAGCATGCAAAAAGTTTATAATATTTCATTTATACTTAAATATGGATTTGCAAAGAAAGTATCTTAAAATAATTCACTTAGAGAGTTTATTATATTAACTCTAATCATATTAAGAACTTTACGTAATGAGTTTGAAAAAGACAACTAGCATGGAACAAGGAAAAAATGTTGAAAGACTTACAGTACTTTATCCACTTATTAACAATCTTTGGAAATATTGAAAATAGTGTGATTTTACGTTAACCATAATTGATTTAAAATCTATATTGTATGCTTTTTGTGTTGAACATAGTTTCGTTTGGTTTTCTGTAACTGAGTTATTAGACTCATATAAACGAGTGTTAGAGATCTGCTGACAGTAAAAATAAAATTTACTTATTTCAAAATTCACTTGTAATCTGACAAGAATGTTATTGGCAGCAATCACTAATTCAGTGACTTAGATAATAACAGAAAACTGCAAAGAAAAACAGTAATTTTTTGGTAAACATTAGGTAACAAAATGTAATTATCGTCAGAAATATTTTTTTAACATTGTGAGTCAAAACAGAACGAGCACAATCCAGACGTGACTTCAAAGTCAGGATTCACACCACTACACATAGCTGCACATTATGGAAATGAGTCTGTTGCAAGGCTTTTACTAGCCAAAGGTGCTGATGTCAATTGCCCGGCAAAACATAACATATGCCCTCTTCACGTCGCTGCTAAGTGGGGTAAGGCATCTTTGTTTTTATTCGACTACTACTTCGTAATTTTTTTTATGACTGTTTTGGTTGTATCCACATAATACACAGCTTTTTAATTTACCCTTATTGTTAAAAGTTCGGAGGAAAACTTAAACCTCATCAACTTAAACGAACCAACAATGACACGTCCAGCTTGACAGTACGTTTTATTGCTCTGCTTTCAAACCACGATATTGTTATATAGATTTACTAGTGATGTAGCATCCACATACACATACGCATCTAACATACATTCACTTGGGAACTGTACTCGGATTTTCTGCATTGTAAGTACTTGATCACTATGCCAATAAGCTGTCATTACTGAAACATAGACACCACTGATTTTTGTAACATGAGAGAACAAATTTAGGGATCATATCTGCAAAATGCGAGGAACAAACACCAGTCCATTATCAGAATATGCTCACACCCAACTACACCATATCGGAAGCTTTCTAAGAATTTTAAATTTTGGAGGGAAAGTGTAACTTTGAATATGATGCATCGTAAACTCTGAAATAGGTACACTTAATAGGAAAATCATTCAGAGCTAAATTTAACTGCATCTGATTCAGTTCCAAATAATGTTATATTTAGGCATTAAAATACCCAAAGTAAAAAAATATATCCTTAATCGTGAGTCATTTTACACACTTTTGACTCTGTTTAACAGGCAAAGAAAACATGGTAGCCCTTTTATGCGATAACGGAGCAAACGTAGAAGCAAGGACCCGCGATGGTTTGACGCCTCTGCATTGCGCCGCGCGTTCTGGCCACGAAAGAGTGGTGGAGGCATTATTAGACAGAGGCGCTCCAATAACTAGCAAAAGTAAAGTAAGTAGAATTAATTAATATTAAGGGATATAGAAAAACGCTAAGTAAATCGCATGACGACGAAAGCGTCGTTCAAAGATTTTAAAAATACTCGACGACGACTTTTTGAAATGAAAGCAGTTAGTTGCCTTCGAGGGAAACCTCACACATTTTGTGAAGTGACATAGTGGGTAGAGGTTTCGGTAATGCGACAAGCCATAAAAAAAAAGCAAAAACGAAAACATGAGTGGCAAAGGTCATATCTGCAACAAATCAAAAACATGTTTTTTCCTTTTGACAAAGGTTTTAATGTTACGCTTAATCTATTTCCAATGCTATAAGAGCGGTTCATTTTATAATTTTTAATTAATTTTAAAGAACAAGTAGGAAATGGACAACAAGGTTCATATTAAGAGAAACTTTAAACGCTGTTTTCTCAAAATGTCTATTTTGTGAGTTACGATCTTTGGCCACTCATGTCTTCAAATAGCCTCTCGAGGCATAATTTATGAACAACTTAGAGTCATAAATAATAATAATAATAACACACACAATCACAACAACGTCTAGGTCCCAAACAAAGCATTAGCTTGTATTTTGGGTACCAAGCGAAGACACCACATACATATAACAACCAAGACCCGGTGCCAGGATTAATATTCATCATATAAATACTGACCCGACCTGGGATTCGAACCCGGGACCTCAAGCTTCGCAGGCAGGGTCGCTGCCCACTAGGCTAAGCGGTCGTCAGATGGTATCAAATCAAATCGTAGGCAATCAGCCTACTCAGAATCGAGTTCAGTTGAGAAGGAGTTAAGTTATTATTACACTTATTGCGTATCTACGTGTATTCAAGCAGAGTGCTGAAGGTGAAATATTAACAATTTGTTGGCAAAGTTCAGGAAACTAAGTCCCTGCATCGTTTCTGTTGCTTTATCGTGTTCTTATTTTGCAGAACGGTCTAGCACCTCTTCATATGGCAGCTCAAGGAGATCACGCGGAAGCAGCACGAGTGCTTCTATCTAGACGAGCGCCAGTCGACGATGTGACTGTAGATTATTTGACTGCTTTACACGTAGCTGCTCACTGCGGCCACGCTAAAGTAGCTAAACTGCTGTTGGACAGGTTCGTATTATCAGTTTGCACAGCAAGTTCATTTGATGGAAAATGTGCGCAACTTGAATATGTTACATTTCAATGTTCGGAAATGCATACATACCAGAACGACCCTGTGTGTGTTAGAAATACCAATGCAGAAATAAATTAATAATAATATAATAATAATAATAACACATACAATCACAACAACGTCTAGGTCCCAAACTAAGCATTAGCTTGTATTTTGGGTACCAAGCGAAGACACCGCATACATATAACAACCAAGACCCGGTGCCAGTATTAATATTCATCATATAAATACTGACCCGACCTGGGATTCGAACCCGGGACCTCCAGCTTCGTAGGCAGGGTCGCTGCCCACTAGGCTAAGCGGTCGTCATTAATATTACCATTCTTCAATACTTGTTCGGACAGCGAAATTAATATATGGCTACTATTAAATTAATTTATTAATTAAAACTAAATGATTAGTGTTAAAATGATTTTAAGTAGTTCGTCACTTCGGCTTCGTTCCTCACGTCGACATAAACAACCTTAACCTTACCTACAGCAATAATGAACCATGAACCTATCTTACCCGAATTTAATATTTATTAAAAAGCTTTCTGAATGGCTCGCCACTCCTCTCCGCTTTGTTCTTTGCATTGACATAAGCAGACTAAATGTGTCGACTTTGAAATTCAGGATTTTCTTTGTTTTCAAAATAACTAAACCATAGTGCTTATTATTTTCTATAGGAATGCAGACGCCAACGCCCGAGCTCTCAATGGATTCACACCTTTGCACATAGCCTGCAAGAAAAATAGGATCAAAGTTGTGGAGCTACTATTGAAATATGGCGCTAGTAAGTACCTAATTTTTAATAAAACTTCTCATGACTGTACTTAAGCGCACATTATGACGTTTCTTATGGTAAATATGATTGAGATGATCCATTTTATAACATAAATCTTAAAAAGTGCAATAGACTTTTCGTATTGTTTTTTTGATTGGTTTAATAATTTTAGAGAAATTGGAAACCTTTACTCTTGATTTATTATCAATAACTTTCACTACTCACAGTATCTATCATGTTTTAAGTGATAAAAATTATGTTAAAGCTTGTTTGATTACTATTTAAAATGAAAAGCAATTGTGCGTATGATTTCACATGCGTGAAAACAGAAATATTTTAGTTCTATGGAAAGCAATTTTAATTTTTTTTATGACTTACGTACTGTTTTGTGTCTTAACTTACAACGTTATCTAATGAAAAATCATACAGTCATTAATATTTTCTAATCAATGGCGAAATAAGGTCTATGAATTGAGAATATTTTTTTTAAGTTTTTAAGTGAAGTAAATGATGTTAAAAGATTTTTTAAATGCCAGGTATATCTGCTACAACGGAATCAGGCTTGACCCCTCTCCATGTGGCAGCGTTCATGGGTTGTATGAATATAGTGATATATTTACTACAGCACGAAGCTAATCCTGATGTACCCACTGTCAGAGGAGAGACGCCTTTACATTTAGCTGCAAGGGCTAATCAGGTAATAATGTCACCTCCATTTGTTACATGAGGCGTTACAAGTGGCGAAGGATGACCTATAACAATGGACGATATTCGATGATCTATCCTTATTTTTATAGGATAGTATTCCTATCAACACTAAACATTCAAATAAATCTTCGCAAAAGTGTTTATCCTCCAGATTATGGTGGCTTACATTTGGCTTACGTTTTTACAGGCGAGCCTTCGCCACTGGTAGGTACTAAATTTCAATTTTCCAGACAATAAAACGGATATTACAAGATAATACTCATCAACATTTAAATATAGGGCTGTGGTCGTCGAGTGGCTCAACACGCCGCCTTTGAAACAAAGATCGTTGGTTCGATTTCCGCCATGGGCGTATTGACCAATGAGTTTTTAAGTTATTAAAACTTAAGTCAAATACTTACGACAAGTTCCGCCAACAAAGTTACCCCTGTGATGATAGAGGTTAACAGTCTTCTACCAGCACAGGACCAGTTTTTTGTTCTTATGGTTGAATTCCTCAATTCGATGTTGAGGAAAACCTTCAGTTGAGGAAAGATGAGCCGAACTTTCGCAATGGAGGCTTTTAAAACTTGATTTTTAAAAAAGTATAAAAACAAAATAATTTTCAAAAAAATAAAAATCGACTTCAAAACCATAAACTAAAAAGTTAAAAATAAAATTTTCACTTTAAAGAGAGGAGCATTAACAGGCGGCATATAGTTAACGAAGTCGGTGCCTATTCACTCAGACACTTTAAATTGTGTTCTATATTCGTTATAGTTATAAATATATCATTGTTGTAATTATTATTACCTGGTAAGTACCCATTTAAAGTGTCTGAGTTGGCACCGACTTCATTAACTACCTATATGCCGCCTGTTAATAGTAATAATAATAATAGTTTATTTCAGACTTTACAGTCCATATATGCACTATATACATTATTAGGATTACAATTATTTGGGATTTACAAGGTTTTTATTTTTTTTGCATGCACGTTTAAATGTGTTTTTGTCCAATATTGCATGATCTGTGAATCATAGTCTATTCTATAACCAAGTAACTGTAGGTAGATGTTAGTGCTGGCACGAACTCTGTGCATCAGAGACGCTATTCTTTTACGCAGTATCGCCGGATAACTGTCTACTCTTGCATCAGCAAACATTCCTGATGCACTACAGAAGCGCGGCAACCCCACCATCACCCTGAACGCATTGTTATATTGGACTTCCAGGGCCTTCCAAGCCTTTTGTGTGTTTAACCCATAGACTGCACGTATAGAATGATTGGCAAAACGCTCTAAATAATGTAATTTTTACTTGCGTAGTGCAACCCGCAAATCTACGGGCCAACATATTCGCCCTGACTGACAATGCCCTGCGTTTCCTTTCTATATCCACATCATCTGTGAATGACTCAGTCACCCAATGACCCAGATATTTGAACTGTGATACTTTCTTCAGTTCAATGCTATTCAGTTTAACGGATGGCACAATATTATAAGTTTTTGTACCAGCTTTAATGACCATTATCTCGCTTTTACTGGCATTGTACCTGAGGCTATGGGTTTCCGCATAGCACTCACATATTTTCAGAAGTTTTCTGAGGGCACTTATCGATGGGCTCAGCAGCACCATGTCGTCAGCGTAACTTATGTTGTTAATAAAAACTCCATCAATCGAACATCCGATCTGGGCGCTGCTAAGCTCACGGATCAGTCTATCTATGTACAAATTAAAGAGTTTAGGGGATGTTAGTCCTCCCTGTCTCACGCCACACTCCAGACTGTATTCATCCGACAGCGAACCCGACCATCTAATGCTCCTTTCTTTAAAGTGAAAATTTTATTTTTAACTTTTTAGTTTATGGTTTTGAAGTCAGTTTTTATTTTTTTGAAGATTATTTTATTTTTCAGTTTTTAGTTGAACGCATCTGTAACTTATTTGTATTTAGTATAAATGGGGCTTCTAAACGCGCTACTCAAATGAGACAGCGCCGTGATTATGCAACTTCAATTCAGTGTCAAATTGACGCATCAGCATGCCTAGTAGGTAGTGGTATTCCTATGTAAAACATCAATTTTATTTAAGTATTATTTTTGTGTGAACTGAACATTTTGGCATATTGAACCGCATGAAGTAAACCCAACAAAAGGTAACTGCTGTAAATCGTTACCTTTTGAATTCTCTCGAATGTCTATGGTCTCAATCATCAGACCTGTAATGGCACCTATAACTCATATAAGTGCAAAGTTCTCATCAATAGAAATGAATTAAGTCCAAACACCAGGTAATTGCTGTAAATCGTTAAGGAGTTCCTTCGACTCTGTATGGTCTCCATCATCAGACCTGTAATGGCACTACCCATATAACTGCAAAGTCCTCATCAATAGAAATGAATTAAGTCCAAAAGGTAATTGCTGTAAATCGTTAAGGAGTTCCTTCGACTGTGTATGGTCTCCATCATCAGACCTGTAATGTTACTTATAACACATATGGGTACAAAGTTTTCATCAATAGTAGTTAATTAAGTCCAAACACTAGGCAATTGTTGTAAATCGTTGAGGAGTTCCCTCGACTGTGTATAGTCCCCATCATCAGACCTGAAATGGCACTTATAACCCATATGGGTGCAAAGTTCTCATTAATAGAAATTAATCAAGTCCAAACACCAGGTAATTGCTGTAAATCGTTGAGAAGTTCCCTCGATTGTCTTTCGGCTCCATCATCAGATCGATGTCTGACCTTCATTAAATAGTACTAGTGGTAGTACTCCATAAAAATACTTAAATTACAATACTTTAAAGTACCATTTTCGAAGTTTCCCCTCAATTTCTCTAAGATACCATCATCAGATCCTGGTTTTCTTATCATGGTACCACTCTGAGAATACCTCCTTTCCAATAAAAAAAAAAATTATCTAATTCGGTTCATGAACTACGAAGTTATCCCTGAACACACATAAAAAAAAAACATGTACGGTCGAATTGAGAAACCTCCTTCTTTTTTGAAGTCGTTTAAAAAGTAAGCGTAGATTATATAATACTAATATGTCTTAAACAGTCTCTATTCTCATTTTTGGTAAAGGTAGTACAAAATTCCAAAAAACTTGGTTTGTATAAAATCCGATAACAGCAAACCATAAAAAATTTAAACGAATGACTTCGCAATATACTAATGAAACAACAGTAATGAAAACATTTGGATTTTGCTAAGCAACACTAAATGATGCTAAGATATTTCTTATTGATCAAAAAGTAACTGACGATTTGAGTATCAAAAATTAACAAGCGTTGGTGATATAGTAATTTTTTTATAATCGTAATTTGATGATATGGGGATTCTGATGGTGGTCTTATGGTGGTGGTGGTGATGATTTGGTGCAATGTAATATTTCTATCGATTAACATGTTGAGATAATATTATTTAATTGCTTTACAGACGGATATAATAAGGATATTACTTCGAAACGGTGCTGCTGTAGAAGCAAAAGCAAGAGAACGTCAAACTCCTTTGCATATAGCATCGCGGCTAGGGAACGTCGACATAGCAGTACTATTGCTACAACATGGAGCTGACGTTCGTGCTCTCACAGCTGATCATTATAATGCTTTGCATATAGCAGCTAAACAACATAATCATGATGTAAGTATATTATTAAAAGGAAGTCATTAAGTCAAAAATTTTAGAATCCGTTACAAAAAGAATGAAACAGTGAAACCAGAGTTATAGTTTGTACATACACACTGGAATACTGTTTTAAAATTTTAAATCTTTAATATAAAGTTTTTTATTTTATTGTTTGTATAGGTCGCTGCAGCACTAATAGAGCACGGAGCACCTTTAACCGCGACCACTAAAAAAGGATTCACACCTTTACATTTGGCTGCTAAATATGGAAATCTGAAGGTGAAACGTTTTTTCAATGTAATTAAAGAAAACCATTACAATAACCATTATTACATGAGATATCTAGAAGCATTGTTTCTAAGCTTGTTCATACATTTTTTTAAAATTATGTCTTTCTGTTTCGAAAGCTTTTAAATATTAAAAAAAATATAATATAATTCAAAAAAAGTTGAATTCTCGAAGATACTAGCAAAAACAACGTTCGAATATCACACATAGGTATTCCCGAAAATTATTGATTTATATATACCTGTCATTGTTATTTAAAAAAAAAGTTTTTTTTTGTTTTTTTAGAACTGAAAATAAAAAAATATAAAATATGTAGTATTTTTTGTAATCATTTTCTCCATTGAATAAAAGACATTATTCATAAAACCAGATAATTTTAATATATCTAATAGATAAAATCAATTGCCTCACCATTTTGGTAACTTTCAAATTGTTTGAGCATTATTATTTATCTTGGCCCTTATGACTCGGTTTAGAAGATAATAATAATAACGTATACATCACAACAACGTCTTGGCCCCAAACTAGCAATAGCTTGTATTTTGGGTACCTAGTGAAAACACCACATACATATAACAATGAAGACCCGGTACCAGTATCATTATTCATCATATAAATACTGACTCGACTTGGGATTCGAACCCGGGACCTCCAGCTTCGTTGGTAGGGTCACTACCCACTAGGCTAAGCAGTCGTTACGATCGTCGGCGATCGTTGTAGATGTATAATAGTCGTTGTTTTTTATAGGTCGCCAATCTTCTGCTAGCTCATGGTGCGTCTCCAGACCAAGCCGGTAAAAATGGGGTCACACCACTCCACGTCGCTGCTCAATATGACCAACAAGCAGTCGCTACCACTTTACTTGAAAAAGGAGCTGATGCCAAAGTAAATAATTTAAATATATACAAATTACGTATGTTCCTTGAAACACAAAATTTTGTAGTTTAAGATTATATATTGGGAACATACAAAATTTTATGCCTGAAGACGATGCTATCTCTGCTCTTACTCTGTGACTTAAGTACACAATATCGCTGACACCGTGTTTCGGAGGGCACGTTAAGCAGTCGGTCCCGGACGCTGCCAATAGATGGCGGTCGTTACAGTCCCCAACCCGCAGTGGAGCAGCGTGGTGGATTTAAGCTCCAAGCCCCCCTCTTCACCCTGGGGGAGGCCTAAGCCCCTGCAGTGGGGTAAAAATTGGCTGATGATGATGATGCTATTTCTGAATAGTGTATGTTGATTAACTTTGAAAGATAAATGTAGATCTTCTCAAATAAGAATAGTGCACCTAGAAAATAATGTCGTTTGAAAGATGTAGTTATTAGACTAGAAAAAAAGTGTTTTGAGGTGGTTTGGGTAGGAATGACGAAATATACAAAGCGGATTAGTGTTTTCTAATGGTTGATAAATCAATCGGGCGGAAAAGGATCAAAATGGTTCAAATTCATTATGAATTTGATACAAATTCATCTTAAAAAATTACCAAATTTTAAGCACCTGAAACCGAAAAAGTTATGTAAGGGCAGCACTGAATGGTCTTAATCTACAGGATCTGATTAACCCTTTGGGAAATAGACATGAGCGTAAGTATCTATGTATGTACAGGATTTTGAAAGATTAAAAGTTGAGTTTTCTTTTTGAACAAAAATATTTATTTTAGGAAAGCATCAAATATGTTGTTAGATTATTCACTCGTAACATTTGAACATGTTTGTTTCAGGCTGTAGCTAAAAACGGTCATACTCCACTGCACATAGCTGCGAGGAAGAATCAAATGGAAACAGCTGCAACTTTATTAGAATACGGTGCTTTGACTAACGCTGAATCCAAAGCTGGATTTACACCTTTGCACTTGGCGGCACAACAGGTATTTTGATTGTCAATTTTATCATAATATATAATAAAAATATTTAAGATATCACACACAGCGCCATCTAGTCCCAAAGTAAGAAAATATTATGCTTGTATTATGGGTACTAGACAATTGATATACATACTTAAATATTCTTTATAATAATCATACAATTAACCTGAGGGGAGGCCTACGCCCCTCCAGTGTCGCATAATGGGCTGGTGGAATGGAATAGAATGGAATATACAATTATAGATATTTTACACCCAGACAAGCAACAAATAGATATGTTCATGCACACAAATATTTGTCCCTGGCGGGAATCGAACCAGCGACCTTTAGTTCTGCAGTTAAGGTCTCTTACCACTCGCCCAATCGGTCAGTCATTATGTCACGACTGTTCTCTTAAATACCACCTGTTTGTGCCAGCTTTATAGATTGGTCACTGCAAAGTGATTCTCCTATCCCCACCACGGGACGAAGAGAGGGCATTACTATCGACAGATACGACAACCTAAAGGTGACGGGTTCGATCCCCGCCCGAATTTATGTATGTATATGCGTTTATTTTGTGCTTGTGTTGATTTATCATATTACGTATGTAAATATTGAGTAATATAACTTAATTATTAAGTAATCTTTAAAAGACCGAGTGATTCAGTAGTTAGAGACCCTAACTGTAGAACAAAAAGTTGCGGATTCGTTCCCGCCCGGGACAAATATTGGTTTGCGGGAACATGTGTATTTGTTCCGTGTGCGGGTGTAAAATACCTATATATGTATGTATTATAATATATATTTAAACATTTATATCAGTTGTCCGGTACTCAGAGTGCACTCTTTATCTATTTTAAGGCTAGATGGGTTAATATTTTATTAGATATTTTTTTATATATATGATACAATAATTCTGCGGATATTAAATACTAGCGACCGCCCGCAGCTTCGCTTGCGTAGATTACACATTCCTGTTTTTGGTAGTATTAACATTCGAAATGGTTAATACATACTTTTTGCTGAAATTAATATTGGGTACACCTGTGGGTACACCCATTCAAACTTTCAATTTTCATTCTCCCCACTCCTTTAAGAAAACCGATACTCGCATACTTTTCACCTCCCGTTTCCCACCCTTAAAATGTGCAAGTCCAAAAACCCTGAAACACGTTATTATTTATTTATGTTAAAATTTTTATGTTTCTAACTTTAAAAAACAAAGACTCTTATACAACGCCCTTCCATCCCTTCCTCCTTAAATTTGAAATTTACAAATATTTCTTTCTTAAAAAATTAATACTCACGTTATAAAATAAACCACTGTTCCAAATTCCGGCTTCTTAGACAGTAGGTTCGGCTTTATCTACGCTGATAGATCAGTGAGGACAAACGACAGATAAACACAAAAAGTACCTGATGTCACTCTTGACAATTTCTTTCATGTCTGCAAAGTTTCATTAAAATCTGTTCAGCCGCTTTGGAGATTAGCTCGAATAGACACATAGACGTACAGCCAGACAGGCGGACAAAAAGTAGCGTATGTCATTTTTGATCACCTCCTTTTCATGCCCGTGAAATTTCATTAAAATTGGTTTAGTCGTTTTGGATATTAGCTCGAATAGACAGATGGACGTATATACAGACATACAAAAAATAGTGTCACTTTTGACCACTTCTTTTCTATATCTGTGAAGTTTCATCAAAATCAGTTTAGCCGTTTTGGAGATTTGCTCAAATGGACAGACAGACAGATAGTATTATTTTATACATATAGCCTATAGCCTTCCTCAATAAATAGACTATCCAACACAAAAAGAATTTTTCAATTCGAACCAGTAGTTCCTGAGATTTGCGCGTTCAAACAAACAAACTCTTCAGCTTTATAATATTAAGTTTAGATTAAAAAGAAATAAGGAACGTTACATTAATAATATACGTAATAGTAATTAGAATTATTGAAAGGGAAAGATTGGACATTTTTTGTTCAATCTATACTGACTGTTTCGTTGCTTTATTTTTTGTTACACTGAACGGGTATTTTATTTTTCAAATTGAACGCGACGCCGGCATCAAATATTAATCACAAACCTGTACAAAATTTAAATTTAATAATCTGAAAGTATCAAAGTAACAAACTCGACTCTGGCGAAATTGCTATAAGCAGAAAACGCCAATAACTAAGAAGAAGAAGATTGAACATTAAATTTTTTTTTCATTTTTCATCAGAATGTTTTTCCGTCGTGAACGCGATTTTTCTCTGCGCCCCAGTAGGAATAAATAGGAGGTTCGGTGTTACAGTAGTCAATCTATAGTTGCAGTGAAAGTAATAAATTATGTTGATAATTTTTTCAAAATTATTGTATTATGACTGATACAAATTATAGAGTATCAAGTTACAAATTAAAACAAATGATTTTTTTATTTATTTAGATAAAATATTTTAAAAAAATTTAATATGTTAGGGTTTCAAACACAGAATTTAGCCACCACCACCAATTTTAACCACCTAAATAATCAAGGGTAAACGAGGTTGGCGTTTGACCTCATTTAAGCCAGATTATTGTGCTAGTTATTGCCTTGCCGGCGAACACCTATAATACAAAAAGAAAAAAGAAAAAAAACATGTGAATTTATTAATTATATTTTTTCATTTTTAGTTCTTTAATTTTTTTTTATTGTAAGTCGACACTGTCATCGATATCAATGCAGTCCCTCAAAGAAGTAAAAAAACTTAGGACTTCATTTTATATTTCTAGGGTCACACGGAAATGTGTTCACTGTTGCTTGAGCACAGCGCTGACGTGAACCACCAAGCCAAGAATGGCTTAGGCGCATTACATTTAGCGGCACAAGAAGATCGCGTGCCCGTTGCACAGATATTAGTTAAAAATGAAGCCGAGGTAAGAATTTTATTATTTGTAAAAAACAACCCTAAAATTACATAACAATTTTAATAATGTGAATGAGGCTGCGACGGACGAACAAACAAGACTGACGGACTTGACAAAATTAATAGTAGAGACAATAAAAACAATAGCAATAATTTTTAATAAATACAGATTCTTGAATACATTGTTCACAACAACCTTTTACGTCGGTGTCGTTACGGTGTTGTGATAGCCCAGAGCGCAACGAACCTGTCTCAAATTTATAAGGCCATAAGACATGGTTCGAATCCGAGCGTGTACCAATGAGTTTTTCTGACTTAAGTACATTAACTATCACTGACTCCGTGCCTCGGAGAGCACGTTAAGCAGTCGGTCCCGGACGCTGTCAATAAATGGCGGTCGTTACAATCCCCAACCCGCAGTGGAGTAGCGTGGTGGATTTAAGCTCCAAACCCCCTCCTCAACCTGGGGGAGGCCTAAGCCCCTGCAGTGGGGTAAAATGGGCTGATGATGATGATGATGATAACCTTTTACGTCGTCGATTTTATATTATTCATAACTCTGTGTACGTAACGGGAGATTTTTAAAATTTAGTCGTTAGAGCTGAAAGTAGATGGCGTTGCAGGTCATTACTGTTGTCAATGTCGATTGATTGGATTCAAATCTACATTAGGCGAAATTGCTTTAATTAAATGCAGAGAACGCCATAACTAAGAAGAAGAAGAAGAAGAAATCTACATTATCTTTGGTTCTCGTCATAGCTGCTTCTCAATTTCAAGTTTTTTTTTTGTCAACAAATGTTTTGTTTGTTATTAAGTATGTTTATAAAGTAATATATTGCTATTTATTGGATTTATTTTATAAACAGAAGTAGCTTAAAAAACGCGAAACTCTCTAAATTATTGACACTGACAACATTGACAACCGCGTTTGACAAACTAATAGTGCGTCAGTGCCATCTAGCAACATTATTTGGTACTTTTTTTAAGGAAATTTTTCATTAACGTCCGAGTATGTACTTTATTTTGTTCTTTTATTTAAAAAAAAAATCAATGAAACCAAATTTAAAACAGTTTTACTTTCACAGATCGATATATGCACCAAAGGTGGTTACACACCGTTACACGTCGCGAGTCATTTTGGACAAGCAAATATGGCGCGGTATTTGCTCGAAAGTGGGGCATCAGTTAAAGCTCAGACCAACCACGGGTATGTATTGATTGCACTATTATTACATTCTGTAAAAAAAGTACCGGGAAAAGGTTAATAAAACATGAAATGTTAATTATTATTCCAAATTTATTTTATCACCTTCAAAGTATGCCCCTTCCGAAATAATACACTTACGCCAAGGAATAATCCAATTATCAAAACATTTTTTAAACGCATTTTCCGGAATCGACTTCAGTTCTCGCCGCGAATTTTCTTTTATGTCTTCTATCGACTGAAAACGGGTGCCTCGAAGTGGTAATTTCAGTTTCGGGAAGAGAAAAAAGTCGGCCGGAGCCATATCCGGTGAATATGGAGGTTGTTCAATGGTATTTGTTGAGTTTTTGGCCAAAAATTCGTTCACAATGATGGCTTTGTGCGATGGCGCGTTGTCATGGTGCAAAATCCACGAATTTTCTTTTCACAAATCTGGTCTTTTTCGACGAATTTGCTCTCGCAAACGCCGCATAACACTCACATAATATTCTTTATTTACCATCTGACCTTCTGGCAAGAATTCCGAGTGCACAACACCGCGATAGTCAAAGAAAACAGTCAACATGACCTTTACTTTTGATCGACTTCGGCGTGGTTTTTTCGGTTTCGGTTCAGTTGGAAGGCGCCATTCTGAAGCTTGTTGACTAGTTTGCATGTCAAACTCGTAAACCCATGTCTCGTCACCAGTAACAATGCGTTTTATGAATGTAGGGTCGAAACTGACTCGTTCTAGCATGTCTTCGGCGACTTTTACGCGATTGAGTTTTTGAAGAAAATTCAGATCTTTTGGGACTAGTCGAGCGGCAACATGTTTCATGCTCAAGCGATCGTTTAAAATTATACGAATCGATGAGTGAGACACAGAAAGCTCAGCGGCTATCTCTCTCAAACTTGAATGAGGATTTTCAGTCACTATTTCCTTCACTTTAGCGATATTAACTTTAGTTGAAGACGTTGATGGCCGACCAGAGCGAGGCAAATCTTCCACCACACCCCGACCGCTTTTGAATGCACTGTACCACTCATATGCACGTGTTTTTGATAAAGTCGATTTACCGTAAGCTTTCTGCAACATTTTCAGCGACTCGGAACACGAAATTCCATTCGCAATGCAAAATTTGAGACAAACTCTTTGTTCAATGTTTTTATCCATTATAAAAGTCGCAAAACACACTTGAGATGACCTAACAAAATCGAACACTGTACACAAACTAAATGACAGATAGTGCTCAAACTTCGCGCCAATATAGAAAACAGTTGAGCGAACTCACCGACAAAAAAGAATTTTTGATTTGAATTTGGAATTAAAATTAAATGAACAATTCCCGGTACTTTTTTTACAGAGTAGTATATCGATATACACCGTGTTCCGCTGAACGTAGTCCAAACTTACATAGCGTGTATAGCTTACCCAACTAAACAAAAGTTCCAAATGAGCAGAAGGCGCAAACTAACGGTTACCGAGAAAAACATGTTTAAAGCTCTTTTTTTATTCACATTTTTTTTTTACTTTTTCTTTAGTTTTGTTAGCTACGCGCTCTATTAGTTTGGATTAGGTTGAACTAAACACGCGATATAGATACATAGAAATCTTCCGTGTATAACTTACCAGCAATAATTATACAAAAAATTTAAATATATATAGATTCCTATTAGAAATGCATTCTGCTTATTACTTCGAGAACAGATCTATGTCGTTTCTATATCTGCGGCCGTATCTCGAAACACTCTCCCACAATGAGGAAAGAGTGAATTACAAATTACACTACTTGGTGACTTTTACTGTTTACTGTTTATTCGATACAATAGTAGCGATGTACATCATTTTACTGCAATATTAAAATAATACGCCACATCAAATAGAGCTTGCCGTTTCTACTATATATTTATTTAGACTTTTATGGATTAAATAAATTACGAGATTAAGTTGTCATATTGTTTTCATTCCACCTTCTTGCATAAAATACGTAACACTGTACAATAAATGACACCGGTTCGTGAGAGGAAATTCATTAAAATGCACTTGTCTGCAGTCGGAGCAAGGAAGATAAGTTTTGTTCGGAAAATTTTCTTTAAATCCTATACAATAATTTTTAACTTATTGTATGTATGTTGTAAATGAAAATTCAAATAATCGTACAAAAACTAGTTAATTCTTACAGTTCCAATCAACCTTTATGGCGGATGTGAACATAGGCACAAGTCGCGTCGCAGTAACCAATTTCAGGTGTAGCGGGAGGCAGTGGAGCGAGGGGCATAAGACTGAACCTGCGCAAGCATGCATAAAGCGTTGTATTCCGATCCGCCATAAAGTTTGATTGGAACAGACTATAAGTATCGATCAAAGCATCGTTAAGACCGCTCGATTTATATGTCTACTACAATCATGAATACTCTTTATCCTCATACGTTACAGCAATTTGATACTATTTGAAAGCTCGATACAAACAAATATTTCATTACAAATCGAAACTTTCTTGTCGCTCTAACTACGCCACAAAAAATGTACTTAGCATAAAATTGCTATATTTTATGGATATTTGGATTCGGCTATTTAATAGCTTTCATTTGATACCCATATAAATAAAATCAATTAAATTATTTTTTTTTTAAATTATCGGTTTAACGTGGTTACTTAGTGAAATGTACATACTACGCAAAAGAAATGGCTGACCGGTTGTGCACCGGGGAGAGGTATACCACCGGCGGCCATCGACTGACGCAATTGTCCGTCGCCCGTGCATCCCTACGGTAATATGATAACTTTGTGGCGCCATATCTCAATATTCTAGTACTGAGTGCTACTAAAAGAAAAAAAAACGCATAAAGTCATAATATTACAATTGGGAAGGTAATCAAAAAATTAACGTGTATAAATAATTGTAATTGACGACCGCTTAGCCTAGTGGGTAGCGACCTTGCCTACGAAGCTGGAGGTCCCGGGTTCGAATCCAAGGTCGGGTCAGTATTTATATGATGAATATTAATACTGGTACCGGGTCTTGGTTGTTATATGTATGTGGTGTCTTCACTTGGTACCCAAAACACAAGCTAAGGCTTAGTTTGGGGCCTAGACGTTGTTGTCATGTGTACGTTATTATTATTATTTATTAAAATATTTTATTATTTATTTAATTAGAATAAATTTATACAGATATACTGCTCTGCATCACGCCGCTCAGCAAGGACACATAAATATTGTCAATATTCTATTGGAACACAAAGCAGATGCAAATGCTATAACTACGGTAAGGAAGTTGACATTATAAAATAATAAGTACATAGATAGGTAAAATTTAAAAAGTAGGTGTAATCTATGAACCGCTATACAATGGATGAAGAAATCACGAAAACAAATTTCTTCGAGGTAGGTCACATGTAGGTGAAGGACTAAATAATTTTTCTAGCGCATATTAAAACGGTTCTAGATCGCTAAAAGTTGTTTAAAATAACATGGACGTTTCAAAATTACATTTTTATTTATTATTTTTAAGTCAATATTTATTAAGATTTAAGAGGTAGGAGAGGAAGAGAACTTTTCAACTAAAGAGTGGAAAATTCTGAAAAAATTATGTTATTACAATATGTCAATAAACATTTACTTTTATATTATTATTATTAATTTAAAGAACACTTTTGACAAAAAAAAAAGATATATTGATTAGTTTTTGAGATATTTGTTTTTAAGTTTATCATATGAACTTCAACTATGAATGTTCATCTCGACTATGGGCGTTTTCACAAATTAAAATTTAACCTTATTTGCGCATATGATTTTCATTGCGCAGAAAAGTAAATGTATTCTGATATAATATACCATATTTGTAGGAAGGTTGAATATGGAACGTCCTTGGAAGGTTCATACTTAATTGATATATATCTGGTTTGTAACGTACCTTAGAAAACCTCGTCACAAAACGTTCCTAATATTTTTATTTATTTATTTTTTATCACTAGTAGGCATAGAAACCATCATTCGCAAGATTTGAGGAGCTTATAATTTTATATAAAGTGGTGCTAAAACTGTACTATAATCATAGTTAATTTTGTGATATTTTTAAAACCAAAAAAATTTTATAAGTATTTTACGTGAGAAAATCCGTAGGATAACTCAAGTATTAAATAAAATCACTTTCTTCTATAGAATGGCCAGACACCTCTTGATATTGCTTCTAAACTTGGTTATGTGACCGTCATGGAAACACTGAAGGGAGTCTCCGAGCCTTCTATAACTCCGGTCACGCAAGAAAAATACAAAGTTGTAGCTCCAGAGACAATGTACGAAACGTTCATGTCCGACTCCGAAGAAGAAGGAGGTACGATGTTTATCCATGAAAATTTTGAACCTCGTCAAACTGTATTAGGCACAGAAAGTTAAAGCCATCTATGTAATAAGAGAGCAAAGTTCGTTTTTGTTGCGAGTGCTGATTTTTCTGAGCAAGCGAAAGATTTTAAGTTAGAATCCTGAGCGTAGTGAAGGACTCAAAAGTACGAGAAACAAATAAATTTTCTTTCGTGTGCCATATAAAACTTTTCATCTCACTAGAGAGAAAATACCATAGATTAAAGAAAAATTATTGTAACTAGATTAAATAATATAAATACCCATAAAAATACGAGTTTACCGTCTAATCACTATTGCTAGCTGATGTTTTAGTGATGGTGAGTTTTAGTCCGAGTTTCAGTGCGCAAGGTCCCCGCGTGCCGCTCTTCAACCGTTCTTCACCCCCGAGAAATCCGCGTGCTCAGGTTTCAACCCCCCAAAGTTGGCGTAATATCACTTCGATACTGTGAACTGACATGAGTGTATTAAAATAAAAAAATCAAAAAACTGCTGTCAAATTAATTTCACTTCACTTCATCAGCCCATTTTCACCCCACTGCAGGGCTTAGGCCTCCCCAAGGTGAGGGGGGCTTGGAGCTTAAATCCACCACGCTGCTCCACTGCGGGTTGGGGATTGTAACGACCGCCATCTATTGACAGCGTCCGGGACCGACTGCTTAACGTGCTCTCCGAGGCACGGAGTCAGTGATAGTTTTGTTTTTTTTTTTTTCGAATATCAAAACCTCCTTGCATCTTTGTAATTTTTTAAATTTTATGACTTGCACCATGCACTATAGAGTCAAAATTTTTTTTAAATTACTTTATTTCACGCGTGAAATAAAAAGTCGGTTTCCTCATAATTTTGTTACACAAAAAAGAAAACTTTACGAGCAACTACATTGACAATAAATAAATATAATTTGACCTTATAATGGTATATCGTTGACCTACCATCACGACCTTCCTTAGAAATAAAAATAGAAGTCCTGCTTCATGAAATGTTTCTTTGTGAATTGACAGGTGAAGATACGGGTCTCAATGATCAACCATATCGTTATCTAACAGCTGATGATATGAAATCATTAGGTGATGATTCTCTACCAATAGACGTGACAAGAGACGAGAGAGCTGAGTCAGCGTTGGGACACAAGACTATCATGGAACTGTCTCAAAGTAAATATTGACTTGTTTCTAAACGAAAACAAGGAAAATAATAGTATATATTATTATTATTATTAGTAACAAACTATTGAGACGTTAAATTTGATATTTTGTTAAATTATATCTATCAAAATATTTTCAAAAAATGTGTGTATTTAAAAAAAAATTATGATTTAATGATTAGTTTTTAACGTTTCATAATTAAGTGGAAACTATATGTTCGAGGTGGACAAACAAATGTACAAACCTCAACGACGGTTGTTTAATTTTTAGTTCTTTTAGTTCGAGTCACATAACCATTAAATTATTGACTTATATTTGTCATAAAATGATAATCTCAAATGTCATTAAAATTTTCGAGTTTTGATCGAGATTCGTATACTTCTAGCCTCCATGAACGGATCTGCTTTCCCGCAACCGGAAGTAGTTGTAAAAAGCATCAGTCGTTACAGCACCGCGCATGCGCCTGAAGGATACTGCTACAATGTCGATCCAACACAACCCAAGTCAGTAAAAAATTTTTGGACGTAAATAATGTTTTAATTCTGTTGTTGATTTTTAAAACAGAATTGAATTTAAAGACACTTGAAGCTAATCCCTACATTATTTAACTGAATATTATGTGATATTTATGAAATTGGGCAATTATTTAGGAAAAGCTAAAAAAAACTTGACAGAGTCACGGCAAATTTTTGTAAAACTGTTTTCCAAATCGGAAAATTGTTATCAATTGTAAAAGATAATAACTAGTTCGATAGCGCCATCTATCGTAAAGTATAGCAACTAATTGGATTTCAGTTGATTTTACTGCATATATTGGATGTTCGATCTACTTCATCTACTTTTAGATATATGACACTAAATCTAAATATACTAAACTAAACTAAAATAGCTTTATGACGTTCAAAAGTGACAGCAGCTTGAAAACAAATGGATTTTTATTTATAATGATTAAAAATAAAAATAATTAAAGGATTAAAAATAAGAAAAAAAAGCAGTAGGTATTTACTCACACCATTAATTATTTGTTTAAAAATAAAAATACAGCCTTTAGAAAATCAATATAAAAAATAACGTTGTATGTATTTTCACGTAACGTTATTTTTTATATTGTTTTCTAAAGGCTGTATTTTTATTTTTAAACAAATAATTAATGGTGTGAGTAAATACCTACTGCTTTTTTTTCTTATTTTTAATTCTCAATAAACATAAAAATACTTTTCGAGATATGTGTTACATATTTAACAAATTGAAAGTTTAAATTCAGTTTATCGTTTAGAAATGTCTAGATACATTTGTATGGGGGTCAATTCTTGACGGGTGCTCTTAGAAAGGTGTACTACTTAACAAATAGTATTACAGACATCGAATTAGATTTCATCGGAGAAAATTATTTTGCAGAACAGAGAAAAATATCTAATACGTTTGGTTCTTGCACATGCTAACCGGATCTCACAAATGAACAGGAAAAAGTTACAGTGGAAGAGGTGAGTATTTCTTTTTTATTTGATCACCATCAGCACTGCTACGTATCGAAACTCGCTAGCGACTCGTAAAAGATTTATATTTGAATTTCAGTTCTTCTCGTTACCGCTAGAGGCGCTAACTGCCCAAATCTTGTAAACTGTCGCTAGTGAGTATCGACACGTTAGACCATTTCAAACTTCTGGTATCCGTGAATAATATTACTTACGTATTTATATATTACGAGGAAGTAAAATTGAAGGATATATTATGAACAGTAGTGTACTAGTCGATATCAACCTTCTTACCAGAAGCCGTAAAGCCTAAAATTTCTTCTCACCTATCGAAAATTTATCTACGCTTTAACAATTTTTTATGCTGTATAATATTGTATTAATAGTGCACTTGATTTTTCTACCCTTTGGCCATAATACTGCGTGTTTGTAGAGCAGGATTTTGGTACCATACATTATTATTACATATATCAATATCTTTCTTTATAATTAAGAAATGCAGTGGAAACTTGAAATGCTTGTTAACATTGAAGCCACTTTAGGCATTTGATAACTATATAAAGTTTGAGCCAAATCCGTTCAGTGTTTAAGGCGTGAGATAATAACAAGTAAGGAATTATAGTTTTATAATAAAGGGCACAACGCCGAATACTCACAAGCATAGTAGTAGGATAATAAAAGGTAGGAGAAATAATAATAGACACTAGAACACACACGATGCTTACGCTGTCGTACCAGCACTACACTTAAATTATGTTGTCGTGCCGCGTTTAGAAACAGCGCTTATTAGAGGTTTGGTACATTATTATTTTAATAAAGAAAAATTACCGAAAACTATGTCGATAACTCTGATGCTCTATTTTGCTTTCCGTGATCTTAGTGTCACTGTTTGTGTTGACCCCTCCCACACATCGCCGCATATCTTCCCCCCGCGTTTGCCGTTTGTTCTAGTCTTACTATTATATTGTTTCTGCTTCTATGCTCACAAGTGTATATCCTAGAATATAAAAAAATTAGGAAAAACAGTTCCCATGTGGAAGACGGGTAATAAAATCTTATAAGCAACAAACAATTTTTCCCCATATTTCAGTTTCCTGGTGTCGTTCTTGGTGGATGCACGAGGTGGTGCTATGAGAGGTTGTCGAGGAGGTGGTGTCAGAGTGATAGTCCCGCCTTTGTCTGCTCAACAACCCACTAGAATCACTTGCAGGTTGGACAGAGAAAGTTTAATAAATATAGCGTTTTGATAAAGTATCCTCACAATAATTTAGCTAACTTTGGGTAAACTACGATCTGTAGCGTGTTCGGCTGAACGTAGTCCAAACTTATATAGCATGTATAGCTAAACGGACGTATATATTACAACTAGGTATAATAGCATCCACCAACCCGCACTGGAGTAGCGTGGCGGATTAAGCTCCAAGCCCCCTCACACTAAGGGAGCCCTAAGCCCCTGCAGTGGAGCATAATAGGCTGGTGGACGTGGTGGTGGTGGATAATAACTTTTGAACTATAAATAATCTCTGTTAAATACAATAAAGATTATTAGAAAAATAATAAAATTATTTTTATGGTCGCGTGTTAGGTTTTGTCAAATAAAATATATAGATGTGACCATAAAAAAATTGAATTCCCTTTAAAAGTCAACTCCATAAAAACCAAGGTCCATGAAATTTTTCCCTGGCTCAGATTTCATTCAATTCATCAATTTACTACCTATTACACGTATAACTTTTCAGGTATTTGAAACCGTCTCGAATAAATCACATGCCACCTTTGATGGAAGGAGAAGCCTTAGCTGCGAGAGTGTTGGAAATGGGACCAGTTTCTGCAAAATTTTTGGGGTAATAATAATAGTTTATTTCAGACTTTGAACATATGAAATACATAATATTATATACATTATATATATAATTAGTAAAAATAATTTATCGTTTATTTATCTATGATTTACAAGGTTTTTTTTTGCATGCACATTTAAATGTGTTTTTTTTTGTACAATATTGCATATGTGATTCATAGTGTAATGTTTATTTCAATTAATAATCACTCGTAACGCATTACTTTAATGTACCAAAAAAAAAGAATTTTAATAATGAAGACTGTGTTAGAGTCATGGAAGTACTCACAAATTAAAATCTAACACTAATGGCGCTTATTATATTTCTGTTTTGAAAAATCCCATATCACTTCTTTTGTATTTTTTTTTAAATTTATTTAATATTATTAAATCAAGTAACAATGACTCATAATTAGTTAATAATACATGTAAATTACAATCTAAATGTTACTAACATAATATTAAATTAAGTTAAAATCTAAATTAAAATTATAAATGGGCTTGGACTAAATTTTAAAGTTGTGCAAATTGTCATTAAAACTAAAACGAGTAAAGTTCTATAATAACCTCTCAAAAAATATTTTTTTTCTATTTACGAATTTGCCAGATATTTATGAAAGTTCATGTAATGTCGAAATTGTCCCTGTGACGTCATCTGGGCGGTTAAGCTTATTGCGCTGCTTTTCACGTTAAAAGAAGCCAAAACTAAATTAAAAATGATTTAGTAAAGTCAATATGTCAAGCGAAATTGTAATCCGTATGAATTAATAAAAATAGTATGAATTTATTTAGTCTAAGAATTTATTTTATTTTAAGCGAGCGAGCGAGTCAAAATCCAACATATACCTAAATATTGGAAGAGAAATCGAGACATAAGATTGCCGAAAAATTTAAATTCGACGAGATGTTATTTATTATAATCTCATAAACTCACCTCTCTGTAAAATCAGCCTTTTTCCCTTTTTCTTTTTTTTCTTTTTTACGTTACGTGAGCTTTCTGCACAAGTAACTCGTTTTTTAATTGAGTCACTGATTGCGTGGATACATTATTACTGCATAAATAAAATATATTCACAAATTATGTCACAATTTGTAAAGAAGGTACCTTTGCCGAGAGCGCCATCTACAAAAGTGTTCGTGACACCCCATTTATAGGATAAAAAAGAATGGATCATCCGCCATTAATATATTTTGTAATGATTATGTAAATTTTCTATTTAAGGCCCGTCATATTAGAAGTGCCACATTACGCATCGCTTCGTGGGAAAGAACGTGAGATCGTCATACTTCGATCAGATAATGGCACGAGTTGGAGAGAACACAACACCGATGCAACCGACGAAGTCTTGCAAGATATCCTTAATGAAACACTTGAAATTGAAGGTATGGACCTTGGCCAATTTTTCTAGTTGTCGTGGTGCTTGGTTGGTATGATGCGATAGGCGGGTACTCACTGTTGGACTAACTGCCGTTCTTATAGACCGTCAGCCGAAGCCGTTTTTCTAATGTATTACGCTTAGTGATATAATACGATAGATTTATTTAGCACTTCTATTATCAAATGTGTCTAACTCTACGCTTAAGAAGATTTAGGAAGTATCGCTATATAAAAAATAACTTCCTACCCGCGGCTTCGCTCACGTGGACTACACAGTTGTACCGGGACCCCTTTTTCTGGATTAAAACTTAGCCTATATCATTGTTCAGCTTATAAATTATATTTATATAAAAAATTATAGCGCTCACAGTACAACTGTGTAGTCCGCGCGAGCAGAACTATAGACGGAAAGCTAGTTTGAAAAATAAAATATAACCCATGTTACTCGCTGACAATATAGCTTTTTAGAGGTGAAATAATTTCTAAAATCAGTCAAGTGGTTTTTGTGTATATCAGTAACAAACAAAAAATTTAACTCTTTATAATATTAGTGTAGATGCCAGCAGCCATGAAAATTAAAATGTTTTTTGAAAATATTTTTATAACCTCTCAAAATATAAATTTTTTCAATTTACGAATTTCCCAGATATTTATTAAAATTCATCTGACGCTGAAACTGTCATTGTGACGTCATCTGAACGGTTGAGCTTATTGCGCTGCTTTCCACAGTAAAAAAAAACCAAAGCTAAAACTAAATAAAAAATATTGGGGCGAGGTCACTATGTCAAATGAAATTGTAATCCTCATGAATCAGTAAAATTCTTATTATTTTATTTAGTTTAAGATAATACAAATAGTAAACATCTGTCCAGATGACGTCACAGGGATATTTAATCAATCAATATAAAAAAAATAACGGAGAAAAATACAGACTTATTTTATTCTTATTTCAAAAATAAATTGCTCTATGTTTAAAAAAAAAAATTAAAAGTAATAAGTGTTAAAAATTTTGATGCAAGCCCATTTAGGACTATATTTGTAATTCATCTAATAATTCTTTTTATCAAATATTTGTTTGTTTGTTTGTTTTAATAGTAAATTTTTTTTACAGATAATAATGAAGAGCCGATAGGTAATCAAAATCCTCGTGTAACCAGGATTCTAACGCACGATTTTCCTCAATATTTCGCTGTCATATCTCGCATCCGTCAGGAGGTCCATGCGATTGGACCCGAAGGTATGTAATCAGGGAAATACTTAGTTTTTTTAATTAATACAATTTCGTTAAATGTATCGCAACATTATTTTAAATGGCCTGACTTCACACATAGGTTCACCGTGCGGTATTGCCTTCTCTATCTAACAGGATATTTTAAACATGCATAACTTTGTTAAGAATGATTTATTTTTTTAAATTCTTTCTCTGTTATGATATATTTAGAAAACTCTTTCATATAAAATAATAATAGTCAACTAGCGTATTCTAGAGTCGTGATAGCCCAAAGCGCAACGAACCTGTCTCAAATTTATAAGGCCCCATAGGGCCATGGTTCGAATCCGGGCGTGTACCAATGAGTTTTTCTGACTTAAGTACATAACTATCACTGACTCCGTGCTTCGGAGGGCACGTTAAGCAGTCGGTCCCGGACGCTGTCAATAGATAGCGGTCGTTACAGTCCCCAACCCGCAGTGGAGCAGCGTGGTGGATTTAAGCTCCAAGTTCCCCTCCTCACCCTGGGGGAGGCCTAAGCCCCTATAGTGGGATAAAAATGGGCTGATGAAGTGAAGTGAAGCGTATTCTAGAAGGGCAACACTGCCACCCGGGACAAATATTTGTGTACATGAACGATTATGTCTATTTGTTTCGTGTCTGGGTGTAAAATATTTATGTATGTATTTATTATAAAGAAATTTAGTATATGAGTTATCCATTACCCATAACACAAGCATAATACTTGCTTACTTTGGGACTAGATGGCGCTAAGATGATGTGTTTTTATAAACTGTTACAATTTCAAAAATTCATTGTTTTCAGGAGGAATGGTTTCCAGTTCGGTTGTCCCACAAGTCCAGGCGGTGTTCCCACAAGGTGCTCTCACGAAAAAGATTAAAGTGGGCTTACAGGTAAACTTGTTCAAACCTCGCAAAGGTGTGAAGGATATGAACCTAAAAAAAATTACTGTCAACAATGTATCGAAAAAGAAACGATTCTCTTTAATATGGTAGCCATCGTTGAAAAAGAATGATTTGGCGATGTCGTAATAACAAAGTTGTTGTAATTAATTGGTAATTATTTCATATAAGTAGATCTAATGGGGTTCCTTGCGCTGAACGACCTACATATGGCCTTTTTCGCCACGCCAGGACCGTTTGCACCAAACGTGGCGTGGCGATACAGGTGGTGATATTACATTTCTATGTACAGATCGTTTGTCACCATAGCTACACATTGTCCAAATTTTATTCGAACAAGAACAAAGATATAGGTCCATTAAATTTAAGTGTGTTATAGAGGAACCGGAACCAGGCAGCCATCTCTCTTGTCACATATATCTGTTGTATAATGTTTTAGAGAAACTATGTTATACCTGATGTTCGGCTGAACGTAGTTCGAACTTATACAGCGGGTAAAGCTTACCGAACTATAGAAAAAATAAAAAAAGATAAACAAAATTTTTTACATGTTCTCGGTAACCGTTAATTTGCGCCATCTGCTCACTTGATACTCTTTCTTTGTTTCGAAAAACTCTACACGCTCTATAAGTTTAGACTATATTCAGACAAACACGCGGTATATTACTTGTATATTCGGCTGAACGTAGTTCAACTTAAAACATGTTTTTTCTCTGTAACTGTTAGTTTGTGCCATCTGTTCAACTAAAACTTTTTGTTTAGTTCGGTAAGCTCTACGTGCTCTATAAGTTTGGACTACGTTCAGCCGAACACCTGGTATATACCACAGAACAGCGTAGTATTATTACAAGTCAAGCCGCGTGTCGATCGGCACAGATGTCATTGCCTCAGAAAAATAGTTGCCTTGGTAGATCGCCGTTTGTGGCATGTATCGAACATGGAACCAAATTTTTTCGTACCATGAAAATCGTGAAACACGCGACACTTCTCGGTTGTCGGTCAGCACGCACACTTGAACAATATTCGGAGATACTACGCGCTTACAATTTTCACTTATATTTAACCTCTCTGTGCCCATTGCTATGGTTTCTCGTTTTCTCTATACTTCAATTTTTATTCTGCATTGGTCGAAGATTGCTAACTGTTTTGATTGTAGTTTAGGAATACATTTTTGCACTTTTTTGTTGGACGGTAAAATTTTCAAACAATTGCAAATCCAGAATTTGTAACGTAATAATAATAATAACACACAGAATCACAACAACGTCTAGGTCCCAAACTAAGCATTAGCTTGTATTTTGGGTACCAAGCGAAGACACCACATACATATAACAACCAAGACCCGGTGCTGTATTAATATTCATCATATAAATACTGACCCGAACTGGGATTCGAACCCGGGACCTCCAGCTTCGCAGGCAGGGTCGCTACCCACTAGGCTAAGCGGTCGTCAAACGTAAAAGTAATGTTCTAAACACCAACAGATGGGCTGTTTTATTTTCTTATCAGTGATGCTTAATTTAGGTTCATAGCATTAATAGTTTCAGAGATAATAGCAATGATTCATGTGACAGTCAAAAATTTTTTCTAGAAATTTTTTTATTTTTACAACTTTAATGTCACTGCACTGATGACGTATCACTATAAGTAAAAGTCTTCTTTTAATACTGTGATCGAGCAACCTTGCTTGTTTAATCGATATAAGTACCACGTCTGAACGCGCGATACGTATATAAGTGTAAGCGTTTTCGTGGAACACGTTTTGGTAAAGCTCAACTTTCTTACATACTTCCCCACTATTTTAAGTTCGTGTACGTCAAATCCGTGTCAAATACGGAATTTGATTCCATGTGAAAAATAAATGTCATGGCAGGTTCGTTCAAGGCATCCACTTCTTCCACCAGCCCACAAATGCCTTGCTGCAGGGGCTTACGTCTCCCCCAGGATTAACTACTGCCATCTGTTGATGGCATCCGGGACCGACAGCTTAACGTGCTCTCCGAGGCACGGAGTCAGTGATAGTTTGCACTTAAGTCAGAAAAAAGTCATTAGTACACGCCCGGATTCGAACCACGGCCGCGCGGCCTTCTAAACCAGAAATAGGTTGGCTGCGCTCGGACTATCACGACAAGGCCTATGTCGTAAGACACACCGAAAGTCGGGACATATTATAGTTTAATGTTGTTTTTAAAAACGGCAAAACTGGTTCGGAAATAAAGGCTTATTATTATTATAATTTACCTATTCATTGTCCTTGTTATCTTTCGAGCTTTTCCATTTTGGAATCATACAGTCACGATGGCATTTTGAAATCATCATCATCAGCCCATTTTTACCCCACTGCAGGGGCTTAGGCCTCCTCCAGGGTGAGGAGGGGGGCTTGGAGCTTAAGTCCACCACGCTGCTCCACTGCAGGTTGGGAACTGTAACGACCGCCATTTATTGACAGCGTCCGGGACCGACTGCTTAACGTGCCCTCCGAAGCACGGAGTCAGTGATAGTTGTGTACTTAAGTCAGAAAAACTCATTGGTACACGCCCGGATTCAAACCATGGCCCTATGGGGCCTTATAAATTTGAGACAGGTTCGTTGCGCTCTGGGCTATCACGACATTTTGAAATGAAAAAACCAATATATATATATATATAATAAGGGTGCAGTCAGCTGCTACGTGGTGACTACAACTTCTCTGCTGCCAGTATCAACAGACTTTATTTACTATGACACTCAACCGATATTAGCGACTATGGATCTTGTGACGTTCCATCACAATAATAAGTGGGCCATGTGCAACTATGGTGGTGCTGCATCCATGTCATAATATATCTATGGCAAAACTGCATTATACGATTTAAGATATGTGACACTCGGTCAGGCAGAGGTTGATACGCTTTTTGTTGGATTACTTATTAAAATGCTCGTATTATGTCCGAAATTTAAAAAAAAAGGAAAATCGCTTAAGTACTGTAAAGTGAAATTACTTACTAAAATGCTCGTAATATGTCCAAAATTAAAAAAAAGGAAAGTACTGTAAAGTGAAATTATAAGTTACCCCGAAGATGTTATTTTTATGAAATGATTAAGTTATACGACTACTATAAACTTTTTTGTCTTAATTAATCAATAGAAACCTTTTAATTACAACAACTTTGACGAATCTAAGGGTAAATAAAATTCGCACTATTTTTTTTTATAATTATATAATTGTGGTCTTTTTTAACATTAAAATAAATTCACTATGAGACTCACGCGGTTATAGTAAATCATAGAAGACGAATTGAACCCCAGGAGGACGGACGCGTTGGGCTATTCTAAGTTCTATGCAATAAATGAAATAGTGTCTCTAGTTCTACAATTGAAAAATTCCGACTAAGTCGGACAATAATTAAAACTTATGAATTTACAAAATAGCGTTTATTCTAAATATGTGTAGAAACACGATAGAAAAATATGTTGTGATAGAAATATATACAAGATGTCACTCTGAGCTTTTTTTTTTGGACAATTTTAATATGTACATTTCAATTACTATAAAGTGAGAATATTTTTGTAATTAATTTAGTTTGAAGCCAAATATATATTGTGTTCTGTTATTTATTTAAAAAATCGTAGGTTAAGTTTTTTTTGTCACTTTTAACAAAAGTACAAAAATGATTGCCAAAATAATAGTTAATTTTATTAACATAAATTAAGTTTCATGGCTTTTAAAATACACGTATTCGTCTTTTAATCACGTCAAATATTTACATATCAAGTGAAATCTTCTAGTTTAGTATTACTGACTTATGTACACATAATATTTTTTAATGATATTATATAATACGTGCAACCGATCTGTGCAGCTGTGTAGTTCGTAACAAAAATGTCGTTGTAACATAATTTCATGGAAGTGTTTTGGCAGGAAGCGAGGCAGGTCGCACAAATAATTTTAATTTAAGCATAAAGAACACAGTGAAGATGAGGGATCATAGCGCGGACTGACTAGCGAGGTATAGGCACCAAATCAAAAACTTTGGATATTCGGTTATCGCAGACAAGACAAGTGCTATTAAGAAAGTTAATAAAAGGGTGAAACTAAGAACCATGGATGGCAATGATAAATAAAATGTGAGCGAAAAAATATACGCCACTGAATAAATATACGCCATTTAGTGTTTTGAAAAGTTTACTGTGAAGCAGAATTGTGTGTGACTCATGTGTAAAATTCGTACTTATACTGGAATATAAAACAAAAGTTCTAAAATCACATTTTATGTGTAATTTAACAACATATCTGTTTAAAACAATAATAATGACATATGGTCTGTCCAATCCACTGAGTCTGACATTTTACTAATTTTTTTAATCGTTTCAAATTTAGAGACGCTTCATCTTCATTTTTATGCTATCGTTGCCAGCCGAAATTCGTTAACGGAAAATTTAAGGTTATTAATATATTTTACTACTTGCTATATGCTATTTATTGATATTCCAATTTCTTCAGCATACGAAAAACAAAATTATCAATTTAGTATAACACTTCGAAAATATTTCTTGTCTTGCCCTTTTTCTGTATAAAGAAATCATTATAAAATGTTTTACGAATATTACAAAAGTTATTAGTGATTTCATTAAACCAATTTATATAAGATGAGATTTTAGTGACCAGCCAAAATTTTTCTAGATGTTAGGTATCACCAATAGACCTCATTACGTAAATAAAAATATAGGTCAAATATTCATAATCAATAGTTATATCCTAAATATTTTTTAACAAAATTTGGCTACCTTCTACTTACATACGAAAGGGCGGGGCATGGGGCATGTGGGCGGGGCACGCGCACGTGCACTGGCGCCCTCGTGAACCGTGACTAGTAATATTTGGGAAATGTTTTAGGAAAGCCTTACGTAGTCTTAATTGAATATTTTCCTATTGAACGATACTAAAAAGAAACAAGACGGCCAATGGATTTTTAACAATGGTAACATTATATTAAAATTTGACTGTTTATTAAAACCTCATCCTGTATTTATTACAAATTGCAAATTTTTGAACAAATTCATGTAAATCATAACAAAGTGTGAATGAATGAATCAGCTACGAGCTTCATCTTCACTGCGTTTTATTTTAGAATTCATGGTGGGGCCATGGAGTTAAATATAGATAAGTTATCAACAATCGAATATCAACCCCAAACAAAATGGTTAAACCATCAAAAAATATATTTATGAAAATCATTGGATCAGTTAAAAAAAGAAACGGGTAAAATCTGTTAACTTGCCACAAAATCGAAAAAAAAACGATAATTATGTTCAACAGAATGTCATGCTTTCATAGTTTCGTGTTATAGGGACTGTTCATTAATTACGCAAGACGATTTGGGGGGGAGGAAGGTCAAAAAGAAGTAAAATTTGTCTTATAGTATTACGCACGGATCTTTGCCGGTTGCGATTTTCGTTTCGTTCTCAAGCGATACGAATTCGGAAGAGTGACGCAAATCGGTGTACCGGAACTCTTGTGCCCCGTTATTTGGGTTTTGCTATATTGGAAGTATTCAATATATGAATACAAACGAAAGTTTGTTTTACTGTTTGTGACTGATATTATGAAAAGAGTTAGAAAGCAATGAAAACGTAGTTGTCGATTTATAAACGACAGCTAAATATTTTTTTATAAAAACTATATTCCAGAAGGATCAATGCACATATAGTACTAACTATTTCGCTTTGTCATACGACATGAAATCTTTATATAATAATTTCGTTATTTGATTGCGCGTAGTACTAAAGTCCGTTTTTATACATATTTCTTTGAATCGTATTTGTTTATTATTTTATTGTTACTAATGCCTTTCGGGTGTCAATTTACGGACACAAAATACGCGTCTTATCGGTCAGTGACAAGATAACTAAGTTGTACAGCTACCTATTACTTGGGATGATAGTGAACGAAAATTCATAGCTAATATGTCATTTTTATTTGTTCGATTTTATTCATTATTATCTGTATCAATATATCTCGGAAAAAGTACGTAATGAATGTTATATAATAATTAGAGAAATAACTTCGTTTCAAAACTATGATGGTACGCTTTTCTGGTACGTATGTGTGCGTTTCTCGAATTTTAATGAGATACGTACTTTTTTTAAATGTTCACGAAAACCTATAAACGGTTTCGCTCTGACGAGTTCTATGAAATATATGTTGTGAATCTATGGTTTCTCCATTTTGTTTGATGGTTTTACGCAGACCAACGATTTAGCTTATCACGTAAGCTCAATAATTTAGCTCACATTTTTATCGTTTATGTACTTTCTGATACTAACATGCCCAATAAATTTAGTAACGTCTATATAAATGTATAATGTAGTATATAATAAAATGTAGATGTTCGAAAAATCAATAAAAGTCTATATTTAAAACATAAAAGATTTCTTTTTCTTTTAAGCATTTTATGAACTATATGAAATCACGTAGTGAATTTAATTTAAAAAAAAATGTCTCATCTGTTTCTCACACTGCGTTTTAGTTTTCTCGTTGTCAAAAATTAAAAAAAAAATCAATTTTATTGTATGGTATTTTGAAGCATACGTAAATAATCTTGATTGTTTAGTCTCTTTTGGTCTTTAGGTCAATTTAAAAGTAACGCATGAGGTAATTAGGTCAGGCGCGCACTATGCGAATTATCGAATTCTGTTAACAGAATCAGCCTGACACTGCAACTATAAATTATGCATGGATTTATATATTTAATGAACAAAGGGCAGTATATTTTGCGGGTTCGATTCCCTCCCGGGAAAAATGTTTGTGTGCATGAACATTTCTATTTGTTCCGTGCCTGGGCGTAAAAAATATATTTATATATGTATATAACATAAAGAATATTTAAGTATGTATATACGTTGTTTAGTGCCCATAATACGAGCATAATACTTGCTTACTTTGGGATTAGACGGAGCTGTGTATTAGGTCCCATGTATTATTATTATAGTATTAATTATTTTCTTATTTTATACAGAATATAATAAGAAAATGTTGATTGATGTGTATTCTGTTACCTTAAAAAATGAGAGAAAAAAAACAATTTTTTAATTAAGCCTGATGTTAGCAAATTCTTGTTTATCAAGAATTTTAAACCGTTTTCAACATTATGTCACTATTCTACCCAGGTAAATAATTTTATATATTTCAGTCGATCAATTTAATTTACTGTTTGTTGGTTTTGACAATAAAGGGATCCCCTGAATATTAATTGCGTAGATATGAGTTACGTAGTACTATGCCTGCCTTCTACGATATGCCCTGTTTCGATGCAAATACTACAAACTAAAATTCGAGAAGTTGTTAGTGCGCGCTTGTCCTTACTATTGATTTTTATTTATTAATATTATAAATATCGATTGTTTTGTAACAAGTGTGGTTTTTGAAAATAAACTATTTTATTAGTGATTAAAAGTAATTATTGATTTGTGCCAAAATATATTTTGTTGTATTATTGAAATTTATTCGAATTATAAATTAAGGAAATTGCTAAATTTATTGGGTGATGCAGTATTTTGTATGATATACGAGCTATATAGTGTCTGGTATGTGTTCTACGATTGTAGTTTAATCCTAAAGACCAAACGTGAGAATTTTGTGCATGAGCATATTTTGGTTGCCGCATTATTTTCAGTTTTTTTTTTTTAATTTTTTATTAGTAGTTTGTTATTTGGAGATATTAACTCCGTGTCGGGGCGCATGTGTGAGGAATTTCGACAGGGTTCCAAAATGCATTTCATCGTTTTAATTGTATGGTCGCTTTCGCTGTGATTTCATATTTTCATATTTGCTTAATATCGCACCAGCTACATTTCTACACAGATCCCTTCCAACAAAACACTGTATCTATTGAGTATTTCTTCATAGTAATGAATTCCGTAGACAAGAAAAAAAAGGTGCCTCTAAAGAAAATCGATATTGGAATCGATATTTTCCTACTGATTCCGGCTAGCTTGTAATATTGAAACACAAAATCAGCAACTTTGTTCGCAGTATTTGTTTGTAGTTACTTTTATGTTATGTCACTTTAATAGTTTATTTTCTTTAATAGATAACGCTTTACATGTTTTCCATTGAAACCTAGAAAGCGGTTTCAATTTAAGTGCCATGGTTGTATTCTTTTTTTCTTCTCCTCAATATTATTTTAGTCATTTCATCGTGCTGAGCAGAAATTCTTACTCTACCTTCAGAGGTATGACTTTTGTAAAATTAAAAACAGTAAGTTTATATAAGCATTATATAAGTAGTTGTTCTTCAGAATATAAAGCACCTTAAATCGACCATATATATTATAAAAATTTTGCTTTCAAACAAAAAAGTTTCGGATATGCAGCAAGTTTCGCACGTTGTAAATAATTTTCACATTCTAACCCTTTTTAGCTAAAATTTCTACACCTTTCCATTATGTTCCTGTGAACCCCTTTATAGTTAACAATGAATATAGCCGCAGTTTGCGAAAGTAATTACTTTTGTAGCTAATTAGCTAGTCCAAAAACTCGTAAATACGACTGATTTTGTACTCCAGGGACCGGTTCTCTGTTTTCGAATTAGCCACCAGTTTATGAACCTGTATGTATGTGCCTGTCCTTACGAAGTTCGCTTTGGACTTGAAAAACTTAAAACCCGGCTATTTTCGCTATGAAGTTTATATTCAAATTAAATTCAAAACCTGTTCTGTAGACCAAGCACACAAATAGGGCGCTATTAAAATAATTTCGCAGGCAGCTTTTTACGAAAACTTTTATTTATTTAAATAAGTTGAAATAAAAGTAAACACGATTAAGTTGTGTGCTATCGAAGTTCATAGCAAAGATCTATCTATTTCTCTAGGGCTATTTAACCTTAAACATAACAATAAACCATATCCTCCGCAAGGAAAATCATTCTTAAACTGATATTATATTATACGGTAAGTACTACTAATCCCAATACTTTCATTTTCATCTTCCATCAATGTTTTTAAAAGTCTGCATGCCAAAATCATCGCGTTTGGTCTTGTCGAATAAATTTATTTTATTTTATTTTGGTCATTATTTCAAGAATGGCAATCGTTTCGCAGGCTCAGATCATTGATTCTGAACTGACGGCCAAATTGTTGGGCCGAGGAGTCGCAGTTTCTCCAGTAGTGACGGTTGAACCTCGTCGTAGAAAATTCCACAAAGCTATAACTTTGAGTATGCCAGCCCCAAGACCTCACACACAAGGAATGACAAACCAGTACAGCACATCGTCTGCACCAACGTTGAGACTATTATGCTCGATATCAGGTGATAATAGTTTGTTAATAATAGCTTCTTTTTTTTAGTTTTAAAACCTTTCTCGATTCTGGTAAAATTTTCCAATCGAAATTTACTTTCTTTTTAACACACAGAAATGAAATATCACTTTCGTGGGTCCGTTTCAGTTACATTTAACGTCTAAAAAAGTGGTTTCGTTTTTCCAAATTCTAAACTACCTAATTGTTGCACCATCGATACCCTAGTCAATTGTGCTAGAGAATAATTTGACAGATAGACAGACCTCAGAAAGTAATGTTCCACTTCTGAATCTGAAAGTACAATTAGAACCCAAGCTTTGTGAAAACCACTATCTTTGGCGTCATGTATTTCAGAAGATAACCATGGAACCTCTAAAATGAGATCTAATTGTCTGTTTATCTTTTGTTATGGCAACATAAGTATTTTAGTAATGGTCCTAATTACGAATGTGACTCATTTTTGCTGTCTGTACGTTTCGCATTTGAAATTTTTACCAGTATTTTGAATGGTGTGTGACGTGTTGCGATGGGGTATGGCTTTTCGCTATTTCGAGGTTTTCGCTTTGCACACAGGACTAAGGTAAGTATCAATTACTTTTGTTTATTAGAAACGCTAATCTTCAAAGAAATAATCAATAACGATGAATATTTAAATTCTTAAACGCTTTGATATTCCATTACAACACTACACGTATTAAAGAAACTATAAGAATAAACTCCTTTCGTAGTTTTTTTTTTTGTTTTTCATTCTTTAATTAACGGTTTACTAGGGGTATTGTTATTAGTTGTAGATCCTTTTTCGTCGATCTTTAAAATGTTCCAAACTCCGGCAGTTCAGAATCAACAGTGTTCGAAATAGTTGTAGTAAAATTAGATATGTTTGATGATCCCTTTTTGAACGATGATCCAAAATATTTGAATTGCATGAGTTTATCATCAGTAAAATTTACATAGTGTTTTTCATTCGTCCTGATACCTTAAATCAGTTGCATATTTTTTGTTCATGTAACTGGCCAAAAAGTACAGCAGATATTGTAATATCGCGTACTGCTTTTAGTAGCTATAAACGCGTTCCTTGTATTCGTTGTATTCTGTGGTCGCGGCCAACCGATGAGGGTCATATAAAACAGTCCGAATTCGTATAATAAAAATAAAACGAGAAAGAAATAAGCTTATAGCAAATACACTTAGCATATATAGGGCCACCACAAAAGTCCAATTGTGTGCGTGTGTGTGCGTGTCTACATTGTCTTTGTTTCCCGTGTTTGTATGTGTTGCACGCTCACCGTGTGTGGCGCTAATATTTGTGGCGTCACCTATCTGGCCACACGGAACTATCAACAGGGGTATTTCGCAAACGATCTCTCGAAGGTAAATCAGTAATCAAAGTACTACTAAAAAATTTAAAAAAATCTCGGTTTCAGTTTTTATTTTCTAATTTTTATTTCGTCCTTTTTTAATTTACTTTACAGTGTCATTATTTGATAATTATACTCTGTCTTCCATGTTTATATCCAGAGTATAGTTATCGGCTACATGGATTTTAAACCTTCTATCACTGTTCGAATGCTTCTTCATATATCTTGCTTTTCATACGATCTTCCTTCTATGCACGGGCTGAGATTTTATGCGCTTTGTAAACACGAATCACTCTGTATCATAATAAAGTGAAGTCGCACTGCGTTTTAATCACATGTCGTTTTAAGTTCAGGTTTTAACACACCGGAAAATAACAGTTCAGTTATTTAAAGAATCGTCAGTTTGCGTTCGTGCAGAAATGGTAAAAGATATTCTTTGCTAGAAAATTTATCAAAGATAAAAGTAACCATTCCATGCACCACATTCATATCATTGATACGGTCTAAGCGAATTCTCCCAATTCCTTTATTTGCACTGACAAATATTAGTTTTTATTTTCCAAAACGGCCTATCGGTGCTATTTTCTTCACATCATCGTTTTTATTTTTTGTTTCGACACCTTCGTTGTTAACTAGGTGTGTTTTATTATTTCGTTTATTATTATTATTCACTTTATTTATGTTTTACTTTCAGTGAATGTCCTTCGAGAGATCTGTTAATCGATGACAAAAATTATTATAAAATTGGCACAAGTATTGTTTATAAGCGTAGTGTTTGAATTAGATAAAAGCACTAACAAAAACGAAAAAGGTTGTGTTACACCATTCAAAGTGCGCCGTATTTATTTCACCGTTTTAAGGAGAATATTAAAAAAGAATTTGATTTGTGTGGTGTGATGTCTTTTGCTTGTATTGTGTGTTTGCTATAGGCCGTTTTGGAAATATTTTTTGGTTTGAATTTGTTTATTTTGACAGCCTATCTTTCTTGACTTTTATTATGTATATCTAAATATATTATTTTATTAATTTCATTACTAATTCTTCTAATCGTCTTTAAATTTTGTTGTTGGTAATAATTATATAAAAGCAATATAATGTTTAGTTAGAATAGCCACAAGTAATATATTTAAGTCGATTCATGTAAAAATTATAGATTCAAGATTTGTGTTTATTGTTACTTAAACAAAAATAAAATCTCACACATAAATCAAAGCTACAACAAATTTAATTGATTTTTGTAATGTGTAGGTACAGTAGTTTAACTAAGGAATGGAATGTAATTAAATGCCTATGAATACTATTATTAGTTTGAAAGAAACTACAAAATTGTAGCTCATTTACTAATTTTTTTGTAATCACACAGCTTTTATAGGAGTTATTACCCGAAAGCTGTTGTAGATTTTAGTAAATAGGAAGTATGGTAACCGCAGTATAGATTGAAGTAGTATAATTAGCTGTCTGAAAACTTAGTTCTATTCATTTTTAAATGAGATATATTATTCAGGTGGTACAAACCGTGCCCACTGGGAGGATGTCACGGAAAACACTCCGCTCACTTTTGTCAACGATTGCGTCTCTTTTACTACCACTGTCTCGGCACGCTATTGGCTTATCGATTGCCGCCATATTGAGGACGCCACCAAAATGGCGACAGAATTATACAGGTACAAATACTGGCTAATTATTAAAGGTTCACTACTTACTTTTGTTTGACTAACCGAAAGGCCGAGTGGTTAAAGACCGTAACTGCGGAGCCGAAGGTTGCAGGTTCGATTCCTGCCCGGGACAAATATTTGTGTGCATGAACATGTTTATTTCGTTCCGTGTCTGGGTGTAAAATATTTATAAATGTATTTATATAAAGAATATTTAAGTATGTATGTCAGTTGTCTAATACCCATAACACAAGATTATTATTATTACTCCCTTTAGAATACAGATCTAAAAGTGGTGAATTCTCAAATGAAAAATAGAATTTGTAATGCCGTATTCATGAGTACAATTTATTTTAAAACGCTCTAAGTGGTCACGAGAAATAACCTGAACTCACTAATACAATCATATCTACATCTGATTTAATCAAATTTATCATAAATTTAACAAAGAGTAATTTTTACATCTTTATTCATTGAAGGTGTGAAAATTATGCATATTGTAATTACTCAGATGAAGGGATTGTAAACAACTTTTACACGATTTTTACTTAATTCCCTCTAAACAACTGTCGTTTGGATTGTGTGTACACACTAAAAGAAAGTTGGGCATATAGCTCAACTTTCGTACGCCTTGTTAAGATCGCTAGTAACATATGTAATGTATATTTGGTGAATGCACTACGAATACACTAGTAAATACAAAAGTCCTCTCCATTATTTTCACTTCAGTGAAATCATTGTTATATAGAGAAGTTCAAATCTTAAATCAGCCGCGTCTGCCGCGCATGATCCACCTCATGGAACATGAATAATGCGCTGCTATTTTGAGAAGCATAGCTCTAATGTTTGAATGTTTATAACACAAAAACCACTTAACTACGAGTAATTTTGGTGAAGCATTCACATTGATAATTGTAATTAAACAGGCATGCAGGCAGGCAAACAAGCATGTATCATTAGCTGCCACTTTTAAGAGCAAAGTAGTAAAAAAGAAGTAGATTATGCGAACGAATCGTAGGCAGAAATCACTAACAAAAAATCTTAAAACAAACCATTCATAGGCAAAAAATATAACCTCGTTTTTTTTCTTAATTAATGAGTACCTAATGAAATATTTCTTAACACTGATCAAAATAAGAGCTTAATAATTCATACAAAAATAACATTTGTGTTTGTAATCTTATGCCTATATTTTGGTTTCGTTTATTTGATTCATAAATTCAAAATCATTATCAGCTCCTAGATTTTGCAGTTGTGAAAATTGCTGTAGTCTTGATATATTTTTTACTAGATGAAATAATACTTTACAGGGAAGCCATTCACGTGCCCTTTATGGCGAGATTCGTGGTATACGCCAAACGCACGGATCAACAGCAGGCGCAAATTAGAATATTTTGCGTGACCGACGACAAAGAAGATAAGGCCCTCGAAAGAATTGAGAGATTTGCTCAAGTCGCTAAGAGCAGAGACGTTGAAGTAGGTGCTTTTTATACAATACTATTATCCTATTAAAGTTATTATACACCGAGATTTGACTTAATTCAATAGAAAAGTAATCTGGCCGAGTTAGAAAACCAAAGTTATAACATTTGAGCCATGGAATGACAAAGGGAGACGGGCGGGTTCTGACCAAAATAAATTGAATTACAAATCTAGACAAAGTCTAAATTTTCAAATAATCAATTTTCAAATCGATTAAGCCTTCACAAGCACTTTTAAATTGTCAAAGTTAGATATTAGTTCAAGGTTTATTTTCATTTACAGGTTCACGAAGGCAAGCCTTGCTATCTAGAGTTCGTAGGAAATTTGGTTCCCGTTGCGAAATCTGGTGAACAGTTGTCAGTTCCGTTCCGAGCTTTCCGTGAAAATAGATTAGCTTTTCCGGTTATGGTGAAAAGCGTACACGCTGATGCAGTAGCACGTTGCCAGTTTATGAGAGAGCCCAAAGTACCTAAAGGAGAACCGTCGCCGGCACCGGTAAGTCACCTTTTACATTACAGTACTTAATATTAACATTACATTATTTAATATCTACATTATATTACTTAATATTTACATACGGTTTATTAGAAAACACTACATGCACAAAATATATATACATACTAGCGACCCGTCCCGGCTTCGCACGGGTAGCAGAGCATATAAGCCATAGTGTTTTTTCTGTCCGCTTCAGCTTGTTGCGTCGAACATGTGGATTTGATTTAATTAGATTCAAATGTAACGTAAATTCATCCTACTTGGAGTATTTTAATGTATTTTATTTTCAATTCTATAAATATTTGAAAAAGTAAAGAATAAATACATAAAAACAAACTACAATATTTTTTTGTATACAACATTGATAACTACCGATGTCGCGTCGTCCGGTATGGCCAGCCGGCGCGGTGCTGCGCGCATTTATATTTCGCGATAGCTCCTAAGATATTAATTTAAATTGTATAGTGTAAAGGGCAATTATAATGTGCATGAAATGCTCACTGCAAACTAAAATATTTCTTTGTATACAAAATTGCTAACTTCTGCCTAATTTTACCCGTCCCGTTGGCGCCAGCGGGGCCCCCGCCGCTTGTCGCGCTATAGTTTTTATTCCACGATAACTCCGGAGATATTAATTTAAATTGTATGATGTAAAGGGCAATTATAATGTCCATGAAATGCTGAAGGTAAATAACTTATTCAATTTGATAAGAATTAATACTGTATCTGTATAAATTGCTTTCCAATCACCTCATCACATGACATCATTTTTTTAAACATAAAAATAGGTATAGTAAGTTATCTATAAAAGATAGACATATACGATCGTGGACTTTTCTTTAGTCCTATAAAAGAGACACAATTCCTCCATATATAATTTTGTTATATCTCAAAAGGATTAAACAGCGTTTTCGATGAAAGCTCCTAACCGGCTTGATTTTTTTCCGACTTCTTCAACAATAATGTCATATTTCAACAAATTTTCACAAAACAGTAATAAATTATACACGTAAACCTTCCTCTTGAATCACTCTGTCTATTGGTGTCAATAATATGCCAATCTGTTCGGTAGGTTTTGAGTTTATCGCGTTCAGACAGACAGACCGACGCGACGGGGGACTTTATTTATTGTATTGTTGCTGTGGCTAAGCAAGAATAATTTCACTGTATTATCTTCACTATAATATGAATTTAATTTATACTTCAGTCTAAGTAACATGTGGCTGGCTATGCTAACACCAAAAATTGAAAAAGTAAGAACAATTGAATTTCACTGTATTTCGTTTATTACAAAATAAATTTAGATTATACCTTAGCCTCAGCAACATGTGGTGGTTATGGTTATGCTATTAAATTGTAGCTTAGGTATGTGAAACGTTTGTATTTTTAACATAGCGCCATTTATTGATTATTTACTCAATTCAGTCAACAGATATCGCCATCTGTTAGAATCGTTTGGAGCTAACAGATAATTGTGACTGTCAAATAATAGACAAATAATTTGGAATAATATAATATTGCGACTATAAACTGAGATGTAAGCTATCCTATCTTTTAAGTTGAATCAAATTGCACACGGTGTGCAAATCAAATTTAAAACCGGTTCAGTAATTTAGGAGTCCATCGCGGACAAACAACGTGACACGTAATTTTTATATATAAAGATATAAACTTGTACCTTGAGACGGTTTATATACCTCTTTCGCTTTCCATCAGTGGTTTCATAGAGAATCGTCAATTTCCGGTGCTCTCATCTCATCTCTCATTCGTCCCTCCGGCTTTACTTTAATTCATATTTGGTACACCGCTTTTCTTATTACAAACATTACATTTTCTTTCGAACCACATCGCTATGTATCTTTTTACCTTTTAAAATATTCAACAAAAGACAATAAAAATTAGAAGGGTAACAAAGGGTAGCCCCCAACAAAACAGAAGTATTACAAGGGTGTTTCTTTTCTAATTGAATTTTGAATGTTGTTGTATTAATATTAATAACCTATACCTATCCAAATCAGATGACACTGAATTAATATTAATTAAATCATTAACTACCCCAGTAAATACTAGGCAAGTTTAATTAAAGGATAATGACGGGAAAGAAAATGGCACTTGTTATCGTTCGTATTATACAAATTATTGTGTTTTACCTTCCACAGATTTGTGTCTTAAATATCGTAGTCCCAGAAGAGACAGTAGAAGTAACTGTTGAAAGATCTACAACTCCAGTAGTAGCTGAACACGTTGAGGATCAAGACTTAATTTGGAGACAGCGGCTGAGCGATCCCAGGTGAAAATAAACATCTTTGCTGTTTAAACCCATTATTGATAACTTATTGACGATCAATAATATAAAAAATTAGGCCGTTTGCACACCGACGCGACGGCGCTTTATAAAAACTGCGAGAGGCGTACTCATAGCAACTCACTTGAAAGACGACAAATAATACCGCTACCGTCAAGATATACGCTGCAGTGTGCCAACAGCATTAGACTCTTTATTTATTAATCTAGCTGGGTTATAATATTCAGAAACGTTTATTTAGAACCAGATCGGTAAAAATTTGTTCGTTTACTTCCTTACAAGCATCACGATCGAAAAATAAAAAAATATTTTTAACAAACTAAGTCCAAATGTAGCCGACTTAGCCCTAAGGGCTGTAAGACAATCAAAGAGTTTAAAAAAAAGTCCAAATCAAAGATTTTGAATTGGACAGTTAGTTACTCATAGGATTATCGATTGCAACTAATAATTAATTCACTTTTAAAATTAGTGAATTTATGTATTACTAGCGGTCGTACCCGGCTTCGCCCGGGTGGACTACGGAAACGTTCCTCTTCCCGTTTCACGCATTAGTACCATGCACCCGTTAGAAGTCGGGGTGGGTCGCTATTCCAACCATAAAGTATCATTACACTATAGAATCATCGTCATCATCCAAACAAATAAATTTTCTGGCGCGTCTAGCAACAAATTTGATTGCCATAAAAAGGTTATATTAAGTCAACCTTAAAAGATACACATGCTATCGCGGATTTTTAGTTAGGACTTTTAAAAGGGGAACAATTCCGTGATACACGATTTTTGCTTAACATCAACCGTTTACGCTGCGCGCGTAACGGAAGCTCTTAAATGGAATAATTTTTCCCGTTTTCGCAAAATTTTTCATTGATACTCCGCTCCTATTGGTTGTAGCGAATGTAATAATAGTCTATAGCCTTCCTCGTTAAATAGAATATCCAACACAAAAAGAATTTCTCAATTCGAACCAGTAGTTCCTGAGATTTGCGCGTTCAAACAAACAAACTCTTCAGCTTTATAATAAAAGTATAGATTATTATTTATTTATTTTAGTTGAAATACCTACCGTGTTGCTTACATACTTACGAGTATTTTAAAACTATTTAAATGGAACTTAGTATTCGCAATGTTATAGGCATTTAAATAACGACAATAATAATAATACCTGGGACATCCCACACAGCGCCATGTAGTCCCAAATTGAGTAAGAAATATGATTGTATTGTAGTACTGGACAACTGATATACATACTTAAATATTATAATAATGTAAACATATATAAATACTTTTAAATCCAGACACGAAAGAAACAGACACGTTCATGCACACAAATATTTGTCCCGGGCGGGAATCGAATCCGCGACCCTTGGCCCCGCCGTTCTTGGCTTAGGGTCTCCAATCAGTCAGTCAGCTACCAACGCAAGTACCAAGGCTACTAATATAAGGTTTTCTCTATCATTCTTCTCTAAAAAATTCTTCTCTATCATTGTCATCTCATTTTCAGACTTGAAGATATCTGTAATCTTTTGGGTAAAGATTGGGTAGCGTTGGCTTACGAACTGGGCGTGAGCGTTGCTACGGTCAACCAAATACAAGCAAAGAGGATCACAGCACCTGAGCAAGCGCAACTAATGTTGAAATTATGGAGAACACAATCCGGTGTGAAGACACAAGGTATGTCTTAACATGTCTTAACGATTTGCCAAGTCTGGTGAAGAGTTAGTTTGTTGTAAAAATATGTGTATTAAATAATACCTGAGACATCCCACACAGTGTCATCTAGGCCTAAAGTAAGCAAGTATTATGCTTGTATTCTGCAAGAAAGTGCATTGTATTTTTATAATTATTAAAAAATTTACGACAATTTTGCAATACACTTTTACTTATTAAGATGTTTAAATAAATATATTGTACCGTGTAGTTTCTTCTTTTGGTAAAATAAATTTTGTATGAAAGTCAGTGGTATCGTTTAACCCTCAGAACAATTACCTAAAGTTATAGAAGGAATGTAAATTTTACATATGTTTAACTGGTTCTAACATATAGAATAAAGATTAGAAAGAAACATATAGCTGATACAAAATCATTGCTGGTTTTGATCAGAACGTAGCCCCCAAATTCATTTCAACTTATTTAAACGATGGAGGTAAATTCAAAGAATTTGATGCAAACGTCCGTCTGGCTAGTCAGACTAATCTCATTGAGAAAGGGTACAAGCAGGTTGAAGCAAACCGCTTATATATACTTACATCTTTTTCACTCACACTGAAATTCACCATATGGAAAACAAGTGAAAATGAAACATATATATAAATACAAGAATGCAGGGACGATGGCAAGAGACCCGACGGAGCAACGTTGGTGCCTTGGTGCCTGGGCCGTGCTTTGATTTGGGATGCCACATGTGTGGATACTCTGGCTCCGTCCCATGTCCGGACCACGGCCCAGAGTGCTGGCGCGGCAGCCGACCAGGCCCAATTATGTAAACGTCGCAAACACTCGGGGTTGATTCCTCACTACGAGTTTGCGGCGGTTGCAATAGAGACACTCGGTCCGTGGTCGTCTGATACGAAAAAATTCGGAAAAGATTTGTCCACCCGTCTGGTCAGCACTGCTGGCGATCCCAGAGCGGGTGCCTATTTCGCACAGCAACTGAGCATCGCTGTGCAGCGCGGAAACAGTGCAAGCGTAATGGGATCGATGCCACATGGGACCAACCTGGACGATATTTTTATGTTGTAAATATTGTTAATTAGTCTAAGCAATACGTAGGTAATTTCCGAAACTTTATTACAAACAAATTCTTATCAGTACAATGCCTTCTATGACTTTAGGTAATTATTCTGAGGTTTAACCTTTAATTTTTTTGTTTACAGATAATGCGCTGGAACTAGCGTTGTGTCGAATCGGACGAGACGACATAATAGCACCACAGTCCGATGTAATAAACGAAAGACGTATACAACGCAATATCTACCAGGAGCGACAAGCTTCGGAGGAGATTGAAGCTTATAAAGGTAGTATCCACAAAGTCTCACAGCGACGGTTAATGTACCCAATATCAAGTATGCGAACAATAACAAAAACCGGTCAAGTGTGAACGTAGTTCACGTGCAAAGGTGCTGTAACCACAGATTTACTCTAATGTACTTAAATCTTCTACCTGTAATAGAGTCACCCAGGCACAAGAATTAGGTTCGTACTTCACCGGTTTTTTTCGATACCCATTATATTTGCTTGTGATTTGCTTACACAATAACTAATATTTTATGATTTCATAGGAAAGTGAAATTTTGGACCTTCAGAAATCTAGCGATTTCTCTGTTTCTAGGACTTACTAATACTAATTAATTAAAATACGAATTAATTATTGCGCGTTATAATTTTTGTAAATTTGAAATATTTATAAGTAGGTAGGTTAGGTTTTGGCTACAAACCTACCTGTACATTTTTTTCAACTTTTAAATCAAATGTTTGCTAAAGCAAACTTAAATATTTATAGGTTTTTTATATACCTAGTATTCTTGATATTGCCTAATTATCTAAAGAAAGAGATGATTCTCGATTTAATGTAAAATTTTGTTCGCTTTGCGTTAACATCAAAACATAATCATTAAGCCTATCAATCAAAATCTACGCTTAACACCACTAAAGTAACTGCATGACGTTGGCTTTACCTGCATTGCCTGTGCGGTGCGAAAGGAGTGCGATGTGAATCAGCCTTCCCGCACTACACAGCTACCACGGGGAAGGTCAATGTTTTTCAGTATTAAAAAAATTAAATATGCATAAACGAAACGCATTCATCACATTGTTAAAAACGTTTAATTAAGTAGGGAAATGCGGTTAACAATTAATGTAAATTCTTGTTCATAGCTGAAGAAGACAATAAATTAAAAGAAAAATTATATGAAGATATTCAGATGGCCGAAAGATTACAAAACGAAACCGAATCGCAAGACCAGGACGAAGCCAAATATTCTCCCGAGGAGAAATCAGTCGGTGAACAAATCGAACGTGACCAAACACCTTCGCTTAGTGAAGAAAGTGAAGAAGATGAGGGTAGGACAAAACTTTTTGTAGTATTTGGTTTAACATTTCAATACTTTACCTAAAATCCTCAACGTATTTTGTCTTTGAATAAATTATTAAAAAAATTGCTTGATTATTGAACATTAATATCTTTGTAGCTTATAGGTTTTATAAATTTTAGTAAAAGTCTTTGATTAATGATATTGTCAAATTTGCACATTACAAATCAAGTGTAGTTGAAATGGAGGGGAACAGTTTGTGAGTGGCATATACAAGTATTTCTATATTACAAAAGGCCCACACAACATTTATAACATTATCATAGGAACTTATATGTAGAAATGAAGTACTCCTCTTAAAAGCAGCTTAGTCGATTATAGTTCGGTTCTTTATAAAACTTATCTTTTTGATTATAAAATGTAAATATTTAAGTAAATCATTAAGTCGTTGAATACGTTACAAGCACAAAATTAAAATTAATTACTTATAATATACCGTAAGTTTCTAGAACTTGCCCGTTAACCGTTTGCTGTTATAAAATTATACTTCTTAATGTGTTTTCCTTCGCCGTGATATATGTACAAAAGAATACATTAATAAAAGTCATTGACATACCTGGACACTTAAGCTTAATAATTTTATGTAATAACTTATATTTTAGATGTAAAACGCAGTGTAGCGGAACGAAAAGAGCAGATCACTCGAAAATTGAGCTCAAGCAAAATACCAGCCTCTAAACAGAAAAAGGAAATACGTGAAGAAATTATTGAAATTAGAACTCAAATAAAACCAGATATAAAAAAATTCCACGACATTGAACAGCAAGTAAGTACATGATTCTCTTGAATTATATTTTATATTCATGTTAGGAAAATAATTTTAATGTTATTTTGCACTTTTATTGTCCGTAGTACTGTTGAATAGTCCATTTGACCGAACCACAGGCAAAAAAATTTTGCGCGGTACTTACTTCATTTCACTTCTTTTATTAATTCGATTTAATGAATGTGGTTTTGTTATCATTAGGTAAAAGGGAAAGGACAAGAAAAATTAGAAAGATCGCGATCAAAATCTTCACCTGAGTCTGTCGAAGAAGACAAAGAAATAGTACTTAAGTCAGAAGAACCTAAACTTGTTGAAAAACCAATTGAAGCCATCAAAAAATACGATCCATCTTCACCCACAAAACCGACTCCCAAGCATCTACAAAGGCATATACGTAATGAATCTATGAGATTCCCTTCGGGAGATTTTTCTAATGTTACTATAACGCCTAGAAAGTCTATTTCAAGCGACACTAGCGACACAAAACCACCTGATAAGTCCATTGATTCAGTTATTATCAAAGACGTTATATCTCAAAAGGAAATCGTAAGTTCAAGAGTTGAAGAAAAACTAGACGATGGGGCCAAATCTCCAGATTTAATAATGGACGATGCGAAAGATATAGCTGAAGCACCTTTGAAACATAAGATTTCTTCATTTGAATCCAAAATATCTAAGGATTCATCAATAGAATTTCCAAAAACTACACTGAAACTAACAAAAGAAGCTTTAAAAAAACATACCCAAGATCACGATCAAGGAATAGAGTACACTCAAGAATTTGTACGTGAACAGTCAAAACAAATATCTAGTATACACACTGAAACCAAAAAGAAATTCATGATGGAAACAGAAAATCAAACAGAAGTTGTGAAGTCCGTTAAAGAAACGATTCAACATTTTGACACTAAAACAAAGCAAGAAGAGAAACTAGTGAAAACTATTCCGAAAACGGTAAGAACTGATTCAACTTTAGTGCAGGTCTCCTCTGAAGAAGACAGCGAATTCCTAAAAAAATCTACAGACTCCGAAACAGAAACTGAGTCACAAACTACTGTGAAGATAGATAAAGATACTATTGGAAAAGATAAGTTTCTTGCTAAAATGAAAGACAGTCATATCGTATATGACGATGTATTCAAAGAAGATGTGTTCAAGAAACAAAGCACAGATAAATCTTTAGATGAACAGTTGGAGAGAATGGCAGTAAGAAGTGAAAAAACTATCGAAAAATTAAAAGACAAAGAAACAGTATCAGCTGTTGTAGACAAAACTAAAGAAAAGGTATTCTAGTTGTTACTGAGTTAATAGAAAACTTAACTTATTTAAATATAATTGATTACCTATTCACTTTATTGATTTTAATTTCTCGCAGATCGAAACCTTTTCGTCAACTTCTTGTGTGACAACCGAAGTTAGTAAAGTTAAAAGCGATTCGACCGCTTCAGAATTACACGACATCACAGTTCATAAAATATCACAAGAATCGCCTGTTCCATCTAGCATCGAAAAAGCTGATTCTTTGGTTGATCTACAACAGAGTACAGAGAAAGACTTGAGTTTTATATCTCAGTCTGAATCTAAGGTAAATATTGAATTGACTTAGTTGAATAATGGTGTTTTCCGTGGTGTTTTGTTTTTATTATTATTATATTTTAAATGTATACTTTTCATTAATTTTAGTTTCGGTTACATCGAAGAACATAACCTCCATTTTGTATGATATCCTCCATGATGTATGATATATGTTATATTAATATATTGATTTTATGTCCATTTGGGTTTGTAATTTGTACTGTACCAAGAAAGATATTCTATATTTCGACTACGTTCTTTGATTCTATATTCTAGATTTATTGAAAAAACCACAGAACAAAGTACAAGTTGGTACTGTAATTTAAACGGGTTAAGTACGAGCGAGGCGCCTACCATATTATTTAGACAGTTCACTAAAAGAAATATGTCCAAGTCATAGCCACTGATGATTTTATATCTCAAGGCAACGCGGCAAGTATCCTTGGCACCCTGGACCCGCGTCGTCTCCTTAAAATTCTCTCGTGTTATCATTAGATAGTATTTTTAATTTGTAGGTATTTTTAATTTCATTATAAGTAAGAGTAGCTGTTATTATATTATCTAAGCTTTTTGAGTATATATAATATAATATATATAATATATTTTAACAAATTATTAGCTACAACATAAAATTTTAAGTCATAAGCATTATATACCTCTTGAGGATCTCAAGGTATAAATGTTTTTCCTTGAAATTTACGTCGTCATAGTTAACCTGTAATTTAAACGATGTATTTTGAATTCTTTATATTTTTTAAAACTGTGTATTATACATTTATAATTTCGGAAATAATAGGATGGGAGTAAACTTTCGAAGTTGTCAGATAGAACTACAACGATGTCACACATTTATTTTATTAATTTTAAAATGTGCATTGTTACATTTATCTATTGCGTGTATCAATTTAAGTTTAAGAAATATTTTGGAGTATCTGCCTTTTGATAGACGGCTACACAAACTTGTCAATAGAAATGTACGAAATTAAAATTATCACGAAATATACTCACTAACGATATTATCCAACACGATTCTCTGTATATTCTTTTTTTGCTTTTACAAAAAATTTTAAACAATTTTGACCAGTTCAGTAATTGTCATGGTTTATGTTACTTGCACAGGTATATTCCAAAGACTCGAAACAACGTAGCGATTCAATGGATGAAACATCCCAATTTTCTGACTTGGAAGAACAAATTGGAGCGAGTCCAGCTCATCAGGCTGTAGTAAAGGCGTTTACTCAAGAAAGCACCAAAGGTCCATCATATGAAAAACCAGAACATACCGCACGTGATCAAACTCTTGAATTTTTACATTTTGAAACTGAACATAGTGCACAAATCCATTCACCGGCTCACATTTCTCTAAACGCAGAAAAGGTAAATAAAATTGTTTACTATTACCCTAGTAATTGCATACCGTCATCCACACTTCACAATTACTACTAGCATATACACTACATTTCAAACCTACACAACAACACTTTCATTCACCAGTGCATACATGATTGTCACTTTATATTTTTTATCTACCTACCTTTTGTCTTTTGAATTTAATATTATCTTTAATAAAAGATAATATTAAATTCAAAAGACAATAATAATAATTGATAATAATCAAGCATGCCTATATTATTTTTTATTTTTTTTCAATATGGATTGTATCAAAGGAAATGAATATCGTGTTTTTATGTTTTCGTTGATAAATTGCAAGATTGCTGAAATTGTATACTTGGGAGGACACTGGTTTCCAAAATACAGGCCCTGTCTAGTTTAGAAATCAGAGACCAAATATTTTTGTATATTGCTTTTTTCTAATAAATAAATAAAATAAATAAATAAATAAAAAATAAAGTAATTACATAGGTAAAATGGAACAGAGTTTTTCATTTTCTTTCGCTTTTCATAAGAAACTCATGTGATTTATACAAGGGTATATACTTGAAACGTATATACGTATAACGTATATGTAATTAGCGACCTTTGTGTCAGATCTAAATAAATGGCAGCATGTAAACAATTTGTTCATTGTCTTAGTACGATATGACCCCGCTACGTGGTAGCTGGTAAATCGATTTACAGAAAATAACATCGATTTAGCCGAAATTGAGTAACGGTGATTTATTCTCCTTACGAGTGGCGATATTGATATTTTGCAAATATCTCCATTTTTATTATATTTTTCACTTTCAGATATCTCCAAAGGAATCTCCTGTGATTAGCGCTAAAGCGCGGCAATTTATAGAAACAGTACCTGAAGACGATTCAGTTCAAGAATGTTTCTTTTCTAAACGTATTTATTCCGATTCTTTAGAAGACTCTGAACAATCAGATTCTAGACGTCACTCTGAAGCAGATTCTTTGAAATCAGACCAGTCTGACGTTAAACCAAAAGTTTCGTCGTCAGATTTTGACGAAAGAGCTGAATACGAAGAAACTATTGATTCCGGTAGTGGTTTCGGTGATGAAAAATTTGAAGAAAGTGTAGGATTTACTTCAATGAAGTTCGAACCGGTGACAGTCGAAACAGAAAAAGTAGACGTAGACAAATCTGATGAACCGATGGAAGTAATATTTAAAAAAATGACACCTAAACGCCACTCACGGACAGAATCACTCTCGATAACAAAATTGAGTGACATGCAAACAGATACCGATTCACTGAATCAGGCAAAACAAGAATTTCAGATGTTCGTTACGGAAGCTGAAGAAGTAATTAGTTCTTTCGACAAAGACGAACTTTCCGATAAAATTTCTTCTGAAAGTAGTAGAGAAATTGAAATATCAGATAGAAAATCATCAGAAGGTGTTTCGGATAGAATAAGCTCCGAAGACGCTGTTACAGAAAAGAAAACGTCCTCGGAAGAAGATGCTGTAAAAGAAGGATATTCGATAGGTAAAAATAAAGAAAAAGCCTTGATATCTACTGTGGAAGAGAGTGTCAAAGACATTGAGAAGATTGAAAAGAAAATGCAAATACTAAAAGATGATTTAGTTGATAAAGGTGGTAAGTTTCTTATATTTGTAACTCACACTTTATACTTGTCGGGTTTCGGCGCCATAAAAATGTTTGATTGTAATACTTCGTCTGGATTTTATTATTTTACAAAAAGGAAAAATTAACAGAAACGACCATCTAAATTTTGAATGAATTTATTGAGTGAATGAATGAATATAAATGTACGAAAGGAGTATTTACTTATATTTAAAGTTACTTCAATGCAAGTCCTATACGCAACATTCTCCCACCGCTGACAGAGTCTATTTATATGAGGAAGAATTTTACAATTATTACAATTAATATTTTAAAATTATGCATCCAATTACAAATTGCAATTAATATTTTGTAAGTAAATTATACAAGTTAAGTATCTATGTAAATATGAAGCAAAAAAACGATACCTACATCTACCTATCTACAGCAGTCTATCAGACTTAATAATTTTTTTTTTATATTATAACTAGCGGCCCGTCCCGGCTTCGCACGGGTAGTATTCGTTTCTCATAAGAATCACTTTTTTTTATCTCAGTCTTGTCTCATTCCCGTTCTTCCTTTCATTTTTTCGTTCCCATCGCAAAAATACTTTATTATTTCTGTTCTTGGCCCTAGTGTAGCTTCGTTTTCGTTTCCATTCTCATCAAAAATAACTTTTTTATCTCCGTCTTAACTCATTCCCGTTCTTCCCTTTCCCGTTTTTGTTCCCATCGCATAAATATTTTATCGTTTCCGTTCCTGGCCCTGGTCTCATTTCCTTTTTGTTTCCATTCTCATCAAGTACAACTTTTTTATTTCAGTCTTAACTCTCTCCCGTTCTTCCCTTTCCCGTTTTCGTTCCCGTAACACAAATATTTATCGTTTCAACAACTTCTATCAGTCTTAATTAAATAAATTACACTTTTGCGAAATAATATTTAGTTATGCAATTATTAAATTACTAAAATGGCTATTAAAAAATAAGGGTTGATCGTAGAAGGGTGAAAATTGAGGATTGTATGTATTTTTGTATGTTGTATCATAAAAAAATAGAAATTAAAAATTTTGTCTAAAAAAAAAAAATTTAGGGGTGGACTACCCCTAACATTTAGGGGGATGAAAAATATATGTTGGCCGATTCTCATAGATACCGGATAAGCACAAAAAATTTCATCGAAATCGGTCAAGCCGTTTCGGAGGAGTATGGCAACTAAAACTGTGACACGAGAATTTTATATATTAGATTAAATATTTTTAAATAAAAGATGAAAGTAATTTATACATGACAAAGGTAATGGATAGGTAATTATACAGGTAAATATATATGGTAATAATACACGGTAAGTAAAGAAGTATGTACTTAAAATATACTTATGTTAAACTAGTATATGAATACACACACATGTGATTCACCTGCTAGGTAATAAAATAAGTTTATGTATCGGTCTATTAAATTCGCCATTTTGAATACACAGTAGTACTGAACGGACTAATTGATCTGATTTGTTTTTATAAATTTGTAATACAGGACTTAAACTCCATGAACAAGGTGGCAGATTTTCATTCTTAATTAAAACTAAATCATTAATTTCAATATTAGGCTTTATGCCATTTGGCTCTGTTTTGTAGTTCAGAAAAATATTTTATCTGCCATTGATCCAAGAACTGCTGCTTTATTTCACATATTTTTTGATTGATAACTTAGATTGAGATATACATATTTTGAAAAGGTTGTGGTATGTCTAACAATGAACTTCCAATAATAAAATGAGCTGGTGTTAAGGCAGTCATATCATTTGGTAAATCAGACATGACACACAAAGGCCTTGAATTGAGCATTGCTTTATTTAAATTAAAATTGTATTTATTTCTTCATATGGCAATCTAATATTTCTTAATTTCTTTTTTAAAAGATTCTTAGCAGACTTAATACCTGCTTCATATATTCCTCCCATATGCGTAGCTAATGGCACAGTAAAATTCCAATTAATAGTCTTATGAGAAACAAAATTCAATATTTCTGAATATGAATTAAAGTTTTTAGAAAACATTTTATATAAAAATTTTAATTCGCTACGCGTACCTTTAAAGTTAGTGGCATTATCAGAATAAATAGTATTACATAAGCCTCTTCTAGAAATAAATCTTTTCAATGGTAATATAAAGTGCTCGGGAAGCCAAGCAAACAAGCAGACAGATATAACCCTTCATAAATTTTGTATTACGTAAACGATTTGATATGACATAAATAGGACCGGCAAAATCCACGCCAACATGTAAAAATGGACGTTCTAAATTAACACAAAGAAATAGAAAACGTGACATTTTCTGCCCACAGGTTACTGCAGAGTAACGCACACAAATTACACACTTTTCTCGCTTCAGCCCTACCATTTATGGGCCAGTACTTTAATCTTATGTTTGTTAATGTATTTTTTATTGCTCATACTCGGAAAGTACGCTTGAAGTTACTTAATCAGAGGGATGAAAGTAGTACTTTTCGTCCCTGGGAAACGATTTTTCTTGCTGTCAGAAAAAAAAACTATGCAAGCCATGTCCCATCTTTTTATACAATTCTGTGAAATCGCGGCGTAAAGTTGTAATTAAAAAATATTATCAACAATTTTGTAGTATGACTGTATACTTATAATTTACTTTTAACTTTTACATTTAATTTGTATAAATTTGACGTTAATGTTTACCATCATCAATGATAAAAAATAGTGGCTGAGTAGACACAATAAGTTTGTTCTCATATCTTTTGCTTAGGATACCGAGTGCTTTAGCATAGTTATCTTCGGTGATGAGGAGCGCACTAGTTAGATGAACAGCTTCACCCGTGAGGTAAGTAGGTTCTCAAGTAGTGATATTACTGTAGTGTGGTCAGCTGCCCGTTGAAGTCGACCACCGATGTGAATAATGGCTTGAACGATGACCAATCATTGATCTGTCCATCGAAGTTTGGAATGTGAATAGACGGCATTTTAATCAAAGACTTCGTCGTTTGGTCTGGTATACTATTTGGTCTAGTTGGAGTAGAATTACCAATTACGGTACGTACCAACGCCAACGTTTTGAAGTAGCGATATTCCATAACCTGTCGGTCCTCCTCATTGGCAGAGGTGGCAGATAAACCCGACATAACATTGATTTCGGTTTGGACTTCATCGTACCGCAAATATTGTTTCACCAGCTCCTCTTGCCGCAGACGTAATTCCTCAACGTTGTCGTGATTATTGGGTTCGATTATATAATTTATCAATCGTGTAATACGACCTTTTAATGAAGAACGCTGTAATATAAGCTTGACTTGTTTCCATCATCAGTTTTAGATTCCGTAGCCATGGCGGACAAACCAAAAGCGTTTCATGAAATTTGCTGACAAATCTAAATTTTGGACGAAGTATTTGTTGATTGTAATTTGGTCGTTCTCGGCTTTTGGCACCATAAAAATGTTTGATTATTATACTTCGTCTGGATTTTATTATTTTACAAAAAGGAAAAATTTACGGAAACGACCATCTAAATTTTGAATGAAATTATTGAGTGAATGAATGTGATTGAATGAACATGAATGTACGAAAAGAGTAATTTACTAATATCTAAAGTTACTTGGATGCAAGTCCTATACGCAACAGAAAACATGTTTTGAAAAATTTTATATTTCAAACATACCGTGTTCGGTTCAACGTTGTCCAAATTTATATAGTGTTTAGAGCTTACCGAACCAATTAAAAAATTTCATGTGAGCAGATGGCGCAAACTAAGTATTACCGAGTAAAAGATGTTTAAAATCATATCTCAAAACTACTCAGTATATGTTATTCACATCAACTATCGTTGAAAGTGTTTATTAGGTTGTACTTTTTTTTTGAGTTGTCCACCCCATAGTGAAAAGTTAAAGGGGGACATATCTCAACAACTGACGTAAATAAAAAAAAAATATTTTGAACTTACTTTAAAAAACCTACATTTTCTAAAGTTTCGCTGAATTTTTTTTCGTCATTCAGTTACACGTATGGCGATCTACCCCAAAGTTGTATAGCAGTTCATAGATTACCGTCTACTACCGTCTACCGTCCAAATATCCATATAGTGCAAGTGCTGATAGTCTCCAAGTAAAATGGCTGTGACAGACGGACAGACGAACAGGATTAAATTACAAGGGTTTTGTTTTTTTGCCATTTAACTACGGCTACGGCTAAAAACTGGTATTTTTTATTTTTTAAAAAGATTATAATATTGAAATTCGACAGGTTATAAAAAAAATCACTAACAACAGTAACTGTGAATGCTTATAGTAAAGTAAACTTAAAAACTGTATATAGAGAACTGTAAGACTGACTGTAAGTCTTGTCAGAAGAATTCCTTTTCCATCATTTTACAACAATTAGAGTAGATTAATAATAAGCAAGTTAAATACCTATGGGGTATCCCAGGTTTGCGATCTTAAGGCCTTACTTCTCACTCTGACCCAGAATTTCAGATGACCGAAGAACCAGTAATAGTGAAAACAATTCGATCAACTACTCTTAATGACTAGATCTTTTTTCAGATTGTACTTGTTCCATTAACTTACTGGTTGCGTGACTATTAAGTAGATTGAAATGCTAATGAAATATGTTGATCGACTAAAATTATTGACCGTTGTTACTAACCTACAATCCTATAATTTGACAAAGCTCATGAACACCCAAAATTATTTTCATAATTCTACTTATGCACCATTTCATTATCGGAGTATTTGTGCTACAAGCTTATGTTACACTGTACATATACGTAATTTGTTTTTCAGTGGAAGTAGCAAAACGTCAGTCAGTTACGTCTGCAGGTTCCATAAGCGAATTGCGCCTTGATGAAAAACGCTTATCAGACGCTCACAGCTTAACAGAATCTAGAGATTACACTTTTGAAGAATCTGAAGATGACATTGTACCTGACACAGATGGAACCAGGGAGAAAATGTTAGATTATAAAACCGAACTTGAGCAAAAAATGAAAACTATACCAGGTACGTGCATAAACAAAAATGATATAGATCATCGGAATGCTAAAATTAAAAACAATAATATTTTTAACAAAATCATAGTTGTAATTGGTTTCCTAAACGCTGTTTACTAAATATCTATTTATCTTTGCTTTGACAATAACTAATCGTATAAAATTACAGCAAAAATAAGTGATACAACAAAACAAAAGCTGGCTCATGGAGATTCTTTAGATGACGTAGAAGGTTTTCCTGAGGATCATGTGACTGAACACGTACACAAACTACCCTATATTGCGGAAGTCGGGTAAATTACGTCAACTTTATAATAATCAGTTCATTTAAACTTTTGACTTACGTAAATCCAAATCAAATTTCAGTTTACAATCAGAAAATAGCCGTGACTTAACAAATGAATTTTTAGCCAAAGAAAGAGAGGCACAGTTAAAACGTGAAATTGTTCATATGATATCAACTACGAGTGACTTAAAAAAAGTCTCAGGAGAACAAATTAAAACGATTCCACAAGATGATGACGTTGAAAAATTTTTACCAGCTGTTAGTAAATTTGAGCCAAAAGACATTAAAGACAATAGACAATATGATATACAAAGACCAATGGATTTAAAAAAATATATAACTGGGAGTCCAGAACAAGTAAAGAGTGTCATTGACGAAATCATACAAAAGGGTACAATGGCCGCAGCCACAAGAAGTCCTGTAACAGAAAAAGATATAAGCGTAATTACAAGAGATATAATAGAATCTGAAAAACGGTCATATGATGCAAAAGCTGTCGGCAGAGAAGAGAGAAGACCTTCTAGTGTTAGTCCAGCTATATCTTTAGAAAGAATAGCTGAATCCGATACTGAGGTTGAAGAAGAAGATCCTAAATTCCCAACGAATATTATCACGGACGTTCAAAGACTTTCTAAAAGCGAAGAAATTCAAATAAAAAAGTCTGATTCTGCCATGAAACAAATGGCTGATAATATCGAAATTATTATCAAACAAGCTTCTGAAGATATAGATTTATCTGGTGAAGAGCCAATATTAGAAGTGAAAGATTTGACAGAAAACGTATCCGTTGATTCTATAATTGAGCAGGCAGTAACTACTGTCGAAGAATATTTAGAATCCACTAATGAAATAGTAGAAGATAACAAAGACATGGCTGTAGAAGAAATGGGAAAATATGTTAAAGAAAGACCATTGCTTATGAAATCGCTTTCGAGAGATAGTGGAGAAACTATGATATTGCCTAAGAAAAAACAACCTAGAACGTTTTCGGTCCAGAGTTCTCCAGAAGAAGTAGAAGAACAAATTTACACGGATTCCGAGTCTGGTACCTGAGCTTTCTTACACGATATTTTATTATTTATTTTCTTTTGTAGATACATTCAGTTGTTTTGTATTAATTTTTACATTACTATTATTTCAGATATGGATAAGGCTAAAGTTTTGGAAATTATTGAGCCCAGTTCTGATATAGATGGTAAACTACCGGAATCTAGTTTTGATGCGAGGAAAATTCGTACCGACTCTCTTGATGACGCTGATGAATTGTTTCCAGAAAAAGAGGTAATATCAAATTATACCCTATAGTAAACCATGGGGTTATGAACATTATTTTAACATGCAGTGCTATAGGCTATTTATTTTACACTTCATCCATAAGGAGCAAGTGTAAAATAATAATAATAACTTACACATAACAACGTCTAGGCCCCAAACTAAGCATTAGCTTGTGTTTTGGGTACCAAGCGAAGACGCCACATACATGTAACAACCAAGACCCGGTACCGGTATCGATATTCATCATATAAATACTGACCCGACCTAGGATTCGAACCCCGTACCTTCAGCTTCGTAGGCAGGGTTGCTACCCACTAGGCTAAGCGGTCGTCAGTTCGGAAAATGAATTCGGAGAAACCAAATAAGAGTCAAGTGTAACTAACTCTCAATCATAATTTTTTAATAGCTATTCCGTTTTTTTTTCAAGATGATGCCTTGTTTTGTTTCCTCGTGTCATGTTTTCATAGTAATATTTTTACATGTTCGCCCTATTGAAATGCGTCATGTAAACTATTGAAGCTTCAGGATTGAAATACATAAAAAATTGCACCCTGATTTTGTGTCGGCCTTTACAGATTATAAGTCCATTTAAAATAAATTATCTAGAGTTTCTGTCGGATTCATATTAAAATACTAATATTTTTTTATTAAGACACTTGAGTGTCATAAAATTATGTTTGTTACCTTGTGTCAATAAAAATATGGCCGGTATAGAAATTTATCATTAATATTTTTAAATCACTATTTAGCTGAAACAGTGCCTTACCTTCAGATTTACAAATGAATTTCCAGAAGTAGTTATATAAATTCATTAAAAAGTTTAAAACAAATATATTAAAAAGTTAAAATATTTTTCAGTCTGAATACTTTGGAGATGATTCCAAATATGTGGGAGAATTGCGCGAAACTTCCCAAACTGATAAGGAACATAAACAATTTAGCCAAGAAACAACAGCTTCAGATGCTGGTCCCTCTACATTTGATACTGGTATTTCAAAAATAATAAAAAAAACATACATTGATAAATTTGCCAGTTCAGACATAATTTCAAAATCTACGACAGAATCGTCTGTAACGACTGTGATATCAACTTTGACAAAGTCATCAGACGAAGATCACAAATCAATTTTAGATGAGGCTACTTCAGCTGACTTTTCAAAAATTAGTGGTGCAGATTTAGTCAAAGATCCTTCGAAAGCATCATTTGAAATAAAAGAAATATCAAAAGTAGAAGAAAACTTAGTAGATGACCGAGGCACGCCAGATATTTCCAAAAAGTCTATTGACTTAACTAAGGATTATTCAAAATCTTCGATTGACAGTAAAGACACCTCAAGGGATTTTGCAACAAATGAATTATCTAAGGATTCTACAGTAGATTTGACAAAAGACTTTTCCAAAGCTTCTGTAGAAAGTGTGAAAGATACGTCTAAATCTTTTGATGAAAAAACTTATTCAGAAGACCATTCCTCTTTAGACATTTCAAAAACGTTAGCTTCTGATGCATCTGAGGTGTTAACTGTCAGTAAAGAATTAGTGGAATTAGACGAATCTGGTTCAAAATTAGTAAAGATATCTACTGTTTCATTAGTTGAAACTGAAAGTAAAGTATTAAGTGACACTGATAAACAACAACAAGACACGACGGACGAAGATGAAAGAGTGAAACCAGATATTAAAAAAGAAAAAAGTAATAAAATCGATGCACCAAAAGATGAGTCACCTAAAGAAGGAATCGAAATAACTGCCGAAGAAAAACGAACTAAAGAAGAATCAGATATGTCAGAACTGAACAGACGGTGTTCAACATTATTGGAAGATATATCTCAAGGAGCTCTCATACGAATTGATTCTTCGCATGTTACTCATGGTGAGAAGCTAAACATACAATATTTATTAAAACATACTTTCACTAACGTATAAATGTGCTCTGACAAAATCTTTTGAATTTGTAATAGCAACATATATGTATATGTTTCTGTTATGAATATTAATGTTTATTATACATTTATTGTTCATAAATTTGTAAAAATATAAATACAATGGACATATTTCTATTACTTGGTTACAGATCTATCACTAAAATTTTCTAAAACCCCTCCACCTTCACCAGTCGACCTTATAGCTAAACAAAAAAGTAGGACTGAAGATGGTGTAGGCGACAAGCAAACCGGGCTACAACCGAAAGGTATATTATCAAAGTAGTGTGTTTGTTAAAGTAGTCTGTTTTCGACAAAAAAAAAATAGTTACCTGTTATAACACTTAAAAACTTTATTTAAATATTAGATACATTTTGTGTAAATCATAGGTTGTTGAAAATTAAATGGAAAGTGTTATTTTACGTCATTGTACGCTTTTTTCATTTTCGAAGCACCTATCTAATGTGTAGGCGCACACCGAAATGATTGGGGATCGCATACTTTGTACTGAATTAAAATGAAACCCTTTTTGTTACGTGAATACTGGCCATTTGGAATTGAGATGACGTTTACACAATTTATAAAAAAATGTTCAAAATAATGGAGCTCACATGTAGAGCAATGTGAGTTTCTATTTTTGTCGACTTGTCTTTTGAGTCGAAATGTATAAATTTTTTATTTTCGTGCTATAATTTGTCACAATTTTCGCCGAGGGTTACCTTAAGTTAAGGATGCATCTAACCAAACGACAATATATAATTGATATGGAGAACTCCAAAGAGATCGACCCTTTCTCAATACCATAATTTCTATAGATCGACCTAGAACAGCGGTACCGCTGGAAAACAAAAAAATATGTAAGGTGACCGATTTGAGCAAATTCTCGCAACTACGGGTATAGGAATGACTACAATTCTATTTCAAATAATGAATAGTGTAAAAAAGCTTTTTTCCTATTGAATACTCCATAATTTTGTCTAAAGAGCTAAAGGCGCCCGTGTTGATGGCAGGTAATCTGAAAAGCTAAAAGTAGATGGCGCTTGTAGTTTTGGCTACTATATCAGCTTTCAATTTATGTTGTTGGTCAAGAAAGTTTTTTAATAATTTACTTACTAGAAACACAATAATTTACTAATTAAAAATAAAATAATTTATTAATTAAAAATACATTTATTTACTAATTAAGAGCACAATATAATGTACTAATCTATGGTACCAATTATAATGACCCTATGTTATAGTGTGCCTGAGTAACTTCACTAGTAAAGCAAGTGTAAAAAGCAGTCTGTATCATTTTGAATCTTTTTTTTTGTTAATAACAGCATATATGTGGAACTTACTTCATCATAATGCTTTTTTCAAACGCTACGAAACTCGCCGCAACGACGAATCGCCGTGTCGTGTCGTACCTACACAATTCGTCGTTTTCAGACGATTCGGTTTTAACTTGTTTTAAGCCGTATGTGAGTCAGGTTTGTTCAGTATTTCAACGATTGTGGATCACAAATATTTGATTGCTATGTGGATTTCTATATATCCTGCCATTGGTGCTGGCTCACTTTGTAACGCTTCAACGGAGGGAAGTCAAAAGCCGTGAATAAGATAGTCTTAAATGACGAATCATGAATTTATTCACATGGGCCTGAAAGAGCACACCAACTGCCAATTTGGGTCTATGAAGACGAGGTTGAGACAAGAAAATTTATGCGTTCACGCCGCTAGAAGAAAATGGTTGCGGAGATTGTCTCGAAAAAAGGATATAATAATATATTGCCACAATTCCATTACAAGAACGCAAAACGGTTACCGTTTTTGGTATACAAAGGTCTGTTAGCCAGAAATAAAGCCTGAACTTCATAGAAGTAAACCGAAACCTCTCATAATCTTACATAAAGATAATGCGAGCTCTCACACCGCCCAAAAAATAAACGATTTTTTGAAGCAGGAAGACGTTGAGTTGATGACGTATTTTAGCCGACATGACCACACTAGTCCAGGCAACAAATAAAGATTTTTTAAATTACTCATTTTCTGTATAGTCCTGAGCTGAGCACTAATAATTTCTTTATATTTTCTAGAATGAAAGATTTATTACGTAGTCAGCTGTTTGAAGACCCAGAAGTAGCAGTAGAACCTTACAAATCAGCCCATTTGTCAACAACTACTTCGGACTCAAATTACTTTATTAATAATTTATTTTAACGATTGCAAAAGTGCCCAAATTGGCTAAATTTTAATAGAGAAAACTCCTGAACCAAAAAATAATTTAGTTATATGCTGCATTTTTTTATTCTCAATCATTTCTGGGTGCCCCACTTATATGTTGAGCACTGTATTATTTCCTTTATTATGACAAGCTCAATTTGTAGTTCACTTTTATTGTAACTGGTTGTTAACTGTTCAAAGTAGAAAGTAGAAAAGGTAGATGCTAACTTTTCCACCAAATCACTAGGTTCCGACTCTTCGTTCCTGGATGCTAATCGACAGTCACCTAGAGCCTCTTCTGCTGGTGATAGTCTTATTAGTGAAACAGAAGCACATCAAAGTGGTCAGTACCAAAATAAATTATTAAATTTTATTTCTCGAAATGGAAATTTTATAAAATATTTGTAGATTGTAAGTAAATTATTTCATTTTCTATACTACTGTACATCAGACAGCGTTTTCATCTCATATAACGTTAACAAAAGCATTACTTTTCGTGTAGTGGCAAATGTAGAGTCATAGCGAAACCTTACTCTCCTTAGAAGAACAAGAATCATTTTCATATTGTACCAGCTACATACATTATTTGCCACATAGTTTAGTTTTGAGCCAATGTAACGCATGTTAATTTTGCAATATTTTGTCATACGTAAAAAATATGTGTTATAAATGTTTAGACTTTGTTTCCTCAAGTGAGTAGAAAAAAATTCAAGAATTTATGAATATAGTTTTAGAGGCATCGTGTATATGATATCCACGTTTTAATTTCGGCAACAAAGTCTAAGATAAAACACCGACAATATGCAGAAAAATTTGATTACATGGAGCACGGACTCACTTCACGTGGCCTGTAGTATCCCGAAACGATCTATTGTTTTGCCTAATATATTTTTAAATTAACATTGTCCTTTGTAATATTCGCAAGTACGAGTATGTGTTGTACCAGTAATTCTTTAGCACAGTAAAATTTGTTTCTTTCTTGCGGAGCCCTTACGTTGAAAATGGTAAGTGGATCCTCTGGCGAATCAATACATTTCCCATTTTTTATTTTTATTGTCGCTTCTTGCTTTTTGCAATATTACATTTTCTTTTTATCGTTGATTCGCATCGTTCACTTTTTATATAATTTTCATTGAGTAAAGTTTCGCATTGATTCAAAATTCGTTTTATTTTCACATCTTTGTCTTCGCACAGGCTTGTGTATCACTCTTTTATATCGTTCATCATTTCATCTGTATATTACTCATTGTCATCGCTTCAGGGGCTTCGTGTATTAGTTTTCGAATAATGGCCAATAATCTTATATAATACGTACAACTTACTATTAGTTTATTTTACTGTCGCAAATTATTTAAATGTAGCTATACTTTTTCAATCTTTAGAATCAATACCACAAATGTATAAAAATGTCATACAAACAGGTGTTCAGTGTGATCACTTGTCATTTGAGCACTCCTTTAAATCATCAAATGCTAAATGCAAACAAATACAATTAAATATTTCTTTTTCCAGAAATTCTGAAAGAAGCATCTAAGGTTCTAACTGCAGCCGCCACACCAAAATCTCCTACAAGACACTTAGCGGATAATATGACTTTTGTAAATGTATCTGAACCTACCATTACGAGCGGTGCTAAAGAATTAGTTGACCGTACAATAGAGAAAAGCATTGACGTGATTGATCAGATAAAAAAAGAACAACTAGCTGTTAAAACGGAAGACCTTGAAAAGAACGCTACAGCAAAGTCTGTGGAAATAACTGATCCAAAACTATCAATATCTACTTCATCCATTCAAAAATCTTTTGATGGCTTTAAAACATCAGAATTAAAGTTTAAAACAATTGATCCTGAAGCAGTAATGTCAGACATGGTTGCCAAATTAGGTACTTCTGAAGAATTTAGTACTATATTGACTCACAAAGAAACGGAAACTCGAAAAATATCTGGACAAGAATATTTCTCTGAAACGAAACAAGTATCTTCTTCTGATGATGATTCTTTAATCATAAAAACTGCAACTACCCACGAGCTTCGGGGACAGGAACATGAAGTAAAAGAAAAAACTATTGTATTGAAGGACGGATCTCAAACTGAAACTTCTCAAAAAACTGTAGAAAAAGCGCAAGAAGCATCAGCTAAAAGATCGGACATAGAAACAAAAACACTTTACAAGAGCACTGATGATACTAATTTCATAAAAGTACAAAGAGAATTTAATGAGCAAGGTTTATACACTGGTCGGCAAACTAAATCTGAAGAAAAAATGACAGCTTTGAAAGATGAAACAGTTAAGAAAAAGCATGAAATTAAATATTCAGAAAGAGATTTGTCACATGAACAATGGGGAGAAGAATATTTTACGGAACCCGCTGAACTACAAGACATAGAAGAAGTCGATGATTCAAGGTACAAAACGGCTTTTATTGATTCAAAATTAAAAATCATAGAAAAAGATGAATCAGTTTCTAATGTAGAAATATCAGAAAAAGGAAAGATAGTCAGTTCTAAAACAGAACACCACAAAGAAGTATCTGTAACAGAAAGTAAAGAACATGATGATTTGAGCTCTGACGTATCCCATGAAACTAGTTTCAAAGGGGAGACAATGGATAAACGAGATTCATCGGAAACTAGCCCTAAAAGTAAATCAAAATCTTTTAAGAAGGATAATGAAGTTTATGAAGTAAATTTTATAAAAGAGATCAAAGTGTCAACATCACCAGTTAAAAGTACTTTTAGTAGAACTGGGAGTCAGGAAACACATTCAGAATCCGAAACAGTCCCTGAGTTGCCACATGACGACAAAGCACTTGGAAAAGATGTTACTGAAACAGATAAAAATGATAAAATTACTAAATCGCCAATTAAAATACCACAACAGCAAATACAAGAACAACTGTGGGAAGTATCAGTGGAGAAAACAGATTCCTTCGAAACGAGTGACGACATTACTAAAATAACTAAAACTTCAACATTCGAAACCAAACCGTCAATACAATGTTTTGAAATAGATACTACTTTGGATTTAAAGTCAACTACAGAAAACAAGTACGATAGTTTTAGTAAAATGGTCAAAAGTGATTACTCTCCTAGCACAATAGAAATCTCTGATGACTTAAGTACAACATCAAAAGACATAATGATAAAATCAGGCGAAAGTGTAGACACAGAATGCATGGCCAAATCATTAGAGTCTCACGAGAGTGAAGTGTTACAGAAATCCATTGACTCAACAATTAGTGCTGAAACCTTACATCCCTCAGAATTTTCAACTGAAGCAGATTCCGCATTTTTAACCGGTACAGATCATAAAAAAGAAGAATTAAAATTAATTAAAGAGAAAAGCTTAGAAGATATGTGTAGTAGTGGCTACGATACTGATCTCTCTTCTGCCGAGTTTCATGTGGTGAAACATGAGACAGAAAGAGTAGATTTTGATTCTATTATTTCTGCCCAACCACTAGCAGACTTATCAGTTTTGGAAAAAACCATAGATGAAGTCAAGCAGTCTCTTGAAGCAGCACAAGTAGAAATAATTAGTGAAAAAAGTGATGGTAGTAGTAAATACAAACAGTCGCCATCAGAATTCCAATTCAAACTTCTCATTAGTCCCGACAGACCTGAAGTGATTACTGAAGAACCACATCCTAGTGAAGATCTAACTGAAATAAAAAAGAACGAAGTAGCACAAAAAGTTGAAAACAATACTGAGAGCGTATCACAAAGGATTAATTCTCAAGATGAAACATCATTATCAGAAGAAGATAAAGACACTGTTTATCATAAAAGGGTTAGTCCAGGGCCAGTAGATACAAGTGAAACATCACACAGATCCGATAGTGGACCACATTCGATTTTAGAAACAGAAAGTGAAACGATATTGTCAGATAAAGATAGTTCTTCTAAGGGCAGTCCCGAAGTTAAACTTCGTGTACAAAAACATCTAAAAAACAAACTAGGAGTGGTAGAACGAAAATCTGCATCTGATATAGAAGGCTGGTCTAGTTCGAGTGAAAGCCATTATCAAAGTTTCGAACATTCTGATAGTCGCCCATTATCTTCAGATGTAGACGTTATGATGACAGCACAAAGTGGAACAGATTTTGACACAGCTCTTACGACACAAGACATTTCATCTCAGTCTTTAAGGACATCTAGGGACTATTATACAGCAGCCAGCTCGCTTGCTTCAAGAGACAGCATGAAAAGTTTAGATTCAGATGGTTCTAGCCATGTGGCTAGTTTAGATATATCCGATGCATCCGAAACTCTTGTTCCGTCAGCTAATGAACTAAGGGAAGAATTAATGGAAAGTAGTACTTATGTAGAACAATTTTTGCATGAAGGCGAGAAAGAGCCTATACCTAAAATAAAAGAAACTGCCAGTGAAGATGACATAGACGTAGAAAAAATTTCATCTCAAACTCATGAAACAGTGAGTAAAATGAAACGATCCCATGAAATGAGATTTCAACCAAAGGATGTGATACCAGATCAATTCCCAGAGGATAATTTAGCTGAAACTGTTCATGCTGAAAAAGATAGTTCTATAGAAAAACCTCAAATCACAAAATCTAATGCAACGAATGCAGACTATGTTAATACAACAACACCTTCTTTACATCCAGCTATATCCCATCATAAAGATGAAGCTACGGAAATAGTGACAAAACTAAAATCTTTATCTGATGAAGCGATACCTTTCCAGATAACGAAAATACCAAAACCTCAACGAGAATTTGTAGATCTAGAAAGTGAAATAATTCCTATCGGATCTAAAGAATATGAGCAGATAGTCAAATCGAGTATATCATCACCGGAAATGACAAAACTTATAGAATTACCGCAAAGAGATTCGGTAATTATAAAAACATTAAATTACTCTGAACAAGATAAACCACCAGAGACGGCAGAGGTAGAAGAAGAATGTGTGAAAAAAACAGTTCAAGACATAAGTGTAGTACCGTTCGCGGTCACTAAAATACCACAAAGGCAAAGAGAATTTGTGGATGTTGATAAAGATATTATTTCGGTTGAGTCTAGGCAATACGATGAAATTCTAAAATCAAAGAGCGATTCCTATGTTCCAAAAACTAAAGCTGAAAAATCTATTGTTAAAACCCCGGATTCTTATCTTGACGATAGTAAACAAAGTTCATCAACAAGTCTTAAAACACACGACCATTTTTCTACCCCTCAAACACCCTTATCAGCACCTAGTCAAAGTTCACTATCCACAGACAATGGCCGAGAATACGTTTTAGATGATATGTATGATATATCTGAAACACCAGAATTGAAATCTGAAATGGCAACTGAAGGAACGAGTAGTAGATCTGAATTGCTAGTAACTACTGAAGAAAAAATTTTACAGCGGTGTGAAAAAGAACAAGATTCTCCCACAAGCGATGAATTTGAAATAGTTGACAAGCCTAACGAAATGGATGATTTTGTCATAATTGAAGAAGTAGCTAAAGAAGCACAAGAAACTGATACTGAAGGTCAAAGCATTCAGATTACACAACAAAAATTTCTGCGTAAACATGACACAGAAGTTGAAGAGTATTTAACCAAATCTTCAAAAAAACAGGGTAGTGAATATAGCACCTCTGGCTCGCTTTCAGATGAAGAAATGTTACAATATGAGTTAGAACAAAAAAGAATTCAAGCACAAGAATTAGCCGAAATAGAAGCTGGAAAAAAATGGATCCAAATGCAGTTTGAAGGAGATCCAAGGTATGAATATGAACGAGTACCTTTAGAAGATATTAAAGAAGAGGAAATGACAGACTTCGATGCCAGTCGCATTGGTAGTTTAAGTTCTCAAAAGGAATCCGTTGGTAGCTATGGCAGTTTTAAGAATTCGTATGGTAGTATGTCTGAATCAGAAATGATTTCCAGACTCAGATTTAGAGTTAGAGGCGAAAATGATGATATATCGATAAGTTCCCTTCAAGAATTCGAAAATTTAGAAAAAGCCCTTATGGAACAATATCAGCAGCATTCATCTTCGTCGCAAGATTCTTTGAATGGATCGTTACCACGAAGATATTTTCTTAGCAAGAGTAGTCAGGGTGACGATGTATCAGTGTCTAGCTTAAAAGAATTTGAAGGTTTAGAATCTGCATGTCTTGAGGCATTGAAAGCGGAAATTATAGCCAAACAAAAAGAAGCATTATTGCTATCAGATCCAAAAGTAGTGGTAGGTGGTTTTCTAGAACATGAGAAGCGTTCATACAGTGGTGGAAGTTCTGAAAGCAGCCCTCCACAAAAAGGAGGGAGTCCAAGCCAAAAGAATGGCAGCCCCTCACAAAAGAGCAGTAGTCCGTCACAAAAAAGTGGTAGTCCCTCTCAAAAGGTCGGAAGTTACGGCAGTCCTACACAGAAAGTTTTGATTGATTCGGCCTCAATAAGAAGAATGATAGATCAACAAATGGCAATGGACCAAAAATCATCCACTGTCATTGTAACTCCAACTGTTGTAACAGTTAAGAAATACGATGACAGAGGAGCTTTTTTTGTACCGGAACCTGTTGAAAATACTGGAACTAAACCTGTGGAAATCACAGAGACATGCAAAAAAGCATCCACTTTCATCTGTGTTGCAGCTCCAAGTGATGGCTCTGCGGAATCATTACCTGGAGACTGTGAAGAAATGATGAAAATTTTAGAACAAGAAGCACAAAAGAAAAAACCTAAAACGATTGTAACCAAAACATTCACAGACGGGGGTGTTATTGAAGTTGTAAGAACAACAACTGTTATTCAGCAACGTTTTGTCGACGGCAAGAAAGTATCTGAAACAGTTACTAGTACCGACGGGGATAAAGGAATTGATATACCTGGAGCACGACGCAAAGACTTCGACTCAGACGAGATCAGATCGTTCGGGTCAGAAATATCTACATCCTTGACATCTCAACAATCTGATATGGATAGTCTCATAACAGTGTTAGATAAACCATCTCAAGACTTAGATTCAGCCGTTACTGTTACCAAGCAGACCATTATAATGAGTTCAGAAAAACCAGATGACTTGGATTTATCCAAATCTGAAACGGTCGTCCGAGAATTGTCACCTTCTTCGGGGAAGTCAATTACACACAGCATTGTGTCCGTTTCTGGTAAACATTTTACAGATCCAGCAAGCGGTTCTTGGAGTGGTCAAGACGAAGATTTAAGCTCATCCGGGAGTTTCAGCAGGTAAAACATTTTCATTTTAACAAAAGGCTTTTCACTCAAGTGCAGATAATAATCTATAAACTATAATTATTACATCATTCAAGTCCGGTATGATTTTTGTACAAAATTTAATGTAGTGTAAGTAAATTTAAGTTTATGTAAGTCCTGGTCCTATATTTTTTTTTTATTATTTTTTATTTGTTTTATTTATTTTATGCTATTCATACTACATTTCTTTGCCTTCTAACATAAAAATGCAATTAACATTCCAGAAGGCTATATTTTGACTCACATATCATGTGCACTGTTTTGGTTTGTTCTGTAGAATATTGTTCAATAACAGGGGTGGTTTTAGAAGATATCAAGGAAACGATACAATGAGATCCTCATATCACTAACTTAAAAAGCTCGGTTCTGTAGCTTACGCTGTAAAAAAGATTGGCTTCCTTTCGGACATGTAAACCGCGAAATTGATGTATTTCAGTGAGTTCCACTTAGAAACAAATTTAAGGCAATTAATTTAATGACATTGTCGTCTCGATATATTTTTGAAATCATAATGTTTGTAAAAAAATATGGCATTAATTCAAAAAAAATAGTGATCGGCATAATGTTAATACAAGAAACAAAGATAAACTTGCTAACCATGTCAGCCGCCTCAATAAAATCACAAAACCTTTTAAAGGGCAATGTGTACGCTTTTACAATAAGATCCCAGTTGACATTGACGGTCTACCCCTTAACAAGTTTAAAACTAAAATAAAACGAAAGCTTTATGCAAAAGCTTATTAGAAAGTATCGTACTACTTGATGATAAAAATCTATGGGTGTAAACCGCTCGCCTATCAGTTTGTTTCAATAATAAACACTTAAATTGAACACTTATTGTTAAAAACTTGTTTATTATTTTTTTTTAAAGATTATTAATTTAAAGATTTTTTTTAAAGTCCCTCAGTTTCTTGCGTAATCTTCTGAGAGTAACTAGCACTTTTTGAATACGCCTTTATGGTGACATTCTTCGACAAAGTAATCATTTCACTCTTGTGACGTATTTAAAGATTATGTTACATAACTATGAAACAAAGATAATTTATTTGACTTTGAAGTCCGACCCCACTCTTTTTCAGAAAATCTGAAATAATCAAAATTCAAAGGATAAATTTCTATGTAATCTACTAGAAGTCTTTCAAACACGAGTAGTTTTTGGTTTACGGTGCAATTAAATTCACTTATTACTTATTTTTATTACACCTAATCCACCACTTAACATTTCGTGTTTACTCGATTAGTATAGTTAATCGTTATAAATGGTTTAAATTTCAGTTTTTACAGCGAAATACTTTAAGGATACTCCTCATACCCACACTTACGTCCGTCATGACTCAATTTGGAATAAACGTTTTAAAAAACTTTTAAAGCTTTTTTTTCTAGACGAACTCAGAAACTGTAAGAACTCGAATTAAATGGAAGTGCTAACGGAAGGTCGTCATCAATATACATTATTCCAGAGCTTTATCTACACTTGGTGGAAGTGTCTCGTAAATTTTTTATGTTTTGTCATTGTGTTTACAAAGTTGCTATGATACTATAATATTGAAATTTTTCAATAATTACCAGAGGCGCACGTGCTGATCTAATGCTTGGAAGTACGGACAGCTTGGAAGCAACCAGTTCAAATGCAACTAGGGCAACATACAATTACGAAGTTGACACCCCTATGACTGGTAGTCTTACATCTGGAGGTAATATAAATAATAGTAATATTTTTTATGTTAAATTTAATAAATTGTAGCCATGTGTTTGACTAGTGTAGTGGTTGTAGTCAAACACCTTAATTGCCCGATAATTGCTTTTCGATTCTGAATCTCAATAAGTGAGTAGTAAATATTAAATATAAAATATATAATGATTTAAGTGTATCGATACACACGATAAATATCTATTAGTAAGTTTATAAAGATATTAAAACTACAAACATCTAAAAAAATTGAAAACAAAATGACATGGTTTTTCTCGAAAAAATTATTATGTATTGTTAATATTTTCTCCGTATGGCGGGTGGACCCCGGCACGGTGGTATAGCTCAATAAAGTATATCAATGCGGTTACAGAAATCGTTCAGTTTAATCTAAATAGACAAATACAACATTATTCATGAATAAATCTTAGTTTCAAAGGAAAATCGTTTTGAATTTTTTTTTCCATTTTATAGAAATATATTCATTAAGAAAGACTAATCAGTGAAAGAATTTTATTGATATCTACAAACATGGCGAAGATACAAATTTTTAAATTAAATCTTGCAATGACGTCACTCGGTTACATTACTGTGGGCTTACGTGGATAATTTATACGTAGGTAGTGGCACCGAGTGACGTCACAAGCGAATCCTAAAAACCCAAACTTTTATTTGTTATATCTCCGGTAATAATTGGTAATTTCCCGAAATTCAGTCATCAGTTTATTATAATCTAGCGTCTGAAATAGCGTATGATACATAACTTTGTTGAAAAAGACGCGCTTCTTGATATTTTTTTTAATTTACAATCAAAATTGCGTCTTCTGCATGAATTAAGTACCTATCACAAAAAAATACAGTTATATCATTGTGTAAATGTAATTTCATTTTTATAATCGAAAACGCTATTTTTTTTAAGTTAAAAATACTTCTAACATCTTAATGTTATAAGTATTTTAAACTTTATCATCTGAACCTATCTGGTCACATGAAAGATACAATCTTAATATTGTTCTAAATTTTATGGCAGAAACGTACATTTTTTGTTGTTATTTGACTCATTTATGGGCACCCGTCACTAGATTACTGTGTGAATTCGACACTACGCCTGAATATGTGTATATACGAATAATTTTGATAATAATTAATACAATAATAATATCTTCATTTCGGATTTTATATCCAAACGAGCACAGTTAAAATTAACAAATGTCAACGAAATAAATTAACTTAAAAAAAACGAAAGACAAAAATCTCAACAAAAATAATTTAGATGAGTGAAATAAATCAAACTAACGAAAAGTAAAAATGTCAATAAAAATAATTAAGTTTAGATTGATAATATATCTAATTTATTAAAAAAAAAACGGATAACGGATTATACACATATGTGTGCAACTCACAAAGTAACAAAGTTCATGCGACAGCAATACAGGTACTTGTGCTGTTTCAAACCCCTTTCATAATATTAATAAAATATTAGCATACCTATTTATAGAAAGTATAAATAGTTTTGACGTACATAGGCGTAGTTCCACACAGAAGTTTTTAAACCTCACGTTAAGGGGATAGTCTTTCTCTCCGCGACTTCGAATTCACGTCGCTATCTCCGTTTCAATCCTTCTTCCCCGACCTGGTCCTGAGTGACAGAGATAACAATAGCAAATCCCTAAAAATACTTATAAAATACCCGTCAAAACATTTCCTCCCCTAAAATGTGTATGAATTGGAACCCAAATTCACAGGGTCATTAAAAAAAAGATGTCCCTAAGGCGGGTACGTTTTGTATTTTTTTTTAAATCGCATTAATATCGAATTTACGGCTCATTATTTTCAAAAACGAAGAACCGACGGAAATCATGTTTTTCAGGAATTTTATTTAAAACAACTAAATAAAATATCAAAAAAAAACATACCACCCTCAGTATTTCGCCTATTACATATATTTTTTCTGGAAATATTGATACAGAAATACAGCGAGGATTAGACACGGGCCAAACCCTCTTTTTTTGCATGAAAAGCCTACCCCCTTAAATAGATGTCGTATTTGAAAAACTATAAAAATATTTTGTAATTTTTTCAATGATGTCTACGTACAGGATCCAACACCATGGTTTCATCCCTCGATACTCTGGACCCTATAACGACAGTGCACATGGAGAGTTTGGAGCATCCTTCCACCAGCGAACATTTTTCACATGATCACGATGCGCACGAACCAGATTCTGATACAGAAAGACTGGTATGTAGGACACAAATCATAACAGGTTAAGTAAATCATTTGGGGCACGCGCGTCCGGCGATCATATCCCTGGCTTATGGCGGATCGGAATACAACGCTTTATGTACGCTTGCACAGGTTCAGTCATATGCCCCTTGCTCCACTGCGTCCTGCTACACTTAAAACTGGTTACTGCGACGCGACTAGTGCCTATATTCACATCCGCCATAAAGGTTGATTGGAACTATACCTGTAAAGCAAACCAAAAGAAAAGCCAACATTTGCAATTTATTTAAAGAATACCGGAGACTCTCTTCACCATAATGTGTGAAAATAACAATTCTAGATCCATTGGTATATAGGCTTTACTAACCCTCATTATTACATTCACATAATATTTATCAATTAGAATGGTTAGAGATCGTAACTGCTGTACCAAAGATCGCGGGTTCGGTTCCCGCTCTGGACAAATATTTGTGTGTATGAACATGTCTATTTGTTCTGTGGCTGGGTGTAAAATATCTATACATGTATATATTATATCCACCTACCCGCATTGGAACAGTGTAGTGGATTAAGCACCAAGCCCCCTTGTCCTGAGGGGAGGCCTAAGCCCCTGCAGTGGGGTATTAATGGACTGATGATATATATATACGTGTTATGTAACCCATAACACGATCATAATACTTGCTTACTTTGGGACTAGATGGCGCTGTGTGGGATGTCCCAGATAATGTCGTTTTGGTGGTGAAGTGAGCTAAGCCACATTTTTTAAACTGAGTTATATGTACAAACGGACTCAGAAAAAAAAATGTTACCTTTTGTAATGAAAAGAGCTAACCGACAAATCCAAAAATTATTATTTAAAAAAAAACTTTACAATTTACAATAATTAATAAATAGTTTAATTTTTTTAGGATCTTGATGGCAAAATACCTCGTGCCAAAGAACGTACGATAATGTTCGACAGCACGGACACTCTTAGCGCCGTCAGCGGAGATGGTTCTGTGAAAGAAGGCGCTGTAGAAACTGCAGCCGCTACATTCTATATTGGAGACACACCTATTATTAGAGGTTAGAATGCTTTTAATGTACAAAAATCACCGACCTAATAATGTAGCAGACTAGAAGGCGCACGCTTGCTAAAATCAACGACTCAAATCTGACGAATTTTGTCGATTCCGACGCGCGCGGCGAAGCCATTCACGGTAGTTGACGCTGTACATATTACGTAATAACTAGTTGTGATAGTTACACAAAAACGCGGGTGTTAAAAATCAACTAGGTAATCGCGTGGGTCATACACGTGGCCCGCAAGTCTCCCTTCCTCACCAGATCGTTAAAATGTGGTAACTTTGGTTCTCGAATTAAAACCGCGGGATCATTCCTCTATTGAACTAATTCGAAGCTCGGTGACCGAAATGTATTATTGAACAGTTTATAGACTGGCCCGTACGAAATGTGTGGCATGCAGTTGGAGACGATATTGACAAAATTTGCGTCTCACTGAGATTCGTAAATTGGCCGCTTGCAACACACAAGCTGATATTGATTGATGAACACGAAGTATAATTTTTCTACATCTAGTTATTTCAAATACGATCTCGAATGTACATTTTTAGGTGATAGACTTAATTTAGTTTAATTAATTAATTAAACTTAATTTAGACAAGGGCAGTTACGTTCGAACCTATTTATCTTGCTCTGTGACATAAACCGTTTATTATATAATAATAATAATAATAAATCGTTTATTTTACCTCAAAATTTACAATTTTTAGTTTTTACATTCTGCCTTCCATATTGTGTAATAGTTCTATGTAATGTTGTAGGAGAAAAACGAGAAGAAACCCATGATGCCGAAGAGCAAGTTTTGTCTGGCAGTTGTCCAGCCTCCTTGCCGCCAACGACTCACTCCTCACCGCCTATAGCAGCACAAAGAAGGTACCTACCTACGTGGACATAAAAACATATACATTTTATTAAGAAACAATTTAAATCACGGAATGTGAAAACGAACGATGTTTCTCTCTTGACATAATAATTTTGCTACTTAGTCCACGTGATTACACGGGTTCTGTGCTGCAATTGGCTAACACCATTTGTTTTGTCACACGTCAAAGTAAAGAAAATTTGTAGTCGTATACTTAAGTATATTTTTGGAAGTGAAAATCTTGTAATTATGTTCTATATTTAAAGGTCTAGAAATAATAAAAGTCTTTTAAAATCTTTCTGATCTTTAACCTTTGATTATATATTGTCTGGATGGGCCCTCGCAATACAATGTTAACAAAAATGGTAGGCCAACTTTTACATAGTAGTGTGTGTGACTCAACAGACAACGTACTCTCGCTACGTCATACTAATCATTTTCAAACCGTTTTTATGTGCGTGAACTATAACCGAACTCTTAGGTGATACTTTTATGAAATTTTTTGACGCTTACTCTATATCCAGGCATTATATAATCAAAGTCTTCGACTGATAATTCTGAAAAAATCTAAAAAATTAAATTTTTAATAGAGAAAACCATATCACCCCTATATTACTGCTCTTTTGAAAATGATGCTATTTTAGTAGTTTACGCTCATTATTTGCCGAATTTATTTTTCATTGAGCACATTTTTTTGGTAAAATTCATGCGACACAGCTATCATTACTTAGAATATTAGAATAATTTTTATTTTCACTTTCTTCATATACATATTTTTTATTTTACTTAATTATTTTACACTTCTCGACGGCATTTTTTTTTAACATTTATAATATGTTTGTTGAGCATAGAAATTTCGTATGAGGAGATGGTAAAATAACAAAATTTCATATTTATTGCAGCTGTTATTGTTTAAGTCACTCCTACGAAAACAGAACCGCCAAATATAAATAGGTACATAATATATTTATATAGTAATAAAGCTTTTCCTTTATTTTTTGGGTTATAATTTTTTTTAAATTTATTCATACCTAGAATTCATCGACATCACATTTTCATTTCTTGGCAATGAATTGTTATAATTTAATGATTTTAATGCATGTGCTTAAATATGAAACACGTATATTTTATGATATCAAATAGCAGCTTTTCATATAATGAAGGGAAATCATTATAATTGAATTTTAATTGTGATTAATCATTTATTCGTGTCGGGTTATCGTATTAACTAAATGAAATAATTGTACTAATGTATTATTAAATTAAATTAAAATGTCCTAAAAATCCTGTTTTCCTTTTTAATAATGTGCGAGAGGTCATCAGGCGTACTTGTAATTTGAGCTAATTTAGTATATTAAATACGAATATTATCATATAAAAAAGATATATTTTTTTTAATAATTCATATTTTCTTCTTATTTCTAAACCAAGTGCTCGTTTCTTATATATGTAGAATGTTGTCCATATTATAAAATGTTACATTTCTAAATTTAACAAAATTAAAATTTTAGACAAGGTATTTTCTACTTCCTGAATTTATTAAACGAACACATTCTGAATCCGGTTCTCGTTGCGTTGATATCATTTTCTGATGTTATTTTTATTTCTGAGACAAATAATCAAAATCAAAATAAAATTGCTTTCGAATATCAGCAACCTGCAAGGCCGCCTTGTAAACAGAATTGTAGATATTCAAGACTTGGCTACAGGGCCATGGTTCGAATCCGGGCGTGTACCAATGAGTTTTTCTGACTTAAGTACACAATATCACTGACACCGTGCTTCGGAGGGCACGTTAAGCAGTCGGTCCCGGACGCTGTCAATAGATGGCGGTCGTTACAGTTCCCAACCCGCAGTGGAGCAGCGTGGTGGACTTAAGCTCCAAGCCCCCCTCCTCACCCTGGGGGAGGCCTAAGCCCCTGCAGTGGGGTAAAAATGGGCTGATGATGATGATGATGAAGACTTGGATATACTTTTTTTTTAAACATTATTCGTAGTAACACAGTAACTTTTCAAAGCGAAACGTTTACCTACTTACAAAAACATAAATATTCGACTATTCTATCACCATAAGATAAATCTAGAATTCGATCAGATTTTCCTTCATTAAATGAAAACTATCATGAAAAATCGGCTTTGCATGACGTGTTTTGATCACTTTTTTTTTATTTGTTTTCAATGAATTGCCTAAAATATTTTCTAATTTTTACAGATCCCTGACAATGATCGCGAGGTCTCCACCTTATGAAGAAGTAATGCGAGCCACGAAAAAATAAACACAGAAAGAAACACATTTTCACTCAAGTCCACAAAAGCGTATCTACTTTCAAGCAATTTTTTTTTTAGTTTTTATTTTCCGCATACTGTTACTTGATAATGACAATTACCTTAATATTCGTAAAAAATGCTACGACCCAATGATATTTTATAGTACTAGCTAGACATGTAACGCTTTGCACTGAAATAGTAACAGAGTAAAATAATTATCTTACTTTGTTATTGCTTACTTATCGCCGAACGATGGCCAGGCGCTAATGCATGGAACTCGGAACATTATCTCTATCTCATTCTAGCAACAGGGTTTCTTTATTATGTTGTAATTTTTTTTCCTTCTCGTCATATAAATATGTTAATATAAGTTACTGTATATTAACTACGCAAGCGTAGGTATTATTTCAAACGCGTTCAAAATGTATGTATAACGCGCCTATGTTTAAAATGTCATTGTTTACAACTCTAATCACTTCAAATCATTCATTACTTAAAAACAATCCGAAAACGCTCGCATTACAAAATTCTAACAAGAGTTTCTAAGTATAAAATTCTGTTGTTTTTGGATTTTATGCGGAGATATCGCGTCGTGACAACAAAAATATGAGCAAAAAAACATACGCCACAGACTAAATATACGCTACTTGATGTTTTAACACAGCACTGTGACGTAGAATTTAGTGTAACATGTGCGAAAGTTTCATACGGGAAAAACAAAAATACTGAAATTACGTTTCATGTGTAAATTAACGAATTGTTTCAAATACACGTATATATGACATTATAGTGTAGTTAATCTCTGAATGTTATTTCGCTCGGGTTTCCGATCGTTTCGAAATATGAGGGACTCATTTTGATGATTCTGTTATCGAAGATTTAGAAAAAGTAACGAAATAAGTCGTGTCGTGATAGCCCAAAGCGCAACAAACCTGTCTCAAGTTTATTAGGCCATAGGGCCATGGTTCGAATCCGGGCGTGTACCAATGAGTTTTTCCACAGATTTTCTGACTTAAGTACACAACTATCACTGACTTCGTGCCTCGGAGAGCACGTTATGCAGTCGGTCCCGGACGCTGTCAATAGATGGCAGTCGTTACAATCCCCAAACCGCAGTGGAGCAGCGTGGTGGATTTAATCTCCAAGCCCCGCCTCAACCTAGGGGAAGCCTAAGCCCCTGCAGTGGGGAAAAATGGACTGATGAAGAATGAAAGGGGTACGAAAAGTTTCGCATTAGTTACGAGTAAAGGGTGCTATATATTTATCACCGAAATGCTTTTACTGTTCATACAAACAATAACTTGTAATTTATCAAAGCCTTAATTTTGAAAAGTGTGAAGTTGTGCTTTTATTGTTGGCAAAGAAATTTTATGTGTATAAGTTGTTTGGAGACCTTATGCGAAAGCAGTGGGAAAACGTACTATAAATTGAAGTTAATTTGCGTTTGTGGAACACATTAGCAAAATACAGGCTAATGCTTAGTTTGGGACTTATGCGTTGTTGTGATTGTTATTATTATTATTATAAATTTCTTCTTCTTCTTTAAAAGTTTACGATTACAAGAGCTTAAAAGTTACTTTTATATAACAACTAGCAGTAAAAAAAAATACTGTTTTATAATAATAATAATAATAACACCCAATCACAACAACTTCTAGGTCCCAAACTAAGCATTAGCTTGTATTTTGGGTACCAAGCGAAGACACCACATACATATAACAACCAAGACCCGGTGCCAGTATTAATATTCATCATATAAATACTGACCCGACCTGGGATTCGAACCCGGGACCTCCAGCTTCGCAGGCAGGGTCGCTGCCCACTAGGCTAAGCGGTCGTCATGTAAATTAATTCTGATTTTTTTTGTTAAAGTGGGATTGTTTTTTCACCGTTTCACTATGTGCGATGTCATTTTATTTTTTTCATCCTCAACACTTTGATGCATGTCTCGATGGAGAGTCGGGGCATCAACAACTGTTGATAAAAATATCACCTAGCTGTTCGGTTATAATTCACGTACACAGAGACGATTTCTATACGGTTAGTACCTATGGCGTATGTGCTCTGTTGAGTCACACAAGTGGTATGCAAAAGCTGGCCTGTAATTTTTATAACATTGAATTTCGAGAGTCCATTCAGAAGTTATATAATCAAAATTCGAAAAGTGACCCTACCCTATTGACCTGTGGACCGGTAACAAAATGCGTTTTGTGATGAAAAGTAATTGGAATTTAGAAATTGAATAAATAAAAAGTGAAATCAAGTTGTGTGCGGAATTTGAACTGACTTTACGAAAACACTAATCGGATTAGTAATTCCTAAAAAGATTTATTCTATCTGTATATGGTAAATAAATGTCCAGTAAAAATTGTCACAATTAAAGAGTATAAAATAAAATCAATACATTTTAGAAACCTAATGTTTAATACGACTATTATACAATTAAAACATAAAGTTTTAATTCATATTAATTATTTTGAAATATTTTTTAACAAGCAAGTAATTCAAAATACCTACTTAATTATTACAAATATTTGTTTGATTTAATATAAAATAACATTGAAGAAAAGAATTAAAACATTATAAAAAAAGGTTTATAAGGAAAATGAAGAAAGGTTTATTGACAATATTTAAAGAGTAATTTTTTGTGGATTTAATGAATGTAAAATACAATTGAATTTATGGCATTATTTATAAGAAACACTTTTATTTCAAATCAACTATTTATTTCCAAAGCGGGTGACAATGTTTTATTGTACATTTGTACGTTTTTCTTGTATAAACAAACGAATCGGAAGTCTGAGGATTAAAATACAAAATATAGGATGCATTCATTTAACAAAAAAAAATTACACACAAATTTAAGGCGATGGTATCCAATCAACGAATGCATTTTTCGATGTTAAATTAATATCTCCCAAGAAAAAGAAAAGTGGAACATGGTTCAAAAGATTTCGTTCATCGTATCTCAAACGAAACAACCCTATTAGGATGCACTAATATCAAAGACAAAATAAACAATTAGTAACATGAATTCGCCCAACTTCATGAAAAAAAAAACTATGCAATGCAAAATGATGCAAATATCGGAATAATTAAGATTATACCTAATTTTATAATAATGCTCTTGCACAATTTCTACTAAATAGGTAGGTAGTTATAACACTGTATTCTAAAATAAATGTGATGAAAAGCTACGGTCACTCAATATTCAACCTATTTGTAATGAATAAGTTTTAGATATTGTGATTTGTATTTAATCAAATTTTACAAATAAACGTAAGCTTTCCAAATTCTACCACTAATTCAATTTTTTTCTTATTTTTATGTGTGTGTATGAAGTGACACGAATTTTATTTGTATCTACTTTGGAAATATGTGAGATTTTTTTCGGAAAAAACTCGATCCTCATTACTAAATTTTCATCTTACTGAAATTGTCTACAGCCTTAATAGAAATTTTAGTGATAGCAAAAAGTACATTGTAATAAAAAAACTGAATATCATCTGTCCATTTTTCATACGCGAATTTGATACAAGGAATACAACGCAAATGTAGGTAGTAGAAAATACATCAGGTTACAAAATTTTGAGTGACCCTAGAACAGATTGAGGATCGATATATTAATCGCTACTTTTTCTCCTCTAACACTATTATGTCGAACTGTTCAGTTGATTTGGTCCAATTGTTCAATTAAATTTGTCCATTGTCCACCTGTATTTTATAATAGGTATAAATTTGAATAGAGGGAAAGCTTTTTTTTGCTGTTTATTTATATTATTGACTTTTTTTGTATTTGTTTTTATTAAATTTAATTTTTAATGACCACTACTAGCGTTCAAGATGATAAAACTTCATGAAATAAAATTGCAATTCTTTTTTAAACTCAATCATATTCAGCTGATTATAAGTTGTATTTTTATCTATTTACATTCACGATTCTCTCTGGCGCTTTAGGCTATCCTCCTCGATCGGAATTACACGTGCCCGCGTCTTAAGAAGTTTCACTTCCTTTCTGTAACTTCTAGAACTTATCAAGGATCCTTAGCGATTAAGGTATCGATAATTCAGTTATAAGCTTATGATTTTATTTGATAAAAGTAATGACAGTATGGTGTACTGAATATTGCTTATTATGAAAATATGATAAGGATCTATATAGGATAGGATAAAAATGTCGCTTAATTTGCTAATTAATTGCCAGATTTAGGATTGAATTTAAATGTATTTTCATGTTTGCTATTACGCTGTATTTCATAAATGCATGGATGTTTGAATCTGCAACGGCAGGGCTACCAAAATCCAAAAGGCGGCGCCACCAGCGCAGTGAGGTCAAGTTATTGTTGTCAAAGGTTACTGCCATTCAGTTTTTTGTTAGACATGGAAAACGTTAAGGTAGTAGGGTCAGCACTAAAATGTTGACTGGTATTTGTTTGACAATATTTGACATTTTCTGACCAAACTTTTTTTTTCAAATTAGCGCCCTCTGGTGGTGAAGTCAAGGACATTAGCCCTCTGTGCTACGCGGTAAACTGAAGTTTGTATATGAGGATTGTAAATTCGTGAAATTAAAGAGATAAAATTAAGGTGGTTTAAAGTTTTTTTTTAAAATTACCTTTTAAAAGTTGTCGCGTTCTCGCAGTTAAACTATAAAGTATATAATTAAATTAATAATTTTATAACAATTGGAATATTTTATAAAATTCGCCACGTTTTATTAATTTTGTGTAATTGAAAAATATTCCACAATATTAGATAAATTCGGAAAATTACTATTATGGTTTAACTGTGTGATGGTTTTAATGGATAGGTGATGTGAATTGAACTGAAAAGACCATTAGATAAAAATTAAGAATTGAAGGGAATCTAAATATTGTTTAGTTGTATAGCTTATTCGGCTAAGCTCTCTTGGAGAATGCTGGTTAGCTTATAAAGATAAGCTTTTAAAAGTTACACTGACAAAAGAATAATCTTCCATTTCGACTCGGGAAACTTCTTGGCGTGGAAGTCCTATTGGTTAGAAGGTAGTATAATAATAGATAGATCTACTGAGTTAGTAGAAAACTTACCTTTTTAATAAAAATCGGGAGGTATTTGTCAGTGTGATGTTTATAACAATGTACTTAGTTATAAATATTTAAGTGTGTGCTTAAATTCGATGTTAAGATTTATGCTAGTTGTCGATCGTTGCTAATCTTATGCTAATAATAATATTAAGTTTAAAAATAAATCAGTTGCATTGTTTTAATTGTTTCCAAGTTGTATTTGTAATATTGCTGAATATTCTATTGATTATACTGATATATTAAAATATTTAATAAAATGCTACTTCTCATATTCTCTAGTCTTATTTAAACAACAGTTCGGTTTCACTAGGAGCCGTTCAACAATCGATGCTGGCGTTGGACTGATTCAGCACATCTTTGAGGTCTGGGAAGGCTCAAATGAAAGCTTTATGCAAAAGCTTATTATAAAGTATCAGATTACTTAGATGATAAAAATTCATGGGTGTAAACCACTCTATACCGCCTATCAGTTTCAACAATATTAATATTTAAGCACTTCCTGTTAAAAGTTTATTAAAAACAAACATATATATATATATATATATATATTAAAAAGAGCGTCCCTTAGTTTCTTGCGTGTTCTTCTGACAGGAACCAGCCGAACGTTTCTAACAAACCTATTTTCAACCGACCCCAGACAAAATAGGTGAAAAATGTATTTCCAACGGATCACCTAGATTGGTACCTGTTACTTCAAACTCTTCGTCCACCTGGATAAACTGCTAGCAGTCACTTGTTAGGAATAAATGCAATTTCTTGTTCAAACCCATTCAGTCTCTTTGATATTGTAAAAATGTTGGTGGATGCATTGTTGATTTCGAATTTTCTCATGGGTGTGGACCCTATGGCCATGGTTCACGCTTTCACTGTCCATGCATTACACGTAATGCACTGAAGACCTACCTCGGTACGCTCGTGCATGTCATGTATTGCACTATATGTTTTAACTAGTGATGGTCACTAAAAACTCGACAAATAAATCGAGAGGTCTTCAATCCATTCCATGTGATGCTACAGACCTCGTTCGTTTTCCTCATACAATATCGAGTGTTTCAACGTTTTTGAACAACACTATTGGTCGGTAATGAAACTCAGACGTCCGTGCATTACATGTAATGCATTATTGGACGTATGGTCATGGGATAACAACATTGGGATAGTGAAAGTGTTAAAGCATTTAAATCATCAGAAATGGAAAATACTGCGGACTACATGGCCTCTCAGTTAAAATTATAAATTGCATTTCGCCTCATCTTGCTTATTTATTTAATAAATACATAGTAGATCATGATGATATTCCCGTCCTAATAAAACATAAAATTTTCTAAGTCCTGTAACACTTCTGACCCTAAGATTATGTTGCATAACTACAAAATAAAGAAATTTTATTGTTTTTGATTTCAACTAGTGTGAATAAAAAATAAATTGTCGGTAAATCATGTTAGAAACAAATATTCTTGACCGATCACTCAGGTGGAAATCAGGTGAACTGAAAGGAATAAAATTTCTAATCGACAATGGACAAGTGGGTGGATTTGGGTGGTCGGTTACAAACGTTCGGAACCAGCACATCTCTGAAAGCGCCTTTGTTAGCACGTTCTCCTACAAAGTAATAAATCCACTTTTGTGAAGTATTTCAAGATTATGTTATATAACAACGACATAAAGATATTATTTGATTTAAATAATCATGCCTGATCATGCTGAAGATATGCCACGATGACATATTTTTCTACATGAAAATATATTATAGATCTCTTTCATCAGACTTCCATGCCTTCGTCAGTGGAGTCGATTCCTCAACAATGATTTAAATAATTTGGAGCAAGCCACGCTGGTCCGGTGCAAGTTGGAGACAACCACAGTCACAGGAGTAAAGGCGTAGATGGAATTTACAACATTTATTTGGTGGGAATCGAACCCATGACTTTGTGTAAAAGGTGCATGCTTAGACAGCATACCTTACGAACCAGCGGAGAGTAAATTTCATGGTTTGCTTTAGTAGTTCAATCGGATTGCTATTATTATTAAATAGAAAAATACTGACCAAACACGTACTTAAGTAAATATTTAAAGTAAATTGATACAAAATATTTTGACGACCGCTTAGCCTAGTGGGTAGTGACCCTACCTACGAAGCTGGAGGTCCCGGGTTCGAATCCCAGGTCGGGTCAGTATTTATATGATGAATATTGATACTGGTACCGAGTCTTGGTTGTTATATGTATGTGATGTCTTCGCTTGGTACCCAAAACACAAGCTAAGGCTTAGCTTGGGGCCTAGACGTTGTTGTCATGTGTACGTTATTATTATTATTATTTTCATAAAAAAACTACATATGAATATACAAAAAATATTTAATAACATTAAAAACAGATAAATTAAATCTCACAGTTGGCTCTAATCAAAGTAATCCTTGGTCCGAACCATACAGCCCGGCCCGGTTCCAGCTCGGCTCTTTTAGCAACCATAGTTACTTGACGTATACAAAATACTACCTTTTTTAATGGAACCAGGTACGAATCCAACAAGAACCGAGGCGGAGCTGAACGTGGTCATGTTCCGGACGTTAAGAATTCTTTGTCAAAGGAGCCATGTGAACTTATACTCTATAAATTACAATATATTCATAATTTCAATTCCAAATTTACGTGGGGAATATTGGTACGTGCGCCGTGTCATTTGTTTCCTTTTTTTTTAACACACGTGTACACCGTGTTCGGCTGAAAAGTTTCAAATGAGCAGATGGCGCAAACTAACGATTACTGAGAAAAACATGTTTAAAATTTATTTTTTATCTCTTTTTTAACGCAACCAACGAAAATACTTATACAGATTTGCAGTATGAAAGTAATGCATTTTCATTTAAATTGGCTTACTAACAAATTCAATAAAAAACCACGGAATCGCGAATCGCAAATTTGGTGAAACACTACTTGTGAAACACTGATGAGGTCAATAACTGACTATTCTTTAAATTGAAATGTTAGCGAAATTTTTTGCAATGTAATCATTTTGAAATTTGCGGTTAGCGGTAACCGGCAGACCAGCTGTCTCGAAACATTATTAGATATCTTAACAGCAGGGTGACCAAGCGTTTGGATTGTCCGTGTTGTGATTTTTTCTCGGTAACCGTTAGTTTGCGCAACCTGCTTACTTGAATGTTTTTGTTTAGTTTGTTAAGCCGCAGATACGCATTCTTTCAATTTGATTACGTTCAGCCAAACACAGTGTCTAAACAGGTTTGAAGAAGACTACAGAGCATACCATACACGGAATTTGCTCCTCAGGACTTTGTTTTTCTTAAAACCCATTTTTTATTAGATCTACTGTTTTTGAGAAAATCGTTTTGGAAGTTTTGCTTAAAAATGTTTCAGCTCAATACAGATTCCAATTAAATTGTTATCTTACAAATTCATTTACCGACTTAAAATTCCTTTCTTGTAAAATAATATACTTGATATGTAATTTCCGTATATGGCGTACTGTGTAGGTATATTAAGAAATAACTGGATGAAAGATTTATCTAGTATTAGTACAAATTAAAAGTAAAATTTGTTTGCCTCTTCATATTTAGGCTTTTTTTGATTACATTCTTTAACTTATGAAGACATGAGTGGCCAAAGGTCATATCTGGAAAAAATCAAAAACCTGTTTTTTCAGTGTAACAAAGGTGTAATGATGCGCTTAAACTATTGCCAATGCTATAAGAGCGGTTACTTTTATAATTTTTAATTATTTTTAAAGAACAAGTAGGAAATGCACAATTAGGTTCATATTAAGAGAGACTTTAAACTCTGTTTTCTCAAAATGTCTTTTTTGTGGGTTACGACCTTTGGCCACTCATGTCATCATATATACTTATTTAAGGTAATAGCCCAAGTTCATATAATAAAAAGAAACTGACGAAATTACTGGCAGTTTAATAGTTAAACTAAAAGACAGCACTTCATTAAAAACGTTTCCGATAATATGCCTAATCAAAACAAACGAAGAGAATCTGTCATGTAACGAAAAATGTGGTAGACGCAAAATACGACATGACATATTGAGATGTCAAGCAAATGCGCGAAAAATGGCGACAATTGATTACGTGTGAGGAAACGTAAATATCAATTAAAATACATTAACAATGCTTCCCGAGTATACATTATTATAACTACCTCTTCAGGTTTAATGTTTTAAATAAATTATTTCAATTTTAAATTTGAATAAAAAATTACACGAAATTTTTGCGGTATTCTTTTTTAAGAGAGGTTATTTTACGAAGTTCAATTAGTTTTTTGACAGTAATTTTTAACTATTTAATTACAGTAGTAATAAAACCAAATAACAATACAATAAATTTTAAGCGAACCATCACAACTGTAGATTAGGTCCGTCACCCATTCGCTTCTCAGTGTTAAATTTAATAACAGAAAATTATTCAAACGAGAAATCTTAATAAATAATAAATAAAATAACGTCTAAAATATACAAAAATAAATTATTTCTCATTCAAATCATTTTCGTGTGAAAACCCCCTTATGCTAAAAATGCTTACAAATATTATGGCATTTTTAAGTTGCGTCATTATTTCAATATATTTTCATTTGTTATTGACCGTAGATTATTTAAATAATGTGTACTTTGGTGGTACAATATTTTCGACATCATTTGAAATTAGTGTTACACTCGATTACAATCTCAAGAACTCCGCTTCGTTGTCTTCACAGCGAATCAAATTCTGAGACGTCACTCGTCTGTGGATAAGAAAAAAAAATATTACATCAATTTTTAAACTTTAATCCTATGTATATTTAATCATAAGCACAGGTTATATAGATATAGTACACAATATGTTCAACTTTGTTTAATTTAATTGATTTTTTTGAAATCCTACATAATGATTTCAAGTGGGGGGAAATGTTGACGCCTGAATATTTCCTTCCTGCAAATTTCATCCAGCGCACAAATATCGAAGAATATTTTTTCGATATCGAAAAAAGACGAGACTCTTAACAAGCAAGCAAGGAAGTCGGTCGACCGTACGCGCTCCCAACTCATATCCAGTAAGTGAACCTTTCTTTATTTTGGGTGTCAACAAACAAAATTATTGTTTTTAGTCAAAGGTTTTCTATTCCTTTTCTTATTTATTGTATGCTCGAAATTAACTCTAGATCGATTCAAACCAGACCCTCGCAGGTCAAGCCATAAAGAATCAATTATATTCCAAAAGGCTGGACCGACAATACTTTCACTCCAATTTACCCTATAAGCATGTAGCGGTCCGATGACGTCTCTACCTTGCTAGCGGCGAGAAATACCCGATCAGTATCTATTGACGAACACCTCATGTGCCTGTGACGAAGAGTGAGGTGTTGGTCTATTTTCATCACGCAACTTTACCTGCCTATGCTTATTTTCCCCGTAAAAAGTGATTAGATCAGTGGCGGCTTTGTGGATGAAACAAGTGAAGCCTTCTTCTTCTGGTGAAGTGAAGCCGCACTTTACTTCAATCAAGCACCGACAACAACAATCTGATTATAAATTTTTTTTTATATAATTATCGAGAGCCTTATGTACAATCAGTTATTATTTATTCTATATAAACTCTACTAAAAACTTTGTACGTCGTAATGGTAATTTCGATGAAGTAAGCTGAGTCTTGCAATAATTTGGCTTCACTAGCATATACATTGCGTAATTTCAGCGGAGAGGGCTATATAATTGTTAACTCTTACAAAAATGGATGACGCTCTAATTTATTGACATCGAGGCAAGTGCCTTCCTAGTACCGCTGCTTCGCGGTGCAACGGTGTGGAGGAGGAGTGCGGAGACGATGGTATTAAGGAGGTAAAATGTCTATTGTCGGTCTAACCTCTTGTGTCGTTTGTGTGAAGAATATTTGACTGATAGATTTGCACGTAATAGTTACAAAATCACGCTCAAATGAGGAACTAACAGCCAGGCTTCAGCAAGTTCTATAAACTCTAAAAATGTCATTTTTATATTTCACACTCATTATTTGTATGATGAAAGTTCAACAGTCATAGAGAAATTATAGTGTTAGCGAATCTACGTTTTGCATTGCATTTATTCTCCTATAGAGCTGATCTCTAAGTCCATCATTCTAACAAAGTCGCAGCGACAATGTCGTAGAGCTGTCGCGGTACATACTAGTGGCTAAACATATATCGCGACGACGTCAGCAGCTCTCTAACATACTAAGCTTCAGGCCCCCAACCTGTGTATACCAGAACAAGACACTTCAAACCCTCACTATGTATTAGTGGAGTAGGTCAGATTGAATATATCAAAAACAAAAAAGAAAGGGCAAAATCTCTCAGCAAGCGAAAGGTCCCCTTCGATCAGCTTAGGTTGTATTCACATTAGGTGAATTTTGATTATGTACCTACTGTTGTATTACTGTACCTCTGATGAAAAATATTCAACAAAAATGTAAATGTCAAATCATTATTACTAATATACAAACGCTGTCAATAGATGGCGGACTTAAGCTCCAAGCCCCCCTCCTCACCCTGGGGGAGGCCTAAGCCCCTGCAGTGGGGTAAAAATGGCCTGATGATGATGATGAATATACAAACTCAAATAAATCGTATGTTTACAATATTGTATTAACTTATTTGCACAAACTCAATGAATAAATGATATTCTATTCTATTCTGATAAATTGTCGCTGCAACTTGTTTGGAACTCTCGACTTAGCCAATGTTTTTATAATGTATCAAAAAGAATTTTGTATCTCATTCACATGATATGTGAAATGAAATTCGCGTCATATTGTAATAAAACTGCAATTATAATTTGAATCTTATTATATTGTAATTCTAGAACTACTATTCAGAATGAGGAAGAATACTATCACCAAGTGCTGGGTCACCAAAGGTCCATAAGGTGTATAGGTGGCTGCAAGAAGCAAGGTGGCTGAATATTATAATTTTATCTCACTTTCATTAACTTTATAAATTTATTTTAATAGGTAACGTTATTCCATAAAACTCCAGTTGTATACAAGAACGCCTTCTCGATTTTGTCACCAGCTCTCAGACTACACTTGTACATGCGGGAATTTCAATTTGGTATAAAGGGACGTTCATATGATACGTGACGCATTTTGTTATTTGTAACCGTGACGATGAGTCATGTCAGAGGGTCGAAACACACGTGACATGATTTTTAATTTAAGATAGAGATCGTCTAATTTGAGATTACGCGTACATTCTAATATTTTGAAACATTTCAATTTCTTATTATAGGAGACACGTAGTATTTGTTTGAGTGAAGAAGATACGGTGGTGTGTATAACATAAGAAATATTTAGCGGAAAATACGTCATATACTATATGGACGACCCCAAAGCATCTTTGAATTTTAGTGCAAGAAATACCCACGATGTCAGGCTTGTAGAGGTGCACGTGCGGCAAAAGGAATGTGGAGCCCAAATCTCGTTCTGCCATCGTGTTTGCTTCCTGATGCGGAAAATATATGTTTGTGATGATAAATTAAAATTGTGTTATCTAACTACATTTTGAGTAATAAAGTAATAAAATAAGCGACAGCATATTGTGGCATAGAGAGCACTGCGTCTGTTTTAGCTGTAGAACCAGAAGAACTCGATTCGGCGACTCACATCATAGCCATCATAGTTATTGTTTAAGTCACATATACCTAGGTCTCTTATGATAGAGCCTGTCAAAGTGACATTTAAAAGGAAATTTTGAACTATAAATCCGTAACAAGTGGCAAGATTATTTTGATTAAACTAATCAACAGCATTTCGCGTAATTTTCGTAGTAGTAGAAAGAAATAAATAAGAACTCGATGAGAAAAGTCATATGTTCAGTATTAATAAATATTATTAAATCTGACACCCCCTCCTTACCCTGAGGGAGGCCTAAGCCCCTGCAGTGGGGTAACATGGACTGATGATGATTAAATGTGATAAACATACGATAGCAAGATAATGTACAGTATTTATTTTAATTATACGTAATTTTATTTCAGGAAAGTTCAGAATTTCATCCAAAACCTGGGGATTCGTTGATTTTTATAGCAAATTGCAAAAGGATGCAAAAAAAAAAATCATACTTGGTGAGTGAGACGCGTAGACGAAGACGGACGTCCAGTGCTTGCTGGTAAAGTTCCTCCAATTGATCTTGCTTCAGACAGAGTTCTATGGAAGAAAATTATGTGAAAACAGTTTATTAGAACAGAATCTTTGGTTATTAGTTTTATAGTTTCGATTTGATAGTTTAGATATTGCTTTTAATGCATCGACACTAGAAAGAGATGATTTTTTTTTCTTACCCCTATTGCCATGTCTGTCAAGCCATTCGTGGCAACGATTTAGCAAAACATGTTGATACTAGTAGTAATTACACTCCTTTACGCGATACACCTTTAACATTTTTATTCGCTGCAGTCGGGCTATAAAGGTGGAGGCGGTGTGGTGTTTATTTCGCGCTTTCTTCCATTGATGCAACTTGTTGACAAGTTCAGTGTTGCGGCATTACTGACGTCTCTATAAACTATCGATAGTCTTTGTTGTCAAACAAGATATCGAACAGTTTATTTACAAACGTATATACATCTTTTAGGTGTGAAAGTAATTACATTAATAAAAATGATAACAAACGTATAAATTTATGACAACTATAATATGAATGTCATTAAACGTATCTACACATTTACAAAACGATATCCTTAATAAAGTAATAAAAGTTAATTAAAGAACTCTAGTTAATTATCTTCTCAATCAATATAAATAACTGATTTAACTCAAAGTTTCTAATAGTTAATTAAATTTAAAAAAAATAGTAACATTTCTAATAGTTATAAAATTATTTTTTCAAACCAATTACTGAAGGCTTTTCTAATATCTAACATTCATAAAATAATAATCAAATATTTACCGAAAATAATATATTCTAAGTTTCATAATTTACAATGTTTATGGGCAATTGCAAGCCACAATAACATTTTGCTTTGTTAGCAATATGACAAAAGATAGATATCAGTTTGTGACAATAAAACAAATTTATAGTTCATCATCATCATTTCAGCCTTTATCTGTCCACTGCTGGACATAAGCCTCCACCATAGCACGCCACGTGACGCTATAATCCGCTCGCTGCATCCAACGGCGACCTGCCGCCTTCTTCAGGTCATCGGTCCATCTAGTCGGGGGCGCCCGACGCTACGCTTTCCCGTGTGTGTTCTCCACTCGAGCACCTTTTTACCCTATCCAGTGTCGGTTCTGTGACATATGTGGCCGGCCCACCGCCACTAACGTCGATAACTTTGGTTCTTCTGCGGATGTCCTTGTTCCTGATATTATCTCGCAGACGAACACCGAACTTAGCACTTTCCGTCGCTCGCTGAGCGACTTTAAATTTGTTTACGAGTCTCAGAGTAAAGGACCACGTCTCTGTTTCATAAGTCACTACCGGCAGATCACACTGGTTGAGGACTTTCGTCTTCAAGCATTGGGGCAAGTTGGACGAGAAAACGTGGCGCAGCATCCCAAACGCTGCCCAACCGAGTTGGAGCCATCTGTATAGTTTGACCCAGATAGACGTAGTCTTCAACAACCTTGAGAGTAGCCTTCCCAACCGTAATCGGTCAGGGTGAAATTTATAGTCATTGATTGATAATTATTAATTTTTATCAACATTTATTTTTGTCGACAACTGGGACCATAGAAATAGAAATAATATATAGGTAATAAGGTATTAAGACTAGAACGAATGCTATTTAAGTGAACTATTAGGATGCCGTAATGCAATTGTGAGGGAAAGTAAACACTTGTGTTTTTAGTTTGCGCGGCAATCTGCCGTTACAACATGTTTTCAAATAATGAATATAATATTTTTATTGTTACCTAATGTACGTTAGCGCTCGACGATGTTTTTTTTTCCCAAAAATTCATATTAAAATATCCATAAATTTCGCTTTCCCTAACAATGTTGACCAACATACACTCTAACAGCATAAGTAAAAATTAAAATATCTCACAATTCGCCAATGCGCCGCTCAGCATCATCGGTCCATTCAGAAATATTCTCGTGGCTGAAAAATGTCAAATAAGAAGGAGAAAATTAATAACAAATTGATAATAATAATAGTATTTTTATCAGCAAGCAAGAACATAACAAAAATGTTTACAAAAATTTACACTATTGCACATATGCTACCTTTAGGAAGTAGTTAGGTATTTGTGCCGTTTGGGGTCGAGACGATAGGGTTGTGGAGTACTGAGACGCGTCGGTTTCTCCAAGATTTACAGACGCGCCTGGGCAAAGATCTTGACTTTGTCTTATCGGACAATATCATATTTTTTTTTATCGTTACAATTTTTTATAATCACATGAGATATACCATTTTGCAGAATAGATAATTAGATTGTTGCCAGAAAAAAAAATTGTTCTTCAATGATATTGTCTCATGAGATATAAAGTCAAACTGTCCGAGAATCACCTCCTGGAGCGGCTGGTGCTTACCTCGGACAATGCATAAGCATTGCCATACAGCGAGATAATGCTGCCAGCCTTTGAGCATTTTGACGCATGGCACTGATTTAGGTAATACATTTTATTTATAAGTATTTTTAGCTTACTTTAGTATAAGGTTTTGTTTTTTTTTCACATTGAACACGATTGGTTTTTAGGTTTATATATTATGAACTTATTTATAAATGTAAATTTTGTGAAATAAAATTTGTATCTTATTTAACACTGGTGTTTTTAATTCATGTCAAACTAGCGGTTGCCCAGCGGTCGACATTGGACCGTACAAAATTTTTCGAAATTATAATAATAAAAAACAAGAGTCAATTCAAACTGCTATAAATTTGACTTTAACAGTAGGTATATGTTATACACATAGTATATAGATTTGAGCTTTTTGCACTCCTCAATATCAGGTTAACTAGGTATGGCAAATTTCACACTCCTGGGATACAAAGTTTTTTCATTACATTTTCTCTTCCATTTTGTTTTTGAGATTTCTTTTTCTTCCAGTTTCTTTTGTTGTTTAATATAAAGTGGAAAAATACATAATTATATGTAACACATACAGAATTCTAAAAATCAAAAACGTAAATGTTTAAGATAATTTCTATAAGACACGATTTTTAACATTGAAAATGTGTAGGTATCATATCGTTCTCGTGGTCGAGTGTTATTCGGCTATATTTCCGAAATTCACGATGGTAGTGGACAGTGGTGGAAAAAGATGCAGGGGTTTCTGAGGCATCGTATGTTATTTCGGAAAATGGCAAATGGTGAAAAAAAGACGAAATTTCGCGATTCATCTGACAAATAGTTGATTATTTCGAAAACGAAAGCCAATATCGAAAAAATGAAAAAAGCTCCCTAGGCAAATATATTATTTACCGTTTGAAATAAGAAATTTTAGAATCGGTCGAAAACTGTGGCCTGAGCAGGTGCCCTTTTCATTGTATGATTTTCAAATCAGTTACCCCGGAGAGTGAGATTCGGCTATATTTCAGAAAATTGTAAACGTAGACGAAACAGTACTGTCAAAAAATGCAAGAGCTCGCAGGGCATCGTATGGTACGAAATTTTCGAAAATTTGTCCATAACTTTTTTTGAAAAATTATATAAAATTGTTTCACAAAAATATGTTATAAGTTTTTATTCTAGATGTTCATTTTCAATGTCATCCTATAGTTGCGAGAAGCGCAGTATTGTGCAGTACAGGCATATAGGGTCACTTTCATCTCACCTGTAAGACTTCCTCAGTGTGTCGAAACGATTCAACTCAGCTTCCAAATCAGCCTTATGTATAGAAGAGTCATCATCTTTAATTTCTCTCGTCTGTTCTTCTGGCTTCACAGTAGTTGATACTTTGAAACCGGCTGACACTAATGCTCCTAAAATGTTTATACACATTTAACTGTCTATTATAGGGAAAACGAGGTCGACGACCGTCGTTTGACCTAGTTTATTGTGTCTATCCGTCGTATAAAACAAAACATATTGTTTGTGATCATAATCATCTTTGGTAATTGGAAATATCATAATTTTCTTAAATTTTTACAGTTATAAGCACAGTGCCTGAAATGTAAAATGCAACTGCTGCAATAATATCTAACATGTCAATTGACTAAAATAATAAAACTATGAATTGACTAGAAGCCCTCTTCTGCGTTTACAGTCTAAACACTCATACTATAGCTAGCTGGTGTAAGATGACGAGTTTTATTCCGAGTTTCAGTGCGCAAGATCCCCGCGCGCCGCTCTTCACCATTGAGAAACCCCCGCGCGCCGGTTTCAACCCCCCGAAAATGCGAAATGTCACTTCGATACTGTGAACTGACATTTATGACTCTATTAAAACTTCAACGTGTCGTGATAGCCTAGAGCGCAACAACCCTGTCTCAAATTTATAAGGCCAAAGGACCATGGTTCGAATCCGGCCGTGTACCAATGAGTTTTTCTGTCTTAAGTACATTAACTATCACTGACTCCGGTCCTCGGAAAGCACGTTAAGCAGTCGGTCCTGGACGCTGTCAATAGATAGCGGTAGTTACAATCCCCAACCCGCAGTGGAGTAAAATCCTCACCCTGGGGAGGCCTAAGCCCCTGCAGTGGGATAAAATGGACTGATGAAAAAACTTCAGAAATTAAAACCAAACGCTGCTGTCAAATAAATTTACTCTATGACTAAAAAGCAGATTGCCTAAGCCTAACCTTTGTTGTTGATGTAAAAGTTGACGCGTGGGTACATAACAAGCTAACTCGCTAATCGGTAGTTAATTCACGATGCTACGACCTTCCTAGTTTCGTGCTACCACAGACCAGTCAACCTATAGACCACGCTTTAATAAACGTCAGTACGAAAACGAAATCGCCAAAAAGTGGCGGGGTGCGGGGAGAGGTCGGCTAGTTTTCATTGGCTCGTTCAAAATTGACAATTTAATGGCTTCCGACGTGCTTCCAACTGACCGCTCACAAGAGACGTAGTTATGTAGTGTCACTACATAGCCTTGGCGTATGCTACTCCCTGTCAAAACGTGGTCTATAAGGTTGACTTGTCTGTGCGTGCTACCTAACCCAAAGTGATGATGGACTACACGCAATACTTGGTCAGGCTACGGGCACATTACATGTATTCAGTCGATTTTTAGGGTTTCCATATGAACGGGACCAACTGGGCCAATGCGAACCCTATTACTAAAGCTCCGTTATCCGTCCGTCCTTCTGTCATAGGGTTTTATCGACTGAACCGTAATGGATACTTAAGATTTTCCAGAGTATGTATTAATTACTATAACAACAAATAATAAAAATAAAATAAAGTTAAAAATTAAACGGGGTCCCCATACAAGAAACGTATTTTTTGTATTGTACGGTGGTACGGAACCCTTCGTGTTCGAGTCCGACTCGCTCTTCCCCGGTTATATAAATTATAACTTATAACGTAAAATTCTTTGCTATGATCACTTGATTTTTATTTACGTATAATTTTAATATGCATTTAATAATAGAGTTAATTTTAAAATAAACTTTTCACAAACAAAATTTAAAGCTTTTAAGATTAGAGCTGCCATTTATTTTTCGAAATGTTGACTATTTCAAAATTAATCGTTTGTCTCCAAATACTGAGAAGTCCTATTGTCGTCCCTTTTCGGAAGCAATTTAAATTAAACTAACTTATTCTTTCTTGGCTTTTTACGCCCTTGGAAAACTATGCTTTTTAAAATGAAATTTTTTTATACAAATACCTTGTTTCGGGTGTCTCTCCTTACTCAGACTGTAAGATGATCCTTCGCTGTGTTTTCTTCTCATCATCTGATTAAAATTAATGTTTTTAAAGAAACCTTTTATAATTTAAACAAATAAAAAATGTACATTTATTACATAAAAAAAACTAATAAAATATCACAATGTTTATGTGTAATTGCTGTGAAATATGTTACTTTACTTTTATTTTACTGTAAGCCTTTCATTATATAGCGTCTGGATAGAGAATCGGCGTCAAAAAACGTAGTTAAAAATATCACCTAACAGTTCGGTTATATTTCACGCACACAGTGACGTTTGTACATTGTTAGTATGGCATAACGAGAGTATGTGGTCTGTTGAGTCACATACAAGTATATATATTTTGGCCTGCCATTTTTGTTGACATTGCATTGCGAGGGTCAATTCAGACCAAAATCAAAACTACAGACATGTTGCAATTCTGAATACAGAATTTAAAAACAAAATCAGGATTCGTGTTGGGTATAAGCACTAGAATTTTTGAAAATAACTAAACAAATTAAAGGAACTTACTTCGTCGCTTGAATTGTTCGCCCCCGCTTCCAAATAACTTATGAGTTTTGCTTCGCTGCTCAGTTCCAAACTCTGCTTGTGACTCCCGTTGTCTCTACTGTTAACAGAGAAAAAGAGCCATAAACATGAGAACTCAAGAAAATACGAGTTGCTACCATTAACTGTCATCGAGTTTTATGATGACATACTAACAGCTGTGTCGCAAGTAACACAATTTATTGTGAAATTTCTACATTTATACTAGATACTAGTATAGTTCGCGTCAAACTTTATGGCGGATCGGAATACAACGCTATAAGAGTGCTTGTGCAGGTACAGTCATATACCCTTCGCTCCACTGCGTCCCTCTACACCAAAAACTGATTACTGCGACGCGACTTGTACGTATGTTCGGATCCGCCATAAAGTTTGATTGGAACTGTACCCGCCCCGGCTTTGCACGGGTAGCAGAGCATGTATGCTTACATTTTTATTTCTGTAGTAGTACTTCTTTGTAAACAGGTATGTGTATTTGTGTGTACAACTTTGACAACCTAGTCTAAGAAGAACACTGCAAGTAAGTTAGAATGGTATAAACTGTATATACCCACAGAGCTTCGAATAAGATCAATAGAGGAGTAATTCTAGCCGTTAAGTTCGACAGCCAAAGTTACCTGCCTAAGTTACATTTGAGCATTTAGTGAAGAATGAAAAGGGGCGGGACGCGCGTATGGCGCGCGCGATTGGTTACCTAGATGTTGTAATGTGCTTAGATCTTTGTGTATTACCTGCCACAACTAGTTACACACACTAATGAAAGACAACCACCGATAATAGAACGGTCTATACCATAGTCAGTATGAATCAGCGTGAAGTTGGCACGTACCCAGTACACTATTATATGAAAGTCATCGGCATTCTCACCTGTCACGATGCTGTTGATGCAACCGCGCTCGCGGGATCATGACAGCAGGCGCTGGAACAGGCGGTGGATCGTGGGCTGGTGGGTCAGATATCGTGATGCACTTCTTACTTGACGATATCGCTGACGATTTCTGTAATAGTTATAACAATAATAATAATAATGTCTGGGATATCTCACACACGGTCATCTAGTCCCAAATTAAGCAAAGCTGTATACTATGGGTATAGTTCGCCTCAAACTTTATGGCGGATCGAAATACAATGCTTTAAGCGTCCTTTCGCAGGTACAGTCATGTACCCCTCGCCCGACTGCGTCTAAAACTGGTTACTTCAATGCGACTCGTGCCTATGTTCACATCCGCCATTTTGATTGGAACTGTAGTAGACAATTGATATACATACTTCATTTTTGTTTAGTAGGTCGTGGTTCAAATCCCAGGGCATGTGCCAATAAGTTTTTTGTAACTTACGTACATAACTATCACTGACTCAGTGCTTCGGACAGCATGTTAAGCCGTCGGTCTCGGTTGCCACTAACCCGCACTAGAGCAGCGAGGTGGATTAAGCTCCAAGCCCTTTTTCCGAGGGGAGGCCTAAACCCCTGCAGTGAGACATTAATGGGCTGATGGGATGATATGGATGGAATGTCTGTGGTGATAAGTATTGTTAGACAATTTTAATCTATATATTTACTACATTATTTACTAGCTGTGCCCGTGACTTCGTTCGACTACAACACTGGGTACGCATGACGAGCGGATATTTCTAACATGAGTTAAAAATTTAAAATCTTCAGATTCTGTAGGTCGATTTTGATGAAATGAACACGCACACATAATTCTTCGCGAGCATTTTTCATAGCACTTAGTGACGAGTGTCAAATGATGGGGCTGGTCCGTTTGTCTGTTCGGTACAAATTTTGCAATCTATTTTAAACCAACTTTCTGATGAGCTACAGACTTAAACCTTAAACATAGATATGGACGTTAAATTTCATACGCACAAATCTAAATGAATTAAAGAAAGTGCATGTATTTAAAACTGATTTTAAAGCACAAAATAAGGTTTCCTAAGATTTAAAACGAAAAATGTGGGGCGCGTGCAATGTTTTTCGTTTTAATTCATAAAAGAAATGAGGTTATTTTCGCCTGTTTTAAAAAGGTGGTTTAAAAACGTTATTTATGTTAAAAAATAAAAATATATTATTTATTAATATAAATAATAATTATTTTAATATATAATTTTGTGCAACTGGCCTTAGCAGGTGTATAAGGGAGGGACACGTTTTGTAAACTGGATCCATCTCCGGAATCTGCTCTTTCATTTATGAGAGCTCGACGGTCAGCTCGTTGCTTCGAAGGTACAACACCCTGAAAACAACATCATAATAAGGTGGTATAGGTGCAATATACAGGTTTTTTTTAATCACTGCGCATAAAAATTGATTTCGTACTTTAGTGAAAATAAAAAATATAATTTCACTTATTTATCTATTTATTCAAAAAAAAAAAAACAAAAGTTGATTAAATGTATTCATAAAAATGCTGCGAGTCGTATCACCCTCTCGTACTGTCGAGAGCCAAAAATAAAAGTTAAATTTTTGCAAGATTCTGTTCTATTCACGTTACTGTATCACATAAAAAATCATGGGCATTCATAAAAAAATACCCTGTATATTCTTAAACTTTCGTATATAGAAGCGTGATAGGCAATTGAATTAGTCGTTGGAGCTTTCGGGCTAGCGACACGCGTCCTTATTCTGCTTCAGGCGGTTGTTTAGTGGGTGCAACTCCCACGCGCTCGGGCGCGAGGAAACTGTAGCGTTTAGTCCGCCTTCCAATCGCAAGGATAAAACAAAAAAAAACGCAATTGAATTATTCCTGAAATCCATAGAGTAATTTAATTTGACAGCAGCGTTTGGTTTTAATCATGTTTTAATAGAGTCATAAATGTCAGTTCACAGTATCGAAGTGACATTTCGCATTGTCGGGGGGTTTTATAAAATTTAAATAATTAAGGTTTATTCAAGACAGCTTTAGTAGTAGCACTATCTGTCATGAAAGAAAATAATTAGTTAGATAGCACCATCTATGGTAAAGTATAGCAACTAATTCGAATTCAGTTTATTTCGCTGCGTCTACTGTATGTATGGTTATGGTATGATTATCTGAAGTGGCAGTAATTTTATTTTTAAACAAATTATCAATAGTGTGAGTCAACACTGAACTTTATTTTTGAATTATTTAATTTTCTTGGGAGCTTTTTAAAATTTGTAATAATAATAATACCTAGAACATCCCAGACAGCGCCATCTAGTCTCAAACTAAGCAAAGCTTGTTTGTGGTCTGGATAGTAGACTACTGATGTGTATACAAAAATATTCTTTTTAATATATATGATAATTTTTCACCCAGACAAAATAATATGTTCATGCACACAAATATTTGTCCTGAGCCGGAATTGAACCAGCGACCCATGGTTCCACAGTTAAAGTCTCTAATCACTCAGCCAATCGATCAGTTTTCCTATTTAACTATAAAACGTACCTGATGTAACGTCGGCATGCTTTGGATGCAGGTGACTATGGACCGTGGTTGTCGAGGTCGTTTAGAGCATGCTATAACAGCGCAAGCCACTAGAACAGCGGTCAGAAGTGCCCCGACCGTCACCAGAGATATCAGAACCACTGAAAGGAGAGAAAGGAAATTCTAGTTTTTCTTTAGGAGAGGAAAATTAGGTTTTCAATTCAGTAACATCCTGCCTCGCTGATTTTTGTTGGAACGTCCTTAAGAACGTACACAAAATGATGTAACAAAAATGATTCAGCGGAAAATCCTATTCAAACAATAATGCCCATTGCGCCATATGAAATTGACCTAAGTTGCCTGCCTATTTATTGCCTCAATTTGAAACATAAAAATCGATGACATACTAGCTTCTCTTTTTCGAAAATTATTAGTAAGATAAGATGTTTTCAAGAAAGCGTCGTTCTTAAGATATCGATATTTGCAAAATAAATAAGTAGGTACTTATTTTTACGAAATAATGCAATCATGTTACATGTTTGAAAACGAACAATTTAGTTAAAAAAAGTTTGTTTAAGATAGCATTTCAATTTCTTATAATTTTTTAGCGCCCATTGGATGTTTAATATACTTCATCGCTATTTCATAACTTTTTTTCAGTTTTTATCAACGTTGTTGAACAGAACATCACAAATTCAAAATTAAAAGTATTTTCGCGTAACATTGTTTTTGATAGTAATTTTGTAAGACGCAGTCGTTTTACTTTTAAACAAAAAATAAATTGTGTGAGGCAAAACTGAACTTAATTACTTTTTTAACAATTATTTACGTGCTATATATTTAAAATTATTAAGGTGATATTCATACGTCATTATTAACCTACAAATATTCCTTAACACAATAATAGTTTTTTTATAATGGATTGAACAATACTAGATATTTAAATTGATTACTATTTAATTCACTTCTTTTTTTTATATCTGGGACATCCCACACAACGCCATCTAGTCCCAAAGTAAGCAAGTATTATTCTTGTATTATGGGGTACTAGACAGCTGATACACGTACTTAATATTCTTTTTTTCTAATATATACATACATAGATACTTTTACACCCAGACACGGTACAAATATATATGTTCATGCACACAAATATTTGCCCCGGGCGGGAACCGAACCCGCGACCCTCGGCTCTGCAGTTAGGATTTCTAACCACTCGGCCAACAGTCAGTCTGTCAGTCAGTTTTGGAACAGAAAGATCGAAATGAGCAAAATGAAAAGCGCTAAAGAAAGCTCAGTACCTTTAAGGTTGACGTGACAGGTGCTGCCAGCATACCATTGGAAGCACTCGCACAGCATGCGACGGTCGTCTCGCGAATAACACGACCCATGATAGTTGCAATGCTCGCATCCGACAGGTTCGGCTGTTTTTTAAAACAAAAACGTATAAAAATAAATAAAATGAGAACCACGACGCTATAATAATTTACTACCATATAAAACCCACCAAAATCAGAAAACCATAGATTTTTAACATGCGCCTGAGCAGGTAAACCAGTAATATTATATAATCATCTATCCATGCCCATAATCATCTAACTTTCCTGTTTTCAATTATTTGTGGTCGATCCAGTATTCCAGGTTTCTTCCATTTATCATTTTTATATAGTGACTACTCATTCAGATCATCCTACACACAGTCCATCTCGTCTCTATCTCTTGTCTATCACCCATCAACTTCATGTTCATTATTCTAACTCACATGGTCTACCTCCTCATTATAATATATCCATACTACGGTAAACGACAAAAACGGCCATGGTTCGAATCCGGGCGTGCACCAATGAGTTTTTCTGACTTAAGTACACAATATCACTGACACCTTGCTTCGGAGGACACGTTAAGCAGTCGTCGGTCCTGGACGCTGTCAATAGATGGCGGTCGTTACAGTTCTCAACCCGCAGTGGAACCTACTTTCAGACTTCACGGCTTCGCCTAGTTGATTAAGAAGGGGCGGGACGCGTGAATGCCCATACAGACGCTCTTAAACGATTACGTTGTTAATACGCATATTAATCTTGATCGTATTAAAAGTGAACTTCCTAGTTACAGAAATTTAGTATATTTATTGTATATATACTGTATTACTAAATCTTTATAACTAAGAAGTTTATAGAAATTTCAAAGTTTTGCCTCTATACAAAGCTAGTTCTAACTCAAGTTTAACTATAAGTTTAATAAAATCAAGATATACGTATTAACGTAATATACGTATTAACGACGTAATCGTTTAAGAGCGTTTGTATGGACGATCACGCGTTCTGCCCCTTCTTAATTCCGTATTTTAACTATTGTAGTCTGACACACTTCAGCACAACTTTCTTATTAAAATTTTAACAATATTATCTGGTCTAGAGGGGCACATTTTTTGTTCACAGACCTTACGTGCCTACCAAGCACGCCCAGCAGATAGACTCACCTCCAGCTTTTTATATGTAACTATTAATAAAATAAGTTATTACTCAACCTGAACATATTCTGCCAGGATACAGCGAGTTGACGCTGAGGTCAGCAAATCCTTCTAAACAGCTGCAGGTGTATGTGCCACGTAAGTTGAAACACTGTGAATGCTCAGAACAATCGTTGAATAGACTGCTTGTGCATTCATCGAAATCTGCGAAAGATTTTTTTTAGTGTTTATTCAAACAGTGTATGAACACCTTGAAGCAATCTTCGTGCGATGTAAAAATTTTATTATTTTAACTGATTCCAAAAACTTGTATAAAGGACCATAAAAAATGCTGTTTACAAAAATTATATCCATGAACAGTCAGCATGCAAAGTCTTATTTTATTCCTTTTTTCATTTTTTCCTAAAAATTCAATATTTCAATAAAATTCGGACTTCTTAGTAAATGACATCCATTTACTAGTCAAGTTTTACCAATTAATTACTTGTAAAAAAAAATTTTTTTTTCTTCACTGCAGGGGCTTAGGCCTCCCTCCCAGTTAAGGGGGTTTGAAGCTTAAATCCAATGTAGGCTGGTGGTTGGTGAAAAAAATTTTATTCGTAATAAATTCAAAGTCCTATTTGAACGTGACACGTGAAAATTGGGATACGAATTACATGCATGCAATTCAAATGTTCATTACACAATGCTGGTCGTTGATGAGAAAATGGTAATAATGGTAAGGTTTATAAACGGACATTTCTCAAAATGCTCCATTACTAATTTAGTGAGGAGTGAACTGTGATAAGAAAATCTTTGATACACAGTGGACGGGTACAATAAGGTAATATGCAAATTACCTAAATAATGCACTTAACTTTACAAACATTTTGCATTTCTATACAAACCGCTAACGTCCAATTTGTCAACTAGTTCTCCTGCAGCGTAAACATCGGTGCCACCAAGACTGTAATTATTGTTTCTCAGATATTTCTCGATCACCTCTTTAAGCCGACTCTCGTGTGCGTTGTCGGACAACTATAAATATAAGTAAATGTTAAAGACAAGAGGTTCTTTGAGTTATATATTTCATATATTACAAATAGACAACTGGTGATATTTTCTGCATATATAACAAATCTAAGAGAGAAATCTCCAATTACTGAAAAGATATTTGACTATTTCGTAGTATTGCGATGGTTGATATATATAAATACTAGCTATGATACCCGGCTTCGCTCGGGAGTTGGTATAAGATTACGTGGTAGTTGATAGTTGAAATAAAAAAATAAACTATGATTAAAAAAGTGAAAAAAAAATATTGAAAACATTTTCTCATAATTTACACGACTTGTTTATAAACAATATTTTTCATTTTATTGTCCGGGGTATATATATATAAATTTTTCGAGTTTCCTAATCTTGAGCAAGCTACATATAGCTAACCGTGAGAGAAGCAGGATTCTTTAAGATTGATGCCACAATATTTTAAAGTTTGCCCTTGCGCTTTATTAATTGTAAAACTAAAGGCTAATTTAATTGGAAACTGCAATCTTTTAAATTGAAATGGTAATTCAGAAGAGATCAGTGGTATTCTAGGTATAAATACTGTGTGTCCTTTATTCTTTCCAGAAATAAGTTCAGCTTCAATGATATTATTCGATAGCTGTTTTACGATCATCCTTGTTCCATTGCATAGTTTTGGGGAGTTGATATTTCTGAGTAGTATGATTGGAGATCCAATTTTCAGACGTAGGCAGTGTAATGGCATTCCTGGTACTTGTAAAGAGTTTAAAAATTCCGTAGGGAAGTTGACACTTTCTTCAATGGATACTATCGTATCGATCGATTTATATATTTTCTCTTCACCAGGTATTTTCTTTAAAATATTAAAATTAATATCGTCAACAATATTATTTTTAGTGGCCAAAATTGCTCTTTCAAGTAACCACTCTACGTTGATATAGTTTAAAATAATATTTGGATAAATTTTGTCGATTGAGAAAGTTTGAGAATATTTTCTTTCTCACACCTTCTAGAATGTAGCATACGTAGTGAAGGCGCGAAATTTAAAAACTTAAATTTTAAAATGTTTTCAGAACTAATTTGAATAACTAAAATTATGTCGCTTTGACTCCAAAATATAAGTTAGCTATTGCTGTATAAATACACAAAATTTAATAACTTTATTATAGTAACAAATGTAATTAAAGAATTTATTGAAACTGGAATTTTAAATTTCGCGCCATTACTACACATGCTACTATTGCTCGCAGCGCCTTGCGGAATGCAACCCAAATGATCGTTGTTCTGAATGAAGTTCGAATACTCGACAACAGACGGCGCCACTACACTTAATTTCCAAGTTGAAGGGTTGGAAAAGTCCTTATATCTTTAAAAACACGCCCTTTAGGTTAAAACGGGAACTTTCTTGTTCGAGGGGAGATAAAGGGCTATCACACTATATAAGTCCTTTTATCGTGCCGGGACTCCTTTTTAAGTTTTATCGGCACGCACATTTTACTAACTTAGTTTTATTATATATATAATGATTAAAGCTTCAACGAAAAGGAAAGTCACAAACAAAATATAGTTTCAAAAAAACTATAGTTTTGGTGTTACATTAATAAATGTAATTTTGTACAGATATGTCTATGTGTTATGGTGAAGATGTTGTTATTATGAGTGATTTTTAATAATCTCTTAAATGAAAAAAAAACTTTAGCTGAATTTCAGAGTGCCTGCTTTTAGGACTCCATAACAAGATGTATTTGCATTTAATACATATCAAACTAACTCAGGATTATTACATTACACTGAATAGATTAATGTATACTCTTAGTTTATCGAACTAAACAAAAAGTTTCATGTAATAAATAGCACAAACTAACGGTTACCGAGAAAAACATGTTTAGAGTTTCTTTTTGATATTTTTTTTTAATTTTTTGTTTAGTTCGGTAAGCTCTACACGCTCTGTAAGTTTAGAATACGTTCAGTCAAACACACCGTACTGATCCAGATATTAATTGTTTATCTATGACTCAATTTCGGAATAAGATTTTAGATTTGACTAAGTGAATAATTCAGCGTAATGTTAATGTATAACATTCAACTTTTATTTTCAACGTTTTGTTGGATATGCTTGTTTAACAAATAGATGGCATTTATTTAGTTGCTGCTACTGTAAGTCTTGGTGAGAAATTGTTTAGGAACAATCGTTTAAATCTGGATTAAGGATACTTGTATTAGTGTTCTATCTATGCAATTGTATATATATTGTTTTTTTTTTAATAAAAAAAACTAAGCAGTAAATTCAACAGAGGTTTTATTTTACCTGAACGTAGAAATCATTTACGACACCCTGGTATGGTTCTCCGTTTCTATTATTCATTTGTACGGGCTGGAAGCCCGTTATGTGGACTCCATGGTACACATCTCTTAGATCAGACTGCATCACCATTCTGTTGATTCCTTCATGAGTTGCAAGAGCGAGAGCCTGATATTCTTTGCTACTGTTATTAGCCAAATCTTCATGGTAGAGCAATCGTTTTTTTCCTTGCGAACTTAAGGCAAGTTTTACTGAATAAGTATATGTTGCTGAAATGTCACAGGAAGTAATATATCTTTGCATATATGTAGATTACCTCCTACAAAGTGCTTACACCCTTAACTAATAGTGAATCAGATGTCGATGGAGTCGTATTATGCAGTTAAGGGTGTAGGCTTGTCATACAAAAAACAGGGTTCGGGTCGTGTCTAATCCTCGCTGTATTTATCACAGAAAAAATATATGTTGTAGGAAAAATACTGCCACAGGGCGGTATGTTTTTTTTTATATGGTTTTTTGTTTTTGAAAATGGGCCGTAAATTCGATATTAATGCGCATTAAAAAAAAACGTTCCGCCCTATGGACAATCTTTCTTAATGACCCTGCAAATTTTGTTTCCAATTCGTACACATTTCAGGGGTGGAAACAGTCACGGCCCGCAAGTTGTTTCGATGGGTATTTTGTAAGTATTTTTGGGAATTTGCTCTTGTCATCCCTGTCACTCAGAAACAGGTTGGGGAAGAGTGATTGAAACGGAAATAGCGATGCCAATTCGAAGCCGCGGAGAGAAAAACTATCCCCTTAACTGGGCGTATCTAATAGGATTTAATATATAATGTTAATAAAAATGCAATATAGTGGACGCTAGACGTCATAATGAGTATTGTACTGGGTGACCGAAATTTTCATTGATTGGTAATTAAAATACGTACGTCGTAGATATTTAATAATAAATATTAACCCGTACTTCTATGATATTCATTACAATAATGCGGTAATAAAAAAAATTATAAAAAACTTAATATATTTTGGCTTTAAGTATTTTTAGTTTTCAATTATATTTTAATTTAATATGAGCTTATATTTAAATTAATTAAGATTTATAATATTACTATTAAAAAAATATGCAAAAATATACCAAAAAACATAAACCCTATTAATAAAATATAATAATATTTAATTATATATAATGATGTACGCTGACATAAAAAAAAACTTATTAGCATTATTAACTTGAGCATTACGGACTGTTGGTCTCACCGCTTAGTGCTACCAGTGGGACCAACAGGATTTTCAAATCCTCGTGGTTACATTGCACAACATGGGAGGAACTATTAGGGTTTGTAAATCTGTAGGTCCCACTCCTGTAAAAAAGATACTGGCCGTATAAGTGCACTGACACTTGAAATATAGGTCGCTGTCATCATTTATCAAACACATTGATGGCACTGTCATGTCAGTAGTAAAAAAAAATCAAATTGTCATTAAATTTATTGCAGATAGCTGCAATTAATTATGTTTATACTAATTTAGGTAATAATCTGCCTCAGTTTTGCAATGAATATAGATTTCACATTTGGAACTACTGGAAATGGCATTAATGAAATAAAATAAATAACTTTTATCCACTTAAATAGTAATATTAATTTATTGCTTTAATTATTTATTAATTCTTACTATCACAAACTTAGATAGTAAGGCGGTGTAGTAACGTGACCTAAATACCCGTCGAAACAGCTTGCGGGCCGTGATCGTTTCCACCTCTGAAATGTGTGTGAATTGGAAACAAAATTTGCAGGCTCATTGACAAATGATGTACCTAGGGCAATACTTTTTTTTAAATTCGCATTAATATCGAATTTACGGCCCATTTCTTCAAAAACGAAGAACAGACTGAAATCATGTTTTTCAGGAATATATTCTAAAACAATTTATCAAGATATCAAAAAAAACATACCTCCCTGTGACAGTATTTCTCCATTTGTTACATATTTACATATATTTTTTCTGAAAATATTGATACAGCGAGGGTTAGACACGGGCCGAACCTCCTTTTTTGTATGAAAAGCTTACCCCCTTAATGTGAGAACTTAATTATTCTGCTATTGAAAAAATAAAAAGGGTAAAAATCTATTTCATTATATTGGAATGAGTAGTGGATTTACACATTAATCGCCAGTGGGCTATTCAAATGTTTCTACCGACTTCTGCGATTCGATGCTATAATAGTTCAGTCACTTATATTTATTTTTTTGTCCACAAAATTTTAATTTTATGATTTGTGCTCTAACAATCGTCGTAATTACATCATCTTTTCCCGTATTTTTTCCGAAACCCTTTTTACTGATACATATTAAATATTACATGTTGAATTGTTTGTTTGGACCGATTAACATTGAGGTACATAAATAAAATATGAATCTTTTAAATTTTTGTACGACATATAAAATGTTTGGCCCCAAATTTACTGCCCCTAAAATCTGTCACTCTAGGCTTCAGGCTAGTCAGCCTGCTGGTAAATCCACCACTGATTCCAATTTGTGAACATAAAATGTAAAAATAGAGTCGTCTTGAAGTAATCGAGCTGTGTTAAATCATGCTCAGCTAGTTCAAAAATTACTTACGTTTGCATGGTCTATCTGGGAACATTCTAGCGAATCCTGGTCTGCAAACACATTTCATCATACCGTCTATTTTTTGACATCTTTCATTTCTTGATGCTTTGCAATCAGGTTGACATTCTTTTCCAAATCCTGTTACAAATAATAAATGTTATATTAAATGTAGTCTGGTCTCATTACATACAATAAGTGTATAAAATTTTTACTGACCTGCATTATTCACATTACTAGTTTCCAAATACGGAGTACCAGCAAGCAATATTTCTCCAAATAATACTTGGGATACTCCATTACTATTTACTTGCTCATTTCTCGTAACTCCATCGTAATCCGAAGTTTCCACTACAGTATTTACAGGAGGCGCGTTGCCTCCATTCTGCGATTTGTTCATGACAACGAAAAAAGTATCATTCTCATCTTCTTTTTCGATAATTTTTTGCACATTTTCCGTTGTTTCACTGTCTTTAATGATAAAGTTCTCTTCTTCTGACGACATTGTAACATCATCAAGCGGTAATTGTGTCTTACTCGGCGCTTGAAGAACGGAAGTTGGCTCTACTAGAGAAACAGGGATATGTTTTGTGACAGTTTCAATTATAGTGGTGGGAAGAATCTGCGTTTGTATTTCTGTGACTATATCAACAATAGTAGATGTTTGAGTATTCGTTAGAACTAGAGTTTGAGTCGTCGCTCCGCCAGATTGAGTAATCAAACTAGTTTTTGTATGCGTAACTGTCAATGTGTGTGTTAAATTGACATAACCAATACTTGAAATTGTTCGTGGAGACTCTGACAATGTTTTTGTAAACGTTATTACTGTAGTTTTGAATTCTGTTCTCGTAGGAATAATTTCATCGTACACTTTCACCTCGTTTCCTGCATGATGTGTCGGTTTTACAGTTGGTTCTATTTCTTGAATATAGGTTTGAACCGTGTTTTCTAAGTTAGTAACTCCAGATTTATCTGAAAGTAAAACTGTACTCTCTTTAAGTACTTCTGTGGGTTTTATGTAATTTTCATCGATCGATGTTTCTGAACTTTCAATAATACTTGGTTTATGAATTATTGGTCTTCTTGTGGTTATTGGATGTATATTCTTTATGGAGCTTTGTCTGGTTGGACGTAAAATTTCAGGCCTTGACATTGTTCTTGTAGGTCTTATTGTCAACGATGGTTTTGTTGGCATTTTGTATTTACTCGTAGTTATTTTTGATTCTTCACGAATAGGGTACGGTTTGCGAGTACGGGGTTTATTTGTTAAAGCAACAACTTTCACTTTATCTGTTGTAGTAATAGTATCTTCCACTATTTGAGATACATTTTGTTCCTCTTGTTTTTTTTCTTTTTCACTTGCTACTTTTGTTTTAGAAGTAGTTTCAATGCTTTGTTTTGAAACATTATCGCTTTCAATTTCCGAGTAATCATTTTCATATTTAGCTCCTTCCTCTACAGGTTCTGATTCTGAATAAGGCTGCGGTAATTTTGTTGGTTTGTCTTGTTTTGGGAATTGAATAGAAGTGGGGGCAAAGTCAAAACTTGAAGAGAAATCAACTCCTGATGATGTCAGCCAACTAGACGACAGTGGATTTGGGAACATAACATTTGAAATTGACGATGCAATCACCGTATCTAACAAAGGTACCTTATCAACTGATGAAACAAAATGAGAAGGTAATTCTGTTGGTGGAGGTAATAGTTGAGATGAAGGTTGATCATAATTGTATTGCTCATGATTTTCAGGCAGTGTGTTATAAGGTCTGTATGTTGATACATCTTCTTTATAATCTTTGATAGGTCTCTTTGTTGATGGTCTTGCGTTCGAAACCCTAGGTGGTTGAGGACGCACAGGTTTTGATCTAAGTGGTGGCGAAGTTCTTAGTGGGAATTGTGGTCGAGGAGGCGACGTTCGTACTGGTATCGAAGACTTCATTGGAGGCGCCACAGGAGACCTTGACGGTGGAGGGCTCATACCCATTATTGTTTCATCTTTGTTAGAAGCCTTAGAATTGAAATTAAACGTTGGAGGTGGAGGTGATAAATCAATAATTTCTGTCGAAGAGCGATTCATGTTAAATCTTATTGGTTCTGTTGTAAAAGAGGGTAGATTAAATTCCTTTTCGTCATTTTCGTTTACAACAGTAAATGGCGTTTTATCTTGAATATGTACAATTGAAGTTATTATATTACTAGTTTCTTTAATATTAAGTGTATTATTTGGTCGCACGGAAAACACTGGACGAAAAGGTTTCGGCGCTTTTTCGATATTATGCTTACTTGAATTATATTTTGCTGAAAATGGTTCAACAGTTGTTTGCGAGCCCATTTCTTCGCCAATATTTAAGTCGAAATGGTCTTCAGATGATAAATTAGTTACATTTTTTAGTAGTTCATTTATTTGCCAATGCGGTTGGTGAAGTTGATGATCCACTGTAGTAAAAGAGTTAACAGTAAATGGTCTTGGTTTCATATGTAAATAATTGGTATCTATTATAGGTTTAATAGTATTTGAGTGAAAACCAGTATTACTGTAATTATTTAAAAAAGGTTTTTCTGTTTGCGATCCTGGGTTGAAAACCACTAGCTCTGATTCTTTTATTTTGTGATTATTTTCTTGCTTATCTGAATTTAGCACTTCTTCTTGCAATAGTGTTATTTCAGTAGTTACATTTTGTGATTCATATTCATTACTAGACGAACTGATAACTGGAACTTTCATAGACTCTAAACTTATCTCACTATCGATGGATTCGTCGTTCTCTTCCTCTCCGTCGTAAATTTCCTCTGAATTTTCAATTATAGGTTTGTGTTTTTCTTTGCTCTTAGCTGTAGTAATTTCATCATTATTGTCCCTCATAGGAATGTCATAAACAGGCTGTTTCATATGCTCGTAGTTAGATGGTAAATAATTAAATTTGTAAGGTTTACTTGTAGATGACGTGGTAAACTTACTTTCAATCTTGTTTATATTTTCACTGTCTTTAGGTTTGGTAAACGGTCTTCCCACATTTTGTATGACTGGGATGTTGCTTAAAGACATTTCTGTAGGTGGTTTACCTACAGTTGGCAATTTTTGACCTAATTCTGGTTTATTGTGACTATTATATTGATGGATTAACGGAATGATTTTTCTTGTAGAAGAATCTACGTCGACACTGTGAACGTTGTTAAAATTACTGAAATCAAGGTCTTTCACAGGAACACTAGAATACCAACCATGTGAGTTCGTGGGTATATTAGGAATTAATTTTGCGGGTCGTTTTTGATCTGCTTTGTTTTCATCGACAATATTTTCAGTTACAGGTCGAATATTATCATTACTTATAGTAGAAACCTCATTCATCATTGGGAAATTCGCATGACTGTTTATGGACGGCATTGAAATATTTTTTGTTATATAGTTCGGGGGAAATTTCACTTGCTGATTTTTTTTATGCATATTGTACATTGCTGACTGCATATTGAAAGACGGTGGATTAGAAACATTGGTAGAATTCCACCTGTTATCATCAAATTTAATACCATGCGTTACTTCATCGTGTGTATCATAAATATACTTTTTGGGTGGGTCACTTTGTTGATTGAAGTTGTGAAATGGCACTGAAATCCCCTCAACTTTTACAGCAAAATTAGTTTGGTCCGGTATGGCTGCGTTAACCCCTTCATAGTAATTTGTTGGTGTTCCCACTGATACTGGAGCACTAGATCCAATGGCATTATCAGCATCATTAGCAACATTAGTAGCAGCGTTTAGTGTCACAGAATACGTATTTTGGTTATCCTGAACGTTTGAATGCACAGGTGTGTTATCCACAAACTTATTGTAAGTAATAGAACTCGAAGGATTATATGCTGGTTGTATTGGTCTTGATGTTTGCAAAGAAGCATTCATATATTTGTTTTTATACGTGTTCGAGTGAACACTGTGGTACTGATTATTTTCATTGGTGGGTACAGGAGGTATATGCACAGTATAAATTGGGATCTTTTTATCACTTGCTGGAGATTGAGCAGCGAAGTAAACTTCCGATGTTACTTTAGGTGGCAACATCGCTTGTGAATTTGGCACAGGATGTTGTATGTCCAAAAATATTTTCATATCTTGAATGGGTTTTGTATGCACAATAGGTGTATGGCTGTACGGTTTGTTGTTATCTTGTTGATATTCATGATTAATTTGTGGCTTAGGTGGTGGCGGTGGTACAGATAAAAAATTCTCATACTCCTTGTCTATTACTTTTTTGTGTCCTTGATTTCCGGAATTTCGAACTGGAAATTTATTAAAGTCGGTGGTGCTGGGATTGTACAGATCTGGATTATATGATGTAATTGTCGGACCAATTTGGAAATGTGTTTCTTGATTACTTCTTGGTGGAGGTAGATTATTGTGATTTTGGTAATTATTATTTTTCCAAGGAAATACACTTTCTTTGTGTTTTTCCTTTTGCTCTTTTTGCGCTACTATTGGTTTGGCTTGAGAATCCTTTACGTTCATACTCCCTATTAATGGTTTGTTATTGTTCGGCATCACATTATGAACATTGGTCATTTGTGGTGCATCGATACTGAAACTACCGAAATAACCTGGTTCCGGGTATGGTAAATGATCATCAATATAATCACCTGTTTTGTGTGGTTCTGATGAACCTGCAAACACTAATGCAGTAGAACTGCCATGTGGTATAAGTACGTTTGCCACTCGTGAAGGTTGAATATCGACCAAAAATGGTTTACCAATCGTGTCTTTAAAGAGTTGACTAGATAATGAATAATCTTCATCAGTTTTGATACGTGTACTAATTATTTCTGATGAACTAGGACTTGAGTCTAAAATTAATCCGTCTTCTATTTTATGAGTGTCTTTATTGTAAGGATTGATTTTGTAATCATTTGCAATGTTGTTGTTAGAATTTATTAATGATGGAATATAATCTAAAAATGCTGGTCTGCCGTGGTTTCCCAAAATGGTATTCGTAGATTTAATTTTCTCTGTTTTCACTATTTGGTCATTTTGCAATGGAGTTCCGTGTACGCGCATTTTATTTTTATTCAAGAAAGAATTGATTGAATTTTGAGGTTGAGTAGGACTTTGAAATTTAGACGGTGCAGAAACAGGTCTTAACATGTTACGAATCGGTGCCTTTTGTTTAGGTTTTGGTAGTTCTGGGGGTCTCAAGTCATATGAGTCATCGTTTTTATTAAAGTTTGTTGGAATTTTAGGCGGTTTATCTTTTATTATAAATTGCTCGCTATTTGATGTATAACTATCATAGTTTTGTGAATGTGCAGTATTTTGTAGTTTTATTCCACCAATTCCTAGTGATAATGGACCTCCAACAGCTGGTCTGCCGACAATAACATCAGAGTTCGCAGTAATTATTTCACCTGGACTTATTGGAATACCTCCGTTCACTAATGGACTTTCATGAACAATTTTCGGTGGTGCAATACGAGCTTTTGGGTGTTTATGCTCAGTCATCCAAGCTAAATTTTGATGCAAAGTTGCATTGTTAAAAAATATTTGAGACTCCGCGGTTTCCAATTCGTCAACTGGTATGTATATAGGAAAATTATTTTTCTTTCCTTCTAACTCATTGTCAACTCGTTTATTTACATTATAAGGCGTAACTTTAGTTACAGGTTTGACTGTTGTTGTAGTACTTGTATTATTTTTATCTGGCCTTTTTATAAATCCCCCAGTCATCTTTTCTAAAACCGGAGCTAGTTGAGACAAACCTTTAATACCCAAGGAACCCAATTTTATGAGGTCTGCTACGACTTTGTTTTTGATAGGTTTATTTGGTTTTTCTGAAGTCGATTTGTATGGTTCTTTATTAGTTCCAACTTTGTCCGCCTTTTCAGGTGCTTTTTCATTTGTTAGTAACTCACTTTCTTCTACTGTACCAGAGTCTTTTTCATCGGAATAATCATTCACAACTTCTGTATATTTTTCTACAATCTTGTCTGTAGGTGCTAAATTAGTATTGCTTTCAAATTTATAATTATTTTTTTGTGGATGCACATTCGTCGCTTCAATATTTTTAATATTAGTATTTTTATACTTTGACGTTTTTGAATGCACTCTGTTTAACAGAGACGATGGTGTTACTTCATTTTTACTTTTTACCTTGGTATATTCAGTTTTAAGCCTATCTAGGCTTTCTGTTTGAGTATTACTGCAAGAACAAGAAGTTGAGCAAGACGTATGGCTTATTTCTGAAGGTTGAATCAATTCAAAATCTGCTTCAGAATTGCCTTCGTTTTCACTATCGATCCTTTTGTCAATCTTTGCTGTCGAACTGCTCAAAAATAATTTTGTATTTGGCGTCGAAGGTTGAATTGTTTTTACGTCCACATGTTTTGTCTAAAAAAAAATTGCATATTAACAAATTGACTGTGGCAAATACTTTTGTAATGTGTTATCAATGGTATACCGAGATTAATGGTAAACGTATGGTAATGGCAAAAGTAGATTGGTGGAAACTAATTATATATTGTTATAATTTTAATCAAGGAAAATATATTGGTAAAACATGTAGTAGTTCTAAGTATATTCTTTGTCACATAAACTTATAGGTGTGTGGATTTATTGGATAAACAATAAGATAGAAATTGCTTAGGTATAATACAGGTCTGCCCATTCGATTAAAAAGATATTTGGTATATTATTCATATAGCCATTTCACCAAGGACTGTAAAGCATCGAACAAAATGTTTTCCAGGTTTATACATTGGGGTGTATTTATGAAATCTTACTTTGGTTGGACTGATATCAGCTATCAAATCGAAATCATACACATTTGTTAATGATTCCGTCGTGACTACAGAAACTATTGTTTCAAAAGTAGACACAGCACTCCTTTTGTTCTGTATTACAGTTGTCAGGTAAGTATACGTTGTAAGACACGTTTTTATAATGTAGTTATGCTGCATAAGTTGGTGCAAAGGGAATATAGCACTCATGCGTTGATGATTCACAACTGTTGCGACAGCAGATCTTAGTAATGACTTTGTTGGTTGTGAATTATTGTGTTGATTTGATGTCGACGATAGATGCATAAGTTTATTTTTCCTCTGAGAAAAAAAGTACTTGACTTAAAGTTAAATTGACATTGTATTAAATGTTTGAAATCAGCTATATTACCTGTTCCGGTTTATGTTCTAAGATTTTATCTTTGACTAAGACTTCTACACCATTGGACATTATTCTCGTGGCTAAGTTTTTCATTTTTCTTTCGTCTTCATCATGTGTTGACTTATCATTTACATCTGTGTCTCGTCCAGGTCTCCATGGCGTGTTATCATATACAATAGCATCTGTATTAAAAGCTAGAAAATAGAACATACAGTAAAATGTAATACAGTTATTATTTGAATTGATTTCTATCATACATTTTAAGTAAAGGTTTTAAGTTACAATTTAGTTAACTAATAAAAATGTTATATTACGAAATAATTATAGCAGTAACAGAAAAACAATACTAACCTCGCCATGCACATTCCAGTGCTCTCCAATTTTGTATATACAAAGCTTTACTAGAACTAAACTATAGTTAACTGTGCAACTACCAAATATAAATGTGCACTACTGTTTTGTGCAACACAACCTAGCCTAATGTCTTTTAGACTCATTCCTGCTTACAGAAACAAAAAACGAATCCAAAAATTTACTTTATTATTTAATTGAATTCATAATTCAAAACATAGCAAGAATGATTCCATTGTTATTGTAACGCGTTAACGGTTAAACTATTTTATTCGGTTAGATACTTTCTACATACAAATTATATTATTTAATTATATATTGTTAAACAATAACTTTGCCTTTATTTCTTCGTTTTCTCAGAAAAAAATTAATTATCAAATATTTAAAGTAACTATTAGTTCTATCTGTTATTTATATCGTAAGAAAAAAAGAATTTAAAGGCAAAGCTACATTTAATTTTCAATCAGGTTTTATACTCACCTCCGAGGTAGACGGGTGGTAGCAAGACAGTAGGTTAATCCCAGTCTTTTGATTTTGGGAAGGATCTTCATGTAACAGTTAGTCTCGTGTCATATAAAGTCTTAGATAAGTCAAATATTTGGTCAATGTTGTAGTACGTGATGTCCACAGGTCGACAACTATAAAGTTGCGGCGCATATGCCATTGCGGGGTGCAAGGGGCTTTAGCATCGACCGATCGGAGCGTTTAAAACCGTGAAGGGCCCGTGGTCCTACCAATTTGACCTACTGATAGGGCCACGGTTGGTCCGATACGGCAACTTTACTATGTACCCGTGGCCCTACTGGACCTAAACCTGAGCATAAAATGATTTTAAACGTGTTCGGCTCCAAAGTGAATTTTATTTTAAATGAAAGAAAATGTTTTTTTTTTTATTATTTACTTAATATGCAGAGGCTCGCCATAGCGATCCAGCGCGGTGATGCCGCGAGCGTTATGGGTACCTTTGCATCGGGTTCGCCAGGGACTGGTTATTTTTAGCTTTTAACATTGTATATATAGACTTTATATTTGTAGATTGCTTCCATAGTTCTTAATATAAATACATTGTGCACTCTACTGTATTCTTAGGAATCACATTGGACGCGAAATTGCAATGGGATCCTCATATCACTAACTTGGCGAGAAGGCTCGGTTTTGCAGCTTACGCTGTAAAAAGGATTCGTTTCCTTTCGGACATAGAGACCGCGAGGGTGGTGTATTTCAGTGGGTTCCATAGTTTAATGACTTTTGGCATTCTGCTTTGGGGACAAGCTGCCAATGGTAATACAATCTTCGTGTTGCAGAAGCGAGCTGTTCGAGCAATTTATAAACTGGGACCTAAAGTATGAAAAGTTTAAGGAAATTAATATAATGAAATTGCCGTCTCAATATATATTTGAAAACATAATGTACGTAAAAAAAATATTGTACAATTTAAAAAAAATTGTGATCGGCACAATGTTAATACGAGAAACAAAGATAAACTTGCTAATCATGTCAGCCGCCTCAATAAAATCACAAAATCTTTTAAAGGGCAATGTATATATACTCTTTTACAATAAAATCCCAGCTGACATTCAAGATCTAACCCTTAACAAGTTTAAAACTACAATAAAACGAAAGCTTTATGCAAAAGCTTATTATAAAGTATCAGACTACTTAAATGACAAATATCCATGGGTGTAAGCTGCTCGCCTATCAGTTTGTTTCAATAATATTATTCTTTAAGCACTTATTGTTAATTTTTTTTAATAATGTTATTAAAAAAGAGCGTCCCTCAGTTTCTTGCGTATTCTTTTGAGAGGAACCAGCATTTTTGAATACGCCTTTGTGGTGACGTTCTTCCACAAAGTAATAAAATTCACTTTTATGACGTATTTCAAGATTATGTTACATAACTACGAAATTAAGATATTTTGTTTTTTTTTTTTGACAGATAAATATCGACACTACTTAATTGTTCCTAGTCCAGTAGGACCACGGGTACACAGTGGTATATCGTGGCCTTACCAGTAGGCCAAATCGGTGGACCAAGGGCCCTTTACCTTTAAAAAGTACCCACTGGCCGATACTAATCCTCCTTGCTCCGCGCAACGACATGTAGGCGCCGCAAGTTTATAGTTATCGACCTGTAATGTTATAGTAAGTAAAAAGTCTAACTGACTAAGGAAAACTATTAAGAAGAAAAAAATTATCCAAAAATATATTCAAATTAATTAAATGAAATGAAATTTTATTTATAAATGATAACAAATAATCATTTATATCTATTCAAATAATAAATAAATGAAAACAAAAACAATTACATGTTGAACTTCGGTTAATTTTTCGTAGTCCGGGAGATCATGACGAAAACGGTTACGAGTGCATAAAATATGAAAGTACTTACCTACAGATCTTATTCATGTACTCGTATTTGCAGTCAGTCAGTTGCATATCGGTGCATTAAGACTGGCCCGAAGGTCTAAATTTTCATACAATTCTAGTAGATTCGATTGAAATTATATCACGTATGTGATTGGATACGATACAAATGTGTGTGTGTGTGTGTGTGCGTGTGTGTGTGTGGGCGTGTGTGTGTGTGTGCGTGTTTGTGTGTGTACTGTGCCATTTTTTTTTAAATAAAATGACAGCCTTAAACTTTTTTTCGTTTTTTAGGGTTCTGGAGCTAAACGGAAAAACGGAACCCTTATATTTTATGTAAGTTTGACAGACAAGACAGATCCTGTGTGTCACACTTTCGTAATTTTTACATTTAGAAACATAAGTGCATGTTATTGGACAAAATTGATAAGTGACGTAGTGGGTTGTTTTGTTTTAGTGTAAAAAATGATTATAAAAAAAATTTAAAACGGTAAAAACAGCTCGATGTTATCTATTTTCAGAATAACATATTAACATTGGCAATAGCTGTTTTTTCATTGAAATCATAACAACACATATTACTTATTATTTTTGAAAGGAATATATAATCTGCACCCGAGGTGTGCTTGTCTTATGGCTTTCTTAAAGTGAGCGAAATCTGGTTCATCGCGAAAGATGCATATAAAAATTCCACTCGCGAACCGATACTTTCTGCTTTTTTATTTATTGGCACTTTTACGAATATTTAGAAATGTAAAAAAAAATAGAAACACAATTATCTAAAACTTAACCAAATAATGTGATATCAGTCATCAGTGTATAGTGATTTACTAAAAGTTTGGTACTGTTACTGTACTTTGGCTCTGTGTAACAATTTGCAAAATTAGGGCTTCTAGAAATTCTAATTGCTAGCTTTTTTTATGGATCCAGCTGATTGACCTCAGGTTTGTGAATGAGCTAAGTAAATTTATCACCTGCCAAAATTTACATTTTAAAACTTGAAACCGTTTTTGGTCACTACGTTCTCCGTTTATTATTTTCTGTCGTAGAAGGATAAAATAAAAATAATATTTATATTTTAGTAATATTTTATTACTGTATCAAATTAAAATTATGAAAATTTACATGAGTATAAAGTTCAGAAATAAGTAGGTACAACATCTGAGCTGCTAATTAACATTACACTTAATTTGTAGGCAGTATTTGTTTAAATATAAATCGTAACCTACGTTTTTACTCGTGAGTGAAAGTACACATGGTAACACAATTTACAAAACAATTTTTGGTGAACTTACAGAATAAAATTCGTTTACCCTAAAATATGCTAATCGAGAGTATTCTATGTCCTAACAACTATAAGGCACTATTCATAGTTAACTTACTATTTTACAAAAGTAAATAAATAACTAAATTATTGTTTTATGTACTAATTCAACATGTATGTTTCACGAAACATCATCAATAGAAGTCCGAGTTGAATATTTCGTAGAAGAGGGATTTGTTGATTTTACAACATAGGTTGGTGACGAATTGTATTTTATGTGTTTACTAATTTCGCCTACTATACTTTCGAGACTTTGAGTTTCAATCTGGTTTTCTAATGACTGATAATCTACATTATCAGTAACAGGCAAAATTGTGTTATCGAGTAGATTATCGAGTGGTGAACCTAGCAGTTCCTCTATAGTGGGCAGTACTGAAGGCAATAATTTTACGTCGTCGTAATATATGGCTTCACGTTTTCTTACTATTTGAGTGTCATCGATTACTACAGTCGATAAGACCGTACTGAATTCGCCAGGTGTCCTTCCTGATACGTATAAAGTTACTACACTCGTGACTTTAGGTGGTGCTGGTTTCGGAGGCCTAGGCCTATTCTTTTTAGGTCTTGGTGGAGGTGTACTACGTGGGGCTGAATCAATTAAATCTTCGGGGCTTTCATGATTGAAATCCACTGATTCTTCGTTACTGGTAATATCGAATATGTTAGATTTGGGATTATTATTAAAAATATCATTACCAGTAGTTGGCAAATTTATTTCAGAGTGCCCTAGACCAAGTAAAGGACTGGGTGTTTGAAGAGCCAATGGTTGTTGTTGTTGTTGCTGTTGAAGCAGTAAAGGCAATAACAAAGAATTAAGTTGAGCATTCTGCGGACCCGCAGCGGTCGGTGTAGTGACAACCGTGTCTGTGATGAATTCTGTTGCTGTAATCACATTTGTTGTTGGATCAATAATAGTAGTTAATATTGCTTTCCCTCTGAATGTGATAGGTAGAACTGTTTCTCTAGCGTCGGTGACAGTTGTAACATAAGTAGTTGTTCTGGTTTTATAATCTGTTACAGGTGTTTGAGCAATAGGTTGTTGTTGTACTAAGCCCTGTCCTTGAAGAGCAAGGAGAGGGTTTATTTGAGGTTGCTGAGGATTCCCTAAGAGTAATTGCGACAAAAGTAGATTAGCTAAAGGTACATTCGCATTAAGTTCTGGTGCAATAGTCGATGTTACGTATTCTACGCTATAGATAGTACTGGGAACTATATGCGAATAAGATGTTTTGCGACCCCTAATAGTGGTAGGTGTAAATATTATAGTAGTTGTTGGCGTATCGTGTAAAATAAATTTCACTATTTTGGTTGCCCCATTGTCAGCAATTTCGGTGGAATCTGAAACTAAAACCAATTGTTTTTGTCCCAGGGATCCTAAATGAGTCGACACTTGGTTTAAAAGCAAAGTTTCAATACTAGGTTTTGCTGTCAAAATGTTTTTATATTCTGTGATTTTCCCGCTTACAACCGAAATCGTAACTTCTGTCGGTATATGATGTGTTATAGTAATTTTCCCGTCGTTCAACGGTTGGTAGTAATTTTGCTTTTCTCCGCTATTATTATCATTGTAATTTCTTTGTCGTGTTGAACTCCTAGAACTTCCTCGAGAACGAGATCTGCTGGTGGTTCGCGATGGAGCCCTAGCTCTTTCAGTCTGAGAATTGTAAGTTGTCAAACGAGGAGCTTTAGGTCTCGAAGAAATAGTCGTTGACCTTGATGATGGTCGAGGCTTACGATTTTTGTATGAAGGAGTAGCGCTAGTGGTACTTCTACTTTCGCCTCTAATAATAAACGGTTGTCTAGCAGACGTTCTTGACTCTGAAGCACTTGTTGTACTTCTACTATTACCTGAAATGCGTGAACTGAATCTATTATTTGTGTTTCTTTGTTTATAAGTCGTTGGCGGTTCAGTTTCAGGTTCTGGCTCAGGACGACGAGCCGAACTGACTGATTTTATACCAGGTCTACGAAAATTACTGTATTTTCTATTTCCATAATCAATTTGACGTTTTGTACGTCTTTTAAATGAAAATGGTTTTATTTGAACAACATTCTTTTTGGGTGTTGGAGTGCTTTGTGTGCTTGTCACTGTTTGTTCCTTTCTATTAGAAGCGTCATATTCATTATCCTCTTCAAAATCTTCACCTACTAATATTTCTTCACTCTGATCACGCTCAACGTCTTGTTCGTTTTCTTTGATTTGTTCTTCTGGTTCTGGTTCAGGTTGCTTGAATAGATTTTTCCGGGGAAACAAAGAATTCGGTCTTTGTCTTCTTAATGATAGTAAAGGATTCGGAGTTCTGGTAGTTGTTCTTCGAGTGGTCGTGCTGAAACGACCACGAGAGACAGTATTTCTTTTGGGTGTAAACTGTGTAGTAGTTCTGGGGGTAATGGCTGTACCTGGTGCTCTAGCTGTAGGTGGCCTTCGAAATCTGAATAAAGGATTCGGTGTTGTCTTAGTTGGAGCTTCAGTAATTTCGTCATTTTCTGCACTATTTTCATCTTGCTGAGTTGCTGAAGTTTCTGATTCATTTCCTACGTTATCTTCCACTGGAATCTGGACAATCGAAGACGTGCGTCCACCCCTTAATCTTGATGAAGCCGTAGGTCGTATTCTTTGTATAGAAGATCTACTTGCATAGTTTAGATTGCTACCTCGAGGTGAACCTGATCTGACTCCAGTGAGTCTGGAAGACGACTGTATGTTACTTCTACCAAAACCAGATGAACGTGTGGGAGAAGGTATATTCGCAGAAGGATTAGAAATACTGCTACGTCCCGAGAACCGCCTTGATGAAGGAGACCCTCCAGAAGATTGTTTTCTATTAGCACCGAAACCAGTGGGTCTGACCGATTTCAAAGTTGGCGTAGCTGTTATAGTTGGAGTAAAGTCGGAACGAGTAATCGTAGTTGCACTGCTACCTACTGGTACCCGTTTAGGACTAAATGTTGGCCTTGCTCTTGACGCAAAAGGACGAATGACTGGCGTAAATGAAGCTTTTTTCGTCGTGAATGTAAGACGCGACTTTTTTCTCGAATCTTCTTCATCATGTTCATCCTCTTCATTTTCTTTCGATATTGAAACTGTTGTACTTTCTAACTCAGCCACAGAACTTTGAATTACCTCTGGCGATGGGCTTATGTTGGTAGTGTCCAAAGTAGTGGCAGTAGTAGTAGTAGATGAAGATGATACTTTAGATGAATTATCATTGATTATTTTGTTATCATTCGTAACTATAGTTGAGTCACCTGAAATTACAGCAACTTGAGAAAATAGAATTTTCTTTTCTGTATTTGAATTTATATTAGGTTTTACTTCTGCGTATAAATTATCAATATATGTCCCTAATAATACAGTAGAAGAACCTCCAGAAATATCTGCTAGTTTTGTGGGTTTAATATTTTCTTTTAATACAGTGGATGCTATTGCTAACTTCTCACCACCATCTTGTATAAGATTTTTGTCATCTGAACCGCTTGCTACTTTTCTCCCTATCTGGTTATCATCTGATGGATCTCTTGTACTTTCAACAATATTCGTAACTGTTTCTAAACTGCTTCTTATTTGGGAAGTATTTCCCACGTAGAATGTCGTGAAATACGTATATGTTGTATAATACGTTGCTTTTCCATCTTCTTGTTCTAGCCTGTCATCGACAAGGGAAGGTTTAAGCTCTACTTCAAGATCTTTTGGTGGTAGTACACTATCAACATCTATGGGAGTCGTATCAATCGGATTGACGGTAGAAATCAGCTGAACTGATGGTGTCACAACATTAGACACAATTTCTTCGCGGCTAGTAATCGTGGTAGATTTATCTTTATACAAAGTAGTCCAGTAAGTGAACGTAGTATAATAAGTAATGGGCAAATTACTCTCCTCAACTTCAGGTTCTTTTTTCGGAGTTATTGTTTCTGTCACTACGTTAGTGACGGTTTCCAATCTACTTTTAATTTTACTGGAATCTTTTCCGATGTACATTGTGGTAAAATATGTGAAAGTAGTATAACTAGTTTGCAGTAATAAAGTTGGCGACGGCATTATTTCGTCTATATTACTTTCAGAACTAATTTGATCATCCAAAATGTTATTATTTTCTAAGTACCTTCTATCGCCTTTAGAATATGACGATTTTACATCAGTCACATATGAACTGTCTTCCAATGGGTTTGATTCTATGCTAAATAACATGTCTACCTCAACAGGAGTAGGCTGAGGAGACGCATCTGTAACAGTTGTAGTTGTACTGTCATTTTTTGTTTTCGGTAAGGAAATAGTTGTTTCTTCAAAATTTTTCCTTTGTTTACAGTTTCTAAAATCAAACTGGTGTTTCGTGCTTTCGACTGTTAATGGATTACTTTTAGTTGGTATCAATTCTTCAGGACCAACATAATTTGTGTACACTTCACTTCTACTGCAAATATTAGCATCACTGCCAACATAAATCGTCGTAAAGAAAGTGTACGTTGTGAAGTAAGTTTTAACAGCATCGGGCTGTACAGTTACGGTAATGTCATCTCCTAGATATGGTGTTGGTGTTTGAGAGCTATATTGTTCATCAACTTCAACTGATTCAATGACATCCTTATTCTTCACTAGATCAATAATACTATTAATTGGAATAGATACTGTCGGTCGTCCTATTCCTACGTTAGTAGGTGCAATAAAATTATCATCAAAAGCATCTAATATTAAGGGATCTATTGTAGACAAATTTATTGTTGAACTTATTATATTCGTTACAATAGATTTATGGCTTACCACACTTGAAGTTTTATCTCCAAAAAACGTCGTGAAATAAGTGTAAGTAGTGTAAAGAGTTTTGTAAATAAGATCTATTTCATTTTCATTACTATCAGTTGTTCCATCAATACCCAAATCATCCAAATGCTGTAGCTGTTCTGTGGTTACATCGTGTGATTGCTCTTCGCTAACAGAAACTTTAACATGACTTTCTGTAGTTGTGTAAATGTGATCTGTGGTAGTTTCTGTGGTTTTTTCTTCCGATTTTTCTGTAGCATCTACCGATATAATGACTTGTTCTATATCAATGTTTTGATTATTATGTTTGTTTGTTTCCGGGGTTATTGTAGTACTTTCTAAGGTAGTTTGCTCATTGTTTTCTATCATATCCTTTTGTATTGTCTTGTCTTGAATTTTTTCAAGTTGTTCTAAATTATTGAATGAAGTTGGATTGACGTTATTCAAAATTGTTGGCATGGGACTTATGGCAATATTAGATTTACAAACAACATTAGTCAAGTAACCAACATGACTTTCAACGACAACATCAGATTTAACAGAGGTAGTTGTTTCAGTACTTTCAAGGGGTATAAAGTAAGTAGTTAAATATGTCAAAGTTTTATATGCAGTTGTCATAGTAGAAGCTGTTTCAAAGCCTTTTGTACACGTTTCCATGATTTCAGAGGTGATTTCTTTAAAGGTTTCATCATTTTCAGAATTTTGTTCATTATAATTTTCTATATTACCTTCTGTAGTAATGTCTCGTTGTTTCCCATCTGTAGTTCCAACTTCTTCTTCTCGTTCAGTTATGGACGTATATTCATCAATTTCGTCACCTGTATTAGTATAATCAAAAATATCACTTTCAGTCACCACAGACTCCTTTTGGGACTCAATTCTTGTGGCAGATGGAGTCAAAACCCGTAGAGGTTCTGTTGCTATTGCATCATATTCTTTAATTGGTATCACACCTAAGTCATCTGTCATCCGTGTACTTTCAGTAGTAAACTCTGTAGATTCTGATGGTTGTATAACATCCAAATTAAGATCAAAACCGTTGTTGTACTTTACAGTGAATGTATCTGAAATTTCACTTTCGGTTTTATAAAGAACTTTTTTTAGACCCTTTTCATCACCGTATAATGGCTTTTTGGAAGAATCTCTTTCAACACTAAAGGTAATCGATTTTGTAGCTTCGTTTGCCTCGTGAGCTTTAAATGTTGATGTGGCTACCGGTATATCAGCAGAAAGAAATGTTATTTTAGTTGCTAATTTATCCACCCGTTTTGCTGACGGAAATACATCTACCTGACCTGGACTTGCTTTATGGATTTCAGTATTTGGAGTAAAAATAATAACAGTGTCACCAACCACAGTCGTAAAATCGGCAAAACCAGCATATGTAAATGTCTTTTTTGGTCGGGAATCGCTTTTCTGTCCAAACAATTTTTTAGGCAATTTAGTTTGTTGTGGGGTTTGTTGTACAGAACTACGAGATTCAACATTATCTATATAGTAGAAAATAGGACTAAATTCATTTTTAATCGTAAACGTAGGCAAATCATAATTTGGTTTTACTTTGACTATATTGGAGTCATTGACGGAGTTCTCTTTTACTCTGGAATCAATTTTTTCTGTTTCAAATATAGTTTCGTAAGCTTTACTTTGACGATGCAGTGTATTGACATTTTGTAAAATAGAAGGTTTAACAATATATTCATATTTTTTCTCTCTCTCAATATTTGGACTATCAAGATAGTTAAAGGCTTCATTTTGAACATACTTAGGTATTTCTTTTACTGGTTGAATTCTACGAGCAGTTGGTTCCTCAAAAATTTTGTTTTCATTTTGATAGTCAGGAGCTGTTGGAGAGTTCCAATACTTTACATTTTCGGTTGGAGGTTTACTGCCATACACTACGTTTGTTTTACTACTTGGTTCGATATAATCGGTATTTTTTAATTCAAAATTTTCAGGATTTATGAAGCCTAAATCTTGCTTGACGTTCCATTGACCATCGAAAGCTGAATGCACACGAGTAGGTTTAACAACTATCGAATCGTCTACATCCGACGGTTTACTATATAGTACAAGTGACGATTTAGTTAACAATTGGGCGTAAATTCGTCCATTATCAAGGGTAGTGCCTAATATCTGTGTAGCGAATTCAGTAGTTACTCCATCTTGTATAAAAGTTCTAGCGGTTGAAGTTAAAAGTCCTATTAAAGGTTTGACGTTATGGTACCTGCCGACCTTCGAGTTGAAGTCTAGTCTTTTTTGGTCATTCACGAGAAGCACTGTCAAGTCTTTTAATAGTCATCAGTCGAAAGTCATCATAGATGCAGGAATCGTTGACATCGGAGGTGCGTTAGAATATTTTACAACAGTCCGTAGTAAGTAGCATCATTCAGTTCAGATGTTGAAGGCCACGACCGGGAATTAGATTTGAAATGGAAAGAAAAAAAAACAAATAATTAATACAAATAATAGCTAATTAAATAGAATAGATTTTTTATTTTCAAAAGAAAATAATTTTAGGTTAGCAATACTTTTTACAGCTCATGAAATTATGACGATAGTCGATAATAACTATAAAGTTGATGATATTTCAACAAGAATATTTTTAAGAAGACTTCTTTCAACTGCCTTAAAGTGTATTGATGATTGTTCAACTGTAAAGGGATCAGAAATGAGACTGCTTGTAACAACTCCTGGCAAAAGTTTTTATATTACCATAATACTTTCTTTCTGTTACTTAAAATAAGCAGTAACTTTCAATTTTTCCAAATATACTACCTACAGAAAAGTAAAAAAAACGTTTTAATTTCTGAATTTCATGAAAAATATAAAAATCAACGTTATAGCCATTATGAAACTGATCAGATACATTTACATTGTTTCATGCGACTCCTCATTCTAAAAGAAAATAGGTTTAAAGCATATAAAGTTTTTTATATTTATTCTAACTTTGATGCGGTAATTAATAAAATACATATTTGAAATAATTCTCAGAAATATAATAGAAAAGGTAGAAAACAAAGAATTTTCAACAAGTAAGAGCAAGATTGTTAGAATAATTTACAAACAGAATTAATTTGCAAAAACGGCTATTTTACAAAACTTATGTATAAGATAAAATCATGCTTACTCACCCCTGTTTTCTGGAATTAATTGTCTTTTTATTCTAGACGCTTCAATGAATTCTTTGTCGTTAACATTTTCTTCTGGAACAAACAAAAATATGAATTTTAACAATTTATTTTCGTGACACTCTTTTATCTAAAGAGAGCTGATACAAATTCCTTTGAGTGTTTTGAAAATAACGGCTAGCATCGCGATTCTCTTTGGCTTTATTTTAATTATAATAATTTATGTTTTCAATTATTTACTCTAACCGTCTCTTAAGCAATGTCATTGAAAAACGCCAAAATAAGTGTCAATATAGAATTATCGACGTTTAACTTTTTCTAAGTACATTTTTTAGTTTAATCTTTGCTCCTTTCATAAAATCGAAAACAAGGTTTACTTGTCCACGTGTTACATGACAAAAACCTTCAAAATCAATCATAAAAGCTTTAATGCCAAGGTATTCTTTTAAACAGGACTCAAAGAACTTGCTCGAAAATGGGTTAAGACACTGATGTCACATCGTCAGCTTAGGAGTGCTTAGGTTGTGACGCAGAAGGCTTTTTATTTAAAAATATTTTGATAATTGGACTAACGTATTTCAGTTTGTTTTTCTCTGTTGTACTAGATGATTTTTTTCACCACATTCCAAATATTAATATTATAATCTTTGATGAAAATAAGAAAACACGTGTTTTTTCTATTAGTATATCTCGGTACTAAAATATGAAATGTGGCGCCACAACGTAATCGTAGGCAAATGGCCTGGCGATTGAGTCGGTCGACCGCCGCCGGAGGGATACCCCTACTCGATATACCCGCGATCGCGTCTTTTTCGTTCGTAATCATTTTACGTAATATTTAACAAAAAAAACAAGGGCTTTGTAGAGAGGCCTACTATACAATTAGCGATTATGTAGAAGTTAACGAAACGTGAACATGTTCCTCTGACTAGACATCATCATCATCATCATCAGCCCGTGTCTCTCCACTGCAAAATATAGGCCTCTCACAAGGCTCGCCACCACACACGGTCCTCCGCCTTTCGCATCCAACTACCCCCGTTATGGCGCTTCAGGTCATCTGTCCACCTGGCCGGGGGGCTGACTCGACAGCTCAATCAATTTGTGGAGTTCATACATTTTTGTATGTGAATGAAATATTTGTGATTGTAAGTATTTACAAGGACACAATATGTACTATCAATAAAGCTAGATTTGATTATAATAATAGTAATAACACCTCGGACATTCCACACAGCGCCATCTAGTTCCAAACTAAGCAAAGCTTGTACTATGGAATATTTAAATAATCTTTATAATATTTACATATACATTTCTTTTTCACCCAGTCACGGAACAAACAGACATGTTCAGGCACACAAATATTTGTCCCGGGCGAGAATCGAACCAGCGACCCTTGGCTCTGTAGTTAGGATCTCTAACAACTCGGCCAACCGGTCATAAATTTTTATTTACGTTTTACATTTACATTTGACTTAGTATCCAAATTGTTCCTATAATTGTTTCAAGAAAAATGTTTCATTATGAAAATAATATTTACCTGATTTTTTTTTTTAATGGAGTCTTTAAATATCTAATTAGTAGATAATTTTTGGACAGTAATGAAAAAATCTTCCTTTATGTTAATACAGTTTATTTTAAGCAATTTTACATGTAATCATAAATTTTAAAAAAATGGAGACGACGGAAACATAACATACCAAACGTTTTATATTAGTTGTTAGTGTAGAATAACTTCCTAGATGGTTGTCATTAGGCCATTATAATTGCAAATAATTTGTGTCTAGGCGTGTTTAAATAATTTGATTGTGAGAAAAAAAATCTAAAGCAACATTTTAAAATGTTCAAAGCATTGTTTTTGCTGAATTTTACGCAAGTTTTTCCCAAAGAGCTTACAGTGGCGTGGGTACAACAGTTTCGTAAGTGAAATGTTGCTGTTTATAATTGTTGTTTGATGTTGTAAGTCGACAGTTTAGTTTTTATCATAACAACAGCACTTTCATGTTATTTTTCCAGTTATATAATTACTATATTTAAGTTATGTAAATATACAATTAACTATCTCATAATAATGTAAAACGGGATGTGTACGTGCAAAAGACGCAACTGATCTCCACAGTTCTGAAGTTAGTTACAAAAACATCGTAGCAGTATTGGGAAGTGAGACGCGCCTTGATTTGCAATTCGTCAAATCTATCTCTAAGATCTAATTATGTTTTGTTAGGACATCTTTTTCTTTGTTACCTACTTCACAAAGTACAAAAGTTACTTTAATGAAGAAGGACACAACTAAGCATTTGACATTACTGTGGTTAGACACCCTAACTGCGGAGCCAAGGGTCGCGGGTTCGATTCCCGTCCTTAACAAATATTTGTGTGCATGAACATGTTTATTTGTTCCGTGTCTGGATTTAAAATATCTATGTATGTATATATTATAAAGCATATTTAAGTATGTATATCAGTTGTGTAATAACCCATAATACAAGCTGTGTTTAGTTTGGGAATAGGCGGCGCTGTGTGGAATTTTCCAGGTATTATTATTATTTTATATATAAACTTTTTTCAACTTTTTTGAATATAGTACTGGTTAGGATTTTTATCAGCATTACAATTTTATTCGATATTTTCCAAGTTATCCCCTTTTCTAGCACGAACTATATAATAATAATCGTACAAAATCGTAGTTGCGTAAAATACAGTTAATCATATTTTAAAATTCTCCGTAAACAAATTTAACAATTCACCCACGATTAATCAAATTCCACAGTTTATTAATTTCTAAAAAAACGTTTTTCTCTATGCTCTGTCCATAGATGACATAATCAGAATTAAACGTCTCGTACTTCGAAACGAAAATGTGACCACACATGTAATGTAAATTCAGAATCTTCATTTTCTTTTAAAGTACGAATTTTACATGTGAGTCACGCGAAAATCTAATTCACAGCGGATATGTCAAAACACCAACTGATGTATTTGTTCTGCGTGTTATAATTTTTCTGCTCATATTTTTGTTGTCCAAACACGGTGTCTCTATGGACAATGAACATCCATGGCTCTGACTTATAATTTCGGTTAATGAATTGGATAACATAGATGTTCATAGAGATACCGCGTGGCGACAACAAAAAAGTAAGCTAATAAATATACGCAGTATGCCAAATATATACCAGTTTTGAAATATTCGCTATTAAGTAGAATTTTGTGTCATTTGTTCTGCGTGGTATATATTTCAGTTCATATTTTTGTTGTCCCAACGCGATGTCTCTATTACCATCCATGGCTCTGGCCTATAATCCCGGTTAATGAATTTGGTAAAATGGATGTCCATAGAGATAACGCATGGTGACAAGAAAAAAGAGAGCAAATAAATATACACATTCTACCAAATATACTTCACTTCACTTCATCGGCCCATTTTTACCCCACTGCAGGGGCTTAGGCCTCCCCTAGGGTGAGGGAGGCTTGGAGATTAAATCCACCACGCTGCTCCACTGCGGTTTGGTGATTGTAACGACCGCCATCTATTGACAGCACCAGGACCGACTGCTTAACGAGCTCTCCTGGGCACGGAGTCAGTGATAGTTATGTACTTAAGTCAGAAAATTGGTACACGCCCGGATTTGAACCACGGCCCTCATTATAAATTTGAGACAGGTTCGTTTCGCTTTAGGCTATCACGAAACCAAAATACACCAGTTGATGTTTAGAAATTTTCGCTGAGAACTAGAATTAATTTTGTGTGACCCACAAGTAAAATTCGTCCTGGAAAAGAAAAGGAAGAACCTGAAATTAGATTTCATGTAGAATTTAATAAATTGTTTGTTTAAAACAATTATAATGACGTCTAGTCATCTGAGCCATAAAAATACGAATTGACTAGAAGCACTCTTCTGCGTTAACCGTCTAACCACTCATACGCTACCTTGTATAAGATGGCGAGTTTTAGTTCGAGTTTCTGTGCGCAAGGTCTACGCAATGTCTTCTTCACCCCCGAGAAATCCCTTCGCGCCGGTTTCAACCCTCCAAAATTGCGTAACGTCACCTCGATACTATGAACTGACATGAGTCCGACATTTTGCTCAGGTCTCGAAGTGTTAGACGCTCCATCTTGATTAATGCTTTCTAAGTTTGGTTAACTAATATATACGAAGGAAAAGGACGACCGCTTAGCCTAGTGGACAGCGACCCTGCCTGCGAAGCTGGAGGTCCCGGATTCGAATCCCAGGTCGGGTCAGTATTTATATAATGAATATTGATACTGGTACCGGGTCTTGGATGTTATATGTATGTGGTATCTTCGCTTGGTACCCAAAATACAAGCTAATGCTTAGTTTGGGACCTAGACGTTGTTGTGATTGTAAGTGTTATTATTATTATTGTACTAAATATATTTGAGATGATTTTACTTAAATCTTTTTGTGGAGGGGAGTGCCAAGACGTAAAAAAAGTCTACTCGATTTCGAATCCACCCTAGATAGCATAGCAGTCTAGACTGAACTGACGACTAGATATGGTACCAAGACGGACGGACAGGCGGACGCGCGGAAGCAAACTAGTACAGGTCAGTGTACTTGGCCGACTTTTTTTCATGACTACAAGGAACTTTTACTACAAGTCTCTCGATGGAAACATGTATAGCATACAGTGCTTTCATAAAGTATGGAATTATAAATTCAAAGGATAGCTTTTGCGCATGTTTTTATATATAATTAATACATACAGGATGATTCGTGTAGCTGGTATGACGTCACCGAAGTTTCTTTTTTATTTTGTTACAACATAAAAAAATTTAAAATTGGAAACTCAAATTCTTTATTTGTACAAAAAAAATACCGTATAATTATTTAAAAAATAGACTTATAGATACAGTAACAAAAATATGGTGTTATCGTTAAAAAGAAAACATCAATGATGTCGTACCTGCGTCATACTCGTATGTCTGTTTCTTTGTTCGTTTGTCTGTCTCATAAATTAGGCAGCAATCGTTTGATACATGAAGCACAGATGATACAATAGAGAGTGAGCGTGTATTTGAACTACGTGACAAAAGAGACTCGACTCTGAGAGAGACGGAGATTGCGTCTCGTGACACTTCCTGTCCTGTCCTGACTGTCATGCCGTCATCCGTAAATATGTAATTTTCCAAAATCAGACGTATTCTATAGTCAAAGTACTCTAAGTTTACTTATTACTTACTACTATTACTAATAATTAATTCATGATACACTAAAATATTTCGTTCGCACGCTCTCCTAAATTAGCATCGATATAATGGAGTTTTTGTGACTTGAGAAACTTTCCGCTTTCAAGATCATATCTGGGATCAGTCGAACAGATGTAAACCAAAACGACACTTTTGTGTATGTTTGTGTGCGCGCGCGTACGAGTGTGTAGTGGTGTCTTCGATACTATTACACATTTCAGAGTGTTGGGTAGAACACAGGTTTAAATGTGGTGCAGGCGATTCGTAAATTCGGTTTTATTTTTACATTCCTGCAATTCACTTTTACTTCGCGCGTATTGTTGTCTATTGAATCGAAAGTTCGCTTTCGATGCGACGTTTGTGTCATATTGCAATAAACTGGTAAAATATAGGTAATATTCAAATTATTTTGTATAATATTTTAATGCGGTTTCTTACATTACATAGGTATTCGTTCATTGTATTAGGCATCGTTCAATGCATGTACATGGATGGACATAGGGGAACCAGGGGCCAGTAGTTGTGTCTAAAACTGCTAAGCCGATTTAGCATTACATAGGTATTACTTTGTAGCAGGTTTTAAGATATTTTATAATTATATGACAATATGGACCAACAGGAGTTATGTATCACTACAACGGCTGAACTGATTTTAATACGGTTTTTTCCTTACACCGCTATTACCTAAAATAAGGTTCTTGGACATGTTTTAGGGTTTATAGACTGAACATTTCTTTTTATATTGGGTCAGTTACTTTTAAGTTATATTACATATAATTTAATTTAATATATATTATTATGTAGGTACTACCAATGAACTTAGTAACGATTACGTGATCAATACATTTTTTGTAATATATGCAAACCCTGTAATATAAAAAATCAACTCAATAAGCAATGTTAAAAATTTTGTCAGATTGCCCAATAATATTTTGTATCTATTTAAAGGTGTCCTTATTAAAAATAAATGAAATTTTTCGGAGGCGTATTATCAGGGATATAAAAAGAAAACGTGAAACATTAATGTGACGTCACAACTACATGCAGCGATCAACGGTCATACAAACAAGTGCAATACCTAAAACATCGTAGCTTTCATCATCATCATCATCATCAGCCCATTTTTACCCCACTGCAGGGGCTTAGGCCTCCCCCAGGGTGAGGAGGGGGGCTTGGAGCTTAAGTCCACCACGCTGCTCCATTGCGGGTTGGGATCTGTAACGACCGCCATCTATTGACAGCGTCCGGGACCGACTGCTTAACGTGCCCTCCGAAGCACGGTGTCAGTGATATTGTGTACTTAAGTCAGAAAACTCATTGGTACACGCCCGGATTCGAACCATAATTTGTAGTAATGACATCATCGGCTATAAATTTTTGACAGTTGATTGTTCCTTGAAAACCATACGTAAAATTAAAAAAAAAAACTGTATTACTCTAGATTGTTTATATTGTAATATCAAAACTTCTGGTCAATGCCCATTAAAAGTCGTTTACGAATCCCGTGGTGTGCCGTTTTGAAACCGGACGCGACGCCGCTACCGTCGTTTACGGCGGGAAAAGTGAAGCGTAAAAACACCTGTGCGAGCGAGACGGCGATAACAAGTGCGCGTAACCACGTGTGGGAGCGAGATAGGTATCTATGTCAGTGGGTCACAGGCCGAGCCCTAACGCACCTTGCCATTACCGGTTGCATTCTTGGAGGTACGATCGAAATGCAACATTGCGTATGGTACCGTGAATACTGTGATCCATGATAGATCAGTATTTTTCCGATAAGTTTTGATGTAAGATATGCCCATGTGTTAATAGGTTGATATGGATGGTAATAAAACAAAATAAAAGTAAACGAAGAAAAAAATCCACAGTCATTGAAAATGAACCTACTCAAATCCAATTTTCACAGATTATTTTATTTTGACGAAATCGTGGCATTGCCACCATTCAAACTGCAGCCTCTGATATCCTTAAACGTTTTGAACTCGATAATGAAGCATTCGAACGAATACAGGCCGAAAGGCGATGACCGTAATGTTAACAAGTTCCCGATCGTCCATAACATCTAACATGTGATGTCAAATTTCTTGTTCGATTTCCAACAGATTTTCAAAATTTTGGTCTCAAACTGTAGCTACCAATGCCCTCTAACCTTTTGTAAAACACTTTGAAGCGATCCGACGAATAATCTCTGAAATATAGTAACTTATATCCGCAAACACCAGCGATCGACCAAAAAATCTCATCTTTCGGAAATAATTTCTCTTACAATTACTAACCGATTTCCAAAAACTTGGTCTCAAACCGTAGCTACGTTAATGGCCAAGATACTATTTTTTTTGTTTTCAATATCGGTCTCCGTTCTCGAAACATTTTGGATTTAGTAAAAAAAAAATCCGAAAAAATTCTGATTTTTTTACATTTTCCAATTTTTTTCGAAAACTACCAAACCGATTTCCAAAATTTTGGTGTCATACGACGTGCAATTAAATTATTGATCTTTTAAAATCTTAAAATCTTGGCTAAACCCCATGTTCTCGGAGTTATGGCTAAAAATGCGTCTCCCGTGAAATGGATTTGATAGTCATTTTCAATGACAAAACAATTTTAACGATTAATATGGTCTGCATCCAGTCCATTCCTTAATATCTTCATAGATATCTTCGAACAGCGCGACGATGGTAGACAGAAGACGTGTGGACCACCTCTCTGACAATTTCGCCGACGAATACCTTAAATGTGATGACACATAACTGCCGTGTTACGAAAATGCTATTTTGACACGACACTCGACAGTTGCACAACTTTGTAATAACCTTAGACGGTTCATCCTCCCTAATATAATATTGCGTCAGCTAGACAACACATCGCCTTAACTCTGCCCTCGTTGATAAGAAAATGCAAGTCCAAAATTGATTAAATTAAACTTTTTGCTTATTTGTATCTATGGCATACTGGCTTTCATAATTACTTATTAATGTAACTAAAAAACGGCATTTTCTTTTATTTGAGGTTTGAGAACTTTATTATACTCATAAAGAACAATGTTCACTTAAAATGAGTTATTATGCTTATTACAATTTCAAACTTAATTACTTCAGCGTGCTGACAGTGCCCTAGTATATTGTATCATAGACAATTTTTTTCAGTTTAAACTTAAATACTGTAATACATTCAATTTCCCTTATTTCAGGGGGTAAATTATTATACATTTGCGCCCCCCTATACATTAGAATATTTTTTTAAATTACATGAGTGTAAAATTTGGTATATCCACTGATTTATCGAAAAACCATAGCTTTTTTTTAAATTGGAATATCTGTTTTTAATGCATACTCAAAAATAGTCTATGTGGAGTTACCACTTTCTAATTATGCATGCATCGAGCTTATGAGTCCTTTGAACACTTTTCGCTATTTCTCATTGTTTAGGATTTGGCCGTACAGTCCCATTTCAAAAACTCATCCTGTATAAATATTTGAGCTTTTTGCACTCCTACTCTATATAAACTTTACTCTGCCAAATCTCACACACCTCTGTGCGCGTAGTATGCTTTAAAAGGGGTCTAAAGCTTATCCTTCACGTATTTATATACAGATAATACGTAAGATTTTTATTTGAAAGAAAAATGTTTTCAGACATGTGTTCTTCTATGAGCTTTCATAAGCATTAATAACGTAGCATAACGTAATGGTAGAAATGAGAAACAAAACCTTGTGTAAATACTTATAAATGATAAGTGATTAAAAAGTGACTACATGTTACGAAATCGATGAGTGTTCGTTACGCACTTGGTTGCATTTTTTCGTATGGCAATTATTTTTTATTTGTTAACCAACACTCTATTATGAGTATCAATTAAGTACGTGTTATCATTAAATCCTCGTTCTATCAATTTAAATCACTTTAAAATAAAATAAATATACTCCGTCCACTTGTACTTTTATAAGATCTGCATTTTTTTTTACAAAAAATTAGTTTAAATAAAAACATTAATTTGCAGTTACATGATTAAAATTTAGGCATTTGTAACAGTTATAATAATTGTAACCATGAATTCACCCTTAGTAAGTCAGTAGGCTATGCAAGCACGCGTGAAATTCAACAGTCGTACCATAGTAACTATCACTGACTCCGTGCTTCGGAGAGCACGTTAAGCAGTCGGTCCCGGACGACGCTGTCAATAGATAGCGGTCGTTACAATCCCCAACCCGCAGTGGACTAGCGTGGTGGATTTAAGCTCCAAACCCCCTCCTCAACCTGGGGGAGGCCTAAGCCCCTGCAGTGGGGTAAAGTGAGCTGATGATGTACCATAGTAAGTCCACTGACCGCCAGCACGCTGTGAAGTTCCACCAACACATACGCGGCCGCCATTGCAGTGCTTCATTGTTGTTCAGCGACTGGAGTGTAGAGTTTTTATTACGTCTGTGTCTGTAACACGACCTATGAAGGCACTACCTACCGATTTTTGGCGGTAAAAAATGAAAACAGTATTAAATCGAAAATATGATCTAAAAGAAATAAATAAATTGGTGTTTCCTAAGTTGTCTGTATGTTCTAGTATTTTCTGTGAAGAATTTAAAAATCATGTATTAAAATACTGAAAAAATGCATAACTTTAAATTATAGATGAGCATCCTAAAGGCCTTGCTCTATGGCACAATTATTATACCAAATTATATAGACAATTATAAACTCTGTCAAGGTAAACGCGAATTTCGGTTATTAACATATTGTTAATTAATTCTATCTATCTATCTTAAAGTTCATTGAATGAAGTTTCAAGTTTAAAATCGTAAAGAGCTTAATTTATGTCTCTAAAATAATAAATGAATTTGATGCGATGCGCCATCGTGATTCGGTAAAAATCAAGTTTCTGTGTCAATGTCTTAAAAAACCGACTTCATTAAAACTTAAACAGAAAACAAATCCAATGCTCTACTCTGGAGAGTAAATACTTGTTCGTCCCTCTTATGGTGGAAGATGCTGGCTGTTAAGGGAGTGAAGCCAAACGTTTGAGAGAAAGGGGATTCGACTCCCGTTCCGTTCCTTCCTGGTGCAAAGAATTGCCATTGCAATTCAGCGCGGCAATGCGATGAGCGTCATGGGCACCTTTGCGTCGAGGGTGATGAGGGGTGGATTATTGGATTAGTTTTATTTGTTATAATTTTAGATAGTTACATATGTGTACATAAAATAGAAAAAACTCATTGATACATGTCCTGGGATTCAGACCACGGTCTTCTAAACACGAAGCGAGCTCGCTACAACTCAGCTATCACGACATCTATCAAATAAAAATTACATTTTATCTCATATAAAGCACAATTTCTTCCGAAGATTCATAATAATAATATATGTCGTGCAATTTTTTGTTAGTACAACTATACATATTTTTTTTTATTTTTTTTTTGTATACACCGCAGTGAAATTCAATTACCTACAACGCTACAACACAATATGAATTGGATTATCACGATGATAAGCTTGAACGGAGTTAGCGTAACCTGACGCGTTTCCGACTTTTCTCAAACTTCCTGGTTTTGTAATAGATAATGTTAGCATTACATATTTGTTACTGGTAAAACGTAATAATTATGAAATTAATTCAATAACCGAACCCATAGATTGACTTGTTAAATGATCTATTCAGTGACATATTTTTCAATACATACTGTCGATTAAAATTGTTATTATGATACGTTGTGTTTGATAAATAATTTGGTATAAAGGTACTTGAATAGTTATTTTAGCAATCAAAGATTTTGTCCAAGAACTATACAATATTTTTTCAGATTTTTGTACCTAATTTAATTGCTTAAAAAAATATTTAAAAATAATGGAGGCAGCTAACCTTAGGAAGGCGCGATAACATTTACTAAGTTTGTAATAATAATACCAACACAGAAAAATCTTTTTTATTAGTATTGTTATTTGTTCTCTAGTTTCATATACAAATCGACCTTCATGGAACGTAAAACTTTTAAAAACATGTTCCTATTTCCTACACTTGGTATTGTATGGTAATTAAGACCGATGCAGTAAGTAGCCCAGTTTCCATTTGAATTCTCATTCACTATGAGAAAATGTTGTTTGTACGAAATAATGACCTTTTACTCTCTACTCGCAAGTAATTAACACAAAAATAAGGTAATTTGAAATTGTAAATGGCATATGAGAAATAAGATATTTTTTTAATGGATGGCAGATGAGGATAATAAATGCAAAATTTGGGGTGGGAGGGGGGAAGATTTAGTATTCTTGATGAAGTTTGTAGGGAGACACAGAGAACAGATAGGAGAACTACTGGCGGAAAGCGGGATAAGAGGAGCAGTGGAATGGTTATATAGGATAGAGAAATCGAGGAAGGGAAAAGAAGGTGGGAGGGAATTGAAAATCTGTCATTTCTTGACTCCATTGAGGATACCATATTTGCAGTAGAACCGACAACCGATGAGGTAGACGAGTTCTCGAGTGGAGGCCACGTATTAGGAAGCGAAGCGTTGGACGCCCCCCGGCCAGGTGGATTGATGACTCAAGCACCATACCGGGGGTAATTGGATGCGGAAGGCGGAGGACCGTGTGTGGTGGCGAGCCTTGGGAGAGGCCTATACCATGCACTGGAGAGACACGGGCTGATGATGATGATTGAGGATAGAGATGTCAACAACAATAAATACAGCGAAAATGTACTATACCAACTACGAGAACCTGATTAATAGACTGTAAGTAAATAAACAATAACATATTTTTAATACCTTTTTCATTTAGGAATCGAAACCGTATCTATAATCCATTTCAAGAATGAAAATACCTTATAAACATGTAAAATATTCTGAAGTAAATATGATTAAGTATAATTAACGGCACGAGTTAAGAATGCTGGCCTTCGCAGACACTGAATTATTTAGCTTCTGTTTGACAGTGGGAAGTGAGACGTGATGGATGGTGGAACTATTCCGATCACGCTAATAAATTGCAATGACCTCACTTCTTACTGCCTAATAGAACTACTAAAAATAAACCACCGCGAGTGTGAAGGCCAGATTCCATAACTCGTGCCGCTTATAGTACACTATTAAACATCGGACAAAATATTTAGCTTTCAGAATTTTAGGCGGCGAATTCATTGTTGTGAAAATATATCGACGTAAAAAATAATATTTAGATATGCGATACGGCTTGACAAAAAGTAAAAAAGGTGAATCCTTAAAATGTTCTCTATTTGCCAATGAAAGTTAAATCAAAATCGGTTCAATCGTTCCAAAGATTAGCCCGGACAAACAAACATATAGACGCGATTATACCCTATGTCCACACTGAAGGTCCAATCTAAATATTGGTGAATGATTTTTGAAATCAGATAAGTAGTTCCGGAGATCATCTTTTTAATCCAAACAAATGTTTTTTTAAACTACAATTTATTTATTAATTTTTTAGTCTTGAAATTAAACCAACTACAATACAATAAGTTCTCACTGGACTCGATTTTACCTGTCACGTAGGTATTTATGTCAAGTAATAGTAACCTAAACACGTAGTAATTTTTTCCTGAACATCCTGGTCAGGATATCAGGACAAAACTATAAAATTATGTATTGTCTTCGGTCGTTGATACGTGTGCAAATTTTAAAATTAGTCAGACATTTTAAGGAGAGACTTTTCATACAAAAAAGTGGGTTCGGCCCGTGTCTAATCCTCTCTGTATTTCTGTATCAATATTTACAGAAAAAATATATGTAATAGGAGAAATACTGTCAAAAGTTGGTATGTTTTTGTTTTTTTGACATCTTCTTTAGTTGTTTGAGAATAAATTTTTGAAAGACATGATTTTAAAATAAAGTAAATTCGATATTAATGCGAATTTACAAAAAAAACGTAACGCCCTAAGGACATCCTTTGTTAATAATTCTGCATGGTTCACATTTCAGAGGTGGAAACAGTCACGGCGCGCAAGCTGTTTCGACGGGTATTTTATAGGTATTTTTGGGAATTTGCTTTTGTCATCTCCGTTACTCAGGAATAGATCGGGAAAGAGGGATTGAAGGGAGGGATCCGAGATATCAATGCCAATTCGAAGCCTCGGATTGAAAGTCTAACCCCTTAAAGCTGGTCAAAATTAAGTTAAAGTCATATTCTCGCTTTTGTGTCATGGCCAGATATTAGAATTGATCACTTCATATGTCCGACTTTCACAATGCTCAACTTCTGATTGGCTTGTCGCTCTACACAATTCGGTCGTCGCAGTAAAATAAATAAACCTACCCTAACCTAATCAATCAATTTAGAAATGGTGGTCCATCAACCTATCTTGGCCTTTCGAATGGATCTGAAAGCGAAAACATCATGACATGATCAATTCTAAGATCTGGCCACAACACACACATACAGTGGCTTAGACGACCACATACAAGACGACCGCTTAGCCTAGTGGGTAGCGACCCTACCTACGAAGCTGGAGGTCCCGGCTTCGAATCCCAGGTCGGGTCAGTATTTATATGACGAATATTGATACTGGTACCGGGTCTTGGTTGTTATATGCATGTGGTGTCTTCGTTTGGTACCCAAAATACAAGCTAATGCTTAGTTTGGGGCCTAGACGTTGTTGTGATGGATACGTTATTAAAAATTATTAAGCTAATAAAAACGTGTGAAAAACATACATTCGGTCCGTAAATAACATAGAATAATCTAATTTGACAGCAGCTTTTGATTTTAATTGGTTTTAATATAGTCATAAATGTCAATTCTCATAGCGAAGTGACATTACGCAATTTTGCGGGGTTGAAGTCTGGCGCGCGGGGATTTCATGGGGGTGCAGACCGACGCTTTACGTTTAGTTTTAACTAAAACTCGTGATCTTGCACCAGCTAGCTAGAGTATGAGTCGGTTAGACGGTAAACGCAGAAGAGGGCTTCTAGTCAATTCGTACTTCTATGGTAAATAGTAACGAATAAGCTTCAATGAGTGTCAATGACAACTGCTTTTGATTACGTTAATTTACTATAAAAACGACATTCTATTGTTTAACACGATCACGTAATTTTACATAGACACAATATACCTCATCGAGTACGAATCAATTGATTTTAGACTGTATCGCTATGGGTTTAGGATGTATTCAAAAAAATAAATGAAACCTCTGACCACAACCTCGAAGGCATACCGTGAATGTCAAGTACATGAAATCGATCTCCGTGACGAGACCGCGTAATTTTTGGCGCTTTCCAATGGCCAATGACTTCTAGGTGAAAGATATTTATCGGAACAGTGAAAATAACTAGAACAAGTGAAATGTTTGGTTTTCGTTTGCGTTTGATTTCAATAGAGTCATAAATAGAGTCATTTCACAATATCGAGATGACGTTTGCAATTTTGGGGGTTGAAACCGGCGCGCGGGGATTTTTTCGGGGATGAAGAGAGGCGCGCGAGGACCTTGCGTACTGAAACTCGGACTAAAACTCGCCATCTTACACCAGCTATCTATTGTATGAGTGGTTAGACGGTAAATGCAGAAGAGGGCTTTTAGTCAATTCGTGCATTTATGGTTTATAGAGTTCCCTGCCTTAAAAGGCAAAAAAGGGACTTTTGAATAGGATTTTGTCTGTTCGTCTGTCTGTCTATTAATTGTCCAAGAGCTTTTTTCACAGTAGACGCAGAGATACCAAGTCATGGCAATAAAAAAAATACGGCTTTTTAAATATGCATATTCATTCACGCTATATGCCATGTCGTCAAAACCTATTGGTTAGATCTTACTGACCTAGAATCATAAAGTTTCGTAGGATAGAAAGTTTTATAACGCAAGTAATAATTTTAAAATGAAAATTATAAAACTCTACTTTTAAGTGCCATTTTAAAAATTATGGTACCTTATGATAATGTCTCAATGGACCCGTGTCAACAAAATGTCAACAAAAATTATGGGCCTCCTTTTACGTACTTTTTTGTGTGTGTGACTCAACACGCCACATACTCTCGCTACGCCATACTAATCATGTACAAACCGTCTCTGTGTACGTGATTTGCAACCGAACAGTTAGGTGATGTTTTTGTCTACGATTTTTGACGCCGACTCACTATCCAGACATTGTATAATCAAAGGGTAAAAACGGATAGATATAAGTATTTGCAAAGTAACTTCTACTTACAAAGCTTTAATAATGTAACTATACAGAACCTCAGGGCGTCATTCCGACTCGCACTTGGCCAGGCTTTTTATCTTTTGTGTCCCAGATAATTGATGAAGTAAGAATTACATATTTTGCGACATAAACCGGTTGGTTTTTGAAAGTAAAAAATGTAATTACCTTCACACAAACAAGTAGCCACAAAACATGATATACCTATGTAATGGCAACGTGTAAAATTTTATATATAGTTGACAGTACAGATTGTTGTAAAAATGGCGCAAAACCAATTGTGTAATAAATAATTAACTGAAAAGATAATAACAAACTCAATAATCTTTAGAATTTTATTTGAGCAATGTGTTCGTAGAATGCAGCAAGCAATATGTTTTTTATTCGATACCTATTAAAAGACTAAAATCCACTATAATATTTTAACTTGAATGTTATAAGGTATTGCGGGTGGGGCCAAATGAAAATTACATAACAAGCTTGTCGTAGGCATTTCAGTTTTCAATTTCCGTCCATTCCATTCCATCTGCCTTTTTTATAACCCACTACAGGGGCTTAGGCCTCCCCTCAAAGTGAGTGGGCTTAGAGCTTAAATTCACCACGCTGCTCCAATGCGGGTTGGTGGATTGTGAAGACCGCCATCTATTGACAGAAACCATGATATGGTATGATATAATCACGGCCACATGTTCTTATCGATTTCAAACAGATTCGCTGCGTTCGGGCTATCACGACACGACACGACATTTTTAATTAATATATAGATTTCATATTACTATTATTTTTGTCTCACATTTATTACATAGAGTAGGTATATCTATTAGATTATTAATTAGATTTTTAATTAGATTTTAATTGAATATACATAATTTAATAAGTTTTTGTTTTTAGTTAACCTTCTTGATTTCTGTGTGTGTTTGTCGTAAAAATTAAAATATGTTTTTACAAACCATCATCAAATAAATTGGGTTATCGATTTATGAGCAGTCAACTTCTGTTGTGGTGTATCTAAAGTGTAGTAAAGCTGTCAATAGATAGCGGTCGTTATAATGCCCAACCCGCAGTGGAGTAGCGTGGTGGATTTAAGCTCCAACCGGGGGGGGGGGGGGGGGGGGGGGTTGGAGCTTAAATCCCCTCAACCTGGGGGAGGCCTAACCCCTGCAGTGGGGTAAAATGGGCTGATGATGATGAAGACTAGCTTTCCACCGCGGCTTTGCATTAATTATAATAATAACGTTCATTTGGAAAAAATACAGCATGAGCTCTTAGAATGAGAGTCCCCAAACTAGGATTATCCTGTATTTTGGGGAACCACTTTGTATTTAAGATAACAATAATAGGGTTCATAACATTCAACTAGCTGACAAGCGTTACCAATAATACCAATAAAGTAATTCTATATGCGAGTGCAATTTATATATGGGTATGGGTGTATGTGTATTGTGTATGGGTGTGTATAAAGGGCCGTCCATTAATCACGTGAGGCTTGAAAGAGGGGGGAGGGCTTTGACAAAAATCACGAAAAATCACAAGGGGGAGGGGGGTGTAGTAAGATATCACGTGTATTTATTTTTTCATTATTTTTTCAAACGCGCGGGTTTTTAAATAAAAAAGCGGCGTGGAGTGTACACCATTCGTTTATTATTATTTTTATGCCAATCAAAAACAACCTGCAACCTTTCTGTCTAGACATTTTTATCATGGTTCTTAATTTCAGGACAAAATAAGATTATACTTTATACCTGTATTTAAGATAATATTCTAAAATATTCTTAAAATTAAAGATTTTTTGTAGATACTAAAAATACACGTGATACTGAGTGGGGGGTGGGGGGTAGCCTTAAACCTCACCATGTATCACCAAGGGGAGGGGGGGGTTAAAAAATGCTTAAAAAAAAGATCACGTGATTAATGGACGGCCCCTAATGTATTTGACTGTGTAGGGTAAGGTGTGCGTTGTGAGTGTATAAAACGTTTTGGGTATGTGTGTAGTTCTGAGGAAGCAAGGATGGCATGCTATAAAAAGACGAGATTGTATTTTATTTTAGTACCCATTTACAGATCATCTCAGGATACTTTAATCCTATGTCTCGATACTTATAAATTTTTCTGACTGGTCATAATTAATTCGTGGACATCACGTAGAGGGACCGTCAAAGGGGCATTCAAGTTTAGGTCTGAAAGCGTAACAAACACACAGACACAGTTTTCTGTGGTGAACAGTAACCTAATAGCCTTCCTCGTGGTTCAAGCTATCTCTATATCAAATATCATCAAAATCAATTATGCGGCTTAGCTTTGAAAAATAACAAACACACAAACATATTTTCGCGGTAGATTGTAGCCCATGTCCGTCTTTGTGATCCAAGATATCTTCCTACCAAGTTTCATCAAGTTTACCAGTTTAGCTGTGAAAGGATAACAAACATACAGACACATACCCACGGTAAAGAGTAGCCTATGTCCGTCTTTGTGGTCCAAGCTATCTTGCTACCAAGTTTCATCAATTTTGATTTACCAGTTTAACTGCAAAAGGATAACAAACATAACGACACATACCCGTGGTAAAGAGGAGCCTATGTCCGTCTTTGCGATTCAAGCTATCTTCCTACCAAGTTTCATTAATTTTGATTTACCAGTTTAACTGTGAAAGGATAACAAACATACAGACACATACCCGCGCTAAAGAGTAGCTTATGTCCGTCTTTGTGATCCAAGCTATCTTGTTACCAAATTTCATCAAGTTTGGTTTACCAGTTCAGTTGTGGAAGGATAACAAACATACAGACACATACTCGCGGTAAAGAGTAGCCTATGTGCGTCTTTGCGATCCAAGCTATCTTCCCACTAAGTTTCATCAAGTTTGGTTCACCAGTTCAGCTGGGAAAGGGTAGCAAACCGACACATTTTTGCAGTAAAAAGGATCCTATATTCGGGTACTAAATTATATTCACACCACAACAAAATCCATCCAGTAATTCTAAAGAGGTACGTATGTACGTAGAGGTACGCATACGGACAGATAGACAAAATTTTCAAAAAATGCCATTTTCGCCTTTAGATGATTAGTTTTGTTCACTTAAATAATAATTTTCAAAAAGTATTTAATACAGTCTGACACAGTAAAAGTTTTATTATATATATAACTGATAAAAAATATCATTTTAAAATTATATGGAAACATACTATATAACCTTTTCTATATATATATATATTTTTATATATACGTTTGAAAATTTAAACGCACCGTGAATAACATCCGTGAATACTTTTGAATGTTATTATAAGCCACAAAATGAATTTACACAAGGAGAAAACAGGTCGTGTTTGAGAGTGAAAACGCATTTTTGGGCGTATGCTAAGAAGCCACTCACTAGGCGGTCCGAACAGTGGGTATAAATATGCACAGTTAGAAATAAAACATTTATTTCGAGGTTGATATGATTTCTTTATATGGTAAATTACAAATTCGCAATAACATCCCAAAACTTTGTAGATCCCATCTTCGTCGTCACAAATTAACTCGCTATTTGTATTTTTTTTTTTAAATAACAATTCCAAAAATGTAACATAAAAAAGAAAAAGGAAATGTATGTCAAATAAAAAAAAATATCTGTGTACAGAATATATAAAAGAAAGTTTTGGTTTCAAATACCAAAAAATTATAAAAATCAATTAAAATAAATAATTAAAAAATAATTTTAAAAAAGTATGATTTTGTAAAGCTGATAACAGATAACTAGTGACAAGCTTTTTAAATTTTTACCTACCAAAATTTTTACATCAGTATCCTACCATACCATAGTTGGATAGCACTGCACATAATTACATGATGCAAAATAATCATACTTCATCATCATCATCATCAGCCCATTTTTACCCCACTGTAGGGGTTTAGGCCTCCCCCAGGGTGAGGAGGGGGGCTTGGAGCTTAAGTCCACCACGCTGCTCCACTGCGGGTTGGGAACTGTAACGACCGCCATCTATTGACAGCGTCCGGGACCGACTGCTTAACGTGCCCTCCGAAGCACGGTGTCAGTGATATTGTGTACTTAAGTCAGAAAAACTCATTGGTACACGCCCGGATTCGAACCATGGCCCTATGGGGCCTTATAAATTTGAGACATGTTCGTTGCGCTCTGGGCTATCACGACACGACAATCATACTTACACTTACGAAATATAGTAAACTATTTATGAACCATACATTTGATTTAATTTACTATGACATAATTGCATTCTTAAACTAGCTTTATCGCTTATAACTTATTGAGATTTGACACACTGCACTCAATTTGCTAATAGTTTATAACCACAGCAATCGCTTTAGTAGCTCGATTTAAACGCGAGCATTAGAAATCACAAGAAAAAATATTTCGGCCGCATGAGTTTTGTCAGCTCCACTGTGCGTCACCGGTCACGTAACTGGGGTCAGTAAATATATAAGTGTAGGTCACCCAGTGGTCACATGAAAACTGATCACAAGGTTTGACATAAAAACCTATTCTCTTTTAAATATGTAGATATTTGCACTAAAGTATGCCAGGTTTTATTAAAACAGGATGTCGAATTAAAAACGATTCACTACGCGTATTAAACAATTAATAAAATAAACGATTAACTTTTAACTTGGTCTTGAAATTGCTTCATTCACTAGAAACTAGTTTTAGTGTCATTCTTAAAAATTAGTTTTTATTGCACTTCTGAAAGCGTATAAAAATAAAAGCTCTGCCTACGTTTTTAAAATATGAGTTTTTTTATAGAATGACGTAGCAATTTTAGGTTATTCTTCAATGTATTTCTGAAAATAGGTGCTCAAAATAGTTTTTATTGCTCTTCTGAAAGCTTATAAAAATAAAAGCTTTGCCTACGTTTCTGAAATATGACTTTTAGTTGTAAAATGAGGTAGCAACTTCGATTTTTCGATTGACGACTGGATGGCCGAGTGGTTAAACACCCTAACTGCGGAATCAACGGTTGCGGGTTCGATTCCCGCCCGGGACAAATATTTGTTTGCATGAACATGTTTATTTCGTTCCGGGTCTGGGTGTATAATATTTATTTATGTATATATTATTTAGAAAAAAAAAGTATTTATGTATGTATATCAGTTGTCTAGTAATCCATAACACAAACATAATACTTGCTTACTTTGGGACTAGATGGCGCTGTGTGGGTTGTCTCATGTATTATTATTATTATTATTATTTTAAGTTATTCCACAAACTATTTCTTCACAATAGGTTCGCAAAGTATAAGTACGTCGTAATAGTGACCTTCATAATATTAATGCAAGAAGCGAAGATAAACTTACTATAATAATAATAATAATACATGGGACTTCCCACACAGCGCCATCTAGTCCCAAAGTAAGCAAATATTATGCTTGTGTTATGGGTTACTAGACAACTGATATACATACGTAAATATTCTTTATAATATATACATATATAAATATATTTTTTTTATATATATAACAACCAAGACCCGGTACCAGTATCAATATTCATCATATTAATACTGACCCGACCTGGGATTCGAACCCGGGACCTCTAGCTTCGTAGGCAGGGTCGCTACCCACTAGGCTAAGCAGTCGTCACTGACCACGTTAGCCGCTTCAGTAGTTACAAAATCTTTTCAAGGGCAATGTATAATTGTATTCGCTTTTACAATAAGATCCAAGTCGAGATTCAAATTTACTCTTTGTATGTTGTTAATTTTTTTTAGGTTTTTGCCTATTCTTCTGCAAGGAACCAGCACTTCTTTAATGCGCCTTTGTGAGGACGTTCTCCTACGAAGTAATAAAACTTTTGTGACGTATTTCGACATTATATTTCATAACTACGAAATGAAGATATTTAATATGATTTGATTTGACTTCTCGTTGACCTAGTTTCTTATTAGAATTCATAAAAACAGTTTTTTAACACGTTATTTGTTATATGTTCTAAATTAAAATATACACGCCATCGCTCAACCCAGTTGAACGTCCCTTAAATTACAAAAAGAACAAATGTCTGTGCACTAACTAATAATCACCGTCAAACATTAAAATCACGGACTTTGTAGCTACGCGCCCCTTTACTGAAGCAGCTTGTCGCGACGGTATAGCAGCCAGCACCTTCTCGCGAGAATATGAGATCTCGTAACGAGTCATAATAGCGAAAAGCAATTAACGGCGCGCCTTCCTTCCGCACAGTCAAGTGATTTTAGTTACATACTTAAAACTGATTCTATTATATCCATACGCTTCTCACTGCTTTATTATTCCATACTGCCAAAGTTTAAATGATTTATCTAAGGTGTCAAATATATAGCAAACGTAAATTAATTTGACACCAGCGTTTGGTTTTAATAGTCACAAATACCAGTTCACAGTATCGAAGTGACATTACGAAATTTTGGGGGGGTGAAACCGGCACGCGGAGATTTCTTGAGGGTGAAGAGCGGCGCGCGGGGACCTCGCGCACTGAAACTCGGACTAAAACTCGTCGTCTTACACCAGCTAGCTATAGTATGAGTGGTTAGACGGTAAACGCAAAAGGGGGCTTCTAGTCAATTCGTTCTTTTATGAAAGCAACAAAAACAACGACGACCGCTTAGCCTAGTGGGTACCGATTCTGCTTACGAAGCTGGAGGTCCCGGGTTCGAATCCCAGGTCGGGTCAGTATTTATATGATGAATATCGATACTGGTACCGGGTCTTGGTTGTTGTATGTATGTGGTGTCTTCGCTTGGTACCCAAAACACAAGCTAATGCTTAGTTTGGGGCCTAGACGTTGTTGTCATGTATACGTTATAAAAAAAAATATATATCGAAAATCAAAGAAATAGACAAGTTTCGAACGATTTCTCTTTTGTTAATGACACCTTGAACTTGTTTATCTGTTTCGTCACGCTTTGTAATATTTCGGGGTTCTTGTTTTAAATTCTTTGTTAAAATAACGTTATGCAACCACTTTTAGTTGTTTTAAGTAGTGAAAACCTTTAGTTTCGCATCGATTTGCACTAAATTGGTTTCGAGTTTAAGGTAACTCTCTACGGTCAAGCGTTCGCAGTCCTCATATAATGTCGTGATAGCCCAGATCGCAACGAACCTGTCTCAAATTTATAAGGCCCCATAGGGCCATGGTTCGAATCCGGGCGTGTACCAATGAGTTTTTCTGACTTAAGTACACAATATCACTGACACCGTGCTTCGGAGGGCACGTTAAGCAGTCGGTCCCGGACGCTGTCAATAGATGGTGGTCGTTACAGTTCCCAACCCGCAGTGGAGCAGCGTGGTGGACTTAAGCTCCAAGCCCCGCTCCTCACCCTGGGGGAGGCCTAAGCCCCTGCAGTGGAGTAAAAATGTGCTGATGATGATGATAATGATATCCTATATAACTAATCTAATCTAATCGAATGATCTAATGTTATAAATGCGAATGTGAGTTTGTTTGTTTGTTACGCTTTTGCTCTTAAACTTAAACTGATATTGATGAAATTTGGTAGAGAGATAGATAGATAGATTAAACCTTGGAAAAGGACAGGATACTTTTTGTCTGTCTGTTTATCCATCCGAGTTAATCTCGAAAACGGCTGAACCGATTTCAATGAAACTTTGCAGACATAAAAAGGACGTGGCCAGGACTGACGCAGATAACTTTATGTCAATCAATCACGCAGCAACGGAGCGATGGGTCAATGTGATTTTGTTCATAAGTGTAATATCTGTGACATGCCACACAGCGCCATCTAGTCTCAAAGTAAGCAAGTATTATGCTTGTATCATAGGTTACTAGTCAACTGATATATATACTTAAATTTTTTTTAATACATACATATACAAATATTTTACTCTCGGACCCGGAACGAAATAAACATGTTCATGCACACAAATATAAGTCCCGGGCGGAAATCGAACCAGCGACCCTTGGCTCCGCAGTTAGGGGCTCTAACTACTCAGCCAATCGGTCAGTCAAGATACGGAAAAACTAATCAATGGGATAATTATTCTTCACGCTAAAATGGGTTAACAGATGTTGATGAAAAAAAATTATCCCGGAAAAATACATGATACCTTCGGGATAGCTGTTCTTCATGCTAAAATGATCCACCGGATTTTGATGAAATTTTGTCTATAGAAATTTCTTAGGTAGTTAAGTTTCAAAATGTTCAAATCAAATCAAATCAAATCAAAATATCTGTATTTCGTAGTTATGTAACATAATCTTGAAATACGTCATAAGAGTGAATTTTATTACTTTGTGGAAAAACGTCACCACAAAGGCGCATTCAAAAATGCTGGTACCTCTCAGAAGAATACGCAAGAAACTGAGGGACGCTCTTTTTAACAACTCTTCTAGAAACTTCTAGAATCAGTTCTAGAAACTCTTAGTGTTCTAAAGCCTCGTGTTTCTTTAGCTATCCCGGTACAATTGAATAGTCCACGCGGGCGAAGCCGCCGGCGGAAAGCTAGTTGAAAATATAGTTCTATATTTGATTTAGAAAATACCGTTTCAAATTAAGATAGTTTTTGTATTGTTAGCAAATTTTTTTTCTTAAATAGCAACGTATTAAACGTCCTCCGTAACGCTTGGAGCAAGATTATCTTTTATTCGATTTTGTATCTAAGTTTTGTAGTCCTGGTATAGTTTGCCTCAAACTTTATGGCGGATCGGAATACAACGCTATAAGCGTGCTTGCGCAGGTACAGTCATATACCCCTCGCTCCACTGCGTCCCGCTACACCTAAAACTGGTTACTGCAACGCGACTTGTGCCTATTTTCACATCCGTGCCTACTTTTTTGAATGTTGTGTAATTTTGTTAGGGGTACTTGTAACCACAAAAACTTCAAAAAATGTTGGACATTAGGTCATAATTTAAAGGTCACATTCTAATCATATCTGCTACCTTCGAAGCATTAAAAGAAGACCGCGTGACAGCTATATTGTATAGCTGCATGTTAAAGGATTCCTTATGAACATATGAATTTCTTTTAATTTACTATATTATCATGAAATATGTCATTTTCAGTGTTTGTTTTAAACTTTGTGTTACACATTAAATAAAATTACAGTATGTTTGTTTTTACAGTACGAATTTTCGCATTTCCGTCACACAAAGTTCCACTTCACAGTTTACGTCAAAGCATCAAGTGGCGTATGTTTAGTCGGTGGCGTATATTTTTTGCTAATATTTCTGTGGTGTCGACGCGGTCCCTGTCTTTATTTACATTCATGGATTCGACATATTATAGGGTCTATATCATATCGAGCTGTGTGGGAACGGTAAAGAATACAATTTCCCGCCGCCACCGGAAAGCGTGTCGTAAGAGGCGACTAACCCTGGTTAGCAGAAGATGGGCAGCAGCATCTCTCTGTAAAACTATTTACTGCGACCACCAACCCGCCTGCCAAACTTGGTGATAATTGGTAAACCCTCCCAATGCAGCACACAACGAAGCGTTGGACGCCCCCGGCCAGGTGTACAGATGACCTGAAGCACCATACCGGGGGTAGCTAGATCGAAAGGCAGAGAACCGTGTGTGGTGGCGAGCCTTGGGAGAGGCCTATATCCTGCAGTGGAGAGACACGGGCTGATGATGATGATAATATCATATTGCTGCTATTATGAACATATCATTAAAATAATAAAATAAAAATATCAAAACCTAATGAAAAAACGGAAGCAAGTTCTATGTGTAGAATTTTGTTTCAGCAATAATTCACTATACAATGTTTTTTATACGATACCTAAACTAAGCAAAGCTATGGGTACCAGGCAATTGATTATAAAATATACATATATAAATATTTTACAACCAGACACGGCACAAACAGGCATGTTCATGCACACAAATATATGTCCCGGGCGGGAATCGAACCAGGGAACCTTGGCTCCTCAGTTAGGGTCTCTAACCACTTAGCCAACCGGTCAGTCAAAATAGGTAAAATTTGACAAGTATCTCACTTGTACTAAATATTGCATAGTGAATTATTACTGGAACAATATATTTTGTTACTTGTTAAAAACTGTCAACAAAAAACCATTCGATTCTTTCGATTGTTAACTCGAATAAGTTTTTAGCGTTCGATCAAAATCGAAAGTGAACAGCGAAAAAACCGCCGTTGTGACGCGGCCATCTTGGTATTGAGGTCGGAAAAAAACCGAAACAGGTTCTCGAATTCGCATGCAGGTAGTTTTCTCTTTGCCGGCGGCGATCGCAACGCCCTCTCACCGCCGCCGATCGTCGCTATTAAATCGATCGAAATAATTTTTTTTTTGCATGCTAACATCCCATCTATCATTGTAAGTAGCGGATTATACTGCTTAAAGCGGCTTGTTATATGTCAGATCGAGAATTTTGTTAATATAATTTTGAGAATGTCATAATTCGGATGTGTACAGAGACATAGTTTAGTAGTAAAAGTAAAAACTGTAATTAATATTCATCATCATCATCAGCCCGTGTCTCTCCACTGTAGGATATAGACCTCTCCCAAGGCTCGCCACCACACACGGTCTTCCGCCTTTCGCATCCAACTACCTCCGGTAAGGTGCTTCAGGTCATCTCTCCACCTAGCCGGGGGGCGTCCAACGCTTTACTTTACGGTACGTGGCCTCCATTCGAGAACTCGTCTACCCCATCGGTTATCGGTTCTTCGGCAAATGTGACCGGCCCGTTGCCACTTCAGCTTGCTGATCGCTTCTTCGGCTATGTCGATAACTTTGGTTCTTTGACGGATTTCAGTGTTTCTGATTTTATTCATCAAAGAAACACCGAGCATAGCCCGCTCCATAGCACGCTGAGCGACTTTAAATTTGTGGATCAGTCCTGCCGTGAGAGTCCATGTTTCCATGGCGTGTAGGTAGAACGCATTGGTTGAAGACCTTGGACTTCAGACATTGTGGTAGTGGCGACGAGAACAGATGACGAAGCTTCCCGAAAACAGTCCAGCCCAGTTGAATTCTTCGGTCGGCCTCTTTTTTGAAGTTGTGTTTGCCTAACTGGACAGTCTGTCCTAAATAGACATAGTCTTGCACGACTTCTAGAGTCGCACCTTCTACGGTTACCGGTCTCGGGAGAATATGTTCGTTGAACATGACTATGAAATTAATATTGAATCGATCAAATTTCATTATAATCTATGACTTATATTAATACCATCTATCATTGTAACTAGTGAATGAACGCGTCCACTTCAACAAAATTATGTATGATAGCTCTTTCACACGCTAGAGTATAACAAACTGAAGATTATACTTTTTGAAATCGGGAAAATACCGATTATTACCGGAGATATATAACACATCAAAGTTTGTGTTTTTACGACCCGTTCGTGACGTCACTCGGTGCCGCTACGTACAAAATATCCACGTTAGCCCATAGTAATGTAACCGAGTGACGTCATAGCACGATTTATTTTAGAAATTTGTACCTTTTTGCTTTTTTATAGATCTTGGCATTTTTGTAGATATCAATAAAATTCTTCAGCTCATTAGTTTTTCTTAATGAATATAACATATTTCTATAAAATGCAAAAATGACATGACTCGCTCGCCTATGCAGATTCAGTTTATGAAGTGTTAGGACATAATATAGTCCGGGAACCCGTGACCATTTTTGGTACCGAGCTACTAAAATCTGAATTTTTACAAAGTGCGTTAAAACGAGGTGCCTTTGTGCATGTGTATTTAAAGGATAAAAATGAATAGTTAAATAATTTTCTATTATCTCATCTTTAGGTGCTGCAAATTTTTACATAAGCGAAGAATGTGGTATTTATACGAGCCAGTCAATAAAAATAAAACGCAAGGCTTTAAACGATATCATAAAAGCTGGTGAAACTGGTAAGTTTTGTAACAACTAGATATATATATTACAAAAAGTTACTTAAAATAACAATTTTTTTGTATAGTAATAAAGATACTGTGCGTTTTAGGCGCTTATGACCAGTTGATTGACCGCAAGTACGTAAGCTCCGACAGTACCATCACCAGTCAAAAATTCACATTTTAGGTGCTCGGAGGTCTAAGCCTCTGTAGTGGGGCATATCAGTGGATAACAGGATCCCCACTATAATTATTCCAGAAGTTTATATATACAGACATACCTTCCTTTATAGTTTCATTATTAGTACACCAGGAAATTCATACACTAATACACTTTTATAAATATTTATTTCCATAATAAAGTTATCGACGACCGCTTAGCCTAGTGGGGAGCGACCCTACCTACGAAGCTGGAGGTCCCGGGTTCGAATCCCAGGCCGGGTCAGTATTTATATGATGAATATCGATACTGGTACCGGGTCTTGGCTGTTATATGTATGTGGTGTCTTCGCTTGGTACCTCAGAACACAATAATGCTTAGTTTGGGGTCTAGACGTTGTTGTCATGCGTAAGTTATTATTATTATTATATATATATATATATATAATAATAACTTATATATATATATATATGGTGATTGTGGCCAATGATTTCGTTTGACCTATATCATTGTGCTAATAATTACCGCCGTCCCACCCGCTATACTGAAACATTATTATTTATTTATAAATTCTGGTTATATCGGAGGAAGAACTATATTCTTTCAATTTTTATTTTTGTTTAATTTTATTTTTTTAATATTAAGATCATATTTTTAAGTCGATATTTCATCATCTGTATCAATTTGGTCCCACATCCCAATCTTGTATATTTGATGGTCGAATCTGTAATACATGTAAAATTTATTCTTTAAATATACACAGTTAATTGTGAACAGTAAACAAAATACTTTATCTATCCTTCACCTTTATAGATGCGGATTCTGAGAATCGTTTTATTACAAAATGTCATGAAAATAATGAAAAAGTTAAAAGTTAAGCATAATTCATTACAGTTTTTTCGACGTCGAAGAACAGTCTAACATTAGCAGAGCTTTTTAGATACATAAATTATATGTTGTTCATACATATCAACTTTTTTTTGTTAAAGTTGGTTGTATACCAGATATGCATAATTTTTATTAACCAAAACAATTGTTTCTATTGAAAAAAATGCTTATTTCCCGCTGACTCTTAAATCATTATCCAAATTTTAATATTATGATCTCTAGGGAAAATATTAAAACATGTTTTTTTTTTTCTTTTAGTGTCTACTCAGAACTAAAATATTGAGATTTGGCGCCACTAAGTTGCTAACGTGGGAGCGCGCTGACTACTGGCGAGTGTGTCGTTTGGTGGTAATCACGTTGTACTGATAAGTCTTTCGAAAAAATGATTTAAAATTGTATAATGACTAAAAAGTTTTCATGTACAACATGTAAATTATCCCGTATTCCCTCAATATTTTAATCAAGATATTATATTGGGGAAAAAGTGTTTTCGTACTTTGTTTGTAAGAAATTGTAATCCAATCTCTTTGTTTGTAACTGGCCGGTTATAATATCGTTACAAAAGTGACATTAAAAAAAACTAATTCTAGCCATCATTCAATTGTTTGTCTGTCTAAAGGAAATTGACGGCCGCTTAGCCTAGTGGGCAGCAACCCTGCCTGCGAAGCTGGAGGTCCCGGGTTCGAATCCCAGGTCGGGTCAGTATTTATATGATGAATATTAAAACTGGCACCGGGTCTTGGTTGTTATATGTATGTGTTGTCTTCGCTTAGTACCCAAAATACAAGCTAATGCTTAGTTTGGGACCTAGGCGTCGTTGTGATTGTGTGTGTCATTATTATTATTATTAATTAATGAATCTAATAAGGAAATTCGATACATTTGGAAATTTTGTTACAAAAAGTTGGGAAAATTGCCGTTTTTGTATCTAATGTAGTGTAAAAGTAAGAATAGCAGAAAGTTTAAGCGTTTTCAATCAGAAAATCTTATTGATAATGCAGTTGGCTCTGGTCTTCCTGCTACGAAAGTTGATGCAATTGGATGGAGCAGGACCGGTATATTAGTAGTTACGACTTTGCTAAAGAATTGATTATTGACCATAAAACAGTTTTGAGTCATTTAAAAAAGTCTGGATATATAAAAAAGCTCGATGTTTAGGTGCCACACAAGCTCAATGAAAATAGCCTAATGAACCGCAAACTTATTTGTGATTCTCTATTGAGACGTAATAAAAACGTACCATTTTTGAAAAGATTTATCACTGGCGGTGATAAGTGGATCATTTACGATAAGAACGTATGTAAAGAATGTGGTCAAAATGCGGTCAAGCTCAACAACTGTGGCAAAACCATGATTAACGCGCAATAAAGTGATGGTAACTGTATGGTGCGATTGGAAGGGCATCATCATCATCATCATCATCATCATCAGCCCGTGTCTCTCCACTGCAGGATATAGGCCTCTCCCAAGGCTCGCCACCACACACGGTCCTCCGCCTTTCGCATCCAACTAGCCCCGGTATGGCGCTTCAGGTCATCTGTCCACCTGGCCGGGGGGCGTCCAACGCTTCGCTTTCCGGTACGTTACCGGTCGGTGGTGAAGGGCATAGTTCATTATAAACTTTTTACCACCGGACAAAACCATCGATTCGGATGTTTACTGCCAACAGCTGAAAAGACTGAAACATCCAAATTTAGAGAGTTTGGCTGGAAGTGTTAATGCATCGACTATATGGGCATTGCACCCTCACATTTCCACTTGTTTTGTCTATTCAGAATCCTTTAGGTGGTATAAGTTAACAGCAAGAGAAGACTGTCAAAACTACTCATAGCATTTCCACCAGCCCATGTACCACTGCAGGGGCTTGGAGCTTAATCCTCCACGCTGCTCCAGTGCGGGTTGGTGGATAGCATTTCCATTTCGTCGTAGCATTTATTTAACGACAAACCCCTCAATTTTTTACAGCAACAGGATCGTGTCGTTACCTACAAGATGGCAACAAGTTATCAAACAAAAAAGCACATATATTATAACGGTACGAATTAACTAGAAACTCTCTTCTGCGTTTACCGTCTAACCAAAAGAGATGACGTAAACGTTTAACGCATAAAGTGATAACTGACTGCTATACTTTGATTGTCGTGATAGCCCAGAGCGCAACGAACCTGTCTCAAATTTATAAGGCCATAGGGCCATGGTTCGAATCCTGGCGCGTACCAATGAGTTTTTCTGACTTAGGTACATTAACTATCACTGACTCCGTGCTTCGGAGAGCACGTTAAGCAGTCGGTCCCGGACGCTGTCAATAGATGGCGGTCGTTACAATCCCCAACCCGCAGTGGAGTAGCGTGGTGGATTTAAGCTCCAAACCCCCTCCTTACCCTGGGGGAGGCCTAAGCCCCTGCAGTGGGGTAACATGGGCTGATAATGATACTTTGATTGGAACGATGATGACTTTCATGTCTGGTACAACCAAGTACGATCATAAAAGACATTATGGTTCTGATCAAAGTATATCTGTCAATTTTTACTTTATGCGATATACGTTAACGTAATCTCTTTTGGTGCAACTCGCTGTAAGATGGCCAGTTTTAGTCCGTATGACTCTATTATAAGTAAACACTGCTGTCAAATTAATTTATTCTGTGGCATATATATTTACATTAAAATGTAATTATATTATGAAAAAAAAACGCTTTGAATTTGTGTATAAATTACGAAACCTAACCACTTTCTACCCAACGTAATGTAATAAGTATCTTTATGAAGTTGTAATGAAATTGAACGTAGGTTATTTTGTTTTAAGTCAAATACAAAAAAAAAAAAACACAAAAATTTACATACCGAGAATCACCAATGAAATTACATTCACACTCGGAAAGACATCAAATTACGAATATATTAAAAACGGAAAAAATAATTATTAAAATTACGTTTAAAACAATTTACACAATTCACGAAAGATGCAGAACAATCATAAAAAAAAATACTGCGTGACCTCGGCACGGCCTTACTTTCTATCATAACTGGCTCGACTTTAAAATTTCCTGGTTAGCACGTGGCAATCGAAACAAGTTTATATCTTGTACACCATTCTAGAAATTATTTTAACAAGGTTGAATAACGACATAAAACTAGAAAATTGCCGACTCTTCATCTCTAATTGCATTAAAACTATCATTAAAGTAGTAGCAGAGTTGTCTATCTTATTAAACTAGCGATTCGCCAAGGCTTCGCACGTATTACTAAGTATGTACCCCGGATGGCTTTTCACATGTAACGGTAGTTTTGTTTATGCTTATGTCCATCGACCTGCTGCGTAGAAATATGATTAAAATTTACGGAACAACGTTAAAGAAGTGAATATTAACTCCAAATATTAATAAAATTATTTTAAAAAAGGTTATATTATGCAAACGTTGTAACAAAATGCACAAATTTAGCAAAACTTTTGGAAAATCTGAAAATCGACCCTCCATTAATAACATGAGATTCAAAAAAGTTTTTTTAACTTAGTTCGTATTTCTCTGGCGTTTAGCTGTCTTGTCGTTAATATATTTAGAAATTATTTATTTAAAAGAAATTATTATTTTATTTTATTTAATAACTAAAGAAAATAACACAAAAAAATACGTGTAAATAGAGTAATTTTATTTCAGTCATTAAATGGAATTTTATTTAAACAATAAATGATTTTGTGTGATTTTACGTATATTCGCCATGATTTATCGGTATTCCAGGATACCAAGTAACAATTTTCAACCACGAGTTGGAAGCCATTTACCTCCACGGTGACGGTCGGAGGAAAAATATCTGTGAAGCTTTAGGTATTATTGGATAATTGAAAACTCATTCTCGTATTTTTCTATGGTAGAAATCGAACCCATGGCGTTTGGATCAAAAGCTGTGTTTAAAAACTCAGCCACTATAATTTTATATAATACAATTACATAAAGGATAAACTCTATTGCATATATAATTATTTCAAACACCTCAGGAAGTTAGACAACGCGGCCGGAGCTCTACCGTTAAGCACAACAGGATCTTACATCAGAGTATACTCACTATGTTAGAGTTAATTTGACGAAAATTCCGAAACGGTCAAAAGAGAGTCTTTGACGCAGCGCCAAAACAGACATAGCTCCATACCTACTTTTTGTATGCACACAAAAAAGCCTCGCCGAAACACGAGGTTTAAAAATTTAATTTTTATTTCGATATGAACTTTAACACAAACCAATTATATTCACTGGGTACTAAAATATTGAGATATGGCACGGTAAAGTTATCGCCTTACAGTGGGCATGCTCAGGCGAATGACAACTGCGTCGAGCGCCAGCCGCCTGCAGGATATCCTCATTCACTACAACCGCGGTCGCTCCTTTCTCGTATTTGTGTTTAACTTATTAACCACGCTATATCGATAATTCTTTGAAAAAAAAAAATTTTGACGCTAAAATTTGCGTATTTTGTTTTTAAATAAACTCTTTAGACCTAATGTCTAAAAATAAAATAAACTAACTAAGGCTTCTGGGACCGCTAAGTCAACTTAAAATACCTAATAATTAGCGATCCCAGACGCCTTTAAGGATCAAAAATCATTTGAAAATTAACAAACTTGTATTATTTCATACTTTTTAAATGTTATTTTTTTTATTTGTTTCGGAGGTTTTTTAAATTTGAAATTTTATTTTTATTTAAAAAATTTTAAACGTAGTCGTTTAATTAAACTAATTCATACATGATCAGACAAAACTTTTTCTTCAAGTTTTTAGTTTTCATTTCGTTAGGTAATATTCCTCATTCCCTTTCAAATAGTACACATTATTTTACTAGTCAAACCCTTTCATTCGATACCCATACTGATGGAGTAGTGGAGAAATATATCCGCCATTTTGTGGCGGCGGCCATCTTGGACTGATTTTCATCAAACATAGCTGAGAACACTCCAGTCTAATTCATCTTTCAAATAAAAAATCTACATTCAAATCGGTTCATCCGTTTGGGAACTACGCTGCCACGGACAGGTACCTGTGTATCTGTATACACAAGTCAAACTTAAAACACCCCTCTTTTTGCGTCGGGGGTTAAAAAAATAAAAAGTAATAAAAAAAAATGTTCCTGCGCCTCCACTCATCTATGCATTTGATCATTATAAATTGATAGAAAATGAAACCCCAAATTATATTTTAATACTTTACGAAATCGTGAGTTTGGTTTTGTATGTATAGGATGAAAATTAAACCGTCTACAACCTTGATTCAAAATGTTTTAACGAATCATATCCAATCCAACGTGCCTTCTGATTTTATACATTTTGTCCGACCAAAATGGATTCGTAACACACTGTGCCACATCGATACCCGGACGTGAATCACTTTAGTCTAAAAAGTAAGAAAGTAGACTTTAGAAATGTCCATAAAAGATAAGTGACTTTTTAAACGATCGTAGCGGGAAAAAAAGGAAAATTTCCGGTTTCAGTTTTTCTCGACTGGGAAAACACGCTTTCTTATACGTAAATTGTGTGCAGAAATGTAATTATGACATCATTTACTAGCCGAATGGTCGAGTGGTTACAGACCCTAACTGCGGAGCCAACGGTCGCGGGTTCAATTCCCGCCCGGTTGCATTAAGATGTTTATTTCATTCCGTGTCTGGATGTAAAATATTTATATATATAAATATTATAAAAAATATTTAAGTATGTATATCAGTTGTCTAGTAACCCATAACACAAGCAATACTTGCTTAATTTTGGACTAGATGACGCTGTGTGAAATGTCCCAGATATTATTATTATTTCATTACCATCGCTGTCCAATGTTACATTTCTTTTATTTACAAAGAAACCGCCTGAAAAATCCAAGAGTCGTTCAATAACTTTGCGTGACAAAGAAAGCTGCAGGACTGGAGTCACCGACGTAACTAACAATTAGGAGCCGCTGGGAAGAAAGGTTCTCGAGTAGCGACCAAGAACCGGATGTCGTGACGAGACGGCGCCCCACCATGTGGACTTACGGCCTGGTAAACGGCAACTGGTAATCGTGGTCACAGATAGCCCAAATCGTGGAGATCTTAGAGAGGTCTATGTCAAGTGGTAGAGTCGGGCAGCTGGGACGACAATGACGACCGTCCGTAATCGAATTCATGTATTACGAATAAATTATTGAACAATATTGCTTTTTGTTGATATTGGCATAACTATATTAATAAAGGTGATGTATGAAAGTTATGAAAATTGAAAAACACGAGTCCAAAATAAGATAATATTGTAATTATGAGGGTCAAAGGGTTGTTTACGTCTTAGTTGCAATTTTTTCAGGCTGTATGTCTGTTCTTAAAAACTTTTTTTCAAGTTTATTTTAACATAGAGAAGTATTTCTCTCACTTTCGGAATAACTATTTATTCAGCATGTTTCATCATGCATCACATACATCAAATGTAATAATGGCGGAAGCTAAGAGCGCGAGCGGGTTGCTTTTCGCGGTTTACGCATGCGTTACAAACAGAATGCTCGTTTGTGATTGGTGTAAAGTAAAAAGGCCGAGTACTGTATAATACAACATTACGATTCAAGTTTCGATGAGATAAAGACCGTATTAATAGCAAATGTAATGAAAAAAATATTAAGTACAGTCACTACGTGAAATGAAATTATAATCCTTATAAATCAATAAAAAAATTATGACTTTATGTAGTCTAACATAATATAATATAATACAATTTGTAATAGCATCTGTCCAGTTGACGACACAGGGATTTCTTATTGATCAATGTTTGGAAAAAAAACTAAAAATTAAAGACTTATTTTTTTGAAGTGAAAACTTCTTTAACATTGTTGTGATTTGAAAGTCGATGAAATGAAAAAGCGACAGTAAAAAGAGACAGACACATAAATTCATAAGCTTTAACGTGGGAGTAAATGAGATAGGAAGCATTATACAGTGTTTCTTATGTTCGTGGTTCTCATTCTGATCTGCTTCGTACCCCCTCCACTCGTGTTTACCAAGGCATAATGGGAGCTTGTTTGGCCCTCAGCCTTGTACGTGTGTTAATACGTGTTTCGGCGCGCATGCGTGGTACAAAGCTTGAGAAAAGGCATCACAACAACCGTGGTGTTTTGTATACGTGTACGTATTATTAATAATAAAAGTTTTCTAATATGCCGAAAATTAATGCAGAAAATTGACGCGATTATCGAAAAAAAAGGGAAAACAAGATTAAAAAGACAGCAAAAAGTTCAACGGAACTTGTTTGTGAATTCCGTGCACGGCGAAAAGCATTGTTGAATGTGAAAAATTATAGTTATGTTACGCATAATGATGGTTTTACTGTTCAAAATAGTGAAACTTCCCGAGATTTTACATTCGTCTCATTATCTTGAAACCAATTTTTTATTTTTTTATTTTTAGGGGAAGGTATAAATTAGTCGATATTTTAAAAAAAATTATGAAAACTGTGTTTCAAAAAATTTGGCCCAAAACCACTTCCTATTATTTTTTAAATAATTGAAGTAATTTTAATATTCTATATTTCAACGTTTTAAGACTGCAATAAAATTTTGTATTCTGGAAGTATTTTAATGAAATTAAAATCTTTAAATAAGTATAATCCATGCAGCTTTCACATTTTTATATAATGTTATTTGTTTAAAAATTATGCCGTGTGAAATTATAATAGAACAATGACATAATGTCTTTTAAGAACGGAAGTTACTATGAGCAGAACTAATGTTCCACATTTTAATACTGAATATTCCTAAAATATGTGCCTTATCGCGAGGTATATAAGGTTGAAAATAAAAAAGACACTTTATTAAGGGTATGTGTGCCGACACTAATTATATCACGTGGTGTGTTAAACATTTGAAGTAAGCAGAGTAACGGTTTGATAACTGTTACATTGCGAACTTCTATTAGAATATATTAATATTTATATATTAAAACTAGAGGCGCGCGGCGGCTTGGTCTGGATAGAATTCGGATTTTCATTTGCGTACATTTTCGTCTGGCTTACCATATTAACCTGTTATCATGGTTCCCTAATACAATTTCATAGTTTAATATTTTTAATCACTTAACATTCCATACTTATATTTAACTCTTATATTTTCTTTCGAGAAGTGTACTACTGATTTTCCGTCACTTTCCAATTTTCTTTCTAAGTATTATAAAATAAAAAATTACCTAAGTCAAATATTATTTCCGGTTTTTTTTTGTTTTTTTTTGTGATAATCTACCTGATTTACGATGGATTTGCCATATTACCCTATCGTCATAGTTCCCTTATATTTAACTTTTTAATTTTCTTTCAAGAAGTGTACAGATCTATCAGACAAGTAATGTGACTCGACGTACCTGCAATTTGCAATTTTCAAGACAATTTGAATCAAATATGTTAAGAAATAAAGTCGTTTTTTATAGTATTTTCGTTATAATTTATGACTTTCTCTTATTAAAATTATATCATTGGATAACTTTGATACATCTGTACTTACTACTGATTTTCCATCACTTTCCTAATTTTTTCTGAGCAGTTTGTAAGTGAAATATTATTTCCGTTAGAATTATCGTTACAGGTTACTAATTGTAGCAGAAAAGAATGTAACGTAGGTGACCGCAAATCGACGCAATTGTCAGTAGCCCGCGCATCCGTGCATCATACGATAACTTTGTGGCGCCATATATTAATATTTTACTACTGAGCTACTAATAGAAAAAACACGTAATTCATATATTTCACCAAAGTCTCAGTACGCGGGTTTCGTAAAGTTGTTGATTCTAGTAGATACAATGACTCCATGAATAGAGGCGATGCCACTAGCGGAAGCAATACTAGTTCATTCATAGTAGGAGTCATTACTTACACCAGATTCAATAGATACGGCTCCGAGTGTCATACTTATCTTGTGTATCTACTTCTGTTCGCTAATCGACTTTTTTCATTTGATTTTGAACTTTTATGTGGTGAGGAGTGATTCATTTAAGTCCTGTCCTAGTTATAGTAGTATACTGTCAAAATTCTTATAGCAAATCGCTGAACAACCGTCTCCTTTCATTTTTTCTGTCCCAAACCCTGGTATCTATCTATCTTTCTAACATGACACGTCTAGGATCCGGAACTGCAATGTGAATCCAGTCTTTCAAAACATGGATTGAAGGTCTACTTGTTACCTTGTATCTCGGTGTCAAGTGGAAATCTATATGGCTTCCAGCTACCCTTTTAGGAAACAGAAGTAAGTGAATACATACACACCTACTATACTTATTCTATGACACGTTAAGTTGATCTCCGTGCATAAAAATACGATTTGACTAGAAGCCCTCTTCTGCTTTTACCGTCTAACCACTCATATTCTACTAGCTAGTGCAACATAGCGAGTTTTAGTCCAAGTTTCAGTGCGCGAGGTCTACAGGTCTACACCTCCGCAAAATCCCCGCGCGCCGGTAACTTCAACCCCGCCAAATTGTGTAAAGTGACATTTAGGACTAATAAAACCAAACGCTGCTGTAATAGTTATTTAAGATACACGTGCGGAAAGTAAGGTTGCTCGTTGCGCTGCGCTCGTGTTTTCAATTTGGCACTTCTTTGTATAAAACCTTTTACGCTCAAGTATCTTAGAACATTTTTCAATGCATTTTGCGAGGAAATACAACAAAAAAATAAGTATAATAAAGAAAGTAATTTTATTTCACCAAAGCCTATTTACAACGAAATGGCGCGCTTTCTTTGCAGAGCGCGCGTTTCATATAGTTTTTTTTTTTTCTTGAGGCAAAGGTACAGTATACGTACAGCCAATAATGTGAAAAACATTTTTATTTGCGGATACAAAACACGTATTTTTAAATGAGATAATCAAGAATCTTATGTGTTATGGTGTTTATCATCATTTAATTATTGCTAGAGCGCTTGCATCCTTGTAATTTTTTAAATTTTATAACTTGCACCATGCACCATAGTCAAAAAATTTAAAAAATTACTTTATTTCACGCGTGAAATAAAGAGTCGGTTTCCGCATAATTTTGTTACACAAAAAAGAAAACTTTACGAGCAACTACATTGAAAATTAATTTAATCTACGTCTCCGTGTGTAAAAATCTAAAAAAAAAACCGTTATCGGTATTAACGAACCGATATTGTTGAATCGATGCCATAAGCGACGTATCAGCGGTCAGTCCCGTTTCGTATAGGCATCTGTCGTCCGCGAAACATAGCGGGCATGACGTACGGTACATGCTAATGTAGTTATTATTTTAACTGTATCACATGTTAAAATCGTATGCGAGTAGTCGCCCAATTTTTTTTTTTTTTTTGTACTGCGCGATTAGAAAACTGGGTTACATTATTGTAATGTAAATTGTAGAAGCTATTTTTATAGAAATTATGGCTCAGCATTATGGTATATAAAGTGTCGTGATAGCCGTGGGACCGCTTCTCGTTTAGAATATCGTGGTTGTAATCCTAGGGCATGTACCAATGAGTTATTCTGACTTATGTGCATAACTATCGCTGATTACGTGCCTTGGAGAGCACGTTGAGCCGTCGGTCCCGATTGCCATTATCAGATTACAGTCATTAAACTCCAGCAACCCGCACTGGAGCAGCATGGTGGATTAAGCTCGAAGCACTCCATTCCGAGGGAAGGTGTAAGCCCCTGCAGTGAGGCATAATGGGCTGATATCTGTGGCTGATATATTATAGTATATGGGATGTAAATATGACGTAGCTTTACTTAGTCATCCTTAATTTACACACTTAAAATATTTTTGTGTCTTTGCTCTGCTCAGCGCTCAAAATGCTCAAAAACTCAAAAACCATTAAAGCGATTCTCGTAGAGTAAATTAATTTGAGAGCAGCGTTTGGTTTTAATAGAATCATAAATGTCAATTCACAGTATCGAAGTGACAACACGCAAATTTGCGGGGTTGAAGCCTGGCACGTGGGGACTCCCTTGTAGCCATTATCCGTAAAATAATGTTTAAAAATGATAATGCTCTGAGGTGATACCAATGTAATACGAAAAATCGCATGTCCATCGGTCCGGCAGTTTATGAGGAAAATGGTACACACACACTACCGTCTCTGTCACGTGGGTAAAAAAATATATCGTAGACCGGATTTTCACGAAATAGATTAGATATAACACACACAGTGCCATATAGTTTCAAACCTAAGCAAAGCTTGTATTATGGGTACCAGACAATTGATATACATACTTAAATATTCTTTATGATACTCATATATATATATAGATATTTCACACACGGACATGGAACAAATAGACATGTTCATGCGCACAAACATTTTTCCCGTGCGGGAATCGAACCCGCGACCCTTGGTTCCGCAGTCAGAGACTCTAACCACTCGGCCAATTGGTCAGTAATATGTTCATAAGTATAAATATCTCGAATCGTAAAAAAAGGTTCCTAATATATTTCAGAACAATTTTTAACACCATTTTTTATTACTTTAGGGAATGAATCTCAAAGAAACCTTTGTTAGCAAAACTTATTTCACAAGAAAACTTTTATCCAAAGACATATAACAGTTATATATTTTTATATGTATAAAATACAACTAATTTTAATGCGACTAATAAAACACTTAATTAGTCTCAGCAATAATAATTGCTTATTATAAAAAAAGAAAACTGCAATATTTTCTTTATTGTCGCTATCAATTTGTTGAATCAATAAAATATCACGATTAATTTACGACCTTGTAGATGGTTAAGAAAGGTCGAAATTACGTAAACCTTAATTCTGGAAACTGCATTACCTGAAACAAAAAATTATAGCTATTAATTATTTATTCATGAAATTATAACTTTTGTTACAGATCTATCAGAACTGTGAAAATGTGACTGGATGTGCCTGCAATTTGCAAAATAATTTGAACTTAGAAATAAAGTTGTTTTTACAGTATTGTCGTTATAATTTATGATTTTTTCTTATAGAAATTATTTCATAAGAGAACTTTGGGCAAACCTGCGCATCCGATGTTAACCGATTCCTATTACTTTTCTGATACATTTGCACGTCGTCTTTGGACTTGTAAGTAAAATTAGAACTCTAGATTGTTCCTAATGGGCACTAGAAAAGCTTGTTGTTATGTAGGGAAACTTTTTAATCACTATACAAATTTATTGTAGGCATTCGGCATTACATAAAAACTCAATTTATGATAAAAATGGGTATTTAAAATTTTCACAATTAAACCACTTTACCGAAAGAATACTTACCACTTAATTACTTTCAAACGTAGATACAACGCAAAGAAAGAGATAACGACAGGTGTTTCGGAGAGGGGTATCCAGCCGGCGGCTGTCGCCCAACGCAATCGTCAGTCGTCCCCGCACTTCCACGCTAACCCTATAACTTTGTAGTGCCATATTTCAATATTTTAGTGCTAAGTTACAAGGATAAAAACCGGTCAATTGCGAGTTGCTAAGGGTTCCATACTGTACCGTTACAAATGTATATCGACATGTTTAATGCTACTTGTAATTTTTGGATAATTAAATTTATAAATATTATAAAGTATTTTTTTAATTATTTATTTTTATTTATTTATATTATGGAAAACCAACAGTTATACACAAATTAAAATAATTAACAGCAAGTGGTTAACAGTCAACCATTTACAGGTTCCCACTGATGGAAATGACATGAAAAGGAAGAATCTCCTCCCCTCTTCCCTCAAACCAAAATTTGTAGCGTTATCAAGAAAGGACGTCCCTAAGGCCGTGTGTTTTCATTTTTTTTTTTTTTTGGAAATCGTATTATTATAGAATTTACGAATCATTACTTTCTGAACAAAAAATTCGAAAAAAATTAGGTCTTTCTAAAATTTATTATAAAACGACTTAACGAGATGTCGAAAAAACAAAAACACACTGCTTTGTAACAGAGAAACTCCTAATATATGTTTTTTTTTTTCTGTAGAAACCAGTTAGAGAATTGAGCGAGAAACAAACTCTCTTTTTTGAATAGGAAGCTTTCCGCCTTAATGTACGGCCACAACTTAAAAGCATTTTCATGTAATTAATTTAGAACAAAAGCGTAGACGTTAACTTCTTGGTTATTGTTTACGTTAAGTAATAACCTAGGATCTAAACAATTTCTTAACATATAAGCACTAATGCACACATTCGTAGCCCATTAACACGGTTTATAATAACTATAGATTTTTTATTTTTATTTATATTTGTAACCTTTTAAGCATATAATGTAGTAAAAACGAATATATAATATTATTATTATGTTAATATAATTTTTGTAATTCGGTCAAGGCCCGACAGTCGTGATAGCCCAGAGCGCAACGAACCTATCTCAAATTTATATAAGGCCATAGGGCCATGGTTCGAATCCGGGCGTGTACCAATGAGTTTTTCTGACTTAAGTACATAACTATCACTGACTCCGTGCCTCGGAGAACACGTTAAGCAGTCGGTCCCGGACGCTATCAATAGATGGCGGTCGTTACAATCCCCAACCCGCAGCGGAGTAGCGTGGTGGATTTAATCTCCAATCCCCCCTCGCCCTGGGGGAGGCCTAAGCCCCTGCAGTGGGGTAAAATGGGCTGATGATGAATTCGGTCAAGCGCTTGTTGGGTTTTGTTTTTTTTTTTAAGTAATTACAATGAGTTAGTTTTAAGAGAGTAAGTTCTTGATCTTTTGTGTGTCGAACTTACTACGATTATTTTTTAAATATATCTGCGCATCTTTCAGCGCATGCAGTGCTTTTCTGTAAGTGATGGGGCACTGCCACAAACATGTAAAATCTGAATTGTATTTTTGTACTGCAATGGTGTACTTATTGTTGAAGACCCAAATAAATAAATAACCTGTGCGTCGAGCCCCCGACGAACACGAATCGATGAATCGACAAACAATAGGTTAACCGCATTCAAATCAAATGTAGTAAATATAGAATCATAACAAAGTAGCATTTTATCGCATAACAGCTGATAGCGAGATATGCAGAATCGATTTTACGCTCGATGGTGCGTGTAAACGTTCTCGAGATGGTAAGTGTAGATGAACACGCGACACTGTCATGCCGTCTGCATTTTCTGAAACACTGCGGTATTGCAATCCTATACACAGGTAAGATTGTTGTGACCAATTTTTAAAGGGGGCTTAGTAAAACCCACCGAACTTAATATTAGTTCAATATGCTGGCCGTTTAGATCGAGAACCAAAGTTATCTTTGAGCTATAGGATGAGGAAGGGTGGCGGGAGGGACGCGCATATGGCCTATATGTTTGTATTATTATATATTCAGATCTTAGTGTATTACCCGTCACAACTGATTACATACTATTAAATTAAAGGTAGATATCGATAAAAACGTAACTAGCTATCATGCGCCTTTCTTTAACGTATACATCACAACAACGTCTGGGCCCCAAACTAAGCATTAGATTGTATTTTTGGGTACCAAACGAAGACACCACATACATATAACAACCAAGACCTGGTACCAGTATCAATATTCATCATATAAATACTGATCCGACCTGGGATTCGAACCCGGTACTTCCAGCTTCGTAGGCAGGGTCGCTACCCACTAGGCTAAGCGGTCGTCACTTTGCCTAGTGGATAGCCTTCTAGTTGGCTACTCGTAAATCCAAATTTCGGTACGTGGATCACCCTTACACGTGAAAGCAGTACGTATTATGATTGAACATCGGGCCTGCAACGTCAATAGCCGCACGTACACGAGAATCGGCCCCCGACGACTACCGGCCGACACACTTTCACTGCCCGATAGAGAGGTAGGTCGTCCGTGGCTCGAATACACTGCAAATTCATTGAAGTTTAAAACCACAGTGTTTTGGCGAACGACACTTTGTATACTTGTTTCGATATCTAGAGCGAAAAAGGCGATATGTACTAGGTTTTCTTACATTCAAAATGACATCACCTGTCTCATAAAAGCGCGCCATATAAGCTACCTATCCAAATAAGCGCCAGCCGCCTTCTCGTAGAGAACGCAAAACAACATTCTCACATTGTATAAATACATACTAATAGGTATTTTAAGTTTAAAACATATAGTAGGTACCTACTTGGTCAGCATAGCGTAGAGGGAGTATGTAGTATGTTTAGTCACACCACAGTATCGAAAATGTCACCGCAAAATCGCGGGGGTGAAGAGCGGCGCGCGGGAACCTCGCGCACTGAAACTCGGACTGAATCTTGCCATATTACACGAGCTGGCTAGAGTATGAGTAGTAGAGTAGTAGAACAAAATCACAAACAAATCTGAATGTACAATATAGGTGTGTCAGTCCTGTTTAAGTAAGGTTAGGTTTGGTTAAAGCATGGCGTGATAGCCGTCAAGAGTCATGATAGCCGAGTGATGTCGAATCCGCTTCTTGTTTAGAAGGTCGTGGTTCAAATCCCAGAAAGAGGCATGTATAAATGAGTTTTTTTCTGATTTAAGTACATGACTATCATTGACTCCGTGCCTCGGAGAGTATGTTAAGCCGTCGCGTCGGTCCCGGTCGTTAAAATCCACCAACCTACATTGGAGCTGCATGGTGGAGCTCCGAGCACCCTCAGGGGTTAGGGGAGGCCTAAGCCCCTGCAGTGAGGCATAATAGGCTGATACAAATTATAAAATTGATTTGATTACAAAATGGAACAATTAAAAAATAAAAGGAATAAAAGGACATATTAAAAACGATTGATAAAATTTTATTATATTTTCATAATTATTTTAAAGTATTATCAAAATTTATTTTGTTTACACATTATTATCAATAAACAATTATAAACTGAAAATATTGAATATTTTCTTTAATCAATAACATATATGACAGTCGTCGATGTAATTAAAAATACCCATTTCTTACAAAATCTCCATATAAAATTTCAAATACCTAACAATTCATTAAACTGTTTATTAATTTCAATTCAATTAAACTGTTTATTAATTTCAATTCAATTAAACAATTCATTAATTTCATAGAATGTCTTCTTAATTCTTGCTATATAAACATACATACAGTTGTACGAGAATCACACGAAATAAATGCGACGCATTCTTTTGACGTATATGTTTTGGTGATTGCAATGGACGTAAAAACTTAAAAATATCAATAATATTATTCTTTAATTACCATAATCTATCTAGTAACAATAATTCGTGGTCAAGTAAATCTATTACAAAAGCTTGGAAATTAAAAAATAATATTTATATTTCGTCAGTGGTTTTTCTGGGTAGAACTTTATTAAAATTTGTAATTACATGAGGCGTAATTTTATTACGTAATTTTTTACAAAAAAAAACAATCAATACAATCAAGGAAGTCTTAAAGCCGCTAAGCAGAAATCAAAGTAATTTTTTGTAAAAAAAAAAAACAAACAAATAATATACATACAGGGAATCTTGTATCATGCCAATAAGTTTTTTTGTTCAATAAAACTTGTTTGTACAGAAAACAAGAAACCGAAAAAATATGTTTTTAAACAAAAGCCAGGTCATGGAATTATTCTGTTGAAAAAAAAAAAGATTGAGTTACATCACCGAGAATCAGTTATTTTCGTAAATCTCGTTTTATTTCCCTGATGAAGTTTTTAGTTATTTACTTTAAAAGATAACGTCATCGAAATAACTTAAATTTAGGGTCCCACGAGCAATATCACCAAAATGATGTAATTGGGAAGTTGTTTTGAATCGGTTAATTTAGATTTGGTAAGTTTTGTTGACTACAACAAATAATTATTTACTGACCCACACAGCATTATGCTCAAATTCTGTCTGCACATTTGCCCCTTCTCATCTTGGGGGCACCCAACACTCATCTGGCTCAGCGGCTGAGGCGGCCGCAGGCAAGAAACACACAAAATATGCCAATCTAAAGTCAGCGTATGATTTTGTGCCGGTCGCCTTCGAGACAGCCGGACCTTGGTGCACGGAGGCGAGGATTTTTATCCATCAAATAGGCTGTCGCATGAAAGAGAGGGGTCTGGATAGACGTTCCGGCTTTTTACTTGCACAGCGCATTTCGCTGGCCATTCAGCGCGGCAACGCCGCCAGGGTGATGGGCACTTTTGGGCGGGACGAGTTAAGAGGTGGGCTTTTTTGTTCGGATTAGTTTTAAGTTTCTAGTTTTTAGTTATATATATATTTGTAAATACGTTCTTAATTTATTGTTTGTTTGGTAATATTATAAAATTAAAAAACTCTGTTTCCATTTACCAACAAAATTTCATTCACGCTGTATTTAAAATTAAACGATATTGGCTGTTTACACGAACATACTTTATACAGACATAACACAAAAATTCTGAAATTACATTTCGTGTGTATGTAAAATAAAAATAAAAAATGATAATGCCGTATAGATCTTCTTCTTCTAAATTGTTTGTCCTATCACCTTGTCTGAAATTTTGCTTCCGTCTTCCATCGTTTCCAAGTCTGAGACGCTCCACCCTTGATAATATACCAAGTGAAAATAATATTATTCTATAAATCATTTAACTTCTATTCAATTTATAGACTTATTATAGAAAAAGTAAATGTAACCGGTGCCATGAACAGATGGCAGTCGTTAAAATCCACTAACCCGCACTGGTGGATTAAGCTCCAAGCTTCCACACCCTGGAGGGAGGCCTAAGCTCCTGCAGTGGAGCATAATGGGCTCGTGGAATGGAACGGAGAGAACGTATTTAATATGTATACGGGACTATATTTAAACGTTTCCTTTGCGTGTTTTTATACTGAGGTTCGAGTGACTACAAAAGCTTTTTACCTGAGCTTGGTTAAAAAAGAATCTTGTTATTTATGTACGCTTGTTATATGCTTTTTAATACTGACATCGAATGAAAAAAATACCAAACAATAGACAATATGCAGTAGGTATTGTTACAATTAATAGGTACTTTAAAATGACGATTCACAGTAAAATAACAAAATAGCTTATAAAGTGCTTCGTTCCATATAAACTAAGTTGTTAACGATGTACTAAACAAATATATAAAGAGCTTTAGTTACAAAAGTTCATTCACTTGTACCCTTTTAGAGAATTCCATATACACCTAACACATTATTAAAACCATATTTTTCAAGCGTAATAGTACCTATGCCTTGTATAACACTGCGATAATGCTAAATATCTAGGTAACAATTTATAGTATAATAAGGCAAGGATTTTATTAAAAGGAACAATAATTTTGAAAATCAGTTGCTAATTTTTTTGTAAAATTGAAGAAATGTCTCAAAAAAGGGGAATTTTTGGATGTAGTTTTATACAAAAATATGAATATTTTCAAAAATATTTGAGTTATCGAAAATTGGTCCAAAACATATCTGAGGAACTAAATTGTCTAACGAATGGTGAAAACATTTTGAAAATCAATTGATAATTGCGGCCTGTAGGTGGGCCCTGAAAATTGACAAATTTCAAAAAACTTGTATTTATGGATATGGAGGTACGTGTTTATTTTTCTAAAACTTCTTAAGTAATCTCCAATGCCTCCGATGGTTGCGGGTACTGAAAAATCTGTGGATTTTTATAAGATAATATAATGCTCAATGATAGATTACCTAATGTTTGAAAAGGCAAATCTTTTTTGTTCTCATAGTTGTGATTACGCATAACGTAAATATCATATTTTAACCTCTTGGCCTTAAATTGCAGTTACCCGTGTTACGAAGGAGTTGCATAATTTACAATTCTACTTGAATACTTTTAGTCGTGCTTTGATGCATTCGCTCTTCGCAAGTGTATAATACTATAATAATAATAATAATACTAATACTAATAATAACGCACACATGACAACAACGTCTAGGCCCCAAACTAAGCATTAGCTTGTGTTTTGGGTACCAAGCGAAGACACCACATACATTTAACAACCAAGACCCGGTACCAGTATCGATATTCATCATATAAATACTGACCCGACCTGGGATTCGAACCCAAGACCTCCAGCTTCGTAGGCAGGGTTGCTACCCACTAGGCTAAGCGGTCGTCGATATGTTTGATACTTTGATTATATAATGTATGGATGGACCCTCACAATACAATGTCAACAATAACGACAGGCCAACTTCTATTTACATGTGTGTGTGGCTCAACAGACCACATACACTCGCTACGTCATACTAACCATGTACAACTCATCTCTGTGTGGGTGAATTATAACCGAACTGTTAGGTGATATTTTTATCTACTTTTTTACGCCCACTTTCTATCCAGTCGTAATGTAATCAAAGGTTTGAAAATATAATTTATTTAACACATAATAACCAACGTAGTCGAAGTGGCGGCTGAAGTATTCTCAAGGATAAAGGACGTGTGAAAGGGGATGGCGGTTAGTCTATTTATCTCGTGAACGCATGCAGCTAGGGTGTCGTTTAAGGTGTCGCAAAAAAGCGCTTTATACAAATAAAAACTTTGTCAATTTAAATATTATTCGTCGCGTAAAACCCATTTCTATACAATGAATGGAATAAATCAATCTTGTAACGTTTTAAATTTCTATTTCACAACTGATATATTCACTAATGCTAATTGTACCGGATTTCTTGTATGCGAATGCTAACCACTATATGCGTCAATGAGAGTATTAGAGCATAGATAATTTCACGACTGGTTCCACGTTGGCTTGTCTTTTATTGCTACGGTTACAAAATTGTCAAGCTTAGGTGTAACATCAAAATAAATTACAAACCATATATACCGATATGCATGTTTATGACGATGAGTTAAAATGTCTAACCTACAGACGGCAACTATTGAAGCCTCCACTGCTGGATTACAACCTTCCGAATTGGAATCGAACTGGCTACTTTCGTATCAAATACAAGATCCCGGTATAATCGGCCACTACAACGCCCAATACAATAAAATCCGCTACTCGAGCTGTGAGTAGGGGGTTACAAAAAAAAAATTCTGTTTAAGAGTTGATAATTTTAATATTGTTAAATAAAATTGATGGTTAAAGGTGCATTTCGTATTTAATTTGCCTAATATCTTGCAAGCATATAAGACATTATCTGGGCAGTCTAAAGAATGCCAACTTCATATGCCGATATCATATCTATGCACTTATAATTTGTGAAGTATTTTAAATAATAAAGAAGTAAATAAATAACAGTAATGAATTGTACGTTGAAAGTAATTATATATCATATTTCTTTGATTGCTCTGCCCTATTTCGATCAATTTTTACAATAAAAATCCCTTTCTAGACCTCGTCTAACGGAACGAATTGCGTGAACACCACAAAAATTACGTTTCGTTACGATCCAAATAACAGTCGTTATCGTGTCAGTAGGCGTGCTTGTTGGTTTGAAACTAAGAAAAGCGTGGGACCCAGTGTATGTCCTTGTAGGACGCCCATACTTTTAAATGGCAATGACCTCACTGGCGGTTGTTATGGTGCCTTAACAAATAATAATTTTGTAGCGTCATAATGCGTGATCCATTTGTTTATTGTGAACTGATTAATTACGTGAGTAGGTTACCTTTCTTTGTTAGAGTTGATAAATAAAGGTGGACTAAGTGCACATCCTTGTAAGTCACCCCTCTAAATTTTGAATGGCAATGACCTCACAAGTATTGGTTACCTCTCTGGCTCTCGTTCATATACTTGTTACTTGATTAATTACGTGAGTATGTTATCTTTCTTTGTTTGAGTTGATAAATAAAGGTGGACTAAATGCACATCCTTGTAAGACGCCTTTCTTTTTTAAGAAGAAGGCAATAACCTCATCGGAATTGGTTATTTCACTGGGTTCAGTTCATTACTTGTGAAACGACATACATATAGTTTTAAAAAGTCTATTACTACGTGTATCCACTGATTAATGCGAATCCGGAATAATTTTTTTTTGTTTTGTAGGTCTTCTTTGTGGTGTATTTAGCAATCGTGTAAAAATTACATTAGTGGTTTCTTTGTGAAATAAAAGGAAAAAAACACGTAATAAAATCGCTAAGGTTTAAGAAGCGAAGCCTTGAAATTTGATATTGTAAAAAGGTACATATTATGTATGTCTAAACTGACATTAAAAGATGTTACCTCAGAAAAACATGTTTAATGCTACATTGTTTAATTAAAATTGTCTGATAGTAAATTTAAAAGCTTCTATTGTAACCATATAAATAACCGGTGTCATATATACGATTTTATAAGATTATAGATAAACGACCGCTTAGCCTAGTGGGTAGCGAACCCTGTCTTCGAAGTTGGAGGTCCTGGGTTCGAATCCCAGGTCGGGTCAGTATTTATATGATGAATATTGATACTGGTACCGGGTCTTGGTTGTTATATGCATGTAGTGTCTTCGCTTGGTACCCAAAACACAAGCTAATGCTTAGTTTGGGGCCTAGACGTTGTTGTGATGTACGTCATGTACGTCATAGATAAGATGTATTGAAGTTATTATGATATACATTATACCTATTTGACTGACCTGTTGACCGGGTGGTTAGTGACCCTAACTGCGGAGCCGAGGGTCGCGGGTTCGATTCCCGTCCTGGACAAATATTTGTGTGCATGAACATGTCTATTTGTTCCGTATCTGGTGTAAAAGTATCTATATATGTATTTACTATTAAAAAAAAGAATATTTAAGAATGTATATCAGTTGTCTAGTACCCAATAATACAAGCATAATACTTGCTTACTTTGGGACTAGATGGCGCTGTGTGGAATATCCCAGATATTATTATTATTATTATTATTATTATTATTATTATTATTATTATTATTATTATCATTATTATTATTATTATTATTATTATTATTATTATTATTATTATTATTATTATTATCATTATTATTATTATTATTATTATTATTATTATTATTATTATTATTATTATTATTACCTATAGCACAACCTTAAGTAAGTAGTAGGTTTGTCTATCATATCTTTTTAAGGTAGATTACGAAGGACATAATAAACAAATTTTCTAGGAACACGCATTTAAATAGTGTAATACAACTTGGAGCAATTTTAGAACAACCCATTAACTTTGAGTGACGAAAGTTTTGTAAATATAACGTATTGGAAGACAGGGGACACTAAATTTATTTTTAATTGTGTTTTATTGTAACCACAATAACGTTTAATTAAGTACAGCTCGGTGCAGAACTCTTTTAATATAAATCGTTTTTGTCCGTACCGCATTGGGTCATGGGAGCGCGCGCGTTACACATTCATCCCATAGATGCTTACCGTCTATAATGTGACCATTTTCTTTTACGTCTAGAAGTAATGCTGGAAATTGTTTCGTTGTTCTATTTATTATCTGATACACACCATGATATTTATTTATTTAAAATTATTTTATGGTACTTATTTGTTAAATAATTATTTGATAAAATGTTATAAAAAAACATAGGTACTTATAAAGTTTAGATATTGTAATAACATTTACTCTAAATTCAAATATAATAAAATAACTAGAAATACCTGCAAATTAAAAATACTATCTAAATTGTGATGAACGAGAAAATTTTAAAGAGACGACGGATCCAGGGTGCCAAGGATAGCTGTCGCGTTGCTGCGCTGTATTGCGACACTGATCCTCTGGACAAGGTATTCTTTGCTCATACTTTCCTTGTCAACAGACGCAGCGCCCAAATCGTTAGCAAGTAATTTGGTATCTTTGTACCAGAGACCCATCGTCTCGACGGTGAAAGGAATGAAATGGTAACGATCTAAAAGTTCTACGTGCTTGGCTATTTGGCTATGGCTATAGTTATGGCTACCGTAGTACAAAGTGGTTTCATTATATACCTCAAAATTTGCAAAAAAAAAAATGAAGTTCCCCATCCCCTAACCTTTTAGGTCTTTGCAGATGAAGTTATTTAGTCATATGTTTTAGAAAAACTGTTAGGTACTTTTTCTACCAGCCTTGTAGTTAATGAAATAAGTGGTAAGTTTGATCTACGAGGATCTACTGTCTGTTGATAAAATGGTAGCACGATTCGCTTTTGGCCTATTTTTCTTTTTAAGAGTTATTAATTTTAGTAGTGAAAAATAAAATTATTCGTTGGTGTATATTTTCTTTACATTTTTGCACCACACTGCTGATCTGATAAATACGAAAAACGCATAAAATCGTTCATAACATACATACATACACACATACATATACTCACGCCTGCTTCCCATTGGGGTAGGCAGAGACTACAGATTTCCACTTAGTGCGATCCTGGCATACTTCTTTCGCATCATCAACACTCATCACTCTTCTCATACACGCTCTCCGGATACTGCGGATACTCCGGGTACTCTGGACTTGACCCTTTTCTAGTACGTCCCCAATCTGGTTCCTGTACGTTCGTCTAGGGCAACCCTTCCCGACCTACCATTCACCTCCGCACAGTAAATTTTTTTTATCAGTCTTCTTTCATCCATCCTCTCCAAATGACCAAACCACCGCAGCATTCCTTTTTCAATTTTTGTCACTACATCTACTTCCATATCACGCCGTTCTCTTATCACACTATTCCTTATTCTGTCTCTCAAACTAACCCCGCATATACTTTTTATTGATCTCATCTCTACTGCATTAATTTGACTTTTATGCTTCTTCTGCCATACCCAACACTCATTTCCATACATGAAGGTCGGAGCAAGAACTCCCCTATGAATAGCCAATCTAGCTTTTCGAAAAATATTCTGGCTGCTCACAAAAGAGCACGAAGCTCCTTTTACTTGATTTCCTGCTTTCACTCTCCTTTCAATATCACTGTCGGACTTTTCGTCATTCGTGAACATACTACCTAAGTATACGAATTCTTTCACCTGTTCAACCCTTTTGTCTCTAATAAATATCTTACACTCAGTCCTCCTTTCGTCTTTCTCAAACACCATCACTTTTGTTTTACTAACATTAACTTTCATCATCTTTTTTCTGAACATTCCATTCGTAATGGTTACCATCTCTTGCAACACTTCCTCCGAGAATGCAAGTAGAACGTGATCATCAGCGTATAAAAGGCATTTGATAAGTAACTCTCCCATGCTCAAACCTACAGTCACTCTCTTTCAATTCGTTCAGGCAGCTATCCATGGAGTCGTGATAGCCCAGAGCGTAACGAACCTGTCTCAAATTTATAAGGCCATAGGGCCATGGTTCGAATCCGGGCGTGTACCAATGAGTTTTTCTGACTTAAGTACATTAACTATCACTGCCTCCGTGCCTCGGAGAGCACGTTAAGCAGTCGGTCCTGGACACTGTCAATCCATGGCGGTCGTTACAATCCCCAACCCGCAGTGGAGTAGCGTGGTGGATTTAAACTCTAACGCTCCTCCTCACCCTGGGGGAGGCCTAAGCCCCTGCAGTGGGGTAAAATGGGCTGGTGATGATGATGATGATTAGCTATCCATGAACACATGGACTGACACGGAGACGCTACACGTCCTTGTCGGACACTCTTTTAGATGTCAAACCATTCTGTGTAGGCCCCGTTTAATCTAACGCACGCACTGGAATCCCTATACAGAGATTTCAGAGCCCGAATCATATCACCGTCCACTCTGTACACGAACAGTACTGACCACAGCTCATTCCTCACCACTCTGTCATAAGCCTTCTCCAAATCCACGGATGTGCAAAACACTTTTAGACTTTTTGCCAAACACTTTTCGGTGATGCACTGCAAGGAAAACACTTGGTGCATGCATCCCATTCTCTTTCTAAATCCCGTCTGTACATCCCAGTCGTTCATTACATTGAAAAATATAATTCTTTGATTGAAAGCGTTCCGATTTCAATATCAAATCACTTCATTGGAAGTTTAATTATTTGTAATTATTCGAATAATTACTTCGACATGCAATATTCAATAATATTACTTAAATTTCTGTTTAAATAAGAGGCTGTCTATAAAATACGTAACAGATGCAGGAGAAGGGTTCGAAGGAAACATGACGTTACATTGAAAACAATGAAATATGCAAAATTATTTAATTAACTGTTATAGGTACTTATTTCCTGAAATCACAATTGATAGATCGTATAATATTTTATGCACGGCCACTACAAAATAGTTTTTAATCTTTTAAATGCACTGCACACCTACTAAATTGTTTTTAATCTCCTAAATATATATAAATAAATATACATTATGGTCACCTTGTGATCTCAAGTTCAGATGCTCCAGCTCTGCTACGCTACGATGGTCGCGATCCTCTATTGTTCTAACTCTAACTTAGTGCAGTTCAAACTTATCGATAGTTTCTTTTATTTATCTTATTAAACTAGGATTTTTTATTAGCTTTATTCATGGATGTTCATAAAGATACCGCGTTGTGACAACAAACATGTGAGTAAAAAAACATACACACAGACCAAATATACGCCAGTACTGAAGAAAAACAAAGGTCCTGAAATTACATTCCATGTGGAATTTAACAAAATGTTGGTTTTAAACAATGTTAATGACGTATGGTATCTAATCAATGTGTCTAAAATTTAGCTTACATTTTCAATCGTTTTGACGTATGAGACACTTCATTATGCAATTTAAAGGTCTATTAGGAAATTTTTTAAATTATTTTTCGTATCGGCTATATCTATTAATACGAATGGAAATTTTCATTTTAAAAATATAATAATAATAACGTACACATGACAACAACGTCTAGGCCCTAAACTAAGCATTAGCTTATGTTTTGGGTACCAAGCGAAGACACCACATACATATAACTACCAAGACCCGGTACCAGTATCGATATCATCGTATAAATACTGATCCGACCTAGGATTCGAAGTCGAGACCTCCAGCTTCGTAGGCAGGGTCGGTACCCACTAGGCTAAGCGGTCGTCACTAAACAGTAATAGTAACGTCAATAAACAGTACTAGACAATAAATATTCATCGCCTAACATCATCGTGTCTGAATCCTTAGGAATACTATCTAAATCAATGTTTACAAAATTAAAGTAAAATTAATTTTAGGAGACGATGTAACTTTTAACCAACTTACAAAAATACCTATTTTTTTTTTGTTCATAATATTTGTTCATTATTCTTGACAACAGTACATGCCATATTTGTTGCTTGATACCTATTGCATTTTTTGTTTTAAAGTCTTAATTAAAAACGTTAAAAAACTAAGATTTTTTCCCGATTGTATAGAAAAGTATTGTTTTGATTTAAAGATCAACATTTATGTAAATATATCGATATTTTAAAAATTATTAAAATTTTGATTCTTGTAATCTAAAAATAACTTTTGTAAGAATTGTCAAAATTCTATTACATGAGGTAAATCAAAACGCAATTAGTCTATCAATGAATCAAATTGTATCGTATGAATCGATGTCAATAACAGTTTATCGATGTAATACAACACTAGCAAAGCGAATAATTACGTTTACAAAGAATTTATACGGCGTTTTTAACCCGTTCACCGTTGCTTATGAGTATACTGGCGACTATAGACGAACGCTTTGTTGACAGATCAATATGGGTCAAAAATGAAGTATCGATTCATAGTTATTATAATAGTTACAACTCTATTACAATTTCTTAATTTATTTTTGTAGCTATCAAGTCTGTTAGTTATGAATAATGATTAACATTTGAAAAAATAATAATTGTTGTCTAATTACGTCTAATAACAACGTACTTTTTTATATATTGCACAACAATGCAATAGTAATTTTGAGGATTTAAATGAATGTTAACGTCAGAACATGAATTTAATGATCGGAAAACATTTACTAGCCTACTGCTACCTATACTACCTACCTACCTATCTACTACCTACTATTAGCTTTCCGGCCGCGGCTTCGTCCGCATGGGCTACACAATTGACCATTCCCAATTTTTTTATATTAAAATTTAATTTAATAATTTTTTTTCGAAAGAATAGACAATTTTAAGAAACTAATTTGATATTTTTTTTTAAGTTTTAGATCGGTATTTACGTAGTTATATTATTTTGAAAATTCTTATAGCGTAACGTCACAGGGTAGAATTATAAGGTCCGCCATTGCCGTTGCATATACATAAAAATAATGTCACCCTCAGAGTGTAAGCTATGTCAAAACAGTTTTCGAAAAAAAACACTTTAGTTCAAAAATTTGAAAATGGTCAGTTGTACCGGGACAGCTAAAAAACGCGACGCTCCAGGACACTATAAGAGTTTCTAGAACATTTTGAAACTTAGCTACCTAAAAATTAGATACAAATAAAATTAATTAAATACGATACTACAATACAATACCCCCACGCAAACAGTTTGGTTGATATTATAAGTTAAACGTGTGTATCTGTGTATCTGTCTGTGGGATCGTAGCTCCCAAACGGATGAACAGATTTTTTGTTTGTTGGTAAGGTGATCTAATTGAAAATATATGAACTGCTATTAAAAAAAATCTGTTTGGACGTTTGAAGATCATCAGCTATTTACTGGTTGATGAAGGGACGTGAGTAACATCCACAGGCCTGATCGATTCGAAATATGTTACCTCAATGATATTACTAAAACACGATAACTTGATCTGATGCTGCAACATCACCTGGAAACTACAGGATACCCAATTCCTCACCAACTTACAGCAGATGTATCGTTTGGGCTAATTGGAATAATAATAATAGCTGAAACATCCCACACAGCGCCAACTAGTCGAAAAGTACCTAAGCAAGTATTATGCTTGTGTTATGGGTAACTCGACAACTGATTTACGTACTTAAATATTATTTAATACGGTATTCTTTGGGTATGGATCCCTAAAAACTAACGAGAATATGGCATTCTGCTACTGAAAGTGCAAAATCTGAAAGCTGAATGGGCACAAGAATAGAACAATGAAATGCACTAAAAATGAAATAGCTGTTAGTAATATTTCAAATCTTCAACTGACGTGCGTCCTTCAGCGGTTTTAACATACCTTTTATTGTTTGAATATTGTAATTTTTGTACGCGAATGCCTCCGAAGGGAAAGTGTAAGCTTATTAACATTGCTAATATTGGTTGTCCATCCGTCTGTCCGGGAAAATACACGACTGGTTCTATTATTGGGCGAGCCGTTAAAAAGGATTGTAGAAAGCGCTGCGTGTGATCGCGATGAAAGTTTATTTACTTTTGCATAAAAATGTGTCCACTGAAGTTGCTCTCTTAAAAATAAGTTTATTGGTTTAATTTTATTTTGAAAGCGTTGTGAAACATTTAACAATTTGGAAAAAAATTCTCTCACGTTTCAGTTTTCTTTTTTCTTATGTTGTATCAAAATATTTTAAAAAACGTATAAATCTAGTTTTTGTTGATCTCAATACCATATATTTTTTGCGTCAATCGGTTAAGGTTTAATGGGGTACAACCGTTAACTCTGTGTATATAGAAATTTCGTGATAGCCCAAAGCGCAACGAACCTGTCTCAAATTTATAAGACCCCATAGGGCCATGGTTCTAATCCGGGCGTGTACCAATGAGTTTTTCTGACTTAAGTACATAACTATCACTGACTCCGTGCTTCGAAGAACACGTTAAGCATTCGGTCCCGGACGCTGTCAATAGATGGCGGTCGTTACAGTCCCCAACGCGCAGTGGAGCAGCGTGGTGGATTTAAGCTCCAAGCCCCCCTCCTCACCCTGGGGGAGGCCTAAGCCCCTGCAGTGGGGTAAAAATGGGCTGATGAAGTGAAGTGAAGATATAGAAATTTGTCACTGCACACTTCTCTTAATTACGTAATAACAATTTAGAAAATAAATACGCAAGAAAAGAAACGTAATTGAAAAAATTAAAAAATAATAATGATAATATCTGGGACATCCCACACAGCGTCATCTAGTCCCAAAGTAACTGTTATGGGGTACCAGACAACTGATATACATATTTAAATATTCTTTTTTTTATTTACATATATAGATACTTTTACACCCAGACACGGAATAAATAGACATGTTTATGCAGACAAGTATTTGTCCTGGGCGGGAATCGAACCCGCGACCCTCGGTTCCGCAGCTAGGATCTCTAACCAATCGGCCAACCGGTCAGTCAAATTTTGTGACTTGAATTTTCGATTTAACTTCGTAAATCATTCGATGTAGGTATTATTTAATGTAACATGTTACGGTTTGCGATGTTTGGTCGTATGTTTGTTTGCTTGATTGTGTCTATTGAAGAATCTCTTTAAATTGGGTGTATTGTAACAAATGTTGCAACAAATTGTAACTCCTTTGGATTTTTTAAGAAACAATTGTTTAAGCCCATTTGTTTTATTGTTCTATTGATGCAATTATAGCTGTCGTTTTTCAAAAATAAAATAAAAACTATTTGTTTTTTATATTTATCATGACGCAGTTTAAAGTCGTTTATTCGAGCCACTGGATTTAACGCATACTCAGCATACCTACGAAAACACCGAATACCTACAGTAGGTAATTGATTGTAGTACCTACAAATATACCAAATATACGGTAGGTAGGTACTTATTTGACAATAATATACACCTTATATCTATCAATCACCAAATACGGTTTCCATTTAATTGGTATTTAAAAAAAAAATCAATTACCCTTCAATGGATAGGTACCTACCAAAAATACAACACAATAGAAATTCCCACTCATACAAATTAGGCGTGAATAAGCTACCTAAGTGAAATCGAACGCAGGTGCTAAGATGTTCTATCTCTCTTCCGCACGGTAGGTCGTTGACCGCACGAAAGAGAGGCATTGTTGCCAGTGGAAAGCGAATGTTGTTGAAAAAATATATTATTATGTTGTTAAACCGAGAGGATTGGCTTGTGATTAGCGTACTTGAGTAAACTCGAAGCCGAGATGGAGTTATTCAACAGTTCAGAAAAGGTTTGTAAAAAAATTTAACAACTGTATTACTACAAGCTGCTTTGTTATATCTAATTATTTGTTCCGCACAAAATGGTCACATTTTTACGTCTTACTTGCATCGAAATTTAAAAAAAACATTTATTTGGATTTCCACGTCATTCATGGTTGAAATAGTACTAATTTGACTGACCCATTGGCTGAGTGGTTTGAGGCCCTAACTGCGGAGGAAAGAGTCGCGAGTTCGATTCCCGCCCGGGACAAATATTTGTGTACGTGAACGTGTCTGTTCGTTCCGTGACGGGGTGTAAAAATATATATACATTTATGTATATAATGATAGCACACACAATCACAACAACGTCTAGGTCCCAAACTAAACATTTGCTTGTATTTTGGGTACCAAGCGATGACACCACATACATATAACAACCAAGACCCGGTGCCAGTATTAATATTCATCATATAAATACTGACCCGACCAGGGATTCGAACCCGGGACCTCCAGCTTCGCAGGCAGGGTCGCTGCCCACTAGGCTAAGCGGTCGTCAATATAATAATATCGTCAGGCTAAGCAAATAGTTGAGTATGTGGGTCAGTTGTCTAATACCCAATAATACAAGCATAATACGTGCTTTCTTATGGACTAAATAGCGCCTTGTGAAATATCCTAGAGACTATTATAATTACTTGAAAAAAAATTTTACTTTCAAAATTACCTGAAATCATAGAGTAAATAAATTCGAAAGTAGCGTTTAGTTTTAATAGAGTCAAAAATGTCACTTCACAGTATCGAAACTGTCAAACGCAATCGCGGGGGTGAAGGCTGGCGCGCGGGGCCGTCGCGGACTAAAACCGGACTGAAACTTGCCAAAGACACCAGCTAACTAGAAAAAGAGTGGTTAGTTAATTCGTACTTTTGTGCCTGATAGGAAACTTACTGACAGATTTTAGTTAGAACGTAGAACACATATTAATACATAAAAAAATGACAAAATGTAAAAAAAAAAATATGAGGGGAGATAACCGTTTGAAGTATTTTGCTGGTCGGAAATATATATAGGACTGACGTTAAATTTTCAATAGTATATGAAAAAAACCAGCCAAGTGCGAGTCGGACTCTCGCATCGAGGGTTCCGTATAAACTTGTAGGTATATAAGTAAAAGTAAGTTTGGTTTTGTTACAGCTCTAAGGTATTATAGACCTGAGTGATATGAATTTCAATTTAATACGTCTACGCGTTTATGCGAGGAAAGGGTTAGAGAGTTTGCAGTTATCAAAAATATTTTTATTATATGATCTAACTAAAAATTTATGCTTTTCGCAATTTTTCCTTTATCTGTGCTATAAGACGTTGCTTCATACCAAATTTCAAGATTTTGAGTTTACGGGAAGTACCCTGTAGGTTTTGATTCCTTTGCGAGTATAGAAAATTTGCAGCATAAACGGCTGTATCTTTTGATTGCATTGGCTTAGAAGTTTGATTTTTTCACAGCTCTAAGGGACAGTAGACCTGAGTATTTGATATGAATTTCAGCTTGATACCTTTACGCGTTCCTGAGAAAAAGCATCTTGACAGACGGACAACAAAGTGATCCTATAAGGGTTCCGTTCTTCCTATAAGGGAACCCTAAAAACCATGGAAGGGAGATAAAAATGTGAGCAAAAAAATATACTCGTTGCATATTGACCAAATATACACCAGTTGAAGTTTTGAAATGGTTCGCTGTGATGTAGAATTTTGTATGACCCACATATAAAATTCGTAGTGGAAAAGAAAATTAAGTGTATGAAATTACATTTCATGTGTAATTTAACAAATGTTTGTTTAAAACAATAACAGTAGCGTTTGATTTTAATAGAGTCATAAATGTCAGTTCACTGTATCAATTTTGCGGGGTTGACGACCGGCGCGCGAGGATTTCATGGGGGTGCAGACTGGAACGCGTAGATCTTGCACACTGGAACTCGGACTAAAACTTGTTATCATGCACCAGCTAGCTAGAGTATAAATGGTTAGCCGGTAAAGGCAAAAGAGGGCTTCTAATCAATTCGTATTTTTTTGTTTGTATCTTATCCACAGACCAGTCAACCTATGACCACGCTTTAAACGTCAGTACGAAAACGAAATCGCCAAAAAGTGGCGGGGTGCGGGGAGAGGTCGGCTAGTTTTCATTGGCTCGTTCAAAATTGACAATTTAATGGCTTCCGACGTGCTTCCAACTGACGGCTCACTAGTGACGTAGTTATGTAGTGTCACTACATAGCCTTGGCGAATGCTACTCCCTGTCAAAGCGTGGTCTATAAGGTTGACTTGTCTGTGATCTTATCCAACGGATCCAATCCTATCCAACACTTCTTAACATAAAAGTATTATGAAGTAATAAATGCACCTTTTTCGGTTAGATGTGACAAATATAAAAACTTCAATTTTTTGCGCAGTGCAAAGGCCAAAGGCGGAAACTAATCAAAAATAGACACAAATGACGTCATTTGGCAGGTATGACCTTTCGGAATAAACAACTTTTAAATTCTGTGAAACGACTTGAAAATATTATTATAACTAAATCAGAAAAAAATACGGGTTTTGAAAATTTTTGTTTCCAATTTCAAATTAATATTAAAAGTGGAAAATTTAAAAGTTTTGACTAATGATTGCTTCGTGCCATTGACTAGAAGCACTCTTCTGCGCTTACCGTCTAACCACTCTTCTTCTAGTTAGCTGGTATATTTTTGACAAGTTTCAATCCGGTTTCAGTCGACGAGGTCCCCGCGCGCCAACCTTCATTGCCGCCAAATTGCATTTGACAGTTTCGATACTGTGAAGTGACAGACTCTGTTAAAACCAAACGCTGCTGTCAAATTCGTTTACCATAATTATGTTCGTTCCTTTCTAGATACTAGGTCAACCAGAATCACTCCACAAGTTTGGATGAACAGTCAGTTATGTTAGCCAGCACCAAAATATCCTTTAAAATGCCGTACTGTTTTATATTCCAGCCCTTCCCGAGAAAAAGACAGTACCAAAGACATACATTGAAAATCCATTCCTTCAGCCATTTTTATACCCCACTGCAGGGGCTTAGGCCTCCCCTCAAGATGAAGAGGCTTGGAGCTTAATTACACCACGCTGCTCCAATGCGAGTTGGCGGATTGTGACGACCGCCATCTATTGACAACAACCGGGACTGACCGCTTAACGTGCTCTCCGAGCCACGGCACACCTAAAATATTACTTATTCTTAAAATATTAATTCCGAACGACACTAACATAACGTAATCGCATAGAAGTCAACCAACCGCGGACAGATTTCGTGGTGTGGCGGAATGCTAAACACATTAGCCGACAGCTAATGCAACGCTTAGGTAAATACTAGATTGCATGACTAAAGACGTCCCTTTGAATCATAGATATGGTCTTTGGGGTACATAAACTAAAAAAAAAGGCCAAATGCGAGTCCACCGTACCACCGTACAATATTTTTAAAAAAAAGTTTCTTGTACGGGGACCCCCTTTAATTTTTAATTTCATTTTATTTTTATTGTTTGTTGTTATAGCGGCTATAGTAATGTATACTCTCTGTAAATTTCAAGTGTCACAGATGACCTGATGACAGACGGATGGACGGTGGAGTCTTGGTTATTAAAGAAAAAAGGCGATGTACACAAGTAACTATGTGTACATAATAGTACATTATGATGCAAGTACGATAAGCTGCATATTATAGACGAGGTATTTATAGACGCGAGGCGAAACTGATGACTATAATAGCCAGCTTACTGAGTACGAGCATCATTCGACGTTTTTTAGTACATTTGCGATTAAAAGAATACTTCAAATGTAATAATGGCGGAAGCTAAGGGAGCGAGCGGGTTGCTTGTCGCGGTTTACGCATGCGTCACAAACAGGATGCTCGTTTGTGATTGGTGTAAAGTAAAAAGGCCTAGTACTGTAAAATACAACATTACGGTAAAAATTTCGATTTCATAAAGACCGTATTAATAGCAAATGTATTGAAAACGAATTTTTATTAGACTTGAAAAATTATGTTGAGACATTTGTAGGAATCGGAGGTCGTTGGTTTCCTTTAGAAATTCGATTTTTTTGCAAGTATGCAAATGTTTATAATATATATTTCGGTTTCAACTGTTACTCAATAACATATTTCATAGCTATGAAATGGTACTAATTACAGAGTCACAACTGCCTGACATAGAGGGGTGACTTGGTGGCATACTCGTATGAAGGCCTTAAGCGGAATAGCCACATTTGATTGCGATTCAGGAAACGTGTTCTACGCTCATATGATATTTCTAACTAATTCTAAATTCTGTGCATGTGACTAACGCAACGTTGTCATATATATTTTTTACTTATCATCATCATCAGCCCGTGTCTCTCCACTGCAGGATAAAGGCCTCTCTCTAGGCTTGCCACCACACGGTTCTCCGCCTTCCGCATCCAATTACCCCCGGTGTGGTGCTTCAGGTCATCAGTCCACCTGGCCGGGGGGAGTCCAACGCTTCGCTTCCCAATACGTGGCCTCCACTCGAGAACCCGTCTAACCCATCGGTTGTCTATTCTACGGCAAATTTTTTACTCAAGGGATAATATATTATTTAAATCTGTGTCTTATGAGCCTTATCGAATAAGTTTATTTCTAATGTTGAAATATAATAATCTGTGAATTCTCTTCTTCTTTATAGGCCAATTTGCTTCACAAATAAACGTATTAGTGTGCGTTCATTACATAACTAAACGTCTTACCGTGGACACAGCAGAAAACTATTATATGAAAAATTTGTTAACTGCAAAATGCTTTTGCAATAATGGACAAAAGCCAAGAAATTGTACTCTATTTATTTATTTATTTTATTTATTTTATTGACATAATAATAATGCATAGTTTATAACTCTGGACTTCCTTTCACTGAACAACCAATGAAGCAGTGCAATGGCGGCCACCTAACTATGTGTGATTGACACTTTGTAGACGTTGTTGTGATGTATCTTCACTTCACTTCACTCCATCAGCTCACTTTTATCCCACTGCAGGGGCTTAGGCCTCCCCCAGGGTGAGGAGGGGGGCTTGGAGCTTAAATCCACCACGCTGCTCTCTATTGACAGCGCCCGGGACCGACTGCTTAACGTGCTCTCGAGGCACGGACTCAGTGATGGTTATGTACTTAAGTCAGAAAAACTCATTGGTAAACGCCCGGATTCAAACCATGGCCGTACGGCCTCATAAATTTGAGACAGGTTCGTTGCGCTTTGGGCTATCACGACACTGTTGTGATGTATACATTATCATTATTATTTGTAGGTGCTGGCGGTCGGTATTCAAGTTGAAGCGTGCCAGTCAGCCGACTTACTAGGGGTGCATCGGTAGATCGGTAGCTAATTCGCTATGCCACGTTCGGGTATTCCTAGATTCGTGACTGGTCGCTGACCTGTTTATGAGCCATTTCCAAGTGCACTCGCCTCTAGGCCCCGCGGCCCCTTCGCAGCTGCCCCTTAAAGGTGCATCGACATCTCCAGTGCAGCGCTCAGTCACTTTTACTTCAAGAGAGATTGCCTCAGTGATAAAAAACATGGTCGAAGGTATTTTGCACAGGAATTTTGATAGGAAGATTTGAGTACACTCTGTTATTATGATTGGCTGTGAGATGCACATACCTATGGTTAAAATTTAAAAAAAAAGTATTTGTAAATTAATTTAAAAAATATTTTGTACTAAAATACTATAATATTTAATTTATTTTTTTCTTAACCGCAGGCTTTCCCGCTGAAAGTGTTGGAAGACAAGAGAGGATTGTAGGTTGTTTACCTATACTTCGCCACAAGAGACATGCCGTGAGACCTTGAGATAGTTATTTGACTTTTCTTTATAAATTAAAAACTCCTTTGATAATACACCTCGAATTTTAACTTATGTTATTTAAGCTAAATTCATTCTTAAATTAATTAAATAAAATTAATATTTAATGTTATTTAAGTTTATTAGTCTTATTAGAAAATTAATCGATATTTATTTACACACTGTAATTATAATTTTTAATTAAATATTTATCGTATGATTGGAATACCATGATTTTTTTTCGAATTAAGAAACCGGAAGCGTGTTATTGAAGTTACTAGCTGGTATTTAAACAGGCAACCAATACATTTAGGTGTCACCGTGTCTTTTGGTACATTTACTCAGATTATGAATTCTAATGTAATATACATTAAAAAAATTAATTATTATATTATTTAAAAAAATACTTTTTTTCCCTAGGTGACAAGAACGTATTTTGCTCCCGCTCCGCAAATAATTTTCTCGTCAAGTCTAAAATGATTTTAGTTTTAAAAATTTTAAGAGTTGCATCTCATTTAGTTGAGTCATCTGTAAACAATTTATCCTAAGCTACTTTTATTTTATTTATTTTTTAAATTTAAATAATTATATCAGGATATGATTATTTAAAGTGTCGTGATAGCCCAGAGCGCAACGAACCTGTCTCAAATTTATAAGGCCCCATTGGGCCATGGTTCGAATCCGGGCGTAGTTTTTCTGACTTAAGTACACAACTATCACTGACTCCGTGCTTCGGAGGGCACGTTAAGCAGTCGGTCCCGGACGCTGTCAATAGATGGCGGTCGTCACAGTTCCAAACCCGCAGTGGATCAGCGTGGTGGACTTAAACTCCAAGCCCCCCTCCTCACCCTGGGGGAGGCCTAAGCCTCTGCAGTGGGGTAAAAATGGGCTGATGATGATGAAGATGAAGATTATTTCCTTGGCGTCGATATTTCATATCAAATTTTCACAAAATATTGTCTGTACTGTCCTAGTTTTACTTGATAGATATTTAAACTCGATTGCGGTAACTTCTAGAATAAAATCTTTTAAAACCAACCACTTGACATCGACCCACGTTGAATCCGGTTTAAAGTCTGTTACTTTCGATTCTTTAACAAGGTCAGATGGTAGAAAATGACGCCCACTACCGTAATCGGTAGAATTTATTGACAGAAGACTGATAATGTGGATAAATGTAAATATAGGTAGGAATGCAAATACGAAAACCAACTATTAGTAAGAAATTGGAATTGGGAAAATAATAAATTATTAAGCTCTTTATTGATATATTCCACTACCATTTAAATCATGGTAAAATTCAAAAGAAATGTTTTCTCTTTAAGGGTTTAGAGCTTTTAAAGCAAAAACGACGCCCTTATGAGGTCACTCAGTTGCCTGCCTTTCTGTCTATCAGCCTCTGTCAGTCACAGTTTTCTTAGCGTTTTACGTATCTGTCACAGAAACCATTTGACGTAGAAACTTGAAATTGGGCATAGTTTTATATCAAATTATATGTAAAAGTTATTAAAAGAATTTAATTAAGAATATATCGAAAATGATTGAAAGGAAAATTTAAGGCGCCACAATGTCTAGCTGCATATTTTTATTTATTAAACCGCTTGCGAAAATTCGACATCAGACACTCAAATATAATCGAAAAAAAATTCGTGGGATCACAATGTTCAGTCGAATATTTTTATTTATTTTACCCATTGGGTTTTTTGCTTGTGGTTATAGTGAAAAATTATTATCATAACAACATAACGCCATTAATACTTAGTTTGTCACGCTGTTACATTCTTTTAAACAGGCCGTCGACATAATAATATCTACATCAGTACCATAGTTGGGTACCAAGAGAAGACAACACATACATATAACAACCAAGACCCGGTACCAATATCAATATTCATGATATAAATACTGACTCGACCTGGGATCTACAGCTTCGTAGGCAGGGTCATTACCCACTAGGCTAAGCGGTCGTCCATGTTTAGGGATTCTATTTCAATCATCATCATCAGCCCATTTTTACCCCACTGCAGGGGCTTAGGCCTCCCCCAGGGTTGGCTTGGAGCTTAAGTCCACCACGGTGCTCCACTGCGGGTTGGGAACTGTAACGACCGCCATCTATTGGACAGCGTCCGGGACCGACTGCTTAACGCGCCCTCCGAAGCACGGTGTCAGTGATATTGTGTACTTAAGTCAGAAAAACTCATTGGTACACGCCCGGATTCGAACCATGGCCCTATGGGGCCTTATAAATTTCAGACAGGTTCGTTGCGCTCTGGGCTATCACGACACTCAATTTCAATATCGAAGAAATATACTAGAGTCGATCAGACACAGGGTGTGATTGACAGTTGGTCAATACCTTGCTTCTATTTTGTTAACTTTGTTCTACTTTTATTATTTATTGTTATAGACACCATAGTAGTATATATTTCATGAAAACTTCAAGTGAAAGCAATGATCTCACAACCGTCAATCAACAAAACGTCGAAAAGACACGTTTCTTTTATTGGGACCCCTATTAATTTTTAACTTTATTTTATTTATCATTTGTTTCTTTTATTTTATTTATCTGTCCACCTGGCCGGGGGGTGTGTCCAACGCTTCGCTTTCCGGTACGTGGCCTCCATTCGAGAACACGTCTACCCCATCGGTTATCCGTTTCCCCCGCCCCCCGGGAAGGTGGACAGATGATCTGAAGCACCATACCGGGGGTAGTTGGATGCGAAAGGCGGAGGACCGTGTGTGGTGGCGAGCCTTGGGAGAGGCCTATATCCTGCAGTGGAGAGACACGGGCTGATGATGATGATGATTTTATTTATCAATTTTTATTTATCATTCTGTGAAAAATTCCTATTACAATTCAAACGATACAGTTCTGTGACATACGGACGGACGGACGTGTGTATATAGAGACATAAGTACGTCATCGCGATTTCTTCGCTAATAAGGTAGTCGACCAATGAGCCAAGCGGGTCATCGGGTCTTGCTTTCTATGCGAAATGGTGCGTGTACTTCCGTGTGGAAATTTGATGGACAACTACCTGTTAACTACTTGGCATAATAGCTATCTAAAATCTTACCTAGAATTATAATAATAATAATAACACACACAATCACAACAACGCCTAGGTCCCAAACTAAGCATTAGCTTGTATTTTGGGTACCAAGCGAAGACAACACATACATATAACAACCAAGACCCGGTGCCAGTATTAATATTTATCATATAAATACTGACCCGACCTGGGATTCGAACCCGGGACCTCCAGCTTCGCAGGCAGGGTTGCTGCCCACTAGGCTAAGCGGTCGTCAATTGACCTTATGTAAGCTGCATTTTTCATTGAGGATCATTAAAAATACTTTTAAATAAGTGAGAAACACCTATGATTAATATTGTCTATGTACGGTGGGTGAACGACGGCGTGGGGCTGTAATTAGCACACTAATTTAGGTCAAACGGGATCAACATTCTCGTCGACCTACTTCATATGTACTGATTTTCTCGCTAGTTCTTCTCTGGAGAAGCGATTTTACCACGAACAAGTGACCACTTCTGATATTACGAAGGTGTTTGTAAAGACAGTAATTTGATTTATTTGAACAGTGATAAGAAATCTCAGTATAATTCTGGACTAAATTAATAATAATAATAATAATAACGTATACATCACAACAACGTCTAGGCCCCAAACTAAGCATTAGCTTGTGTTATATATACTTAGCCACTATAGCCAAATATATTAATACTGGTACTGGGTCTTGGTTGTTATATGTATGTGGTGTCTTCGCATGGCACCCAGGACACCACCAGACCAGTATTAATATTCATCATACAAATACTAACCCGACCTGGGATTCGAACCCGGGACCCCCAGCTTCGTAAGCAGGGTCGCTACCCACTAAGTTAAGCGGTCGTCAAATTGTAAGTATGTGGAGATTCCTCATATGTTTACATATGTAATAAAGGATCGTTCATATGTCACGTCACATATCAATGTCAGGGTCAAACAAATGTGACGAAATGTATTGTCTAAGAGTGAATAATGGTGGCGTCGTGACTTTAGAATTTAATTTCGAAATTATATATTGTATGGTACGACAGATAATTTTTGTTTATCTTATTTAATAATCACCTATTTCATTTAATAGTAAAATTATAAAATTTCCAAATCATATATTGTATTTAACCTATACGCATCGAAATAGCTCATATCGAAAAGGATATTTATGCTAAAATTGCATCATTTTTGTTCATTCGCCTACAAATTACAAGTTTAAGTTTCAAATCTTTTATAATATCCTCATTTATATTTAAGACATCTTCAAAATTATTTCATTCCTTTTCAAATGATTTTAAGTTTTATTTCCAACATACAACCAATATTAGAATAACAAAGGAATTTAAAATATCTTTTGAAATTTTAACATTGAAAATGTTTTTTCGATCGTTGAATTATGGGCCCCATCTCACGAGGTATCAAACCATGATGCCAAGATGTATTTGATGTCAAAAGGCGCGTATGGACGAGGGCTATCGCATGATATAAGATTTGTTGAAATCGGACCAATAGGTTTTTCGAAAATTCTAAAAATATCCAAAATGTGGGCGTAAAACTCCGACTGTTTTCACTTCCGACTTGATATTTCAAAAATGGGAGTAGATAGTAAAAAAAAACCAAAAATATGTTACCACCTGCTAGAATCCCTAGTTGCATTTTCAATGTACCCGATAGTAGCGGGAAGCACGAAAAATGTGATTTTTTTAATAAGCAACAATTCCCAAAGACTACATTTCTTATAGTCCACATGCCACAACACTATTCCAATGGAGATAACGCTGATGGAGATCTTTGTAAAAAGATGTTGACGTTTCTGTAGAAGAAAAGGAATATAATTCGAAATGTGACAAAGTGTGACACAGGATTAGACAGCAACGTAAAGACGTTTAAACTCATGTGACCAATTAAGTGAATACGTAATATCTAGGTTAATCTGATTTAAAGTTCAAGTTAAAAGCGAGATTACTCAGCTTTAAGCCAGTGTCACAATGTCACAAACATACTACTACACACCAGTGACGTGCGGTAACCTATGAAAAGGTAATGCAACCGTGATAATCTAGGCCAGGATTTCTCAAAGTGGGGTACGCGAACACCAAGAGGTTGGCCAGTTGATCGTAGCGGGTGTGCTACAAGATTTACGTTATGGCGGCTGACTGGCTCGCAGATCAGACTCTTCAAGCTTCAAGATGGCCTTCGAGATGATGGCTCTCCTTGGATCTTAATCTATCACGCTGCTCCAGTTTGGGTTGGTGGGTTTTAACCGGGACCGACAACTTAACGTGCTCTCCGAGGCACGGAGTCAGTGATGGTTAATGTACTTAAGTCAGAAAAAACTCATTGGTACACGCCCGGATTCGAAACACGGCTACATGGGCTAATAAATTTGAAACAGGATAACTGCGCTCGCGCTATCACGACACCTTAATATAACACTATAGTATTGTACACTCGTAAACAGTAATCAAACCCATTTAGTTATGAAATTAATAATGTATAAATCGATACGTGAATAGTTTTCACAATGGACACCGATATTCCGTTGCGCAATATGTTGCCTCAACGTTGTCCGAGGTTTTGGCGACTCGTTTTATAATTTATGTATAGCAAAATGACCTATACGTAGTCGTATTAGAGACTATTTTAGGTTGTACGTTTGAAATGTCACCTAGAGTTCCGGTATGAGTCATTTGTTATATTTACTAAATTTAATGTATAAAGCAATAACTAAATAATTAATATGCATTGGTGATTAGGTCAAACGTTATTATTATTAGTAAGATTTAATTGCATGCATTAAGGTGCAATTTATTGGCACCTACTCTAACATACGAGTTCTTTAACGCTCTGGTTAACAGATTTTTTTAACCGGCGATTAAATTTTAATTTTGATCTGAGTGGCTGAATCGTTTCGAATTGTCAGTTTGATTGGTTCTTTCGTTCACTCATTTGCAATCGTATTCAGATATATTGCCGGGGGTATAGCGTTGTCTCTTTCGAACCAATGAGCTTGGACCAAAATTTTATAGTAGCACACTATGGTCATTAAAATTAAAAGAAATAATGTTCTAGAGTAACAACTCAAAATATAAATTTTTATATTTACGAATTTCATCATCATCATCAGCCCATTTTTACCCCACTGCAGGGGCTTAGACCTCCCCCAGGGTGAGGAGGGGGCTTGGAGCTTAAGTCCACCACGCTGCTCCACTGCGTGTTGGGAACTGTAACGACCGCCATCTATTGACAGCGTCCGGGTCCGACTGCTTAACGTGCCCTCCGAAGCACGGAGTCAGTGATAGTTGTGTACTTAAGTCAGAAAAACTCATTGGTACACGCCCGGATTCGAACCATGACCCTGTGGGGCCTTATAAATTTAAGACGGTTTCGTTGTGCTCTGGGCTGTCACGACACTGATACTGATACGACAATTTACGAATTTGCCAGACTTTTATGTAAATTAATTACACGGTAGTTGAGTTTACTGCGTTGCTTCCCACATTAAAAAACCAAAGACAAAACTGAATCAAAAATATTGAGGTAAGGTCACTATGTGGAATGAAATTGTAATGCTCGTGAATTAATGAAAATTGTATGACTTTATTTAGTCTAAGATAATGTAAATAGTAAACATCTGTCCAGATGACGTCACAGTCATCAGTGATCACAGTCATCAATCATGATATTTTTATTAGTCAATTTTGAAAAAAAAACTAATTAAAAATTTATAGGCTTCGTTTTTTTATAAATTTAAGAGAGAGGTGTATGTAAATTGGTCTATATTTTCGGAAAACAGTAAAAAAACTATGTGTTAAAAATTTTGGTCCAATCCTATTGACGTTCCTCAGTTGACCTCGAATCAAAAAACTTGACCGTATAGACTGACAAGTGATTAGTTTATTGATCAGAAAAATTACACACAAAACTTTGGTGTCTGTGTCCGTTTAATGACAATAAATTTGACAAGAGTTTCAGAACTCGAGTGTCAATATTAAAAACTACAGCTTAATCGTGTACTATTAACGTGTTCTCCGAGGCGCGGAGTTATGAAAAAACACGCTCTGATTCGAACCACGGCTACATGGCCTTAGATTTGAAACAGGTTCGCTGCAGCTGGGGATATCACGACACTAACCAATATTAAAAGCAAATATAATAAAATATATTAATGATAGTTTTGTGAATGACATCACATTCATTTCATTAATAATTAAAAACCTGATAATTATCCATGTTTTATGTATAAATGGATAACTTTCATGCAATAAAATAAATAGCTTGCCTAATGGCACAACCTTTGCTTTCATATTAACTAAAAGTCCGGTTTAGTACCAGAGAAAACACATTTGTGGTTAATCAGTTATGAATATGAAGCAGTGGTTTTTGTTATTGATTGTAAACGGTTTCCACCTGTTTTAATAATAATAATAATAATAATAATAATAATAATAACAATAACTTCGGCATCGCACACAGCGCCATCTAGTCCCAAACTAAACAAAGCTTGTATTATAGATACCAGACAACTAATATACATACATAAATATTCTTTATAATATTCAGATATTTCACACCCAGAAACAGAACAGATAGACATGTTTACGCACACAAATATTTGTCCCGGTCGGGAATCGAACCCGCTACCCTTGGCTTCGCAGTTAGGATATCTAGCCAATCGATCAGTCACTGTTCTCCCTCTCCCCCGCATATTTTACACCTTCTGCCATCCAGTATTTATTCTTCTCCTCCAGATTCCCACACCTTAACCTTGCAATTATTTTTCTCTCAGGTACGTTGGTCTCTAGGAAACTTTTAGTTCTTTGTATCGTATATTATATCTTGTCTCCAAAATCCGATTCGAAGACAAAATTAAATATAGAGGAAAAAGGTTATTGGAAGAAAAGGAAAGAAAAGTGGTCGGAGGAAAATTAAACGATAGAGAGAGGTTCTATAGAGAAACGGCTATAGTGGAGAGGGGGTGAGGAGGAGAAGCCAGGAAGGTGGGAAAATGGAGAAAGTGATAGAGAGAAGGGAAGTGGAGAGGCAGGGTCAATGGGAATATAATAGGACCAAAAATATACTAGTTGATGTTTTGAAATATTGACTGTAAAATAGGATTTTATGTGACCCACATGTGAAATTCGTACTGAAAAACAAAACGAAAATTCTGAAATTGCATTTAATGGGTAATTTAAGAAAATGTTTGTTAAAAAAAATAACAATTACGTATGGTTTATCTAATAAACGAGTCTGATGTTTTGCTCACGTGAAGCCGCATCCAGATTATTATGATATCTAAGGTTCGAACGCTCGCCCGACGGCAGAGGCAGCAGAGAGATGAATTTTCAACTAGTATCGTCAAAATAAAACTTTAATACAAGACCACAACAAGGCTTCAAACTTCGATGTTTCGTTTATTTCTTAGTAAAAATAGATAATAAATATGCTACTTTCACTCAGTTAAAAACCGAGTTGAGAAAGAGAAAATGCAAAAACCAATTGGATACAAAAGATTTAATAGCTGCATTAGAAGGAGACAAATATTGTTTTCAAAACTCCATCTTTTGCAACAGATTTTAAATACGAAAGTTAGCTTTTTTCATCATCATCATCATCATCATCATCAGCCCATTTTACCCCACTGCGAGGGCTTAAGCCTCCCCCAGGGTGAGGAGGGGGTTTGGAGCTTAAATCCACCACGCTACTCCACTGCGGGCTGGGGATTGTAACGACCGCCATCTATTGACAGCGTCCGGGACCGACTGCTTAACGTGCTCTCCAAGGCACGGAATCAGTGATAGATAATATACTTAAGTCAGAAAAACTCATTAGTACACGCCCGGATTCGAACCATGGCCCTATGGCCTTATAAATTTGAGACAGGTTCGTTGCGCTCTGGGCTATCACGACACAGCTTTTTTGCGTAGTACATATTCATACTCGTACAAGATATGTATTGATAACTAGATGCTAAAAAAAAGTTTTTAAGGAAACATTTTTCATATCAATCAAAGCCAGTATAAAAACGTAATTGAAGGAAATAAAATAATCGAAAAGTGATAAATGAAACTTGATTGCAGACAAACAGACAATTAAATTACTACAAAAAATAAATACTAGAAATCAATGATAAATTCACCTATTATGGATCTAATAATGATATAGCCATCAGCTAAGCCACGATGACTCAGCAATCGTCACCACGACCAGGCTTTTATGTCTACACTGCTGGAGTACAGCCCTTGAGTTCTGACCACAACGAACTGCATTGCCACATAAGTGACGATGTGGGCGGAACTTTCAATATTTATGTGACTTTAGTTTTTATAAATTAACAACTCAACCCAAAGGTCGTGGGTTCGATTCTCGCTATAGGTATAACGGGAATCAAACCCACGACCTCTGTATCAAAGGTGAGGTGCTTTAGCCACTAGGCCAGTACAGCTCCACTCAGCAAATGGGTAATAAATTGTACGTATTCATATAGCATTTAATTTAAATGTCAAGCAATGCCGGACTGCGGCAGGGCTGACTTTCTAATCAAGTCAGCGCCGCCGTCGAGTAATAATTTAACTGTGACTGTAAAACATACGTGATTGGCTTAAATAATTTATTGATACACCCTTTTCGGGATCCTCTAACTGCGGCAAACGTGTTAGAAAAATAATGCGGAGTAATCGTTTTGGTACGCTGCCTATAGAGGAAAATGATAATCATATTCCAATTTTTTTTTGCATTTTTGCCATAAAAGTCTAGTCTAGTCAGTCAATCTAGCCAGTCTACACCCCCGTGAAATCCCCGCACGCAGTCTTCAACACCGCAAAGTTGCGTAATGTCACTTCGATACTGTGAATTGACATTTATGTCTCTATTAAAACCAAACGCTGCTGTCAAATTAATTTACTCTATGACTTTCGCGCTAACACGATAACTTTGTGGCGCCATCTATATCAATATTATAAACAGGTATACTTTGTAAGTTTGGATTGAAGAGGTAATGTACGGAACTGCTCATTCGATTTCGAAAATTATTTTATCAGTATTTAGAATAGCGTTTCAGGGTGGACATAGGCCATTAATTATCTCCTCTGTCTGTATCACAGACAAGTCAACCTTTAGACTACGCTTTAACAGGGAGTACCATTCGCCAAGGCTATGTTGTGACACTACATAACTACGTCACTAGTGAGCCGTCAGTTGGAAGCACGTCGGAAGCCATTAAATTGTCAATTTTGAACGAGCCAATGAAAACTAGCCGACCTCTCCCCGCACCCCGCCACTTTTTGGCGATTTCATTTTCGTACTGACGTTTATTAAAGCGTGGTCTAAAGGTTGACTTGTCTATGGTCTGTATGCTTGTTTGTTTGAGCTGATGTCCGGAACAGCTGAACCGATTTCGATGGCACTTTCATGGACAGATAGAGGATTTTTTGGAGAGTAATGTAGGTTACTTTTTATCTATACATATAAATAAAATAAAAGTGTCTGTATGCGATTTCGGAAGATGAACTTTGCCAAAATAAATTTTTGTATTGAATAACTCATAATTAGGCAGATTATGGTACAATTGTGAATATTATCTTATGAAAGTGATTTGGTATTAGTAGCTTATGACCTAAGGTTTTACACAGAGGGATCCCGGTCTAAATATATATATTGGAGTATCCCTATCCACTAAACTAGTACTACTTAACAGAATAACGGCAATGAAACGGTACAGAAATCTTAAACCAGCACAGAATAATAAACTGTCTACAAGTGATAATGTAAACAATAAACGTACGTACGTTAAAACGAGTTTGCAGAATACTAGAAAGCTTTAAACTTTACGCGAAAGTAACTAGCTTTCAAAGTACAGACACTAAAATTAAATTTACGTGCGTTTTGAGTCAGCAAAATGCATGTAGAAGGACGTTTGAAATAAATGACCACGTTATGGTTGCCTGGTACTTCAAAAGGAAAAACTGTTGTCATAAATCCAAAAGGACAAGTCAAACCATACAGAAATGACATCTTTAATAGTTAACAATAAAAATAAATTATCTGCAAAATTTGAAGACGGCAAGAAACTTAAATACGTGAACGAAAAATCACGTATAAATTAAGATATCATTTGTAAGTCATAATGTTCTCACAATTTAAATATATATATTTAAATTTGTATATATAAGTCAGAAAGCTCATGCCCTCAATAAAAAAAAATTTTAATCTCAGTTTTACTTATTCAATAAATTGTATAATTCAAGCTTGCAATGCATTGGAACAAAAATGCATTTTGTCTTGCATAACATAAGGTTTATTTTCAATTCTACGAACTCGTGAGTTTTGTTTAATTTTAATGAAAATTATCAAAATAAACACATAATTATTAAAAGTAGTTGAAAATTATTTAGGTGTTGACTGAAGAAATGACCTTTCGTTCTGTAGTTAGAGGCTCTAACCACTCGACCAATCGATCAGTCAAACAATAAGTACTTTAGTAAACTTTGTAGAGTACTGCGGAAAACTTCAATTAACTTCTCACCGTTTTATTAATGATAAATTAGTTTACTATGCATAATTACCGAAACGATATTTCGTTGAAAAATATTTACGACTTAAAGAATGCTTTCTCTGGGTGAAAGTAATTGACGATGGCGAAGAGAGCAGCCATTGTTTTTTTTTTTTTTTTTTATCGACGCAACCATAATGTTTGGTTAAGAATTCACAAGGTTAGGAACGATTGGAATCAGATTAGGCGTTGACCAAAAATTTTGGCGGACTGTGTATCTTTCCTTATTTATACATCGATTGATTTCATCTATAAATAAAATACGAATGAAAACCGGCCAAGTGCGATCCCATTCGCACACAAAGGGTTCCGTTTTTGTATGAGGACCGCCTTTAATTTTTAACTTTACCTTATTTTTATTATTTTGATGTGAAACATCTATTGGCGAGGGTATAAAACTGATTGTTTGCGTGGCGACGCATGCCGTGGCGACGTCTCGCCACGCTATATATTTAAAGGATAAAGAAACTTATGTTTTTAGAGTAGGGTATCAATGCCTAAGTTCCTTATATTAATATTTTAAATATTAAGTTTTTTTTTTATTCGCACTGATATCCAATCAACTGACCAACTGGCGGCCAGTAACTAAATGTTAGCATATGCCCATTTTACCCCGCGCACCTCACGCGGAGCTATAGTGGGCCGCTCCGTCATGAAATAGACCATCTATAACTATTACTGAAGTCACAGATTAAAAGAATTGAGTTGTCGCAAATTGAAAATAAAAAAATTAATTTTTAATTTTTATGTTTATTGAAAATAAATGTTTATTAAATAAATAGTCATCGTTTTCTGTAAAAAATTCATAATATTTAATTTTCCATTATGCCATATTTAGTTCGTGTCGTAATCTTGTATTTTATGCATACGCGTCGCGTGGTGGCTCACATTTTTTGGAATAGCGTCTATAGTATACACTCCATGAAATTTTCTTGTAATTTTAAAATGTAAACAATGATTTCATAATACGGTACTTGATTACTTTTAAATATATTATATTTATCAAGAAAATATAAACATAGACTTTACGCGATAGCAAAATGTATAAACAAATTTATATTCGGTTGAAAAATGTGGAAATTATACATTTTAAAAAAAATTCTCTGTTACTTTCTTGCAAAACGATATTTAACATTATTTTAAATGGCCTGACGTCACACATAGGTACGCCGTGAGGTATTGCCCTCTCTGTCTACCAGGACATTTTGAACATTCATAACTTTGTTAATACATACATACATGCATATACTCACGCCTGCTTCCCATTGGGGTAGGCAGAGACTACAGATTTCCACATAGTGCGATCCTGGCATACTTCTTTCTCTTCATCAACACTCATCACTCTTCTCATACACGCTCTCCGGACACTCCGAATATTCCGGGTACTCTGAACTTGACCCTTTTCTAGTAGGTCCCTAATCTGGTTCCAGTAAGTTCGTCTAGGGCGACCCATTCCGACCCTACCATTCACCTCCGCACAGTAAATTTCTTTCGTCAGTCTTCTTTCATCCATCCTCTCCAAATGTTAATAAATATTAATTTTTTAAATTATTTCACTGTTAAGATATATTTAGAAAACCCTTTCATATAATACTAGTACATATTTCATATAATAGTAGTACGTACTTGAAGTTGAAATGTACATTCATTGCGTCATCGCCACCGATAGAAGTGGCCGGGCCCTTAGGGCGTTTGTTACCAAGGAGCGAGAACTGAGCTTTGCGATTGTCTGAATGGGCGCCTTATGTAGAGACGGCCGAAGTGACGAGTGCGTGGTAGGAAAGGAACCAACGGAGCCGCATCGCGGTTTCAGCCGACTGTAGAAAAAACTAACCGATCTAACCAATAGATCGTTTTCGTGAGTTTTCGTGGGGCATTCATTTGACGTTTATATGAAGTATTACAATAGTACGTTAATGATGTTATACACCTTTTTTTTTATACAGCCCATTCAGGCCATACTGCTTAGACTTAGACCTCCCTTCGGGATGATGGGCTTGCGGGTTAGTCCACCATGCTGCCCCAGTGCGGGTTGGTGGATTTTAACTACTGTCATCTTTTTATACACACCTTTTGTGATCATTGTTTCAACCGTTGGATATGGGTCTACTCCCTGAATTTCCACAACACACCTGTACCCAACGGCGATGTAACCAAAACCCTTGTAAGCCCTTAACAAAACCTTTTTGCTATCAAACCATTCATCCGAAACTTTTATTATTACAGAAGGGCATAATCAGTGAGATTTCTCTTCCCACAGACGGAACAGGTGTAAAGAATTCACTTTCACTCGCTCATCTCACCGCACCGCGCCCTGACGTACTTGTTATAGACATTATCAAGTGAAACTTTATTTAAATGTTTACGCACAACTTCATATTTATGCAAGGTTGGTTAATATTTTGCCATATGCTACAATATTTCCAAGGTTCACATGTCACAATCGGTGAACGATCGCCCCATCAATACTAACGAAATGTTTCCACAAATTCTATGCTGATTGAGAAATATGATACCTAATATAGAGTTTTAGAAACTTATTGTTAAAAATGTTTCAATGGGCTTGGACCAGAATTTTTAACAGGTAATTTCTATATTTTACGATTTGGCTACAAGCCCTCTTCTGCGTTTACCGTCTAACCACTCATACTCTAGCTAGCTCGTGTAAAATTGCGAGTTTCAGTCCGAGTTTCAATGCGCGAAGTCCCCACTCTTTCCGGTCTTTACTTCCGCGAAATCGCGTTTGACATTTTAGATACTGTGAAGTGACATTTATGATTCTATTAAAACATGATTAAAACCTGTCAAACGCTGCTGTCAAATGTTTTTGCCTTATCTATACTAATATTATAAAGCTGAAGAGTTTGTTTGTTTGTTTAAACGCGCAAATCTCAGTAACTACTGGTTCAAATTGAAAAATTATAGTTGTGTTGGATAGTCCATTTATCGAGGAAGGCTATAGGCTATACTACATCACGCTACGATCAATAGGAGTGGAGCATCAATGAAAAATGTTGCAAAAACGGGAAAAATTATTCCTTTTGAGAGCTTCCGTCGCGCGCGCTGCGTAAACGGTTGATGTTAACCAAAAATCATGTATTACGGAATTGTTCCCCTTTAAAAGTTCTAACCAAAAGTCCGCGACAGCATATGAGTATCTTTTAAGGTTAACTTAGTATAACCTTTTTTATGACAATCAAATTTGTTCTAACATAATGTACTATTTGCAAAGATATTTTTTTAAACGTGATATTAATCCTTATCAAATTGAATACGTTAGTTGTCTTAAGCATTTCATGCATATTATAGTTGCCCTTTACACCACACAATTTCAATTAATATCTTAGCAGTTTTTATCGAAATATGAAAACTATAGTGGGAGAAAATAAATTCGCTGTCTGCCTCTGTTCGTTAACTTTTTACTTCCAAACCACGCTATAGACTTTGATACGGTTTTCAGTATTGTCTTATTTTCTTATTATCTTATAGTCTATTAATCTATATAATACAAATACTTATTATAAAGCTGAAGAGTTTGTTTGTTTGTTTGAATGCGCTAATCTCTGAAACTACCAGTCGGATTCGAAAATTTTTTTTTTGCATTTGATAGCCTGAATCTGGCGGAAGGTTATAGGCTATATATATGAAAACGAACTGTCTGTCTATGCGAGCAAATAGGTTTCGGCCAAAACAGCATTGTTATTTCATATATATATATATATATATAGCAAGCTGCAATAGCAACAAATCTAAGATTAAAATGGGTATAAACGTCGTAATCTTTTAAGAGCGTTTGTATAGGCGTTCACGCGTCCAACCTCCTCTTAACTCAATCATCAGGATTGTATTCCAGCAGCGGAGACATAAAATACATTTTACATATTTTATTAGACAATACAAAATACGGACGTAAGTCTATTTTACTGTATTCTACTGATTGCGATCTTTATTAAATTTAAACATGTGTTATACGCTAGATTTTAAGTCGTTAAAACACTTGTTGGAAATAAAATTTAGATTTAAACTTGTTAGCCTCAGACGCGGGCCAAAAAAAGAAATGTCACTTACCGCAATGTAAATTAAGGTCGTGCAAATGTATGCGGAAATAAAAGTTGTCACGTAACGTAGTTAATTCAATTTAACAAAGATTTATATACTTACAGGTATTAAGATTTTTCGTTCGTCCTATACAATTTTATTTATTTATTTATTATTTCATATCAAGTAACAAAGACTCATTTGTTAGTAAAAACACCTACGTTACAACCTAAATGTTAGTAACATAATATAACAGTCAAAATTAAAACAAATTACAAATCACAAATTAATTGTTTTTGTAATTCATTTAAAATTCATACAGGAACATAAGAGTAATTTTTATTAGTCAAAGATCAAATTTAAGAATACAGTGACCCAAAATTATAATTGTGCCGAAATTACATCTTTGTTCTGTTTGTTTTCTCATACAAAATAACAAAGTTTACAGTAGCTTATGGTATAGTAAGGAGTGCGATATATGTTTCAAGTACAGGGCAATTCAAAACGGCGGCGATGGAGGCGGCCGCGCGAGACTTCCAGACACTGCCTAAAACGACACAATACCACCCAGGAATCTTATCTATCATCTCATATAGCCCCAAACTAGGCAAAGTCTGTATTATGGGTAGTAAAGTAAACAACTGATATACATACTTAAATATCCTTTTATATTAAACGCATATATATTACACCCAGTCATTTTACAGATAGATATTTAAAACCAGACATGGAGCAAATAGATATATGTTTATGGGCACAAATATTTGTCCTGGGCAAGAATCGAACCCGCGACCTTCGGTTCTGCAGTTTGGGTCTAACCACTCGGCCAATCTGTGAGTCATCGTCCTATTGAAACGTCATGTACGGCCCAAACGAACGAAATGATATCTCTGTCAAAGAGCACGCGGCCAACAGAAATTACGAACTGCGTTTTTAAGTAGGTAAGATCTTTAAACGGATTCCTTGCGAAGTTACATAATAACAACGTAACAACTTTACCCATTCAAAGCATAAGGTCGTATATTGACAAAAGGTTGCCAATTGTATAGCATAATACGTACCTTTGTCGACAAACGGTGAGAATTTCGTGTGAAGAGCTTATGAAAAACATGTGAACGATTCTAGACCTTGTTGAATAATCCGTGAGTGTTTAAACTTTAAAAGGAAGGTCGATGGAAAGAAAATATTACAACTTCTGTTAGAAATGCTTTTTTCAAATCACTTATAAATTAAAGATACTTAAGCCGAAGGCCTTGCAAAATGAATGTTTAGTCAACATTTTTTTTTATTTGCTTATCGTATAGGTAATATCTTACATATGAGCAAATTATAAGATCTGTATCTGTACTCCAATTTTTTATTTTGGTGCTATTTGTTTGACAACATTAACCGATCCCCTGAGAGCAGCATCCCCTAGTGAACTAGGTATAACGCATTGTCGAGAGGAGATTCATTTTGAGCCATGAGTACGACATTCAGTTTGTGGGTGTAATTGATTGATTCTGTTTTAAGGCTGCTTCAATGAGAATCCTGCTTTAATGCGGACCCTGAGGTGCATTTTTTCTCCAATGAAAACTCATTAGAAGAAGAATTCTCAGTTAATAATATTTAACGATCTCCCTACATGTATCCCTGTTTTACTAGCATCTGGTGATCCTATTATTTATAAAATATTATCAGCTTTTGTTAATGTCGTGATAGTTAGTCGCTTTCTCAAATTTATAAGGCCCCATCGGGCCATGGTTCGAATCCGGGTGTGTACCAATGAGTTTTTCTGACTTAAGTACACATTATCACTGACACCGTGCTTCGGAGGGCACGTTAAGCAGTCGGTCCCGGACGCTGTCAATAGATGGCGGTCGTTACAGTTCCCAACCCGCAGTGGAGCAGCGTGGTGGACTTAAGCTCCAAGCCCCCCTCCTCACCCTGGGGGAGGCCTAAGCCCCTGCAGTGGGGTAAAAATGGGCTGATGATGATGATGACCAGCTTTTATTGTTTCACAAGACATCAAAGTATAAACATGTACATATTTTCATTTTCTCATTACATCATAGTTAGTTATATTTCTCCAGACTGATATTTTTTAATTCGAAATTTCGTTTACCGAAATTAAAATTAAATATTATTGAATAACGTTTCCCTTTTTCTTGTTTGTGGCAAATACGTCATCCATGTGATGCCAATTTAAAAAAAAAAAATATTTAACGATTATGACGTTACTATTTCTAGGGACCCCTGTGGAAGCTTATGGTGTCATGATAAATAATTCATTCAGCAATCTCAGATGATAATGCTGAATTTAAAAAATAAAACTGGAAATTCCAATAATTTCTACGTTTATTTTTTCCGTACAAACATCACAAATACAATCAATTTAATTTTATGGCTACTAATTTTATTTCAATTGTTTTTATAATCGAAGAAATATAAATAATACTAAGGCATATATTGCACAAATTAAATTTTAAAAAATTGTACTAAAATTGAAATTTAATTAAGTTTAGATTTTCGCTGCAACTTATATTATGTTGATTAATTAACAACGAATGCTGAGTATTTCTTTTTCACTAAAAGTTTTTAAATAAATAAAGGTAGGTCCGACTCGCACTTGACCGCTTTTCCTAATGTAGTGTTATTTATTATACTGGATTCGAGTTTTCTTCGGATTTAGGTAAATGTGTCATCCTCAACTATGGACATACCGCGCCCAGCTTCGTAACCCGTTCTACTAGTTTTCAAACGGAACTTACAATTTAAAAAAAAACACTAGTTTTATTTTATAATATCGATAATCGGTGTTCGTGGTACAAGTTATGTGTATAATATTTAATAATTTTAAATATATTTCATTTAAAATAAAATACCAAATAATTAGTTGTGCCACTGCCAATGGCCACAAATGTGGTGTAATTATTATATGTTATAAATTATTTAATTAGAATTTAAAAAATAATTTGATTATTAAATGGAAGTATATTTTTAAAGAAATTAACATAATGACATTGCCATCTCAATATATATTTGAAAATATAATGTATGTAAAAACATATTGATTTATTTAAAAAAAATAGTGATCTGCATAATTTTAATACAAGAAACAAATAAAAACTTGCTAACCATGTTAGCCGTCTCAATAAATTAAAAAATCTTTTAAAGGGCAATGTATACATACGCTTTTACAATAAGACCCCGGTTGACATTCAAGATTTACCCCCTAACATGTTTGAAACAAAATAAATTCAGTCTTGTGACTTATCTCAAGATTATGTTGCATAACTACGAAATAGAGATACTTGATTTGAATTGATTTGAAATCAAAATTTAAAATAAAACGTTTTCATATTTAATTTCATGCTTCAATTAAAATAACGATTATATAAATAAAAAGTAACAGAATAATTACAGGAAAGGCTACGAACTTTCCAGAAATTAGTGGACCATGTGCAAGTATGGTGACCTCTCTCTCTCCTGCCCTTATCCCACTCTAAGCGGGGTCGGCCCAACATGTTTTTTTCTTCCACTCCTCTCTGTCACTCGTCAGTTCATCACTCACTCCTTTCGCTATCATATCCTCCTTCACCCAATCTATCCATTTCTAACTCGGTCTTCCCCTCTTTCTACGTCCTTCCACCTTCATACTTAACATTCTTCTGCCTACATACGTGTCATCTCTGCGCATAACATGACCATACCATCCAAGCCTAATACTCCGCAGTCCCTCTGTCACTGGCGCTACTTTCAAAGCTCCCCTGATATACTCATTTCTTATCTTATCCTTCCTTGTCACACCATGTGCAAGTATGGTGACCATGTAATAATTTATCTTAAGTTATTATTTTTTAAGTTGCCAACCGATCGCGCGATTTATCTTGAGTTACAATTACCGTGTATGTATTCAATGTTGGCATCTTGCTTTGTACAATGAACTCACCTGGCGCTCTTCTCTATGAAACGGCGGCACATGTTTTTAAGATTATTTATAACACAATTTTTGTGTTATAGAAAAAAGTGTAGACAATGTTTACAGCAGCCTGTCATCTTCTACCAATTAATACGCGCTCGAATACGTTAAACTGCCGAAAATTAGAAAGTCGATAACACTGAATCGATGCTTTAACACACACACACACGCACACTCAATATTTTACATAATAAACTAACACACACATACAGTCGTGACCTTTCCTACGAGATTGTGAAAGTCCGCTCGTCGTTTGTGTTTGTGGGTGTGTCGGTTTGTATGTATGCACGTGTAAGGAGATCTCGTTCACCCGTTTAAGCAAGTTATAATCAAGTGTGTTAATTTTTGATCTATAGACTTTTTGAGGCGATTGAGCGGTAAGTAATTGAGTAGACAGGATGTAACAAAATTTAAGATTAAGTGATAAGTTTTTTTTAAAATATTTTTACTTTGTATTTCACAAAAAGCGGGAATGTATCAGTAAATGGAACTTAATATAGATAATTGTTCTGAGACGTTTAAAAACAAGTGTCGTGATAGCCCAAAGCGCAACGAACCTGTCTCAATTTATAAGGCCCCATATAGGGCCATGGTTCGAATCCGGGAGTGTACCAATGAGTTTTTCTGACTTAAGTACATAACTATCACTGACTCCGTGCCTCGGAGAGCACGTTAAGCAGTCGGTCCCGAGCGCTGTCAATAGATGGCGGTCGTTACATTCCCCAACCTGCAGCGGAGCAGCGTGGTGGATTTAAGCTCCAAGCCCCCCCTCCTCACCCTGGGGGAGGCCGAAGCCCCTGCAGTGGGGTAAAAATGGGCTGGTGAACTGAAGTGAAGAAGAGTTTAAAAACAATACATTATTGGATGTTTGTTATTCAATTACTCTTGAAACTGTAACCGGTTTGATCTAGAATTGCATGTACAGGTAGCTTCGACTTCATTTAATATAGAATTTATCGAATGCCAGCTCAATAATTAAAAGTACCATATAGTTATATCACCGCAAAGATTTGTAATCACTGTCTAATTAAGAAATCTTTATTTATACCCAGATTATTTTAAATATGTTATGTCTGTTCCTTTGAACTCTAAATGTGACAATAAAATATAAGGACGAAACACACTTTAACAGAAGCTAGCAACGTAAGATCTAACTGTCCCTTAAAAATTTATCATTTCGCTTTTTCAATTCAAATTGAAATAATGTTAGATTGTGATTGCTGATTGTCGCACATCATTACGCCTGGTTACTAGTTACCAACCCGCTCTGGAGGAGCATGGTGGATTAAGATCCAAACAGTCTCATCCCGAGGGGAGGCCTAATCCTCTGCAGTGGGCCATAATGGGCTTATATGGTGGTTACTTCCAGACAAATATAATATATCTTGAGAAGTATACGTAATCGTTATTAGCCTTGAAACTTCGCCAGTTTCAAATAATTTTGAGCTCGAATTTGACCGAATATTATCATAGAGGAATATAAACATACTCATCTATATATATTTACATACATTATTACGAATAATAATAATAATAATAATAATAACGTATACATGACAACAACGTCTAAGCCCCAAACTAAGCATTAGCTTGTGTTTTGGGTACCAAGCGAAGACACCACATACATATAACAACCATGATCCGGTACCAGTATCGATATTCATCATATAAATACTGACCCGACCTGAGAATCGAACCCGGGACCTCCAGCTTCGCAAGCAGGGACGCTACCCACTAGGCTAAGCGGTCGTCTAGATTGGATAAATGAACCAACGATTGAAACCAGAACAAGGTATTAGACTTGGCTACGTATCTTGTGACGTCCCGGCACAAAAATTAACGTATCGCATGCAACAACGGTGAAGCTGTATCCATGCGATACTTCATCTTATCATATACTACATATAATGTACTACATAGATAGATTCCCAAGGAGTATATTACGTGTTAAGGAGGTTTAAAACCATATTGTAAATTTTATTGTTTGGAGAATTATTATGCTACATTTTACGCTAAATCCTCAAGGGTTTTATTTTTGTGTTTATAACCATTATTTTTAGGAAGCTATTTATCTTTTATTCTTAACTACTCATTGGAATTTATTCTTTGTTCTTTTAAAGTTCTTTTTTCTCTGTTCTTTTGCAACAAGTTGTGATTTATTTAAATTAAACTATATACTGGTAAATAAGTACTTAAACATAATGATATTAAATTTTTGTGAATGCTGTTGCGTACCTGTTAATAGTGTATAGACAGGTTCAGTAATTGTATCTAATTATTTTTATTATTAATTTAGTTTTAATATATTTTACACTTGTCTATATGCCATTGGTATGTCTAACCAATAAATAAATAAATACGTATTTACTTTAAATAAATGCTAGTTTACTAAAAAAACAATTTGCTAAATGGCATCTTATTCGTCTCAAAATAATAACAATAATCGCTTTAAATAATTCTCTATCTGTGATTTTAATTTGAATTCTCTGAGCTAAGAATAAAAAGCAATTATATTATTTATTCACTTATATCACTATAAATATAATAAATTAATTTATATTTAAAAGTAATTGGATCTCGATTCAATTCAATTCAACGATGCATTCGCAATGTATCATATTATATATTCAAGGTAAAGAAGATGGTATTGCAAAGTATGTAATTATCAATCAATAAATCGATTTATTAAAATAGTATACTGATATATATTTCGTTGATGCATGATTTACGTGCATGAACCTTCAAATTAATTATCGAAATTTACTATTGCATAACATAAACTTATTAAAATAACAGACATACTTTGCTACTATTTTCAAATTAATAATAATAATATTAATAATAATTAATTTAGATTTTCGATATAATGTTTTAATTGCTTGAATAACAACTATGTAAGGCATGTCACCAAATTTAATTATATTTTACATAGTTATTGGATATTTTTATCGTGCTTCAAAGAACAAAGTTTAGTATTGACCAACACTATTGAGTATTTGTTTAATAATTAAAAGGCTGCCCTTAAGAAAATCAATATCGAAAATAATGTTGCGTGAAAACACCTTTAATTTCGATAAAAATGGGTTTTGAAATCTGTGAAAAAGTGAAAAAGTAGTGAAATTGCGATGGCATATATAAACCATCTAATAGACGCAGTGAAATAAACTGAAATCGAATTAGTTATTAAATTTTACCATAGATGGCGCTGTCTAACTAGTTATTTTCTTTTACGATAGTGTTATTACTAGAGATGCCTTGAATAAACCTTAATTATTAAATTTTTTTACAAAAATTATAGACTTCCGAATACATAACATGTAATATTTCGGAAAGATACGTATTGTTTGAAATAAAAATACGTGAATGCGACTGTGTTACATATAAAGATGGCGCCACATGTAAAATTTTTAATATAGATATCTCAAAAACGCGGTTTTCTTGGAAGTATATTTCACTAGCAATTTTCAAAAATACTTTTTTTTTAATAATATATGTTTCAACTTGAAGCAACTTATAGTCACGTAATAATAACTTAGGTCAATTGTTTCGATGCAACGTGCTTTGTCATTTATATTCAGTGGTGTGGATTCATATTTCAAAATAGTAGGAAAATATTATACAAAATACATTTGAATAAAATATCGATATATCATAATCTCCACAACTCTAGTGTCGAATGCATGACCTACATTTGAGCAGGTTTTTATCGACCAACCATTCGTAGTACACCACATTATGGCAAGTTTTCATTTAAAGAGATCACTCTTGAAGTAATAATAATAATACCTGTGACATTTCACACACGGCCATCTAGTCCAAAATCAGGCAGAGCATGTATTATGGATACTAGACAATTGATGAACATACTTAGATATTTTTTTTATATTATATACGTATTAGATATTTTACACCTAAACATGAAACGAATAAATATGTTCATATACACAAATATTTGTCCCGGGTGAGAATCGAACCCGCGACCTATAGCTGCAGATGGGGATTCTAGCCACTTGACCAATCGGTCGATTAAGTTCAACAATACGAAAGTTGAATCATAGTTTAACAATATAACGATAACTATGAAGATGGAAACCACAAGGTCTGGACCATAATTTTTTAGTTTATTTGAAAAACGGTTCACATTTAAAAACATTCACAGTTTATAACAAAGACTTTTTAGTACATTACACAAGAATATAAGTTATAATTGTTTTTATGATTTTATTTTAATATAAAATACTTGAAATCTATGAGTTCGAAATATTGAAAAATCGGCCCGTTTTTTCTATAATTAAAACGATTTTTAATACACTTCAAAAAAGAAGGACATTAATTTTGACCCGCATAAATTTTGCAACATGGTCCTAAAAAAATTTATATAAATTTTTTTTAGGACCATATTGCAAAAAAAATATGAAAATTTTTGGATGCGTAATAACAGAGATATAAAAAGAAAACGTGACATAATACTACATGCAGCGGCCATACAAACAAGTGCATTACGTAGTTAATCGTAGCTGTGATTAGCACTAGTGAGGTTAGCTATAAATTTTTAACAATCGAATATTTCTTGAAAATCCATACATCAAAATTTTAAAAAAAAAAAGTTAAATACTACAGAAAAGTAATTCAAAGGAAATTGCAAAATTTTTGGTGAATGTTCATCGCACAATATTCAATGTTAGTCTATTAACATTTCTAATCAAATGTACTAAATTTTATAAATGCATGTATAAACATATCGCGATAGGTGAGTGGTAGCGATCCCGTTTCTTGTTTAGAAGGCCGTAATTCAAATCTTAGGACATGTATCAACGAATTTTTTCTAACTTATATACTTATCTATCACTGATTATGTGCCTCGGAGAGCACGTTAAGCGGTTGGTCCCGGTTGCCATAGTCAGAGACCAGACATTAAAATCCACCAACCCGCACTGGAGCAGCATGGTAGATCTATACATATACATTATAAAAAAATATTTAAGTATTTATATTAGTTGTCTAGTCTAGTACTCCACAGTATATAATACATAATAAAGCACAATACTTGCTTACTTTGGCGCTGTGTGGGATGTCCCAGATATTATTATTATCAAGCTCCAAGCCTCCTCATCCCGAAGGGAGACCTAAGTGAGGCATTAATAGGCTGATAGTACGTATAAACATAAATAGACTTAAAATCGTATAAATACATACAAACTCTGTATGTTTTCTTATTGAATCGTAATGCAGATGTATGTTGTACTATTATATTCGATAAATATATATAACCCCTGAAATGTTTTAAACGGTCGATAAGGATTACATAAAATTACTATTTTACATTGACATCACTTTGAAGATTTCACTTTTAGAAGACAAAGGCCTCGTGACGGGCCCAGAGCATCGGCGGTGGTTTTATTTTAAAATCATGTTTTCGTGGTCAAACCGACCAGCATCTTCACGGCCTTACGGAAGTAATTGCCATCGAGGTTGGATTTTTGTACTCTAATATTTACGATTTATAGTTTTTTTTTTTTTTTGTAATTTCGATTTCTATAATTATTATTGCGGACCAAAGAATAATTATATCATTTTAAATTATTAACTCTGTTTTCTTTGATGTAACGCTTATTTTAATTCAGGCTGATTTTTTTCATCAGCTCTCAAATTTCAAAATTATAATCTTTGGTGTGATAATAAAACAGGTGTTTTTTTTAAGTTTCGAATTTCAAAAGGAAAAAACGGAACCCTTATAGGATCACTTTGTTGTCCGTCTGTGTGTCAAGACCCTTTTTCTCAGGTACGCGTAGAGTCTGTATCAAGCTGAAATCCATATCAAACACTCAAGTCTACTGTCCTTTAGAGCTGTGAAAAAATCGACTTTCTAAGCCAACGCAATCAAAAGATACAGCCGTTTATGCTGCTAATTTTCTATACTCGCAAGGGAATCAAAACCTATAGTGTACCTACTTCCCGTAAACTTAGAATCTTGAAATGTGGTACGAAGCAACGTCTTATAGCACAGATAAAGGAAAAATTGCGAAAAGCATAAACTTTTAGTTACATCATATAATAAAAATAGTTTTTTTATAATTTTAACCTTTCCTCACGAACGCATAGAGGTATTAAATTGGAATTCATAGCACATACTCAGGTCTGTAATACCTTTAAGCTGTAACAAAATCAAACTTACTTTTACTTATAAACCTACTGGTTTGTACGGAACATTCGGTGCGCTAGTCCAACTCGCACTTGGCCGGTTTTTTACTTCATTTTTTATAACTAACTAACTTTCGCTCGCGCTTTACGTGGACTACACAGTTGTACGGAGACTCCTGTTTGCGGAATAAAAAATAGCCTATGTCACTTTTAGCTTATAAACTATAACTACGCAGAAATGTATAGCTGTCCCGGTGCAACTGTATAGTTCACGCGAGCGTAGCTTTCTATGGGTGAAAGAATTTTTAAAATCACTTAAGGGGCCGTCCATTAATCACGTGAGGCTTGAAAGGGCGGGGGGAGGGCTTTGACAAAAATCACGAAACGTCACAAGGGGGGAGGGCGGTGTAGTAAGATATCACGTGTATTTATTTTTTCAAACGCGCTATTTTTAAATCGAAAAGCGGCGTGTAGTGTACACCATTCGTTTATGATTTTTATACCAATCAAAAACAACCTGCAACTTTTCTGTCTAGACATTTTTTTTATCATGGTCCTTAATTTCAGAATAAAATAAGATTATACTTTATACCCGTATTTAAGATAATAATTATTCTAAAATATTCTAAAAAAATTAAGAATTTTTGTAGATACTAATAATACACGGGATGTTGGGTGGGGGCGGGGGGTAGTCTTAAACCTCACCATGTATCACCAAGGGGGATGGGGGGTTAAAAAATGCTTAAAAAAAGATCACGTGATTAATGGACAACCCCTAAATAGTTTTGAGTTTATCCGTAACAAACAAAAAATCAAATCTTTAATCTTTATAACATTAGTATAGATAACTCATTGTTCAGTACAAGCATGGCGGGGATCGAACTCAAGGCTTTTGTACTATAGGCGGAACTCATAGCCACTCAGCCTTTATATACAAACACAATAAATAATGTCGAAAGTATTACATTCGGATTTTAGACCACCGACCGGTGTGTTCCTCGCATTGACTTGCCGTTTCTCACGTTACAATGCAAAAATAGCTGAATCGGTACCACAGAAAACACTTTGTACGATAAACTCTAGTGTCATGTCATTAAACTGTTATTGTATTTGTCCCACATTCGACGCCCGACATTGATATGCGAGAGAGAGAAAGAATACTGCTGTTTTTTATTCGTTTAAAATTAAAATTATTGATTATTTAGTCATAGAAGTGTTGGTTATTGATTCCTAATATTAATTACAAAGAAATTACAAACCTACGTTTAATTTATAAGTTGCTACCGTACCATTATGGCTACATTTCACTAAATACTACAAATTAATCAAACTATTATAAATTATATACTAATGAGAAAACTTTATTAAATACTAATAATAATAATAATAACGTATACATGACAACAACGTCTAGGCCCCAAGCTAAGCATTGGTTTGTGTTTTGGGTACCAAGCGAAGACACCACATACATATAACAACCAAGACCCGGTACCAGTATCAATATACATCATATAAATACTGACCCGACCTGGGATTCGAACCCGGAACCTCCAGCTTCGTAGGCAGGGTCGCTACCCACTAGGCTAAGCGGTCGTCAAATATTATACTTACTTTAACATTTTAAGATAATATGAAATTCTTATTAGGAAACAAAAGCTTTTTTATTTTATTTGCAAGTGTTGATTATTTAAATGCCCTTTTTAATGGCTTATATCGGAACACATGTCTGTAGTTCGTAGATACCTCCAAAGCCGTTTCATAATATTTTCACCAATTTTCCAATTTATCGCTCTATGCCTGTCGGTAATAAGAACATCTATTTAACTCTCCGTTGCCATCCGATCTCGAACATTATTTCTACAAGAAGGATTACATCATAGTGGTACCGAGGCGTGGAAATATATAACTACTCCATACAATATTTTTTATGGCAAAATATAATCATAATCATAATCCTTTATTGCTTCACGTGATACAATGCGTAATATAAGACTTAATACACAATGCACACATGACCCTGGAAGGGCACTGCAAATTTTAAAAAAAATTTATACAATGAGCGAATCCACCAACAAAATTATGTACCTATCATACGCTATTTTATACGGTAGAGTATAACAACTGAATACCTACTATATTTTTGAATTTCGGGAAAATACCGATTATTACCAGAGATATAACAAATCAAACCTTGTGTTTTCGTGGCTCACTCGTGACATCACTGGATGTTGCCACCTAGAAATTATTAACGATAGCCCATAGTAATGCAACCCGGCGACGCCACGGCATGATTTCCTTTAAGAATTTGTATCTTCGGCACCTTTGTAGATACCAACAAAATTCCTTCACCGACCAGTTTGTCCCAACTTACACAACATATTTCCATAAAATGCAAAAATGACAAGACGCGCTCACTGTACTTCTTAATTTAAAAACAAAAATTTCTTTCCAGTATTCATTTATATTCATTTATATTCGAGAATCTCCTGCAGAGTATAAAAGCATTTCATTTTAAGAAATTCTTTTAGTTTTTTGTTGAATAAATGCAATATCTCTATACACCTATATCTATACTATATAGGTATAATTAACAAAAAGAATTTAAATTAATTATAAAACAATATTTTTGAATACCATTTTATTGTAATTGAGAGAAATTTGACGTTAATTCTAGAGTCGTATGTTATTTTTAGAGTAGAGTTAGAGTATGGTATTTTTATAAATCTCTGAGACGTTCGTAGGAAAATTAAGAAATTGTGTATCATCCATCCATCCAAACAGCCTACATTCGTCCACTGCTGGACAGAAGCCTCTCCTAGGGCGCGCCACACTCCTCTATACTCAGCCATCATCCAGCCACTACCGGCAGCTACCTTTATATCGTCGGTCCAGCGAGCCGGCGGGCGTCCTACACTACGTTTGCCGGTTCGTGGTCTCCACTCAAAAACCTTTCAATAACAAGATAATTATTTTATCTAATGTTATAATTTAAAAGAAAAGTGTTGATAAATTAAACTAACTTTAAAAGAAAATCCATAATAAATTACTAATTAATTAAAGACATCGTCTTATATGATTCCTAAGTATGAGTTATAGAAAAATCATTTTAAAGGAATGCAATGAGTCTCAACAGTTTACTAGTGCCGAGCAGTGCGAAAGCTACGGCAATGTCGATAAAGAAAAAAACTAGTCAAGTGCGAGTCAGACTCAAACACTATTCAACTTGTTCTGTACCAGCACACGATATATATGCTAGATATTGCTACAAATCGTAAAAGAAAAAATTTTTGTATGTTTTCATCACAGTCTATTATAATAATAATAAAAATATCTGGGGCATTCCACACAGTGTCATCTAGACCCGAACTAAGCAAATATTATGATATATTTAAATATAACTGTTATACCTACATAATTAAATATTCTTTATAATGTACACATATATAGATACTTTTAAACGCATATACGGAACAAATAGATATATCATGCACACTAATATTTTTTCCGGACTGGAATCGAACCCGCGACCCTTGGCTCCGTAGTTAGGGCGTCTAACCACTCGGTTAATCGGTCAATCTTTCGGTATTTATTGTTTAAACATACATGATATGTGATGCTTCAGATTCTCAACAATTTGATTTTTCAAATACTAAAACAATAAAAAATGGTCTGAGACTTATAATATTTCTTTATTTTTTAAATTAAAAAACATACTTGTGTGAGAAATATTTTTAAAAAAATGTTAAAAATTTGAAAAAAACACGTAGTTGCAAGCAAAAGCTTCCACACCATACCTCCATACTTTAACCATAGTTAAATTAATGCTTATTTAGACGTATAAATTTTTACGCCACGTGATCTCACAGAATAGAATTCAATCTCCAGTCCACTTTCGCTTCTCTATTGTCCTCATAAGATTTATATAACAGAAAACCTATTTATTACGAAGTAAAAAAAGAAACTGTTTGTGCATTTACTATTAGACCGAAATCGACGGAACATTTTCCTGAATAGCAGTATCTGGGTAAACGTCGAACATTTGTGAATGTATCAAGCGGTACAGTTCCAATCAAACTTTATGGCGGATGTGAACATAGGCACAAGTCGCGTCGCAGTAACCAGTTTTAGGTGTAGCGGGACGCAGTGGAACTGGAGCGAGGGGTATATGACTGTACCTGCGCAAACACGCTTATAGCGTTGTATTCCGATCCGCCATAAAGTTTGAGGCGAACTATAACATCGTGTGAAAGAATCATAAGTATATTGCTCTACTTTAATTAAGTTCTTAATATGCTTAGAATAATGTAAGAAGTCTCTCAGTCTATGTAATACAACAAACCGCATTAAAACCTCAGCCGTTTTAGAGAAACACATTTACTGCAGCGCCCCCTGGTGGCCCATATCAGTAAAATATACCTAACAACCTGCTCTGGAGTGACAGGTACGTGATAAATTGTAACACATATGCATAAATACACAACCTCGTATATACCGCATATACCGGCTCCGACCCGTCGTGGGTCAAAATAACGTATAACCTTTGTATTAAATATAACGTATACATATATATAGAAGATGACCAGACTGTATGCGCAGTGACCTCTCAATTTGACTTTCGACATTTAAAAGTTGCTCAACAGACTTTTTGTGCGACCTGAAGTCAACGTAGAATGCCAGACTAGCGACTTAAACAGTCATTTACCAATGAAAAAAGTTTAAAATCAAAATAATATACCAATCAAAAAGTTCAAAACACATTGTTTAGCTCGAATCGTTTTATGAGAATAAATGTACATTACAGTTACAGCAACTTTTTAGTGATGTCCTATTTAAAAGAGTTTTGATTTTTTAATACGTTTTTTATTCTATATAATTTATTATTAAAAAACTTATTTACCAATAAGTTTTTTCTAACTTAAGTACATTAACTATCACTTACTCCGTACCTCGGAGAGCACGTTAAGCAGTCGGTCCCGGTTGCAAGCCTCATCCCTCCCCTCATCTTGAGGGGAGGCCTAAGCCCCTGCAGTGAGGTGTAAAAATGGCTGATGGCGGCGATTCTTATTGTACGCGTGTATAAAATGGACGCTAGTATATTCATGCAATATTGACGTGAACTAGTGACATTTAAGAGCGTTATGTAAGTCTATGCATAAAGTGGTAATATTTACAAAATCAATATTTGACGTACGTATTGTCTATGCTATTAAATAGAAAACTTCATTTACTCTTTTATTTATAGTTCAAAAGGATATTACAACATTTTGAACATTGAATATTTATGATGTTAAGGCAGTGATGTCAAAAAATGCAAGGGCTTGTGAACCAACGTATACCAAATTTTCTAAAATTGGTCAGTAACTTTTTACGGAAAATCGAAAATGGTGAAAAAAAATACGAAATTTCCTGATTTTTCGGACAGAAAATTTATTATTTAGAAAACAAAGGCAACATCGAAAATGTGAAAAAACTTCCGAGCAAGATAGATTGTCTACCGTTTGGGAAAAGAAATTTAGGAATCGGTTGAAAACTGTGGGCTGGGCAGGTGCCCTTTTTATTGAATGATTATCAGATCAGTTACCCCGGAGACTGAGATTATATTTGTGAAACTATTGAGTGAGAGCTTTATTACAGAAAGTTACAAACGTAGACGAAAGGCGTCAAAAGATGCAGAAGCTCGCGGGTCATCGAATGATACCAAATTTTTGAAAATTGGTCCATAACTTTTTTCGAAAAATTTAATAAAATTATTTGACAAAAAGTTTTCATTTTTGGATTTTCATTTTCAATGTCCTCCGATAGTTGAGAAAAGTGCGAAACTTATATATTTTTGATGTTTTAAATTACAATTGATATTACTACCTACTAAACAGTTAGAGCTAAATTATAGTAAGAATGTAGAAACTTTCTATTTCCCCAATCGTATTACGTATAAAAAGAAAGTCAGTTAATAAGAAGAAATCCAATAACAATATTATGAAAAAAATTTTGAATTGAAAAAGTAATATACAATTAAATTAATTTTCTATTTAAATATAAAGTCCCATTTTCTGATCTTAACCCCTTTTTTTTCAAAAAATACTTGCTTAAAATCGTAATATTACTGCATTCAAAATTGGATAAAATCCTGTTGTAAACGAAAAATATATTAATCATTTCCAAACCTTGTAAAAACACCTGTTATTACTTGCTTACCCACGTCCCGGAGAAAAAACGCATTACACAATGGGTCACGAGAAACTCAGTTACACCTGTCACCTGTCAACTCGGTCAAAAGAAGAGCTTGTCATAGAGCGACACGCTTATTCGACAATGACCAGAGCGAACTTGGAACCTTGAAACGTTTATCGTGGTTATAAGTCGATCGACCATTGTGACTAAAATTAGGCAAATTAAGTTTTTTTTTTTATAACAGCTAGTATTTCGAAAATTTCAACTTATTAACCAAAAAGCTCAATCTAACGAAATAATTGGTTTTTAGGGATCCGTACTCGAAGGGTACAAACAGATAGGTTTCAAATTTTCACAGTGTGTGAAATGGTCGCTACAACAACAAATAATGAAAATAAAATAAATTTAAAAATTAAAGATATTTTCTATGTTGTACGGTGATACGGAATCCTTCGTGTGGAGTCCGACTCGCGCTTAGCCGGTTTTTAAAATACGACTTCGAACTTATATTATAGTATTTTGGAACAAAAAGGCGCATTGCATAATTTTTTAATATTAATAATTATCTATGTCATATTTTTTAAATATTTCTTTAATGGAATTTTGACAAACGTATTTTTATTTTTTTTAAATGATTTCGTTATTGATTCCAAACAAATTGGTTTCCGCTTTCTTGTTTTTTCCGTTGTCTCTTTCTTCCGTTATAGAATACAAAATTAAATATTTTTATCTGAATTTTTTTGGATAGCTGCGATTTCCAAAAAAATTCTATATATAATTGCTTGCAATTGAATGAATGAAGTCGCTTTAACCTGACAACCTTATGGCATTCTTACAAGTGATAAACTATCTAATCCTTTATAAAGCTAATTCGAATCTGAATTTCTACTCTACATCCATGATATGAAACCTCTGCCCATTACTTAAATATATTAAATATATATACGTTATTATTAAAAAAGCTTATTTGCGACAAAAAACACGCTTTCTGCAGGCGCTTGTCGACTTTCAAGATAAGATGGTGAAATATTACCATAAGTATGTGTATGTTTTTCAGTCTGTCTGTCTGTCTGTCATAGAATTTTTATTCAAAGTGTCCTTGTACAGCTGTACTAGTGGGTGTCAGTATATGGCGAAGGGTAAACTTTAAAAAGGGAAGCAAGCCACAATAATATAAGCCATAGACACCTATTGCGATGACCTATTTCTATTGTGTAGGGTTCATTAGTATACAAACATTTGTATTTATTGTCTAGACTATCACCGCCGGCTTACCTTTTTGTAGGACACCCTTCGCCACTACAACTTGTATTAGTGAACCAAAAGTGAAAGTTGATAAAACTTACACTAGATTTTAGATTATTATGAATACTCAATGAACTGAAAATCTGTTAAGTGTTTTTACAAATTTTCGAAAATATTTTCAAAGGCGTTTCCAATCATTTAGTTTACATAATCAGGTCAAAATGTTGCAAGTCAATTGGTACCATTTATTGTAGTGTGACATCGACTTAATTAAAAGTTAATTAAGATCAGTTTCGCAACCGAACGATAATTATTAACAGTGACTACAAATTTGTAGGAAATGTATTTTAATTAGTTAATAAAAATAAATGTTTTGACTATCACACGTTTGCATTGTAGTCCCAAACTAGAATTTATTTATGTTATTGTAGGTACCTAATTAGGTAAATCTGTTGAAATTGTTTCAAACTTATTTAATTATTGTTCTTACTTGGTAGTTTATATCTGTATGTTTTTCTATAGTAATTTATATTCAGTTTGTACTCAAATTGGTCTAAATAAGTGGCATCAGTTGACCCAAATATATAATAAAGCTTTTCCGCGTGTCCACTGGTAACCTCATAAAAAGTAGACGTCGTGAACATATGCACTATACCTGGGAGGTCTTATCTGTATGTTTTTCTATAGTAATTTATATTCAGTTGTGTACACAAATTGGTCTAAATAAATGGCATCAGTTGACCCAAATATAATAATAAAGCTTTTCCGCGTGTCCACTGGTAACCTCTTAAAAAGCAGACGTCGTGAACATATATTTGTTTTCGAATAGAAATACTTATAATTTTCTAATAATTTTTATTTAATATGAAAACTTGTTTGTATATTAAATAAAAATAACAAAAAAACGTACAATTTAATATTTATGTTTTAAGTGTAGCTTAGCAAAACCACTCCCGTTGATGTCTTTTCTAAGCGGATTGCCGAAAGCCTATTTTATAATACTGTTTTTAAACGCCACCTAATTATAGACCGTTTAGAATCGTTTGTGACATCTAAAAAGAAACAAGTTTTTTTTTTCGAATTAACAAATATAGACACTCACCTTGACAAAATACTAGAGTCGTATTCAAAAGGATTGCAAAGCAAAACGCCGCAATCAACTTTGCCGTCCGACCTTGCCGATTCCTGTGTCCCATTTTCCCCACGATATTGTCACTTTTACCACATTCCGGGAAAAATAATCTAGGTTGCAACATTTTATTTTTCAAAATTCAATACTATATAACATTACTGCTAATTCAGAGTTTTATATAACACTTAGAACACACTACAGCATGACTTATATCACTTTTTAGAATATTATTTCGTTGCGATCGTAACTAGTTTCGGATACCGTTGTGTCGTTTTTTTTTATTTTCGATAGTGAAAGACGTTTGCTTGTATGTAGAGTCGTCGCTAGACTGAACAGTGAACACTGAACAGTCTCCCTTCTCCGATCGCCGTTCGCTGCGCGGGCGCACAGAGCTTACTTTTAGAAGCAAGCGGAACTTAAATCGTTTGCGTTAGTGAAGTTAATAATTATGTTTTGACTCCGATAAATATATTCTGTTATTTCTTTTATTATTTTAAGACTATTATTAAATAGTTAAATACAAAATAATCATACTACTAAACTTATAATTTTTTTTAATATTTTATTTTATTTTCTTCAAGTATTATGTGTTGTACATATGCCATTGGTGGTGTTGATATACATTTATTATATTTATTTATTTCATTTTAACATTGTTGAATTTTAATAAATGTTAAATATGAAATTCCAATTTTATGTCTAGCGCCGCGCCCACCACTCTACAGCAGCCGTTGAAAGAGCCAACAGCGCATAGTCCTTCCCAACACACGCGCAGGAAGCGAAAAGGCAAGGAAGTGGCATCGCCACCCCTTTTGCCGACCGCAACCTCGTAACGGCTGCCATTGATAGAGGCGACCTCACAGCTACCGCGCCTGAAGGCGCGCATCGAAGAGCTAACTGCCACAGTCGTCGGCTTGCAGAATATGCTGCTGCAGATTCTGCAAGCAGTGACCGTAGGTGCGGACTCGACACCGAGTATTATGCATGACTTTGCCCTGACATCCGGGATTCATCGATGCAGCGGGTGAAACCAGGATGAGGCACACACCACAGTGAGTGTCCTACTGCAGCAGCCAGCACCGACAGTAGCACGCCTCGGCCCACCCAAGACACTCGGCTACAGCCGAGGTTGGCGATAGTATCGTGGGCGACTTAATCCATGGACGTTGTGCTTCGTCCGTGACTAAGTGATTCTTATCGAATGGTATTTAAGCAATACGCATACTAGCTATGTAACAGTACTACGTGCGTATCAAAAACTAGTACGTCCCAAGCAAATATAGACTACATTGAAAAACCAGTCAAGTGCGAGTCGAAATGACACACCGAGTGTTCCGTACCACCACACAATATATATTTCATGTTATGTTTAACGAAAAAAAATTGTTTTCTTTCATTCAATTTGCAGTCGTCAGCGCGAATTCGACTTACACCTGACCAGTTTTTATTATTTGTTGTTTTAGAGCTTTCATTATAACCAGACCAAGTTTGACGCCTACATGTATTACCACTTATATAATAGAAAAAAAATTAGTGTTAGGTACCTAAACTATTAAAGTTACAGGTACAGCCCTGTAATGTAAAAGAAGACGCCGTGCTTGGATCGAACTGCGTAGTCGGCGTCCGCTCACTCCTTTCAAGGTAAATTTTTCAATCAAGGAATAAACAGTCAGGTAGCTACCAGCTAATCGACGAATAAACTTATCCATTTCTTTTAATTTCTTGAATAACAAAATTCGTTTTTATCACACGCATTTTAATCCCTAGAGTAGAGGTCGGCAATCCGCAGCTCGCGAGTCGCATACGGCTCTTTCGATGTAAAGTTGCGGCTCTATGGTTCGACGTGCAAAATTAATGAACTATTATCAAAGCCCTTAAAATTGTGCAATCGATCCATGAGTTAGTACCATGTCTATCCTCAGTCACTCAAGCGTTTTTTCTATGAATATAATAAAAAGCAAATGACCCAACTAACAAATGAAAATCTAGAGTCGTGCTTGTTTTAAAACAACAAGTTATGAGCCAGATTTAACCAAACTTTCATAAGGCATGCAAAACCAATGCTCTTATTCATAAAACTATATATTATTCAATAACTGTAGGTAGTTAATTATTGGATTAATTATTTTTTTATTCTGGCTAAAACACTTTAATATGTTTGTGCCAAAAACGTTTGTATGTTTTTATATGAATAAACACTATTTTATATCTAAAACAGTTTATTTTAAATCTAAAATCAAATTTTTTATGTTACAAGCAAATACTATTGAAATACATTTTTGTAGAAACTCTTTAAAAACTTGGACATTTTGTTAATTGTAACTTTCGGCTCTTCCACCTGAAAAGATTGCCGACCCCTGCCCAAGGGACTAAAAGTGATTTGAAATAGGAATGTGGATATTGTTAGTAAAAGTTCAAATCAAGTAGAAGAGCAATCACGAACATTGTATGAACAAGTCTTTATTAAACTAACTACGCCTTTGCCAAATTAAAAAAAAAAAAGTTGTAAAGAAATAAAAAACGCCTTCCGCCTTCGTTCATAATCGTTCACGCAAAATGTAAATGTGAAACAATAATAAAGTGAACACAATATATAAATGCATATGAAAATTTCATCTTTTGGAAAAATGCAAGAAAGGTGAAATTTTTCACAAAATGTGTTTTTGGCCTATTTCCAAAATTTTGCCAAATTTATACAATCTACAGCTCCTTGGAGTATATATTCAATGCTGAAATCTAGAGTCAGTGCCAATAACGCATTAAGATCGATACATACTCAAAGTTAGCTGTTCTGAAACGACAATCCGAAGAGCACAAGCTAAGGTGTTTTCCTACCAAAATGTCGAAACTTTTTTGAATGACGCCCCCGATGAAATCTTTCCCCTGAAAAAAGTAAGTATTTTACTCATGTAACAATTTTGTATTAATTATGTATTAAAATGGCTTAGCTGCTAATAGCAGCGCATTTAATTTTGAGTCTTACTTTGTTTCTTTTTGTTGCGTTGATTTTTGGAGTTCATAGGGCTTGTTGTAGCTTCAATGAGCTTTTTCTTTTAACGATCGGTAATGTTGAGACTCACTCGGATGAAATTACTTTTGATGAAATTTAAAAACACGAAAACCAAAATAGATAGGTCGCAGAAACTTCGCCATTCTGGTATGAAAACCAATCGATCTTTTATCCATTACCAAAACGGCAAATGTACAAGACAACCCGTTGGAAAAAATAAATTTTCTGGTATGCCTCAGGAGATCGCTACGTATTTAAAGTTACCTGATGTTAAGCTGTATACAGGCCATTGTTTACGGAGAACGTCTGCCACTCTGTTAGCAGATTCGGGAGTGGACATGTCTGTTTTAAAGATACAAGGAGAATGAAAATCGTCTATGGTAGCTGAAGGATATATAGAACAATCTATTCAAAACAAAGCCTAAATAAGCCTAAACCTTAAATAAGAGCCATTTTGCACATTCACATGGGTGTGGAGAACGTCATGTGTTCTTTAGATGTAGGTAAATAGGTGTGGAGACAGCTCATGTTTAAACTGATATTTTCTACATTTCGGTGGCAAATTTTGGCTTTGTTTTGAATAGATTCTTTTATATATCCTTCATCTGACCCATCACCCATGCCAGAAAATAATCAAGTTTCTCAAAAACAAAATTTTAAGACACCGTTCTCTGCTACTATTTCTAATTCTCAAACTGCAAATAAATCCACTACTGTAACGGATGATAGTAATAAAATTGTTACGATGCACATCCATAATTGTTTAAATGTTGTCACGAGACTCTCTCACAGGGAAGAGGTGGACAGTCAAAAGAGATAAGTGAGTTCGCAAAATTATTTATTGTCAACTTATAAATTACAAGATCAGACTTAAACCTAAAACCTTAATACACTATACACAGAAACAGATTATATTAACACAGTCTAAAAATTTAAATCCACAATTACACAGATCACCAAACACGCATTAGTATAGTCAGCAGTTAAAGAACACAAATAACGGTGGAGATCAGCGATCACGAAACGCAGTGACACATGAATAAATCAGCAAAAACAGAAGTGTTCAGCACTAACAGAAATCAGCGCTGGGTTAGAATACGGCTCAGGATCTCAGCAACAATGTAGCCGGACGGGTTGAAAGAGAGACAGACAGAGATGACCCAGCAGTACAGCGGACGGCTCAGCAGTCCAACAGATCCAACAGCAATGCCAGCAGCCCAGAGAGACGGCAGTGCAGTCAGTATGACAACCGGATGGTTCAGTATAACGGCCCAGCAGTCCAGGAGACCCAACAGCTAGGTCAACAGCCCAGTGACCGCATTCAGTCAGGCAGTCAGTATAACACTGAACACTTCTGTTTTTGCTGAGCTATCCATGTGTCACTGCGTTTCGTGATCGCTGATCCCCACCGTTATTTGTGCTCGTTAGCTACTGACTATACTGATACGTGTTACCTAGTGATACCTAAGCAGAAGTTATACATCAGTGATAACTTCTGCCTAGGTAATTACATCACGAGGGCTAGAAGGTTGAATCCACCACGCTGCTCCACTGCGGGTTGGGGATTGTAACGACCGCCATCTATTGACAGCGTCCGGGACCGACTGGTTAACGTGCTCTCCGAGGCACGGAGTCAGTGACAGTTATGTACTTAAGTCAGAAAAACTTATCGGTAGACGCCCGGATTCAAACCATGGCCCTATGGCCTAATAAATTTGAGACAGATTCGTTGCGCTTTGGGCTATAACGACTTCGGTATTGGATCGCTTGAATTTATTTTGTCAGGCGATAGTTTTAATTTGACTATAACTCTTAAGATATTGATTTAAATTGTATGGCGTAAAGGGCAATTATAATGTGCACAAAATTCCTAGGTAACTAAAATATTTAATTTGATATGTACTTATATCATTTCCGTGTAAATAGCTTTCAAATTACCACCTTATATATGATCATTTCCTTTAAACATTAAAACAGGTATAAAAAGCTATCCTTTTAAAAGGTAAACATACGTCATCGCGGACTTTTCTTTGGACCTATGAAAGAGCAACCATTTTTCCATATCTTGTTTTGTTATATCTCAAAGGGATTAATTAGGCAGCGTTTTCGATGAAAGCTCCCAGACAGCTTGGTTTTTTCCAGCATCTTTAACAATAATCCTTATATTTCAAACAATTTACAAAGAACATTAATGACGTATACACATTAACTTTTCCTTTTTATAACTCCATCTATTGGTGACAACCGTATGAAAATCCGGTCGGTAGTTGTTGAGTTTATCGCGTTCAGACAGACAGACAGACAGACGCGGCGGGAGGACTTTGCTTAATATTATGTTATGTACTGTAGCAGAATATTAAAGAAATTATATTAATTCTTCTATTCCACTCATCGTGCTTCCTTCTTCATCATTATCAAAGAAACTGAATATTTTCGTGTTCGATTTTCTCGTAACGCGCGACTTCATCGGGGACCGAGTAAGGAGTCTCAGAGATAAGAAAAAATTAGGCAAATCAAATTAATGTAATTTTTAAACAACTTTAAACAATAATATTACACACGATGAAAATTAATGAAGGGACAGGCTGTACATATAAAAATGTAACGACAAACCTAAATATTTTTTTTAATATTTTGTTTCCCCTCACTTTAAAATCTGTTAGCCGCTAAATGTTTTTTCCTGTTTTGCATTATCGTGATGTCGTGAACCGTTAGATCTGACTGGAAAACTGTCATATATTTTGGTGTCGTGATAACCGAGTAGTGTTGAGCCCGTTTGTTATATAAAAGGTTGTGGTTTGAATTCCAGAAACCGGCATGTACCATAAGTTTTTGTGACTTACGTACATAACTATTACTGACTCCGTGCCTCGGAGAGCACGTTAAGCCCTCGGTCCCGGTTGCCATCAACAGATGGCAGTCATTAACACCCACCAACCCGCCCTGGAGCAGCGAATCAAGCTCCAATCCTCATCATCCTGGAGGGCGGCCGAAGCCCTGCAGTGGGATATAATGGGCTGGTATATACATTCTTGTTAGAAAAAATGGCAAAGCTAAAAATAATTAGGATAAATTATATTAAAAATAATGTTTAAAAACGTTTTATAAAACTCTATTAATTAAATACGAAATTATTGTTTGTTTTTTGAAAGCTATTCTACGTAGATTTTTTATTGAACCTAACTTGTCATCAAACATTATTGATCAATTGTCCCTGTCATTCAAATGGTTGTGACCTTGGTTTTAACCCAACTGGGTTAATGTGTAGTGCCTGATTACCGCCTGGGTTAAAGTCTTAAAGTTAAAACTACCAAATAGTAAAAATTTCGCAAAATGGACACTGTCGCGCACAAATCCGCGCAATACAGCCAGTCCAGAGAACTATTGATACAGCTAACCACCTAATTTCCAATCTTAATAGCATCTTGTCTGGGTAGCACACACAACTACAAGCAGCTTCTGAGCATTGAGCTAACTTATGTATGTGTAATTAATTATTTTTCAATATGATTTATGAACTCCGAGTTAACGGAGTCTCTAAAAATTGGATAAGACTCATTTGAGTGTTCCCCTCCACGGAAATCTTTAGTAAAAGGCGAAAGATTTATACGTTTTGAAGGGAAACCAGAGTAACAATAGTAGGCCATTGGCAGGCATTTAAAGCACATATCAGCTCGATTGTGTTGTGTGGTAAAGCTACCGATGCGACATCTATTATCATACCAAGATACTAATCTATAAGACGTATATTTTAATCATAAATTATTTAAAAGAGGGCGCCACTTATTAAATTATCTGTCTTAGATTAAGAAATATAGTAACATAAAATTACTATTATATTTTATATAATATATAAGCCACGTAATAGCAAATCATGTAAATATACAATCGTAAAGTTTATGATTAATGTAGCGCCATCTACTGGCAACTCTAATGTGAAAAATGTGGTTTTTTTTTCATGCAGTCATCGCATGCAGTCATCGCATGCAGTCCAGGATCTTTAGCTTATTAAGATTAAGAAATATAGAAATATAATATATTAGTCATGTAATAGCAAATCATGTAAATATACAATCGTAAAGTTTATGATTAATGTAGCGCCATCTACTGGCAACTCCAATGTGAAAAATGTGTTTTTTTTTCATGCAGTCACGCATGCAGTCCAGGATCTTTAGCTTATTAAGATTAAGAAATATAGTTACATAAAATTACTATTATATTTTATATAATATATTAGTCATGTAATAGCAAATCATGTAAATATACAATCGTAAAGTTTATGATTAATGTAGCGCCATCTACTGGCAACTCCAATGTGAAGAATGTGTTTTTTTTTCATGCAGTCACGCATGCAGTCCAGGATCTTTAGCGCAAGCCCGACTCGCACTTGACCAGTTTTTATTATTCGTATTTTCACTTTAGAGTTTGGACTATACCTACCTTATCATACCAATTTTGACGTTTGTTGGTATTACCGTTTTTACTAAGAGCTAAAAAAAATATTAAAAAAAACAGTTTCTTGTGTAGCGGAACCCCTTAATTTTTATTTTTGGTTCGTTTTGAGGATTTAAGATGACGAGTACAGTGAATGACCTTGAGCGATCGGCCGCCATGTAATTCCGTCGTCAAACGCCACGGCGCGCGCGCGGCGGCAGTCAGCGATACACACACAAGCGTTACACGATGGATGAAAAACAGACTTCAAAGTTTTGGTTTATAGAGCATAGATTGGTTCGTCCATCTTAAAGTAAACGCCTGATTATTTTTTAGGAACAGCATTCTCAAGGCGTGCAATTTGCAGGCGCTTAACAAAATATAAAAAAAATATTAGTAAAATCAAACTTTGGTACAAACCTGCAAAACCAGTGATATTTTTCGAAAAAAACAATAAATTTAGATTCTTTTGTAATATTAAATATTATTTCCAATATATTAGATGACAGGGATATCAAGAAACAATTAAAGTGCTACGTTTGTATTTTTAAAATGTTTCATGTACAACGAATGGACCAAAAAAATTGAATCAAACTATACGTTCACTACACTTCACTATACTCGTCGTCTTATTATTTATTGTATATAATAACTTCTACGTGAATAGCTTAATATGATACTGTGATTTTAATTTAAATCTAAATTAAATAAAAAACAAAAGCTACTATCGACTTAAAATCTAATTAAGAACTAAAAACCTACGAATATTAAATAAAACACGTAAACATATAGTCGATTGGTAATAATATGATTACGTCTAATTTAAAACTAATTTAAACAAAATGCCCGCCTCGAAACTCGTCCCGCCGAAAAGTGCCCTTCGTTTTATTATTTGGATATGCACTACACATATTCTGTAAAAATTTCAACCGGCCACCTATTGCGTTTCAAAACATAGAGCCCTTTAAAAATGTAGGACAAACGAACGAACGGACGGACGGACAGATCACTTAAAAATTGATCCTAAAAGCCAATCTTTACAAAAATCCTAAACGCTATAGAACTATTGCTAAAGTTCCAATAATACGGTATTAGACTAACACGTATTTATCAAAAATATAAAAATAGACTATAGATAACAAAATTTGTAAACAAAATTGTATTTGGAGAATATGGAAATTATAAGTTATTAAATTATCATCATCATCATCATCAGCCCATTTTTACCCCACTGCAGGGGCTTAGGCCTCCCCCCAGGGTGAGGAGGGGGGCTTGGAGCTTAAGTCCACCACGCTGCTCCACTGCGGGCTGGGAACTGTAACGACCGCTATCTATTGACAGCGTCCGGGACCGACTGCTTAACGTGCCCTCCGAAGCATGGTGTCAATGATATTGTGTATTTAAGTCAGAAAAAGTCATTAGTACACGCCCGGATTCGAACCATGGCCCTGTGGGGTCTTATAAATTTAAGACAGGTTTGTTGTGCTCTGGGCTATCACGACACTATTAAATTATATCTGTCTCTTTTTTGCAAAACGAAACCTAACATTATTTTTAATAGCCTGACGTCACACAGGGGTAAGCCTTGCAGTACCTACCTATTGCCTTACCCTATCTGTATAACAGGATATTTTAAACATTCATAACTTTGTTAATAGTAATACATTTTTTTAAATTTTTTCACAATTGTGATATATTTAGAAAACGCTTTCATATACAATAATAAAAAAATTGTCAACTAGCCTATTGTAAACTAGGGAATCTTACCCTCAGATTCATTGCAAAAACTGCAATGATGCGACTTCGTTCAGGTCAAATGTTAGTTTTAATCCTACCTATAATTCCTACTTTATGTGTTCTGAATATATAGTGTTGACAAAATAATATTCGGTCTTCGTCCAAACTTCTTCGTTTGGATAGGTTAATATATAAATTTAAATTTTTTTACCAACCATACATAACCGTATACTTTCGAGAAAAAATTATATTTTGGGAGAAAAAACCTTCCTCTTAAAATAAAAAAAGTCTGTAATTTTCTTAATTATCTTTTTCCAAAAAAAATATTGGGTCAGGGAAAAAGTTTCTTCGCTTTTTATATGAAAATAAAAAAAAATATCAATGTTTATTTACATTTAATTACAATATATATGTACCTTCTGAGTATGTACCATTTTGTTCGATGACTGTCTGCCATTTTGTAGGAAGTGACGTGATCCCGTTTGCTATAGAAATTTTGGGACTTCTGATCAAAAAAACGCGACAAGTAGTTTTGGCAGTCCTCTCTTGATGTTAACCTGATATTCTCTAAGGAATTCTGAAGAGCCCGTAACAGGTGAAAATCTGAAGGTGCTTAGTCAGGGCTATATGGCGGATGCATTAACACCTCCCATAGCCAAACTCTTAATTTTTTCTGAGTGACTATGGAATGACTAAAGATATGTGAGGTCTAGCGTTACGTTATTAGAGTCATACTATTATACAATGACAACAAAAAAGGGGCTAACTTTTATATACTTGTGTGTGTGACTTAACAGACATACATACTCTTGCCACGCCGTACTGTATCCATGTACTAACCGCCACTGGGTGCGTCAATTAGAAGTTAGGTGATAGGTTGATAGGTGATAGGATAGGTGGTATATTAACTACATTTTTTGACGCCAAATCTTCATCTAGGGATATAGAATCAAAACACACTGATATATTTCAGTAAGGAATATTTTAATTTTCCCATTTGGTTGCCTTTGATTTAATTGAAAATAAAATCGAACGATTTCCAAACATTTATTAATCATACACATTAAACGAGAACAAATATGGTCAGTAATGCAGCTAAAACCACGATTTCGTCGAGCCGAACACGCACAGCAGGGTTGCACAGGTCGGTGTCACATGAGCAATACGTCACGTACATCTCGTGGATTCCGCTGCGACGCTGGCATGGCGTCTCTTCGTTTTCGTCGCGTATGTAACCACATTTTCTGACCACACGAACCTTGCCGTATACTGTGAACATTCAGAAATATTTTATTTATTTAGTTGTTATGGCAAGAATACTCATATTACGGTCAGCAACAAATGTGGTAATTTCTCAGTTGCCCACAAAATCGAAATTGGGAACAAAAACGAAGTGAATGCCCCAATTCGCTAGTGTGGGCAAACATCCCACACGACACTATCTTGTCCTAAAGTAAGCAAGTATTATGCTTGAATTGTGAGGTTACTATACAACTGATATAAAAACTGAAATATTCTTTATAATACATACAAATATAGATAGTTTTACACAGAGCAAGTAGACATGCTCATGGACACAAATATTTGTCCCAGGCGGGAATCGAACCCGCGATCGTTGGGTCTTTAGTTAGAATCTCTAACCACTCGGCCAATCGGTTAGTCATACAATGTATTAAAACAAACTGGAGTTATTTGAAAACATTAAACATTAAAATCATTTTGAATAAATTATATAAGCTGTACAGGTTGAGATTTTAGTCACCAGCCAAAATTTTTTTAGATGTTAGGTATCACCAATAGACCTCATTACGTAAATAAAAATAAAGGTCAAATATTCATAATCAATAATTATATCCTAAAAATGTTTTAACAAAATTTGGCTACCTTCTACTTACATACGAAAGGGCGGGGCATGGGGCATGTGGGCGGGGCCCGTGCATGTGCACTGGCGCCCTCGTGAACGGTTACTAGTAATATTGGTAGTTTTTGGAAAGGTTTACGTAGTCTTAACTGAATATTTTCCTTTGAACGATACTAAAAAGGAACAAGACGGCCAAAGGATTTTTATCAAAGGTCATTAAGGTCAATCCAGGGAAGAGCGGCATAGTTTTCTTACATTTGCAAACAAATTCAGTTGACATGTAAACTACATTGTATTTTTAAATAAAATTCATGCAGAATGTAATGTAACTTAACAACTATTGTAAATATAGTATACAACACGACACAAACCTATTATTTATTCGCAAAAATGAGAAGTTAATGCAAAATGTCCGCATAGACGTTCTTACCCGCCTGTCAGGTAAGAGCGTCATATTTTGCTTTTTGGGGCATCCAACAAGAAAGGTATATTCTGGTATTTTTTAAATAAATTACTATTTGGCAAACTGCAAAATGAGCTTTGAGAAGTCAAGAATAAAGTTCAGATTTGAGTGTAATATTATTATTTTTTAATTGCGTGTAAGAGCGGCATATAAATTACGGCCAGGTGTGAGCAACCATAGCTCATACATAATTATTTATAAATGAAATGACATGTTTCAGTCTCTTATTTTAATATTTTTAAATTCAATTTAAAAATCTTAAAGAACACAAAGTACTTATTCAACTAATATTAAGGAAATACAAATACTTAGGTAGGTACTTATGTATAAAAATCTATCACCGTTTAATAAATACAAAGCAATAGGTACTACAAGGCTACTCAAATGGCCCGAATCACTTGTTATTGACAGATGGACTGGTGTTCCATCAATAATGCTACAAAATTATAATAGTCACATCATGTTGAAGTTTCTATGGAACAGCACATCTTTTCGCGATTTCAACATTGGTCCCACAGCAAAAGTTGTTCATATTTATGAGTAGTTACACCCCCTTTCGTCCTGTAAAGTAGTCCTGGCCCACCGTGTATAGTAATATATCTACATCCATAAAACTGCAGTAATAAGTAGTTTGCCCCAGCGTTCAATGTTCTTAACATGACAATTGAATTTTTTAAAGAAATATCTTATTAGGAATCATAAGTAATTATTAATCATTTGTTATACTCAATTTAAAACATCTACAAACATTGGCAAGTAATTTCATAAAACAAATAAAATTAACACTAGAGCAATACATGTTTGTAACCTCTGACAATGTGGTAAGAACGTCATATGCCGCTCTTCCCTTATTGTATATGCCGCTCTTACCAGATTTTAACAGAATTAAAGTTAGAATTTATAATCCATTGTGATCCTATAAATATTGCATTAAGGGGCTTAAAAATATTGTATTTCAAAAGAATATCTTCTAATAAACACTACTTACATGAAACAATGCTGTAATATCACGTTTTAAATGTGTTAAAAACTTGATTTTTTTCGCTTGGCGGTTGACAGTGTAACTTGTAGAACTATGAAAATTTTTGATTCACATTTATCATAGTAAAACATTAACTACACGGCGCCCTCTGTTATTAGTTTTCATAATCATGTTAATACGAATTCTTTCATAGATGTCGTTGTAAAAAATCTTTAATATTTCATAAATTATGGGCTGTAGACGCTCTTCCCACATAGACGCTCTTCCCTGGACTGACCTTATATTAAAATTTGGCTGGTTATTAAAACCTCAACCTGTATAGCTCATATAATTTATTTACGTCCTATGTTATACTAAAATTTATGCTGACAGATACTTAAAGAGTCACAATTTACAGAAAAATTATAATTATTCTGTTTTGGTTTATGACATAGTTTTGATGAGATAATTCCTGGGTCAATTAAATTTTACTGACGTGGCCATACATATCAACGTCCCTATAACTAATAATAAGATAAGAATTTCACCCCTTTACTTTTCCATCTCACAACTCAAATGGGAACTTTCTACCATAGAAATTTCTACCAATATAAACAATTGCATCATTTCATTTCAGTTCGCTCATTCTACTATGGCGGCATAACTACCGCCATATAAAATACCGATAGCAAAAATGGTTTGTAATGCCATCACAAAAAAATATATAAGTCACTCGTAAGGTTCTTGCAATGTTCTTCTCCGAGTGGTCGCGTACGAACCTGCTTAGACCTTTGTGATGCTCAAAAGTGACAGCAGTGTTCGTACTCGAAAATAAACGAATTTTTATTTTAAATAATTTGCGTTATGTAACACGAATGCGAGTTTGTTAGTTTATTGTTTTAGAATTATTTCAAAATCAGATGTTTTCTAAATAATAACTCCGCGGTTCAACGGATCGTTTGTAAAAAGATGACACATTTTTCCATTCCACCAGCCCTTTTTATACCCTACTGCAGGGGCTTACCCTTCTCCTCAAGATGAGGGGGCTTGGAGCTTAAATCCACCACGCTGCTCCAATGTGGCTTGGCGTATTGTAACGACCGCTATCTATTGACAGCAACCGGGACCAACTGCTTACAGTACTTTCCGAGGCACGGAGTCAGTGATAGTTAATGTACTTAAGTCAGAAAACTCATTGGTTCAAGCCCGGATTCGAACCACGGCCTTACAGCCTCATAAATTTGAAACAGGTTCGCTGCGCTCGGGCTATCACGATACGACATACAGATATATATTTTTGCCTCTACTATAACATAGTATTTACTCACTATCCATCTTAATGGACCTGCAGATAGTGGGCTCAAGATGAGGCAAGTGTTCCAATGGATCTCGCAAAGAACAATTCACAATTCCCAAGTTGAATGAATCGAATTCTGCACCACATCGAGGATCATATGCGCTGTTGCAGTCGTAGCAGAGTATTGGAGTACCTGCAACGGATGAATTTTTTTTATTCAATAAATTAATCATGTACCGTTTTTGGTTTGTATTAAGAAATAAATATGAAAAAAACTTTTCACATTCAAAAAAACATTTTCACCTGCCGACACCTGCCAACATGTATTTATCTATACCATTGTAGTCGCCCGGCGGTCGGAGATCGACCGTACTCACTCTTTGAAATCACCAATAATTTATAGGTGAGAGTAAGTCGATTGCAACTGCATCAAACGACAGATTATTAAACTCGTATGGTGGACAGTATTTGTAACACTTATTGGGTATATATAGATTTTAGGTCTTGGCACTCCTTTGCCATATAAATTTTACCTAAGCCAAATCTCACACTCCTCCGTACCCGCAATATGCTTTAAAAAGGGTACAAAGTTTTCTTTTCACGTATTCATATTTAGATCTGATGTTCGTGTGAACGTAGTCCAAACTTACAGAGCATGTAGAGCCTACTGAACTAAACAAAATGTTAAAAAAAAGATAAGTAATAAAAAAATTAAACATGTTTTTCTCGATAACCGTTCGTTTGCGCCATCTACTCACTTGAAATTTCGTGTTTGGTTCGGTAGGCTTTACATGCTCTATAAGTTTGGAGTACATTTACCCGAACACGCAGTATATCGTAAACGGCGTGTTCGGCTGAACAATAATCCAAACTTATAGAGCGTGTAAAGCTTACGAAACTAAACAAAAAGTTTAAAAAGGAAATTAAATGATAAAGAGAATGAAACTTTAAACATAGAACATGTTTAAAGTTTCGTTCTCTTTATCTTATCTCGGTAACCATTAGTTCGCTTATCTGCTTACTTGAAACTTGAAACTTTTTTATTTAGTTTAGTATGCTCTACATATCAGCCCATCATGCCCCACGGCAGGGGCTTAGGCCTCGCCTCACGATGAAGGTGCATGGAGCAGCTCTCCACGCTCAATAAGTTTGGACTACATTAAGCTGAACACGGTATACAGAACGTAAACAAGAAGTAAAAATGCAGCTTTCATATTTTGCATATACATTATATGAATACTAAAATAAATAAATAAATACATGGGACATCCCACACAGCGCAATCTAGTCCCAAAGTAAGCAAGTATTATACTTGTGTTATGGGTTACTAGACAACTGATATACATACTAAATTATTTTTTTATATGCATTATATACATACATATATAGATATTTTACACTCAGACACGGAACAAATAGACATGTTCATGCACACAAATATTTGTCCCGGGCGGGATTGGAACCCACGATCCTTGGCTCCGCAGTTAGGGTCTCTAATCTGTTTGTCATATATATATATATATATTTAATTTACAGTATCTTTTATTATAAACTATAAAGTTTTATGATATTTGAATCGAGAGACTTACAATAAACTGAATATTTATTTTAAAACAGTTCGTTTATTCCTTATATGACCGTCATATGACTTGTAAGATAATCCAATACAGCAAGTTATAGGGTTTCTCTACATCACATACAGCACGCTAAGTCTTACTGCCCTAAATACAAATTTTTCACTGGGTCAAGATTCACACAAATTTATTTAAGTATTTCGAAGTTCCGTAGGTATTTTTTGAGCGATTAGAGATAATTTCTATATGGATATGACTTCAATTTAAAAAAATATCAAATTCTCTTTTAGAACTTAACGGGAAATAAAGGCTTATTTGATCGTTTTTTCTGGGGTTGCTTACATTCGATTAAAAACCCAACCATTATAGAATCACTCTCGTGTCTGTCCGTCTGTCATATGAAGCCTATTTTCTGTGAATTTACTTGGTGGCAAAAGTTGTCTGGCACATACACAGAGTTAGACAATGTAACGAACTTATAATGTAAATAAACGAATTTTGATTTTGGAGGCAATTTAGACAAAAAAAAAATTCAAAAGTGTATCATGTGACATCAAATGAAAGGATTGAGTATAAATTATCTTTAAATTTGTTTTTTTTATAGTTGATAAGATATTTAAAAAATATACGAAAAACAAGGGTTCTCTCGTTATCTCCGAAACTATTGGCACTAAAAGTTTTGTATTAAAAAAAAACAGATGTGTTTTCATAGTTTACAAGAAAAACTAAACGAAAATCCTCAATTCTTGAATTCTCACTGGAACTGGAAAATATTCGTATAGAGAAAAGGCTTATAAAATGTATTGTGTTACACCGAAGCTTAAAAAGTTTTAGTTACCTAAACACGGAACCCTCTCCACGTGAGTCCGACTCGCACTTGACCGGTTTTCAATACTGATTTTGCGTGTGTATATTATGTATTTCAAAATCATAATTAAATAAGTACTTCCTTATACAATTATTTTTTAATTTAAAAAGGTATTGAAGAACATCTGCTAAATATGACGAAATATGTACATTTTTTACAAAAAAATTTTTTAGGATACATCAATTTTTTTTTTCTTAAAAATGCAAATTGTACAAAAAAGAACAATAGAAGAAAAAAATTTTAGGATTTAACAATAAAGTTCTGTAGAGATTTGGCATCGAAACACTATTTAATATAAATCACCAGTGGACATTACTAAATTCTGTTTATATGTTATACAATTAAACGAATTAATTAGTAAATAAATTTATAAAAAAAAGACACTTACTGTATTTGATACTATATGACAAAAAAACATACAAAATCACACTGAAATTACCGATTGTTGATCGCATTATCATTAGGTATTAGTAACTATTTTAAATTTATATTGTTTATGATCAGAACGTGCCCAGAACGCTCGACAAGGCAGTGCAAACTGCCTTTATTAAATTAGTGAAATAGTTTCCCCTAACAGTCAGTGGTTCATAAAAAAATATTTCTTTTATATGTTTGTGATTTTTTTTTTGTAACATACCAAATATTCTATGTTATTAATGAAATCAAATCATTCGTTTGTGGAATAAATCGATTAATTTATTTTCCTTAGACAATTTCTGTAACACTATTTTTTCATTATAAAACAAGTTGCGCCATCTAGCGACTGGCAGTCACTAATTAACAAAAATCAAAGAGTACATACCTATTTTTTTTTTTTTTAACAGTATGAATTATAATCGACGATGTCAGCAAATAGGTACTCGACTGGGTAGAACAGTATGGTTCTTTGCTGAGAATGAACATTTGCAATAGGGCCAAAGAGCACCAAAATTTAACTTTATTTGTTAATACAAAATGGCATCTAGAGTTTATGAATTTATTTCGTACGTGATACTGGTTGCGCCCCGCAGTTTTACCACTAGTTTCACCTAATTATACATGCCTGTTTCAAACACCTGTTAATGTGGTAATAGCACAGTCTAATAATCCATACAGTCATCGACTTTGATGTTGGCGAAAAAGCACCCTTTATCTTGATTGTGTAAGGGTTGTCACGCGTTAAAGGTGGTAAGTATTTAATTATTTTTTTGTAACGTGAGAGAATATATACCTGTATATGATGCAAATTATTTGACCAGAAGTAAAAAACTACACTTTTTGTCTTAAATCATTGATTGATCTCCGCACTTGCGCTCATAGCAAAATATAGCGCATAGCTGGCTAAATAGCAAAAATTAATTCACATGTGATCAAAATTTGGAAAAAGTGACCTCATTTCGAACTTTTTATTTACTAGACCGATTGCTTTCAAAATCGATATATAAGGGCCGCGTGGACTCCAATTCCAATTTTGACCACAGATTCATCTTTAGAGTCTACGCAGACCCTTGTATGTCAATTTTGAAAGCAATGGGTCCAGTCAATAAAAGTTCGAAATGGAGGTCACTTTTTTTCAATTTTAACCACAGATTCGTCATTGTAGTCCACGCGGACCCTCAGATATCAATTTTGAAAGCAATCGGTGCGCGAGTCCGACTTGCACTTGGCTGGTTTTAAAATAATTTCTGAGCTACATTCATTGACTTACCTGACACCAATATCGAAAAATAAAGAGCGCGGCCGCCATTTTGAATTCCAAAAATAAAATCAAAATCGTACCAAGCACACTTAAACCTCAGACTTGACACCAATATCTAAGAATTAGGTACAAAAAAGGCGCGGCCGCCTTTTTGTTGCGTCGTCCATCATCATCATCATCAGTGCCTTTCCTTCAGCCAGTTATGCAATTGAAAGGGATAAATCCTGATATACCGAAGGAGGCGTGGTTATGGGAGGGAGTGTAGATCGTCACAGATTGGAAGGGGATTTATTAGAAATGCAAAAATATTAAACATCTTACTGTTCTTCCGACCGTGGAAATTGGTGAAACTGCAATTCATTGTTTACATACGAAGATGATCCACAGTTTGTCACCACACAAGTGGTACGTACCATTTTTAATATTTTAATATTAACAGTTCCCATGGTGCTCATTTTAGCAGCTCCTTGTCAAAGTGTCATTATTTAAAAACAAGGAGCTGGAATGTCATAGCATTGTAATGTTGAGTGAAGAGATCGGAAAACACTTTGGCCCATTATTAAGTTCGTATTTAAAATGTCCAGTGATCAATCACTGTATGCCCAACTGTACCTTTGATAGTATACTTAACAAGGTTTTTACCTTTAAATTTAATATTAATTCTACATTGGTCTTATTTATGGGTAATAGAGGAAATATGAACAAAAAACGCTTCTTAGCTAATCTCGCGTTACTTAATAATTTGAACATCAAAAACATTATACTGTTTACATTTCCCTGCAGCAAAAGCTTGAGACAGAAAGAAAATTATAGTAGGTATAAGTTGAATTGTCTGTTGGATACTATATCGCAATAACAATAAATTTCACATTATTGACACTAACATGTATGTTAGACTTTTATTTGAGGAACGATTGTTATTTTCTTAAAAATTATTTCAGTAGACTAATAACATCTTCATTGTCTTTTTATAGAAACATTTCTGCCAAAAATTCGGTTTATAAGTCAGCCATTATTGAGCCATATGTCACACTTTTATTTCAGAAACAATTTCAAATAATTAAAATTAGATGATATGACAAAAGAGGAAACTCTTGCATTGTATTGTTTCCTTTTGAGCATTACAACAAAGAGAAGCCCTCAAACTATATTTATAGATAGATCGAGGAGTGAAATTGGGAATATAATATTGTTTTTGATTTACTTTGTAATAATAGTTATGATTGTGATAATATTTTTTGATGTGAAAAAGTGTACAACTTTTGTTACCTATTTTCAGTAAATGCTGTTTGATTTGATTATAATGTTATAATAATATTATTATGTTATTGTTATTATTATATTGTTTTTGTTATTATTGTAATCTTACCTACTTGAATGACAAAGAACTTTGGGCTTATCTTCTGTTTAGTTGTTCTGTTGATTATGATACACTCGTATAAATCTAGTTACATAGTATTGCTGAATTTTATTCATGCAAATATAATAGGGACGTTTTATACATATTTTTATAGTTCAGATTTTTAAATAATTGTATTACTGTACTGATTGTTATTGTACTATTTGCAACTGTGACGGTGATAAGTGTTCTGCATGTTCCTATACCTTAATGTACCTATTTATATATATACATTTTGAGTTTTTTTTTTTTGAGTAGGACTAAACGGAGAAAAAAATTCTTTTATTCTACTAGTAGGACAGAATGGATTTATTCATCCATTTTGACTTTCTGATAGAAATGAACGGACAAAAAATTAAGCAGTCCGTATAGTTCTACCATTCCGTTCTACTAATAGCTATTATAAAGGAAAATGAATGAATACTTAACATACATGTCCCTGCCGATTCAGAATTATTAAAAGTAAATCTAAACGGAACATATAATTAGGATTTGCTTATTTCTAACTTGTAATTAAATATAAGTATTTTGTACCAGCAAATGATGTTGGTTAATGGCCAATTAACTATCCACTTCACTGTTTTTAGGATCTTAGAAATAAAATAAGTCATATTTATTATGTTTGTATTCGTATTCGTTTGTGTAATTAAGAGTTCTAATTGCTCTTTCCACACATATGTGGTGGCTGTTTCGTTCATTTATTATTGTAAAAATATGAAATTTAAGTTCAATATTTTATTTCATGTAGTCTAAAAAATATTCGTACTCTACGAATAGCAGGACTTTACTTAATATCCGTTTAGTCCTATTGAATATCATAGCGAAATTAATAGGACTAAAAGAACTTTTTTCTTCGTTTAGTCCTACTAGTAGAACTGAACAGTAGAACTATACGGACTACTTCGTTGTTCGAAGTCATGCTTCGCGTAGTTGTTATTACTCTATGGTAGTTGTCCACAGTTTTCGAGATTGATTGAGGTTTGTTAAATAAACAGGAAATTTTATTTTATTAATTATTTTATTGAAAATAATCAACAATGAAAATAAAATGGTGGTGCTCACTTATTGAAATTTTGTCACACAGAAAAAAGAAAAGAAATGTTGCCACAGGCAATAATAAAAAATATTTAAATAAAATGTTACCATTCTAATGTTATGTTCAGTATCTATTTTAGGTTGATTTTAGGACTGAACAACGTTTATTACTGCTCCTCTCCTTTGGGTCTTAACGTGTCATTATATAGGCTAAAAACTTGCTTAATAAACGAGCTTCTAACGCAAAAAAGAATTTTCCAAATCGATTTGTTAGTTCCAAGATTAGTGCGTTCAAACACTAACTCTTCTACTTTTTCATTATTAGCTTAGCTCTACTCTATGATTAGCACAAGCACGTGCTACTTTATTCATGTAATAAACATATTCAAACGTTCAATGAATGCGCCATCTATGAGAGAACATTAAAACTTTTTGTCAAGGTATTTATACAGTAGTAAACTATAATCTCTAAATGGCGCTAAATACTTTTCATAACATTATTTAATTGGCCAATAGATGACGCGACATCACCGTTTCTAATAAAAAATGGTAAACATTTTAAACAACTTAACTGGGTGAAAAAGTTTTTAAGTAAATATAACAATATTTTAAAAAAAATTTCGTCAATATTATTAATCCATTCGTTGCTAACTTCACACTAAATCCTTTTATTATTATAGCACTGTTTTTAGTTCCCTTTAATTGACTTAACAATGCCTCATTATATTTTATGACGCTTGTAGGTACATTGCGTCAACGCCACTATTGTTTTATGAATACAGTTTTGGGAGCTTTTGGATGACATGTACAAAACCTATGACATTATTGGCATGAAAATTACTTATTATTTATAAGTATAGTTTCAATCAAACTTTAAGGCGGATCGGAATACAACGCAATAAGCATGCTTGCGCAGGTTCAGTCATATGCCCTTCCTCCACTGCCTCCCGCTACACCTGAAATTTGTTACTGCGACGCGACTTGTGCCTATGTTCACATTCGCCATAAAGGTTGATTGGAACTGTAAGTAAATCGAAGTCGCTATTACTGTCCAGTAGTATCATTGAGTAGTACGACTCTCGCAAAACCTCGGGATGCCAACTTTTTTTTTAAAGAAAATACAGTATAATACAGTAGTTGCTGTGCCTGTGGTGTGTGCGACGGGCTCTGTGCAGGGGTTCACTGAAAATCAGTGTTGTGGGACTTGTGGGTGTGATCATACACATCTGCAGCCGGTGCTGAGGCAGCTCCTTTCATGGCTGCGGAGACCTTTTTGTTCGTGTTTTTACTTTTTATTTTGATTCTATTTTTGTTTTTCACTTTATTTTATTTTTCTGTTTGACTTGTATGTACCGTATAGCCGTGAATAAATGGTATTTCTTTCTTTCTTTCTTTTTTTTTTCTATAATTAGATCGGAGGAAAAATATGAACAGTATTTAGAAGAAACAAACAGTATGTATTTTTAAATGGTTTTAAATACATATTTTTTAGATTTTTTAGGGTAACTTATAAATTTAGTATTATTTTTGAAAGGAACATAAACCTCTGCACATTCGTAATCAAAACTAAAGTAAATGAGAAGCAAATTTTTAATAAAACTCTATATATTTTAGTTGTTACGCCAATCTGCTTTCATTTACTGAAAAAGTGATATCCGTAATACGGAAAACACTGTTTCAGTAAAAGCGGCAGCTGGGATAGACAGCAAATATGACACAATTTTAATTTCAGCTGCAGTATTTATTAAAAGATTTTCTATGGTTTGGGTGATTTTGACTTTGGACACTAGTATTTTTGAGTGTGTTGTGAAAACAGTATTTTCGATACTTAATTCTTAGTGAACAGTAAACAGAATTAGAGACGAAAAACAAGTATAATACTGTTTTTAACAGTATGGTTGGCAATCCTACTCTTGACTGCTCTGAATTCGAAGCAAGTATTAGGTAGCGTCACAGTTGAAAAAAAATCACACCGCATAACCACACATCAGAGGGCACGATCTGTTTTGTACAATACTTTGAAAAGCATGTCCCGTCCCGTGGTATAGTAGTGTCCAGTTGTATAGATATTAATATTATCCTTTGCTAACTCCAGAAAATGTTTTTCGTTTGCATAACCCACACCCCGTTCAAGTATATTTTTTGTCTATGAATTTTTATTTTCGTCGTACTGAAATGTTTTTTAGATCACTGTCCAAAGGAATTTCATGTGCTTTTAGTTATACGAAAAATATTTTCCTGTTTTAGATGTGCTTTTTTAATATTTTTTTTTCGACAAATAGTCTTTTATTAATAAAACATTTAATCATCATCATCATTTCAGTCGCTGGAAGTCCACTGCTAAAAATAGGCCTCCCCCTAGATCTCTACAACACGCGGTCTTGGACCAACTGTTATTAACGGCGGCCCGTCATCTTTATCAGTCCACCTAGTGGAAAGCTGTGCCAGAGTGTCCACATACCACGACTCCAAACTCCAAGCGTAACTCTTTCCACAGCACGCCAAGCAAGTCTGAGCTTCTTTTATTAAGCTTCATTTTTTGTATGTATTCATGCACGTTTGGATCAAATCTTTCATAGCTAAATTTGTGGCTTTAACTTCTCTAGTTTTCCTTTTGACCTACGAACCTGAAATTTTGCACACTCGTGTGATTCAGATGACAATGCAATAATCCTGTGGTGATCTGGTCCTGTTGAAGCGGCCAGTATCGTCTCCTCACGAAGGAATTCTTCAATGGTTAATCCTATCGAGTTTAAATTTTACTGATATGAATGATTTGGATGACGAAGTCGGCAATCGTTAATTACAGTACAATTGAGGTGATTTGACGATGCGCTGGAAGGTGGATAACAGAACCCTTCAATGGCTACTAGTAAATCCAACGAATTTGTGCTCATTCGACTTGACTTCACGAGCACTTTTTATACAATATAGTGACGAAGGACGGGTGCACGAGCTGGCTAATTAATATCATTATTAGTAAGCCAGCTCCATCATATGACAGATGAACAGGCAGATGAGTTCCGATCTGCTGCTGTTTAAACAAAAGATTCGAGTGGGCCGTGAGCTTCTCTTTTCCTCTACCCTGCGCTGCGCCCTATTAATAGTGGTAACAACCAGTAGCTGTTGGCATTAATTGAATACTTGCCCCTGTGCACAAAGAAGAACATGTATTATCAACACGACGACTGTCTTGTACAGTATCGTACATCCATGCGACAAATATTCAACCAATGTCCCATAGACAAAAGAGAGCCAATTCCATAGCACAAGAGGCGCCACGAACCTACTCCGATGGGCTATTAGATTAGTTCACATACGAAAACTCTCATCATTACTCTAAGAGAGGATCATCATCTTCATCATTATCATCATCAGCCCATTTTTACCCCACTGCAGGGGCTTAGGCCTCCCCCAGGGTAAGGAGGGGGGCTTGGAGCTTAAATCCACCACGCTGCAAGAGAGGATACTAAGCCGAAGAATGCACCTTAAAAACAAAAACGGGGCTTTCGCATGTAGAACATCTTCCTCAAAGTCATCTAATGCAACTGAATCGCAACTAGTTGACGTGTCGTGTGTACGGTATGGCTCATCGAGATTACATTGAGATCATTGCATTAGTTAGTATTGGGACATCTCACACACGGATATCAAGTCCCAATTTAGACAGAGCTTATCTTAGGGTGCTAGACAACTGATACACAACATAAGTATTGAAATTTACACTCACACAGAAGAAATTGACACGTTTGTATACATAAAACATAAACAAATATTGTTTCGGATGTGGACGAACACCGGTGACGAACACGCGAACTTTCTCAACTAACGTAATCAGGCAGTATATTATATATGTATTACTTGCCCGATCACCTAAGTAGGTATAGATTAAACAAATACCTAACTTTATTGTGCTGCCATTGATTGTACTGCGCCCACAGCCACAAAATACTAAGTGCTGTATTCTGGTGATCTTCTTACTCAGTTATCTATTTGGGCTTGGATCAAACACTTTAACACATAGTTTTTATATTTTTTTCCGAAAATATAGATCAATTTACACCTTCCAATTAAAATAAATATTCTTAGTCATTTCTTTCCAAAAATGTCTTAATAAAATATTCCTGTAACGTCAACTGGACAGGTGCTTGCAGTTACAAAACTTAATAAAGTCATAATTTTTATTTTATTCGGTAATCCAATAACATTTCTATTGATTCATGGGGATTACAATTTCATTTGACATAGATATGTAGTGACCTCACCTCAATATTTTTTATTTAATTTTAGCTTTGATCTTTTACTGTTGAAAGTAACGAAATATGCTCAACCGCCCAAATGAAACAATTAAGGACAATTTCAACGTCAGATGAATTTTCATGAATTTTTGGGAAATTCGTAAAATTTTCAACAAATTATATCTACTTCATCTACTTACTAATTCAGGTAGGTACCTACGCTACGCACTTAAACTAAATTATGTGCAAATGAATCTCGATAGTTAGGTATACGATCCTGCACTAACGTACCTATTTCTCTCGACGATTTGTCACCTTAGATGAATTAGTACATCTAAGTTTGTCACCGTTTCGGTTGGAGCAACTAATAGGTAGGTACCTACTTGAGCTGTTTTTTTCTTGTGGACAACCCCACAAATTGTTCTACTGTCCTAATTTGAAACCCAACCTATATAGGACAAACCCAAATCCTAAATCACAAAATCAAAACAATAAACATTGGTATAATAGTGTCCAAGCTGTCAGAATCGGAACTTGAACTCGTTATAAATTTCGTAAAAGATAACAATGCTGTATGAATGTGTATGCACACGCGGACGGCACGCACAGCGCTAACAAGACAAGTGAGATGCCCTTATTTTGGTATGGCCTTGTCTCGCTTATACACAACATGGCGCGACTCCGGCGCAGGCTCGAATCGTATCGCTTGCCCACTCAAGGTTCGCTGACTGCCGTTCTTTTGTTTTAAATGTTGCCAACTAATAAAAAATCCCTGTTTCATAGGCTCATTGATTTCAAGGCTGATTGATCTACACTTCCGTTGTTCTTATCTATGGTTTAAGGTTTGGCTTCTAATTCGCAGTAATTATCATAGTAGCTATTCAAATTAATCGTTACCTAAGTTACTATTTTAATTAATTTCGAATCAAACACTATTTCCCTGTAACGTATAACTGTCCCAATATTGTTATAAAATCGACATTATTTGTCTGTTTTTTTATAAATAACGAAGTCGGCGCTTTTCATCTATAAATTATAATCACTTTTATAGAAATCGAAAATAAATTTACATGAGCAAACCCCTTTCAGTGTTGAGTCCATCGTTCTGATGTTCAGCTAATTAATACCTTTGTTATTAATTTCTGCCGCCGCGTCGCTGAAAAGAGATTTCATTTATTCATTTTATCCTCTATATACCTAAAGTACTCCATACTCCACTTTAATTTATAACGAGCTTACATGTTTTCATTTCTAAGTACTATAAAGTCTTTGAGTAAACGTGGCTATAATGACGCCTGCTGTTAATAATTTGGATTTTAGCTTGATAATTCGGCAATCAGTGTGTTTCATTTAACATGTTACTTCTTTTCTTATCTTCTCACTTATTAATTTATGGAATGAAACATCAAATGTACAAATAAGATTTCTCCCTAAACAGAGTCAACATCATCAGAACTTTTCATCAATTTATTTCAAACTAGACTCTGCCTGATGCTTTGCTGACATGAATTATACATTTGTAACGGGGCGTGGCAGGCCAGCTAAAGAGACGTACCAGGCCATTGGAGAATCAATCTAGAAAAAAAGTATACTAAATATTAAAAAAAAAAAAACAAGATAAAAGATTAAGTGCAGTTCTACCATCTTATTATGGCTCCTCGTGAATATTCGGCAATTTGAACGCCCGACAGTATTTGAAATATGAACTACAACAGTATATATTTTTATGATAATTATTTGTGGAATAGACGTATCCACGTCGAAATGATATATCTCAAAATCTATTATTAATCCAGTCTACTGTGAGCTGATCGGTTGAATTGACAATAAAGTTCCTTTCGTTCTGGCTTCCTAAATACAAACTTTTCCGAGTTCCAGTCTTAAAAATGTGATATTATAAAAAAATATGATTCCCGTTCAATAAGATTTCTAATCACGCACGATGGTAACTAAAAATTTTTTTTTTATTTTTATTGTTAAAACGAATTATTATTATTTCGCTCATTAATAATGACCAAAAGCCGTTTGGAAAGCACGTTATCTGTTGCAACGCTTCCTGACGGCTTACAATTATAAATTATTCTAAGGCTATTCTTAGCTGATACTAAAATGTAATAACCACATAAATTTGGCCCGCTTAGGGAGATACATCTAATGCAGACATAATTTGAGACACATTTGGTGTTCTATAACCAAAAAATTATAATTAATAATATATTCTGAAGTATTATCTATGCATAGCAAAAAACCGTACCAAATGTGGCTCAGCTGATTTAAAGAAGTACATTTACTGCTACGCGCCCTGGTAGCCTATAACAGTAAAATAAAGCCTATAGAACTTTTAGAATAGTACGCCATTAAAAAAGTTTTACTAAAATCTGTCCAGCACTTTTGAAGGTTAATCGTCACAAATGCACATAAATATAAAAAATTTTATATAATAGAGTAGATTTTACAGCAGAATATTTGTATACTTACTAGTTTATAAAAATTACTATAGTGTTATTTACATATTGACATGCAACGTTACTAAAGTAGATAAAGAATCCCGTCAGAAGCGAAAGAACAATTTTGTGTTGGAAATATATTGTAAAAAATGAAGTTTTGAAAACTAAATCTTACTTATTCTAATGTAGTGAAAATAATACAACGCATAAACGAGGCTGCTTAAGTCTGACGACGTCCTTTATTTTCTACTAGCGAACCGCCCCGGCTTCGCACGGGTAGCAGAGTATATAAGCAGTGTTTTTTCTGTCATAGTGTCCTATCAGCTTGTTACATAGGACATGTGGTTGATTTAATTAGATGTGAATGTAATGTAAGTTCGTCCAACTCAGTATTTTTATCTATTTTATTTCCAACCCTGCAAATATTTGAAAAAGTAAAGAATATATATTGTATAAACAAACTAAAATATTTCTTTGTACACAACATTGACAACTTCTGCCTGATTATGTGTAAAAACGAACATATTATGTTTAGACGTCACACGTGACAGGGCAACATACAATTGTCCGTGTGAAAAACTCTGAGTAGTTAAGTCAATTCCAGCCACTTTTAAAGTTTGGCCTTGTGCTTTGTTAATAGTCAAATTTAACCTTATATTAACCTGAAAAATCACAAACGTAATGAAAATCAGTTTTAACAAATTCAATCAACTAAAATGTGTTATGTACTTACAGAAAACCTATTTACAACAATCAATTTTAAAAGAAATATCTACCAAAAGAAAACACCAAACAAAAATGCGACTATGAAATTAACTTTAAAATAAAATACCTACTACGCGAAAAAAAACCAAAACCAACAGCTAATAATCAATTTTAAGAGAAATATTTACCAAAAAAAAAACACCAATCAAAAATATAACAATGGAATTAACTTTAAAATTAAATACTACGTGAAAACAAACCAAAACCAACAACTAATAATGACATTTAATAAAATTCACTCAAACAAAAGTATATGTTCACAACTATGTATTTTATTTTCAAAATAGATAAGTACCTGTCTACTTGAAGACAACACAAAACATTGTAAAATAAGTACTCTACCTAAAGATTAAACAAAACAAAAATGAGACCTCAAATTTTAAAGTGATTCACTACGTATTTTACACGAACTACGAACTTTACATTTTGCATCTTTGCTTTTTGGTATTGTACACAGGGGGCAGCCTACCTATCTGTTTGAAAAGCGGCAGTTCAAAAGGCATTATGCTAGGACCATGCCAAGATTGTTATTTCAGCGACACAGTATGGCGGCATTTCGCGGTAGCTTTCGGTATGCTGCCTCTAAGTGTTGGAACAATCTCCCGCCACCAGTTGCAAGTTCAAAGTCTATTTACTCCTTTAAAAAGAATCTTAAAAAATGTGCGTGACTCGGTGCCATCCTTCCTTCTTAGGGTGGTCGTAGCTGGGAGGACGGGATGGGTGAAATGAAATTCCTTATCCAGTTCAAAGCCACCTCGCCTCCTTTCCCCTTGCTCGCCTTTCTATGTGGACTGTATCGGTGTGCCTCGTATGCCCGGTCGCTGCTGTCGAGAGAATGCCGCGCGTGTGACGCTTGCGCAATTTATACTTTCTCCGATCACAGGCGAACGAGGGGCGAAGGACGGTGGTGTCAATTTATTTTTCTACCTTCTATTACAAAAAAGTCTTCCCCGGCGGTTTTCTGTCTACCCTATATCCGCCGGGGTCTATTTTATCATGCCGCTATCGGGCCCTATATTAAAATATTTATATTTACAATCTTATAAGTATTTTTTCTACTATAATTAATTACTATCCTATTATCTATCTATTTATATGGCCGCGCGTGCTGCGAAGCGGTTGTCGCGTACATTCTCCCGCCTCCTGCTCCCGCAGGATCACTTGGGGAGCGCGACGAGCTTCCTGGATGCCCTCCGCAGCACGCCGCCGCTGGTCTGGACATCGACGACTCGAACTGCGCCGTCCTTGCCGGGGTAGACAGCGATCACGCGCCCGCGCGGCCAAACGTTACGCGGCAGTGTATCGTCTATTATCAATACGTGATCGCCTATTTGTAGTTGGGTTCCTCGGTCGGCTGGGTCGCGGCGCCGCTGCAGCTCGGGCAGGTACTCCCTGAGCCAGCGCGCCCAGAAGTAGTCGGCCAGCCGCTGTGCTTGTTTCCATTGTTGACGGCCGATGCAGTCGCCGTCCTTGAAGCTGCCGGGCAGCGGTACTCGGGACGGCCCTCCCAGCAGGAAGTGGTTAGGCGTCAGCGCCTCGGGCTCGTCGGGCGCCGTGGAGACGTGCGTCAGGGGGCGGCTGTTGACCGTGTGCTCCGCCTCCGCCAGCAGCGTCGCCAGCACCTCCTCTCGTGGGTAGCGCTCGCGCAGCACAGCATCGAGCGCGCGCTTCACGCTCCGGACCATTCGCTCCCAGGCGCCGCCCATGAACGGCGCGCCCGGGGGTATGAAGCGCCAGGCTATCGTCCGGACGGACGCCTCGGACTACGTGGCCCGCAGGGCGGCCGCCCGCAGCTCGGCATCAGCACCTCGGAAGTTGGTGCCGTTGTCGCTGCAGATCTCGACTGGACAGCCTCGCCTCGCCATCATGCGCCGCAGCGCCATGATAGCGCTATCGGTGGTGAGCGAGCCCGCGAGCTCCAGATGTACCGCTCGTGTTGTCAGGCAGGTGAAAAGCGCCACGTAGCGCTTCTGGTGTTGTCGGCCAACTGTAATTTGATAAGGACCAAAATAGTCGAGGCCGGTGTAGGAAAAAGGACGTTGGTGGTGAGCCATTCTCGACGGGGGGTGGTTACCCGTCGCTGGTACAGCAGGTCGAGCCCGTTTTATTCGACAGGCTAGACACCCGCTTACTGCACTCCGTACTATTGATCTCAAACGAAGTATCCAGTAATGTTGACGTACTTCGTTGATTACTATCGCCATACCTCCGTGATGTAATCTCTTGTGTGTCCACTCTATATATAATCGCGTGTACTTGTGTTGTCCATCGAGTACTGGTGGACTCAACTCTATTTCTTCCGCGTCCGTGATGGCTCCTATTCTGAATTTCAGTCTAATTATTCCCTTTTCGTCTATATTCACCGCCAGTCCGCTCAATCAGCTTCCCTTTTGTATTTGTTGTTTTCTATTCAAATGATTCAGTTCTTCGACAAATGAATCTTGTTGAGCTGCTCGCACCCACAGCTGCTCCGCCGCACAAATGAGCCTCGCCGGCAAAATTTTTATTTCACGCCCCGGCGCTGTAGGTGGCGGCTCGCCCTTCTTCGCCTCTATCTTCTGTCTTTTTTGTTTTTTCCATGCGGGGTCTTTCTCTATCTTCTTGTTTCGTTTCATTCGGCCAGCTGCAACGACGGCTACTGGTCGACATATCTCTATAAATTGCAATATGCGTGCTGTGGTACGTACGAGACGCAGCCAGGACGAAAAGCGCTCTACATTCGGTAGTCCTTCTCTCAACGCTCCCGCCGTTAAAGCTCGCGCCCCGGCGACTCTCTCCTCGCCGGTGTTTTGCTCTATGTCGCCGCTCTCCTCCGTGGGCCATTCTATTTCGGGTTGAAGGAGAAATCTTGGTCCTGTGTACCATCTGTGTGTCGCGCTCAAGCCGTCAGGTGGCGCGCGCGTCGCATCGTCGGCTGGATTTTCTTTTGTTGGGACCCATCGCCACTCTACCGTCTTGGTGGTGTCTTCTATTTCAGCGATACGGTGTGCCACGAACGGCTTATACGTGCGCGCTCCTCGCCGTATCCACGTGAGCACGGTTCTGGAATCACACCAAAATACTCGCCTTTGGGGCTTTCTGTCGTGCTCACTCTCTATATGCAGCGCTAGTCTGCATCCTATGACGGCTGCTTGAAGCTCGAGCCGCGGGATTGACACCAATCGCAGCGGTGCCACTCTGCCCTTCGCCGCCGCTAGTGACACGCGCGCCGTCCCGCCGGCGTCGACCGCCCTCCAGTATGCGGCCGCTATGATTCCAGTCTCGCTCGCGTCGGCAAACACGTGCAGCTCCAGCGTACCTGTAGCATATCCAGGATAACACCTTGGTATCTCCAGCTCTTTCATTTTGTGTACTCCTTTCAGCCACACCAACCAGCGTGCGTGTAGGTCGGGCGGGATCGACTCGTCCCAGTCTAGCCCGATTTTCCAGGTTTGCTGTAATATAACTTTAACCGCCATTGTTATTGGTGTAGCTAGGCCCAGTGGATCGAACAGTGACATGACCGTACGCAGCGCCTCTCGTTTTGTCGGCCTGCGTCGGCCCTCTAGTATATCAATAGGTACCTTTTTCAAATTTAAGTCGAAAGCGAGTACGTCGTCGCGCGGCCGCCAGATAAGGCCGAGTACTCGCTCAGCTCTACCGCTGCTCGACTCGCTCTCCAACTCCACGACGCCGCTACGCCGCCCCAGCTCCTCCACGTTCGACGTCCATCTGTCTAGGACGAACTTGGCTCTTTGGTTGACTAGGGCTACGTCGCGCGTGACTCTCCGCGCGTCCTCTATGTTGTCGAAACTCTGTAAATAATCATCCATATAATGTTGATTTATAATAGCATTAGCGGCGTCGGGGTACTCATCTCTCATTTCCTCTGCGTTTCTATTTTTTATGTATATAGCAGTACACGGTGACGATGCGGCACCAAATATCACGCTCGTCATCCGGTACTCCTCCGGGGGGCCACCTCGACGCCCACCACGCCAAAGGAAGCGTAGTGCGTCTCTATCTTCATCTCTTATTCGAATCTGTAAAAACATTTCTCTTATATCAGCTGTAACTGCTATAGGTCGCTGACGAAATCGCATCAATATCCCAGGTAGAGATTGAAGTAGGTCTGGCCCCGTCAATAATTTTTCATTTAAGCTAACGCCTTCGCAGCGCGCGGCTGCGTCGAATACTATGCGTGGCTTCGGCTTCGTCGGGTTGCGGCAGCCGGCGGCTGCGACTCTGTAGTAACGACCATGCTTGTTGCTCCGGGTCGTTCTTTGGACGTCGGGGTTGAATGCCGATTCCGTCGAGTTCAAAGTACTCTTTTATTATCTTTTCGACGTCATTTGCGGGCCTCTCGGCCGCGACAGCTCTATTCACAAAATGCACGTTCTGTCGTCGGCGCTCATCTATGCCGTGCAGCGTCCACCCGAGATCGGTGAGGGATGCTGCCGGTTGGCCCTTCTTTCCACTGCGCACTGTCCTGGAAACGATAAGATTCCAATTATCTTGGCCTATTAATATCGAGGGTACAGCGCGCTCAAAACACAATTTGCTTTCTATGTCCGCCAGGTGCGGACAGCCCGATACTATCTCTCTCGGTACTGACTGCGGCGACAAATTTAATCTATCAATTGTTCGCGCTGTCAGCTCATGCGCCTTATTTGAATGGCGACCTTTAATCTTTACTATTATTTTCTTCGAGGCGTCCGCGTTAATGCGCGTTCCGCCTACTCCTTCTATATTAAACGGCTCTATCGGCCCATCTGATCCGACCGCATTCGCTATCACGGTCTCTATCAATGTCACGCTCGAACCTTCGTCCAGAAGTGCGTACGTATCTATTGTATTATTCGCTCCTGTGAGCTGGACGGGTATTACCTTTAAATATGCAGCTCCTACTTGCGCTCTTTGCGCTGACGCGACGATCTGCGCACGTGCGTCGTCGATCGTTTCTGGTGCTCTATGCTCGGCCGGCGGCGCCTGCCGGCTCTCAGCTCTCTGCCTGTTGTTATGCAGCAGCCGGTGGTGCGTTCTCAGGCAGCCGCCGATACCGCATGCTCGTGCTCTGCATCTGTGGCCCGCTTTCCTGGACTTCAGGCATCTAAAACATAAATTAAACTTTTTAGCTATTTCCCACCTTTCATCTGTGGAAACTCGCCTTAACTTTTCACAAGCTATTGGCGGATGTCCTTGGCCCCTACAGACGGGGCATTCATCGCATTCTATGTTCGCGGCGAAAGCTCTTTGCTGTCTGAGCTTTGCCGTTGATGACTGTTCTTTTGAATGCCGGCGTATCTCTTCCGGCTCGGCGTATTCGCTGCATTTCGCCGATTCTTCATTCAGGAAAGCGGCCATTTTCTCGAGCCTTGACTTCTCTCTAGGTGCGTTTTCTTTATAATCTATCCACTTCGATCTAAGTGCTGGCGTCATCTTTGACATAACCAGTTTTACTATGTCCGGATTATTCAAGTGATATGCCGTGTTCAGGGCACTAACTATTGTATACAAATTATTCACTTGTCCGGCAAACGCACACACGTCACGCAGATCCTCGCTCAGTCGAGGTATCGTTCTGAGACGTTCTATTTCGACCGACACCAATGCGTCCGGTCGTCCGAAGCGGTCCTCCAGCGTTTTTATTGCAACGTCCGGCGCCGTCTCGGCTATAAAGAGAGCGTTCACGGCTTCTTTCGCTTTCCCTTTTAGACTTCTTCGTATCCTTGCTAAATTTTCATTCTTTGTGAAGTACTGACTTGTATCTCTATATGCCGCCCTGTATGCCAGCCATTCTGTGCAATCTCCTTCGAAAATTGGCAACTCATGTAAGTACTTCGGCGCCGGCGCTCTCGGTGTCGCCGACTTAATCGCCTGTGCGATCGCTGTTGCTAGTTCTGTGGCCCCGTTCAGGGGCGCCTGCCCTATTTCTATGACGGCCCGTCCATCCTCGGATGCGGATTGGATCTCATTTGCCGTTGGTGCCGACTCATCTATTTTATTTTCTATGTTCTGGGGTTCTATCCAGGCTTGGTCTTGCTCTTTGCGCGCGCCAGTGCTATCTTCCTCACTATCGGTCGATTCTATTTCCAATAATTCGACTTTACATTCCGCTAATTTTTTCGCGATTCGCGCCTCTTCCAATTGTTTTTCTAATAATTCGCGTTTCGCGCGCAGTAATTCCGTTCTATGTAGCCTTCTCATTTCTGTCGCATCTCTAGGTGAAGGTGTGGCTATCGGTCCCTCTTCTTCTGGGTCTGTCATGCCTGTGTTCGTTTCCTCGCTCGGCGACTCAGATACGTCACGCGGGACATTCTCTACTCTGTTGTCACTCGACTGTGACTCTGTCACGGCTTCCTGCCTTTTTCGAGTGACTGGTGCCATTGTACTAGCTTCCCCGCGAAACCAAAGACGTTGAAAGGGTTAGAGAGGAACGCGGCGTTGTATGTCACCCGCCTACGAACTAAGTGTCCGTCTGTTATTCGATGCTAACAATTGCTATTTATTTTCTATCAGGCGTTTCTACCAATAAAAAAAAACAAAAAAGGCAATTTGGATCCGTTTGTGAACGCTGCGCGCCTATAAACGCTAAATTATTTAATGCACTGTTGCTTAAATACAATAACTCTAACAAGTCCTACAATTGAGGCTAAATTCGCGTTTCTAAATTATTTCGACCGATAGGTATTAATGCACCGTTCTATTTCTACGAGCTTCCTAAATAGCTATTACCCGCGCGTACCTGGCTTTTCTATCTGAATCTACCGTTCAACGCAATTACCGCTATATTCGTATTTACATAATATCGTTCTATCGCGCCTATGTTTACGCAAACTATTACAGTTAACGCGCTATACCGTTACGAAAATATAAATGGCACCGCACCGTTACTAAATCTGTACTCGCGACCTACCCCGACCTACCCTCCTAATCTTATATTTTTTTTTGATTCTACCCCAGCAACCCCCACTGAGACTAGGTAATAAGGTTTTACAGTACCTTTAATATTGGAGGCTGCCGGTGCTAAAATCGAGAGTCCGGTCTCGGTGCCTGCCGTCTCGGAATGCGGGGCGCTTCAAATCCACGTATCACGGAGGTGCCGCGGAGTGCGGGGAGGCGCTCGCGATATGACTCGATCCGGTTTGCGTTGGCGCGCTGCGCCGCGTAGCGACCGTCTGTAACGGCAACTATTTTACCTATTACAATACCTAATCTTACCTCTTACTTCGTTTATTTTCGCGGTGTCGCAGCCCGGACACCGGAATGCGGTCCTCGAAATGTCCGTAGGGCGCGGCTGCGACTCTGAGTGGCTTTTCGCAGGGTCACTCGCCGGTGATCCTGCGCGTTCTATGGGTGATTCCCTCGACAGGCGAAGGACGGGCAACGGGCACTGGGCTTGAAGGGAAAGGTTACTGTGTTCTGTCTTCTCCAAGGTTCGGTTCCCAGCTACCAGATCCGGTTCGAAGCGACCACGAAAAGATGTGCGTGACTCGGTGCCATCCTTCCTTCTTAGGGTGGTCGTAGCTGGGAGGACGGGATGGGTGAAATGAAATTCCTTATCCAGTTCAAAGCCACCTCGCCTCCTTTCCCCTTGCTCGCCTTTCTATGTGGACTGTATCGGTGTGCCTCGTATGCCCGGTCGCTGCTGTCGAGAGAATGCCGCGCGTGTGACGCTTGCGCAATTTATACTTTCTCCGATCACAGGCGAACGAGGGGCGAAGGACGGTGGTGTCAATTTATTTTTCTACCTTCTATTACAAAAAAGTCTTCCCCGGCGGGTTTCTGTCTACCCTATATCCGCCGGGGTCTATTTTATCATGCCGCTATCGGGCCCTATATTAAAATATTTATATTTACAATCTTATAAGTATTTTTTCTACTATAATTAATTACTATCCTATTATCTATCTATTTACATGGCCGCGCGTGCTGCGAAGCGGTTGTCGCGTACAAAAAACATCTACTAGAAATACAGATTTCAAATACTTGAATAGCCGTGCAGTGTACATACCTACCTATACTTTTTCGGATATTTGTTGTACCCACATGTATCATAGTGTATATTTGTTTTTTTTTTTGTTTCCCTGCATGTTCCTCACATCTCTACAAGAAAAATTTTTTGCAACATATATTTACAACACATCTCGCACTAATATACAACTATCACTGATTACAGTTTATTTACTGGGTATCACTTATTAATTTTTAAAACTTTCAATTTGAATAGCCAAACTGAATACTATACAGAGCATAGACATAATACAGAGCCTGATTAATATTTATAAGATACGAGCCATTGGCCATTCCTTGGTTCCACAGAAAACCAGCGTCTCGGCATTCAAATGCCCTGACATATAGCTGAGTGGAAACCATTTTGGTCACTTACTTTTTGTTATTGTTTTAGTTTATTTAAAATCCCGACTGTTATATTATTATTTTTTTATTAATTTACTTTGTTTATTTTTATATTTCTATTTTTACCTGTTATATTTTAAAACATTATTACTAGTGTTATTGTAAGTGTGCCAAATAAATATTTTTTCTTTCTTTCTCTTTCTTTCTTACGTGATATGAAACCAACGCAATCGCAATCTTCCAATAAAATAAAGTGAAAAAAAACTAACTTAAAAATCTGAATTTTTGACTATTTAATTTAGGCATCACAGGTAAAACTCAAAAACAAAACAAATACCTAACCCACCAGTCATCACCTAATTGCAACAAATAACAATATTTGTAACCTCTAGCTTTGAAAATCATTTTACTATATTGTGGCAACGCGAGTTTCATCGCTTGGTTTGGTATAAATAGCAAAAATCGGAGCAGCCGCGTGGCATGACGCATGCGCGGCGGTCGCAATTTTTCTCTTTTGCCGCCATTTCTATATGAAAATCATAGATTATGATGAGCGAACCTTATAGTTTGGATATGTATGTATAAAATGTTAGGGAATCATATGACTTAGGTGTAACTGATTATTTTTTTGTTTCTTTATTACTCAACCTATGCCATCTGTCTGCCTGTCGGTCACATAGTATTTTTCAGAGAGAAACATACTAAGGTAATTTTGTTTAAGGGTAAGTAAAGTTTATATCACATTGCAACGATGATGTTCATTGCACTCCGTTCATTTCTTTACCGATGAGGCAAAGTGAGATAAAGTGTCGGGTGTAGTTAGTGCAAGCGCATATCCTAGTACTTATATTCAGTTTAATGTATAATTGTTTTACTCATATGGGGAAATAGGTATATACAGTATTTATTAAAATAGACATTGTAATTAAAACCATCAGTTTTGCCTCTTTCAATTTATTTTACTACCAATATTTCGCATGTCGCCTCTGTGGCGACGATATCGTAAAAGTATGACTCATTAGTACGGCTTATTTAGCTGCACCCAGTACTGCTCACAGTTGCACACGCATGCTCTGTTTGCGCCGTCTGTTACATAGTAATATTATTTCCATGTTTCTATGTCTCTTGTCGCGCGATAGTTTTTACTTCGTGATATTTCCTAAGATATTAATTTAATTTGTATGGTGAAAAGGGCAATTATAATCTGCATGAAATGCTTAAGGTAAATAACGTATTTAATTTGATAAGGATTAATACTGTATCCGTATAAATTGCTTTCCAATCATCTCATTATATGACACCATTTTTTCAAACATAATAATAGATATAGTAAGCTATCCATAAAAGATAGACATATGCAATCCGTGACTTTTTTGTAGTCCTATACAAAAGGAACTATTCTTCCTTACACTATTTTGTTATATCTTAAAAGGATTATGCAGCGTTATCGATGAAAGTTCCCAGCCAGCTTGATTTTTTTCCGACTTCTTCAACAATAATCATCATATTTCAACAAATATCCACAAAACATTAATAAATTATATACGTAAACCTTCCTCCTGAATTACTCTGTCCATTAGTGTCAATAATACGCCAACTCGTTCGTTAGTTTTTGAGTTTACCGCGTTCATACAGACAGACAGACAGACAGACGCGGCGGGGGAATTTATTTTATAAAATGTAGTGAGGAGTTACGGTGTAACGATTTTGCAGCGGAGTAGAAGGTATTACAAATTTACAATGGTCAGTATTACATATAGATGGTATTACAATCATACATTACAATGTTAAAGTTTTAGTATAAAATGGACCGATGAAATGTCTCACTAATTCTTGATGGTTGAGCTTCGTATGAATTGGGCATAGAGTTGGCATAGAGTAAATAAATTTGACAGCAGAGTTAGGTTTAACTGGTTTAACATGGGTTTAAAGGGGTTTTAGGTTTTAATTAGAGGCAGAAACGATACGATCCAGGAACGTCACATCTAGGGTTGCCAACTTTTTTTTAAAGAAAATACAGTATAGTTAGGTCGGAGAAAAAAAATAAACAGCATTTAGAACAAATAGACAGTATTCATTTTTAAATTTTTTTACGGTAACTTATAAATTTAGTATGATTTTGGAAAGGTGCGTAAGCCTCGACACATACTTAATCAAAACTAAAGTAAATGAAAAACTAGTTTTTAATTAAACCCTATAAAAAACGAAGACGAGAATGGAACTGCAAGTACCAGAGCTGACAACTATTTTAATAATAAGACACTTAAAACTTATAACAGTTTTTAATTTAATATAAATGGAAAGACTGGGGATAGTATGAAAAATAAGTTGATTAAAGTAGTGGCTGTATAATCATTAACACCTTCGCCTACTTCGAAAGGATATCAATATTTCAAGTTTTATCGTGGTAGTATCGTGATAATTCTTCAATAATTTGCATTTAAGGTGATTTTGACACTGTTAACCAACCAGTGCTAATAAATATTTTGAAAATAAGATAGTTGCCCTCATTCCTTACAAAACACAAAAAATGGACATACCTAAAAACAGATGACTCTGTTCATTGTGATAATTGGTCCGAGGTTAATACTGACTAGTGTCCGACCGAATATTCGGTGTCGGTTTCGGCTTTCAAGATGTTCGGCCGTTTTTTAAACTTTTGGCCGAAAATCGTTTTCGGCCGAAAAAACAGCAATGTCAAATTGACGTTGAAATATTCTTTCTGCTGTCCGACTACGTGCAGAAACTCAGCGACTGCATTGCGTTGCAACTTACTCTGGTTTGAATGATTTTGGCTTTGGACACTAGTATTTTTGAGTGTGTAGTAAAAACAGTATTTCGGATATTTGGATACTTTATTTTTAGTGAACAGTAAACAGTATTAAAAGCCAAGAACAAGTATAATACTGCTTTTAACAATGTGGTCGGCAACCCTAGTCACATCACAGTCAAACGCAATTTCGCGGGGGTGAAGGCCGGCGCGCAGGGGCCTCGCAGAATAAACTCGGACTGAAACTCGCCATCTCGCTACGGGTTCACACCAGCTAGCTAGTGAATGAGCGGTTAGACGGCACGCCTAGAAGTGTGCTTCTAGTCAATTCGTATTTTTATGAAATTGGGTATAAAATAATTGTCATTGTTTGTATTTATTTTATATTGTGTCCACGTAAATAGCTTTGTTATGATCGTTTTAAACCTATTTTTTTATGACGCAAGGGATATTTCTTTCTAAGACACGTGCACCCTATACAGACGAAAACAGCGTCGGGACCTGCTCACGACTCCAACCGAACGTCTGCATACCGATCGTTTTTTATACGAACGTCGGTGCACGCGGCGACGTAATATGTGTGCGCGCCTGTGTAAACATTTAGTTTTCTATGCGTTCATCCTTAGAAACTAAAACGACACGTTAAACTGGGTACTACCAAAAACACTCCAGAAAGTGTATAATCCAAGCAATCGTAAACAGCCATAGGCGTACGAAAATGGGAGTGTCGTTTTTATATCTCGCTCAGAGTCTGGGCGTGTTTGTGTGGGTAAACCCTTCCCGTTCCCGCGCAATCTCCCGCCCCCGCCCGCAGCGCCATTGTTGGTTGCGTGCAGTAGTTAAGCGGCTCGCGGCCGTTTCGCATGTATGAATGTGATAGAGATTTAGCCGCAAAAACATGAGACCCAGTGTTCCGCGTCCCGTGAGTGCCCCGCGAGTGTGATAACGTGAATGGTGTTGTGTTGTTTTGTACAGGAGTTGTAACCATGCCACCGCGGTTTAGGTATGTTATAACGGGGTCGTCGGCCCGCGTGGTCCAAGTTTGTTGAATATATTTTTAAATGACAGTTACTGTTGACTAATTTGTAATTGATTGTTATTTCAGTCTCCATTCGCTACTCATGCTCATATTCACCGATATTCATCATTATATATCCGAAAGTTTGATTGTAATCTTGTTAAATATAACATACCTACATAGAGCCAGATTGGTTCTTTCTTGATCACGTTCACATGGTCTGTACGAATCACACGAATAAACGATAAAACAATATTCAAATTTCATGTGGTAATATTATAATAGTACCTAATTACCGATTCACAATAAAGGAGTAATGGCAAAACTGTTGCCAATAAATATTTAATTATGGTAGTTAAAATTAACGAAACCAAAACTAACTTGATTGTAGGTAACCATCCATATTATACATTCAACACTAAACCAATCTAAAATCGTATTCAAATCAGGAGTTGGTATATAAAACATATAAACTATGTTACTATATGAAACAGTAAATCATATCAAATTTCTTATTATTAAAACGTACAAACAGAAATTTAAAACTTTAAAAACATGAAAATTATTTTAGAGTAAAAGTTTACGAAAGAACACTTGTGACAATAGGTACCTACCTACAATCACATTAACTTATTTAATATTTTACTCTAACGAGATTTACGTTACACTTAAAAACTCGAAATTCTTATTTATGGACATTAATCCTAACTTGGTACAAACTTATTTCTCTTGATAGGTACTCATGCTTGATTTAAGTAAAGTATTGTCGCAAATTAAATTTCCTTTACCCCTGTATATTTAAACTGTAAGTTTTCCATATGGCGGGACTGCACTAACGTGTCAGTGCAGTCCCGCCATTTAGTTAGTTTAGCGTTGCCCCATTTTCAGATTAACCACGATTAAGAAGAAGATTCACATGTGCTTTTTTCTCTGTAACTTTAAATCGAGCTCATACCTACCTAATACTCAGAATATTTGTGACGACAAAGACAACAAAAATTTGCATCATATTTTCAATATCTCAAGTAGGAAAAGTTTTATTCACCTATGCCACACGAGTTCCGATATTTACAAAATATCGATTATCAATTTCTTATAGGTCAGTCTAATAAATTCTCAGATGACATTATTAGTTCGTTCGTTCTAATAATCATAGTTTATTTTGGCGTCGCAATTTGAAATATGTCGTTAACTGATAACGTTCGATGATGTCAGTGGTCTTTTTAAAATTAGAAATAAGTGATTACTTTGCTATAACTATATTACTATATTATATTATACTATATTATAGTTTTTGTAGTAACTATATTACGGGTATCATTAATGTTATGCAGTATTTTGCACTTATTTGCACGCCGTTTTTTTTTCTTTATTTAATTGATATTGATTATTTTCGCAAATAAGTATATGAACTTTGATTTTAAAGCTTATTGTAAAACTAAGTAGGTTTTATTTGTCGGCAGTTAGTATAATTTAAAAGACAAGACAAAAGTGTTCACTATGAAAGATTATCTGCTATGATAAAATTATGACTAAATTCCTAAATTCATACTGAAATATGTAAATAATTTTATATTTTATCATGAGTTCACCATTTTCGAATTTAGATTTTAGATATTTGTTTTTATCCGCGTTGTCTCACTGAAAAGGCAAAAGCAAATATTTGTCGTGATTTTTCAATTTGGAACGCATCCAAATATTCATCACCTAGATACCTACCCAGCTAAAGTAGAAATTTGCGTTATTATGGAACGTGGCCTTTGCTTTATTTCATTAGGCAAAGAAAATATCGAATACGGCGCCGTCCGTCCGCGTTATCGGTCGAAGTGTGTCGGTTAATATATAACGTAATTAATTCTTATCGAAGTACCTACCGCGGTCGCTCTTGTGAACTTTGTTTCGAAACGGTGACCGCGCTGCGCTGTAGCCAACTCAATACGGACTTGGGTAAACATAGCTAGTTTGATAGTTAATCATTGTTTTCACTGAACATGGACATGTTTGCATGCATGTCTGTGACCGCACTGTGACCGATTAGTTTAATACGGATCTCGTTAACAAGTCTAGCTAGTTCGTTAATTAGTTACTTAGTCACATCTGAAATATGTACAAGTAAAATGTACATATTTCAGATGACTGAACAAAATGTCATCTGAAATGCAAGTAATAGACTGGTAGAGTATCTAGTACCTACTCAATAATAGTGTTTGTTTTTAATATTAAGGAGTAGTAATATTATAACATATACCTACTCAAGATCAGTAAAAAATTACATTTAAAAAAGTCACGAAAAACAACCTTTAAGTAAAAAATTACATTTAAAAAAGTCACGAAAAACAACCTTTAAGTAAAAGATTAGCAACTTGTCATTAAATAAATAATATAAATTTAATTGAAAACGGTTGCCAACGAACTTTAAATCGTTAACTAAACAACACATATACAACACAACAACGTCTAGGCCCCAAACTAAGCATTAGCTTGTGTTTTGGGTACCAAGCGAAGACACCACATACATATAACAACCAAGACCCGGTACCAGTATCAATATTCATCATATAAATACTGACCCGACCTGGGATTCGAACCCGGGACCTCCAGCTTCGTAGGCAGGGTCGCTACCCACTAGCCCAAGCGGTCGTCAGCGGTCATAATATTTTTAGCTCAAAAATATCAATACTTGAATATTGATATATCAAATACTGATATATCAAAACCATCTATTTAAAGTCCGTATTTCAAAGAGAAAAAGTATTCGAGTAACCTGAAAATTATTTTCGAAGACCTTATCAATGATACCTCACTTGACGTAGTTCATTGGCTTTTATATTATTTTCTTTGTCACAATATACCGTCTGGGCGTCTGGATGTCGCTGTATCGACTTTCAATACTGTCACACCTTTAGTGACACACAAGATTATGATGGCAAATCGATTGTCGTTAGCATCATCAAAATCGATCCACGTGTTTCGTCCCTAGAGCGCCACAAAGGAACACATTAATCATCCTTTAGGTCGCGCAGTCGGGTGAAAAGATGGCGAATCTAACACAAAAGGCACTGGGTAAATTTGTTTTACAAAAACGCTATGTGCCATTGCATGTGCAATTGCAAATTGCAAATGATATAGCTATGTGCCATTTTGTTCGTGATAGGGCTAGCCTGATCTATGATTTATATTTAAGTTTCTTCATCAGCCCATATTCATCCCACTGCAGGGGCTTAGGCCTCCCCCAGGGTGAGCGGAGCTTGGAGCTTAAATCCACCACGCTGCTCCACTGCGGGTTGGGGATTGTAACGACCGCCATCTATTAACAGCGCCCAGGACCGACTGTTTAACGTGCTCTCCGAGGCACGGAGTCAGTGATAGTTATGTACTTAAGACAGAAAAACTCATTGGTACACGCCCGGATTCGAACCATGGCCCTATGGCCTTATAAATTTGAGACAGGTTTGTTTCGTTTTGGGCTATCACGACACGATTTAGGTTTAATCTATTGGTAATTATGCATAATAAAAAGACTAATCATATACCTACCACAAACATTTTTCGAAATGTTATATGTTATATGCTATATAGTAAATAAATTTGACAGCTGCGTTTAGTTTTAATACTCATTAATATCCCTTCACAGCATCGAAAAAGTCAAACGTAATTTCGCGTGGTGAAGACCGGCGTGCAGACATCTCGCGGACTGAAACTCGCCAACTTGCACCAGCTAGCTAGAGTATGACTGGTTAGACGGTAAACGCAGACGAGGGCTTCTACTGAATTCGTACTTTTATAGACACAGCTAATAAAAATATTATTTACTTTTAGTTAGAGGAATGTCAAATGAAATTATGTTTGAAATTAATAAAGTATTTTCAAATATAGTTACAAGTATATTATTATGTATGATTTGTTACTGTCAATTCAATGTTGAAATAACATAGGTGAATAACCTTTGCATAATACTTAATCAGGCGTCGTTTCATTTCTTTGTATAAGTCCAAAGGTTTTTTCAAAGTCAGCACCCATTTAAAAGGAAAATTGAAACGAAAACATTATTTATTTTAAGCAAAACGTTAAAATGCTTATTGCATTGTAACTAAATGGTCAATGATTCGAGCATACTAATATCATCATCATCATCATCATCAGCCCATTTTTACCCCACTGCAGGAGCTTAGGCCTCCCCCAGGGTGAGGAGGGTGGGGGGGGGGGGGCTTGGAGCTTAAGTCCACCACGCTGCTCCACTGCGGGTTGGGAACTGTAACGACCGCCATCTATTGACAGCGTCCGGGACCGACTGCTTAACGTGCCCTCCGAAGCACGGTGTCAGTGATATTGTGTACAAGTCAGAAAACTCATTGGTACACGCCCGAATTCGAACCATGGCCCTATGGGGCCTTATAAATTTGAGACAGGTTCGTTGCGCTCTGGGCTATCACGAAAAGGCATACTAATATATTTTAACGTATTTACCTATATGTGTAATGTTTCATGCTTGCCACACTTTTGTACAAATTATTCACTTCAATAAGTTATATCTGCGCTCTATGTAGTCTGATAACCACAGAATAAAATTAATTAAGATCTTTAAATCTTAAACTTCTTTAATGAAATAAATTGAGCGTTTAAATCCTTAGACACTCATAATGTAAGTTTGGGTAATAAATTCGAAGAAATTAATAAAAAAAGAAGAAATAGTCGAGACGCGTCATTATGATTTTATTTTTGTATTTACATAATTTCGTGATTTGATATCAAGTTTGTGATGATAAAAAGGGATGGGTATACTATTGTTTGTTTTTGCCATAAGATATTCTGCTAGTTTCACCTTTTTATATGGTGACCGAACGAACCGAGCATGTGACGCGGCAACTGCCGACGATTGCCACAACCAAATTTTTTGTCGTTTTTGTAGTGGACAATATTCATATGTTTTAACCGGTAGTAAAATTATATACCGCAATCATTACATTAAAAATTGTTTGCTCTGGCTTTGGCATTCCATCTCTCCTGCTATGGGTACCTACATCTTTTTTTATTTGCGTACTGGTTTTGTTAGCGCACTCGTCAAAGAAAATTTGTGTCCAGTTCAATTATATTTTATTTTGCTAAGCGTTTTTCTTTGGCGTTCGCCTTCATGACTTAATATTATAATTACGTTTCACAATCTATCAAAAATAAATTACTTATCTATACTAATATTATAAAGCTGAAGAGTTTGTTTGTTTGTTTGTTTGTTTGTTTGTTTGTTTGTTTGAACGCGCAAATCTCAGGAACTACTGGTTCGAATTGAAATATTATTTTTTTGTTGGATAGTCCATTTATCGAGGAAGGCTATAGGCTATACTACATCACGCTATGACCAATAGGAGTGGAGCATCAATAAAAATGTTGCAAAAACGGGAAAAATTATTCCTTTTGAGAGCTTCCGTCGCGCGCGCTGCGTAAACGGTTGATGTTAAGCAAAAATCATGTATTACGGAATTGTACCCCTTTAAAAGTTCTAACCAAAAGTCTGCGACAGCATATGTGTATCTTTTAAGGTTAACTTACTATAACCTTTTTTATGACAATCAAATTTCTTCAACATGATGTACTATTTGCGAAGATGTTTTTTAAACGCGATGTTAATCCTTATCAAATTAAATACGTTAGTTGTCTTAAGCATTTCATGCATATTATAATTGCCCTTTACATCATACAATTTAAATTAATATCTTAACAGTTTTTATTGAAATTTAAAAACTATAGCGGGAGAAAATAAATTCGCTGTCTGCCTCTGTTCGTTACCTTTTTACTTCCAAACCAATAGACTTTGATACGGTTTTTAGTAATATCTTATTTTCTTAATATCTTATAATCTTTTAATCTATATAATAGAAATACTTATTATAAAGCTAAAGAGTTTGTTTGTTTGTTTGATAGATAAATTGATTGATTGATTGATTGATTGATTGATTGATTGATTGATTGATTGGTTGTTTGTTTGTTTTTTGGTTGGTTGGTTGGTTGGTTGGTTCGTTCGTTCGTTTGTTTGTTTAAACGCGCAAATCTCAGGAACTACTGGTTCAAATTGAAAAATTATTTTTGTGTTGGATAGTCCATTTATCGAGGAAGGCTATAGGCTATACTACATCACGCTACGACCAATAGGAGTGGAGCATCAATGAAAAATGTTGCTAAAACGGGAAAAACTATTCCTTTTGAGAGGTTCCGTCGCGCGCGCTGATTGATTTGATGATTGATTGATTGAATGATTAATACATTGATTGATTGATTGATTGAATGATTGATTGTTTGTTGGTTGGTTGGTTGGTTGGTTGGATCGTTCGTTCGTTCGTTCGTTTATTTGTTTGTTTGAATTTGTTAATCTCTGAAACTACCAGTCGGATTTGAGAAATTCTTTTTGCCTTTGATAGCCTGATTCTAGCGGAGAGTTATAGGCTATATACATGAAAACGAACTGTCTGTCTATTCGAGCAAATCGGCTTCGGCCAAAACGGCTTAACCGATTTTGATGAAACTATACACATATAACAGGATGTAATCTTTTGACTACACCCTTTCCATATGTGACATACAGAACTTTTTGTATGTCTGTCTGTACATCCATCTGTCTAAATCTATTTAAATGAAATATCAATGAGTATGAAAAGAAGGTCGTTAAAACTAACAAATGTTGCTTTTTGTCCGTCTGTCTGTCTGTACGTGTATCTGTCTATTTGAGCTAATCTCCAAAACGGCTAAACAGATTTTAAGGGAACTTTGCAGACGGGAAAGAAGATTGTCAAGATATTTGACATTAGCTTCTTTTTGTCCGTCTGTTTGTCTGTACGTCTATTCAATTCCATTTTATCTATTCGAGCTAATTTCCAATACGGCTGAACAGATTTTAATGAAACTTTGCAGACGTGAAAGAAGGTTGTCAAGAGTGTCATAAGCTACTTTTTGTGTTTGTCTGTCTGTCTATCTGTCTGTCGTTTGTCCTCACTGATCTAGCAACGTACAACCGAAAGTACTAAGTCTAGGAAGCTTAAATTTGGAACATAAGTTTATTTTATAACGTGAGCATTATAAAGTTAAGAAAGGCTTTTTTAGAAATTTCAAACTTAAGGATGGGAATGGAGGGACTTAAACAATGACGTGTTTCAGGGTTTTTAGATTTTCACATTTTAAGAGTGGGAAACGGGAGATGAAAAATTGTATCGGTTTTTTAAAGGGTGGAAGGGGAATGAAGATTGAAAGTTTGAATGGGTGTGACCAAAATTGGTTCCAGCAAAAAGTACGTATAAGCCATCTCGAACGTTAATAGTACCTATAACAGGAATTTGTAGTCTACGCAAGCGAAGCTGCGGGCGGTCGCTAGTCAAATATATACGGTAAAATCCTATCATTGAAGTATAAATAACAACATAATATTTTAATTACGCTTTTGACTTAGCAACATAAATGTATATGAATATACAAAAAACACGTATAACTAGATCACTTAAAATTTTTATTGAAATTAATAAAAACGCTAAATAACCTATTAAATTAAAAAAGAAAAAAATACGTTTATCTACTACTTTTTTCAAATGTATCACTAAAGCATAGGTGCACATAATGTAGGTGTTTTACTAACAAATGAATCTTTATTACTTGATATTAAATAATAAATAAATAAATATAAATAAAATAATCCAGAAATTGTGACGAATCGTCATATATAACTCCATAGTTAGTAGTCGTTCATAGCCTTTCTTTGTTTTTGTTTGAATGAAATTTGGACCATACCTAGACTATGGTGACAACCGCTTTATACGTAATGATATATATCTATAATAATAATAATAATACATGGGACTTCCCACACAGCGCCATCTAGTCCCAAAGTAAGCAAGTATTATGCTTGTGTTATGGGTTACTAGACAACTGATAAACATACTTAAATATTCTTTATAATATATACTTATATAAATATTTTTTTTTTTTATATATAACATTATTTTAATTCTATATCTATTATTTTAATGAGATTGGAGACAAATCCTTTTGGTCATTAATTTCGATTTATACGTCAGTATTGCCATAATTTGTTGAAATTTATATTGTGCAAGTCATAAGCTAAATAAATATGTAAATAATAAAAGTTTTTTTTTATGTTTGTGTTAGTTAAAAAGAAGACGTTCATTATTTTATTCCAGTACTTACGGGTAAACGACGAAAGGAATGTAAGCATTGTTACGTTTATATCGAAACATTTCTTCAATTTACGGTTTTTGTTCCAGTTACCAAGTTGAACGCATCTGCGCTATAAAGACGTTTAAAAAAATAAATAATTACTCTTCTGTGACTGTTGTGCTGTTTGTTCGCTATTTATTTTAAAAAAAATACCTCAAATATCTATGGTTTGAGAATAATTACGACTCGCTTTGTATAGGCTGTACGGGCTTAGATAAAATAATGATCAAGATGGGGCGTTTTATACTCGTACTTCCAAACGATCAAAAACTCGAGCAAAATGTCAGACTTAAGGCTTAGACAGAGCGTATGTCGTTTGTTAAATTACACAAATATAATTTCATAAACTTAATTTTCTTTTCCAGTACGAATTTTACATGTTGACGCAAAACTCTTCTTCAAAGTGAAAATTTCAAAACTTCAACTAGTGTATATTTCATATCTATTTGCTCACATTTTTGTTGTCACAATGCAGTATCTTTATGGACATCCACTATCTTAGGTTATAGGTGTCTAATCGTAAATTTTTCATAAAAACCGAATTTTGGCCAAAACTATTTAAAAATCATGTTTCATTGAAGACGGTAGTATTATACTTCCAGGATTTTTTTTATTATTTTATTCTTTACGCGACACTAAATTTCCATATTTTTTTCTCTGCCGTCCCGCGTGCGTCCAGCATTCACATTTTAACCTCTCCGTTCGAAAACCCGCACAGTGTCCATTTCTCAAGTCTGACGCGAGCAAAAAGATTTATATTATTTATAACCCTTTTATTCTTTTTGAGATTTTTTTCCTTTTTTTTCGAACGACAAGCGGTTAAAAGCAAATTCGTGCCGCGCTCCGAGTTTACAAAGACGCATTAACGCTAATACATTTTTCGAAAAGCGCAATAAAAAATCTCATATTGTTATTGATATTTACTACTCTGTAGTAAGTATGTATTTTTCTGGATTCTGTAAATATCGAAAAGGTAGAAACAAAGCCACTTTACCAAATTCAATATGGCCTCTTTTTTTGGATAGGAATTATTTTTGTTTGGAATATAACTGTTTTTATGAGTTTAGCAGCACTGTCTTTTTGTATCGTAACACAAATTTTTGGCCTCTAATAAAATAAAATAGGTATTATACATTTAATAATAACACATAGCCAGTATTCTTTGGACCAAAATATTTGTCCGAGTTCCGAGATATCCACTTTTTTAAAATGCAAAATAATGTATTTTAACTTCTAAAGGGTTGTATTTCATATTAGATAAACACAATAAAAAAATATTTTTAAAGTTATTTTAATGAAACCGTTTGTCCCGAGTGAAGAAATCGTCCTTTGAAATGTATATTTTTGTGTGTTTGGAGTGAAGAAATCGTCCTTTGAAATGTATATTTTTGTGTGTTTGTAAACAATAAAAAAATATTTTTAAAGTTATTTTAATGAAACCGTTTGTCCCGAGTGAAGAAATCGTCCTTTGAAATGTATATTTTTGTGTGTTTGTAAGTTATCATATTTCTTCCAACAATAAAAACTCCAGAGTCGCCATCTAACGGCGCAATCCAAAAACTTGGTTTCTCGGAAGCGAACAATTGTGTTTATATCCCATTCCCGTATGAATTATTCATGGGATCGCAACGAAATGTCCGTCGTTCTGTACGTATTCATATTTTAATTTAAAATACGTCAAAAACAGTAATTCTCAAATGTTCTCAAAAGCGTTTACCCCGTATTACACAATACGGGAAGTATCTTGAATTGGGCCATGGTCAAAACGGAATGGCGATATCACCCAGCCTGACCGACCGACGACCTGATGATGGCTGGGAAACGCTGGATATAGAAGAGTACGACCCGTGCCTACCTTCCCGTCACTTTCTCAAGTAATATACTTTTTTAGGCACGTTGATGAATTTGAGTCTGAAAAATATTTAGTAACGAACGAAACGCGTGCTGCCGCTTGCCTCAGATGGTGTAGTAGGTACACTATGAAGTTAGCCGTCGGAGAGTTTAAATCCAGTAAACAAGCTTTTAAAATCGCACCAGCCTATCTTATTACTACTCGTATCGCTCACAACTTGTATTTTTAGGGTTCCGTATCTCAAAAGAAAAAAAAAACTTCTTAATATCTAGAACTTTGTTCCGCGGTTCTTTGGAGCTGGAGCTTCTTAGTCAATTCCATAGATATAGCGAAGCTCCCTGCTGCCTCCCCACTAGGGACCACTGTACTGTACGAGACGAAGCGTTCCATTCAGCGAGGGGGTGAGACGCGTTTGTGGGGGGAAGCGTCCACACAATTTCATATTTACACATGAAAAGTCACACCACTCAACGTTGTTTTTTGTTTTTGCGATGAGTCTGGCGATGAGTATCGATAAACACGTCTATATACGTAGATATATGACGCTATGGAACCATCAGCGCGCAAGCCCGACTCGCACTTAATCGTTTTTTTTTATTTAATCCTATAAACATTTTCGCATTGTTAGCTAATAAAATCAGACGGATTAAATAGAAATACGAGGTGCGAAAAATCTATGAAATATGACGGCGAGCGGGACGGTAAATTTTTTATAACATTATATAGTAAAATAATGACAATGTTATCGCTTGTTTAAAATCTGTAGTGTAAATTATATTTTTAATTACCTAATTATTTTTCGTTTCTTTATGTTCAACGTACAGCGTCAGATAAAAATTTTATATTCTATGTGCGTGTGGGCGCGACATTCTGCGCCCTTATTGACTTGTCACCTTTGTAACCGATGATTATAAAAATCCGAGAATTTAAAATATTATTGTTATCTCGACACTACCCTTTCGTGTCCCTATGACTGGTTTTGATCCAGAAACAGCAAGGGCTTACCCATAAGCGTTACCACTAGCGATCATTAATGAAATAAGTATGTCGCAATCTCAGAATAACAGAAAGCGCGCTCAATTATGATCACACATACTGCACTGTGTCCAAAAACATTACGTACGTCCCGCGCCTGCCTCACTTCCCGCCCGCGTAATGTTGCTAGATCGGGAGAGGTTTCCTACTGTTTTTGCGATAATCATATAAAATCAGAAAAAAGGTGTTTAATAAAAATATTTACAGATAGGTATATTTAGGGTGCGTTTATATAACACAAATTATTTCTTGCGGGGCAGCCCTACGGTCGCCGCGTACTTGTGTTCATTCATAGTAAGTTTTAACTATTTTAGGTACTAGGCCAAAACTCACAACATTCAAATTTCCTTCGGGCGCCAGGTGTTTACTTGAGTTTAATGAGTTTTTTGGTACAATACGAGTATAATTATAGAAAGGAAGTAGAATGACCTTCTGACACAAGTGTTCTTCATTTAAAAGAAAGTTACTCACTATAACATGAAATTCATACATACCATTTTAGTTGAATAAAGGAAATAAACAAAATATAAACATTTTTTTATACCTATTACAATAAATAAAACCCGGCTTCAATAAGGTAAGTTTTTAAAAGTAAGGTTAAGTAAGTGAAGTTTTTATTAGGTACCCCTTTGTTGTGTAAGCTTTTTATAATATTTTCTTTTAGAATTTGAACTGATTAGCGGAATTTTACGTTTAAATAAATAATGTACGCACGCACCTAATTTTATATCTAAATCTTTTTCAATAACCGCCGTTTCTATGACTTTCACCATTTATGTGGTCATCATTTACAAGGAATATATTATTTTTTTCAATTAATTTCTTGAAAATTGAAAGAACGATTGCTAAACGTTCGATATTTGAACTTATAACAAAATCTTCATTTGAAATTTTTCGGGCATGTGCTTCTCAAATACGACATTCATGTAATTAAGATTTTGGGAAGGGAAATAAAGTCTGCTTTTATTTTTCAATCCATATCACAATCCATACCACACCTGAGGCCAATTGCTTCTACACAAAACGAACATTTTATTGATTTCGACAGGTAATAAGCAACAGTTCTCGATATTAACCTACGATACATTTCGACAGATAATGAAGCTGAGGCAATTCTAAGACAATAATTTTGCAATGCTACCACTATTTTCACTATTATAAATCATTATTGAGTAGCTTTCTCGTTGTATCACAAAGAAAGTCCAAATCAGAAATATGGATATCACCAATTTCTGAGTTTGATCGTGTAGGCGATTGCGGCTGTGTATCCTGAAATGAAATACTTTAAGTCTATCATAAAATGAAAAAGCAAAATGCTTAATCAAAAACAGAAAATCAAATGTAATCAATTAAACATAAAAATTTTAGGTAGGTAAGTAGGTACGCAAATTTTCCGAAATCGAAGGTCCAGATGTTTTTATATGTGATTCAGACAATTGTGATGTCAAGACCAAATGCCGAAATAGCATGCCATTATTAGATAATTCATATATTACTCCATTCACCAAAATTTAATTTTAATCGGAATGCATATAAGATTCATTAACACGTATACAATTTATTCATAAAGGTATATCCTTTGTATTTTCTAGGAAAAAATAAAATTTTTGGTATAATAGCCACCGAATTTCCAGTCACTAGTTGTGAATGAATTCCGCATTTATCAGCACGGTATTGGATTACCCACCAACCACCTACCCGCCATCAACCTGCATTGGATCAGCGTGGTGGATTAAGCTCCAAGCCTCCTCATCCCGAGGGGAGGCCTAAGCCCCTGTAGTGGGGTATTAAAGGGATGATGGAATGGAATGAAATTGGATTATTTCATAATATAATTATGACCTACATAATGAACAGGAAAGGTGCAATATGAATAATATTTAACTAATATATCTTGACTAATTCTACCTTAGTCGGAATAGCTGATTTCTTTAGTTTTTTTAAACCACATTTCGTGTCACAAAAATATTGCTCGTCAAGGTGAATCGAACAAATTACGTTCCGCTCTGATGGTCTCAAAAACTTATCTAGTCGTGCTTTTTGTATGACTTTCATCCAATTCAATTTTCTTTGTTCTTTGTTATTCACACAGGTGCTTTATCACGCAAAAAATAGTGAGTATTCTAAACAGGTATTAAATAAAAAGTAGATAAAATTTTCGATGGAACTGGTAACACTCACAAAATGAACGCGCCATTTTTTAAGTCAATCACAATATGTAAAACAAAATCAATAATTAAATAAATCCACTTTTGAATACGTTACTTACAGATGAAATGTGATCCCATCCGATTTCTTCGTAAGCCCAGCAGCATTTTTGCATGTAGGAACGACACAAGACGACATTTTAAAATTAAAATTGACACTTGTACTGTACATTATAACTCGGTAAGTGCAACGGAGTGACTAATCGCAACAAAGTGAAACCACTCTATTTAAGAGTGGTTTTTTGTTTCTTCAGTTTCACGCTTACAGGCGCCTTCAGTTATTCTGAGGTCGCAATAAATAAATTTTGATATTAGGAAAAAAAACTTTACTATAAACGAAAACTCAATTCATCCACGGAGTACCTGACTAATAACATTATTTTTTTTAATATAATATGTCTACTCGTTTTAGTCTATTTAATAATAATAATAATAAAAAGTAACTTGTATATATATTAATACAATATATTATTTTTATATATGTACATTCTTATATTTTTTTTCTGTAAACCGTCGGAAAGTTTGCGCGAACATGTGGCACCCTAACGTGTCGAGTCAATCCTATTTTGAATTTCATTGAATATCGCATTGGTTAAAAGTAAAAGAATATTTATAAATTACAGGTAAAATAAATTAATAATTAATTTAATAAACAATAGTACATATTTATAAACTTTTAGTTTTATTAATTTAGTTTATAATTAGTTCTTAATCCTGATGGTATTTTTCTTATATATATTTAAAAATATTATTAAATGGATAATTTACATATATGTTTAAAATAAAAAAATCTAGTACTTATTAAATAATTTATAATTATAATTTATGTGAGTGAACATCGTAAATAAGATTGGAAAGCAAAACTTTAACCTATAAGTAATAAACTTTAAAAAAAATAATGTTAAACTATTTTGAGACCCATTAGTACTGATGACAATTTCTTAGGGTTGTTTATTGCCTTTTTTCATACCTTTTTTACTGGCAACATATTTTCGTCATTCCAAGAAAGTCCCTTCTTCTTCTTAATTATGGCGTTTTCTGTTTGTACCACAAGAAAGTCCCTCATTAGGGCTGTAGTTTTGGCATTTGTAAAGAGGAGACACTGGTTTAGACTTTCCATACCTGAGATTCTGCACCAAAACAACACATTTTTGAACAATGCATATCGAAACTATTTGTAGCCCAAAACATTGTATTTTTTTAAGTCAATTTAGATGCAACATTGTCAGTAATTATACAATTAACTACTAGGGATGTAATGATACATAATTTTAATGTAATGATACGATACCGATTATTGTATGAAATAATCGGCGATACCGATGCTAATACCAATATCAATAACTTTGTAGATAAAACATCAAATAAATATTGAATTATCTGTTTCTCGGGCGTTTTTGTATCTATTATGCATAAAAGTTACGTATAAGGATTTAACAGAGACTTAACCTTAAATTAAAAATAGAAAGGTCAACCAATATTCAAAGAAAACATTTATTTATACTTTATGAATGAAAAATTAGAAAAAGAAACTTTCTTTCTGAACTTTCTATTTTCTTTAAGAAAGTAGTAATTAAAAAAATACATTACTTATCAAAGTCAGCAATCAAAGTTTACTTTTAGTTGATTTTTGTTAAGGAATGAAAGTTTATTCAAATTATTTGCAGATAATCTGTTACGCAAATTATTTTGTATGAGGCCTGCAGTTGAAAAAAGACGTTCCGAGGCAACTGAACTCAGTTGATAAGACAAGTATTTGCGCTAGTACTTTTAAATTTGGGTATTTATCTTCATTGCGCCAATAGCTGCAACAATAGCAAATTAGTACGCGCGTCGTTCGTTTCGCGCGCTATTCGAACTGTTTAATATCGGTATATTATAATCGGCGATGCCGATATATCGGTATCGGAATCGGAATCGTTACATCCCTATTAACTATTATGACAATTACAGAAATTCTTAAACAATGACAATTACAATAGATTCGTTAATGTCATTTACGTGACAGATGTGCCTATTTGTCCGTTAACTTAACACTTAGAAAAACTACAGAGCGAGCAAAACTTTATGGCCAATCCGAACATAACGCCGGCTGTACACACTCGCCGAGCGGAGGCGAGAGCCAGACCGCTATACGGATAAAAGAGAAGGAGGACATGCTTTCTCTTTTATATTATAGCCCTGTCTTTGGCTCTCGTCTCCGCTCGGCTAGTGTATACAGCTACGTAATTGTAGCGTCGGAGTAGCAAATTTTAGATGTCAGCGGGTGTGAGCGGGGCTGCTATAAACCGCAAACTCGCATTTGCTTCGTGTTCTTTCAGAGCGGACATAAAGTTTTGCTCGATCTACGGGCGTTATCGTTATAAAATAGGCGGAGTCGTTAGATGTGCAAATTAACCAATAACGTTCGTTCATTAACGGATAACCTCAGGACGAGTATCACAGAGTCCTCTTGTATTTTTGAATATTTATATTATTAAAATAAAAATAAATTGAAAAAATATGCGTCTCTGCTTTTATTTCGAAGATGTTCAGTTTACAAATATTTAAAAAAAAAACATTTCATTTTAATTTAATCAATTTACAAATATTCAAAACAACATGTTACTTTAAAAACATCACATTTTGTAGCGTTATTAATAGTCTAAGTACTTAAATGTCCAGGGTTTCTATTTTTCAAATTTTTGTAATTGTAGTTTTTACCAAATTAATAATTCTAGTTCTTTCGATGTGCTTATGTTTAACCCAATTTTAAATATTCAAGTATTGATATTTTTGAGCTAAAAATATTATGACCGCTGACGACGGCTTGGGCTAGTGGGTAGCGACCCTGCCTACGAAGCTAGGGTTCCCGGGTTCGAATCCTAGGTCGGGTCAGTATTTATATGATGAATATTGATACTGGTGAAATGATGAAAATGAAATGAAAATATGAAAATGAAAATATTTATTTTACATAAATTATAGACCATTTCTTATAGCTAGTTGTTGAGAATTCCCTTTTAGGTATAATACAATGCCTGTGTTAGGGAATCTGATTCTTCGTTATATAAATGCAAATATGTAAAACATAACATAAATATACATAGGCAAAACAAGTATAAAGACAGTATGAATTTAAATAATAGATAAATAAGACAGTAACATGCTCAATTATACATGTTAATTGAGTTATGTATATGTGAGACTGTGGTAGGGTGTGTGTGTGTGTGTGTGTGTGTGTGTGTGTGTGTGTGTGTGTGTGTGTGTGTGTGTGTGTGTGTGTGTGTGTGTGTGTGTGTGTGTGAGAGAGAGTGCATCACATCAGCGAAGAATTTTCTCCACTTCTTCATATGTTAGGGGTGTTAACCATTTTACTATTTTTGTTTTACATTCATGGTTATTTAAAGAATATATGTTTAGGTTTTTATTTATTGTGTTGTATATATGATTTGATTGGTTACAGAATTGTCGTCTAGCGAATATTGTTTTAGTGAATAATTCCTCAGCTACATAATACGTTTTTCTTCGTTTATTTGACTTTGGCAAATCAAATTTTAGTGTCTTATGTTTTTTTAGGACGCTCAGAAGAATATATAGCTTTCTGACTGAAAGAACATTGCATGTTTGATAAAGTTTAACAGTCGGAAATCTATGTGGTAGAAAATACATTACTTTCAGCAGTACTCTTTGTGCTCTTTCAATTTGGATAAACTGCGTTTTAGTAGCTCCTCCCCAGCTGGCTAGACCATAACTAATAACCGACTGTCCCAAGGCTACGTAAACTTTTTTTAAGATATTTTTTGTTGCAATGTGTCGTAAATTTTTGAAAATCCAAATTAATTTCCGGATTCTTTTAGAAGTGACATCTAAATGAGGGTACCAAGATAAATGTTGATCTAGCATTATTCCCAAATATTTGGTACCGGGTCTTGGTTGTTATATGTATGTTGTGTCTTCGCTTGGTACCTAAAACACAAGCCAATTCTTAGTTTGGGGCCTAGACGTTGGTGTGATCTATACGTTACTTTTATTATTATTATTATGTTGTATTAGGGACTTTTGACGCTTCAAAAGAAACGTGAAATTCGATTACTTTTTTCATTTCATTTAAAGCTAAGTAACTAATAGAAGATTTAAAAGAAAAATACATAATAAAATGTTTTTACAATACAATTAGAAAGACTTCGTAGGTATGGTCACTTTTAAAAATTTATTAGAGTGTAAGTATGTAAAATAAAATACCTACGTATTTTTCGATGCCGCGCGTCCAGGCGTCATCCTCCACCTTGTTCAGCGTAGCGTTTCTGTGCGTATCATAGTTGTATAGAGTGTGTTAAGACGTGTTAAGACGCGGGTCTCAATTTTGTCTCAGTTTATATCTCGACTCCAAAGATCAAGGATTCGCTTTCGATACTAAAAATATAATTACCTATATAAGTACTTGTTTCCTGCAGATCGTGGAGAAGCGTCGAATAATAACTAAAAATAATAAAAAGTAATTTCATTATCGAAAAAAAATTTATAAAAATGACTTTTTTTGTAATTTCAACTATAATACTTTTTTGTACATAAAAATAAATTACACCATAAGGTGCGTAACAAATTTATTTAGCAAACAATAGCTTTAATTCCAAATGAAACAATATTTATTACAAAAAAACTCTATTGTAATTGCATAAAACAATCTTATTGGTCTCTTTCTTTCCTTTAGGTTCTGCCGCATAGGGTCTCACTCTAAGTTTAGCGAGACCTGAGCCGTAATTGTAACGCTGCTGTACACACTCGCCGAGCGGAGGTGAGAGCCAGAAACAGTGCTATACGGATAAAAGAGAAGAGGGAAATGCTTTCTCTTTTATCAGTATAGCGCTGTCTCTGGTCTCTGGCTCTCGCCTCCGCTCGGTGAGTGTGTACAGCTAGATACGTGAGCATAGTTGTTTGAATAGGACATAATATTTAGTTAGTAGGAACGCGTGTATAGCGTATGTTCTGATGGCTAATTTACCAATTTCGTGCATTTGTTACGTATTCAATAGATATATTGGCTAGTTAATGGGTTAAGGTTAAACTATACTCTCGTATGTACAAATCCTTACGTTTATATATATAAACGTTAGGAGACCTATGGGCGCGTTATGTGGGCCGACTCACCTACGAGAATCTGTCGAGAGTCGAGAATGTTAATGCGCTCGTGTCGAGCTATGCGCGTGAGTTGCATACGGATATATCCAGTTTTTTTATTTTTATTTGTCGCAATTAAACGTCGATTTATTTAATTATATTACATGACAATTACTTAGAGATGTTATGACGCTCGAGCGCTCTGCTCAGATTAAAGCTCAGATGTAATATTATAATGTAATATAAAGCTCAGATAATTACCTATCTAATTCACTTAAAATGTAAGTAAACCATATTCAGTAATTGCTACCGAATTTATACAATTATATAAAAATCTTTGTGTAGGTAGTATGTTTGTGAAGATTTAACCTAAAATATATGTGAGAAACTTCTATGAAACTTTTTTTAAATGTTCCTATTTATCCTAGACCTCTTAGATGTTTTACGGTTGTAGGCAACAAGAAGCGCTGCAGCAGTTGTGTTTATATATATAGATATACCTCACAGCAAGTGTACGGTTATATACCGCTAGAAGGCGCTGCACTATTGTTTCAGCTTTCAAAATTTAAACATTTATAAATATTAGTGAATGGAAAGAAAGTATCTATATTGGACAGGCGGAATTGACATTCAATTAATTGTCAAAAATATAATAATATTTTTTTAAACGTAAAAATGGACGTAATGAAGATGAAATTTTTTTTCTGCTAATCGTGTCAGCTTATAGAGGTTCCGTAGACGACTTTTTATTTTACTCTCCCGTTTCTAAAAAATTCATTTCTTCCCTGTGTTAAATCTAACAAAAAAAAAATGGTTCCGGTAATTTTAATACCATGGTTTTGGAATTATCGAAAAACGCTAAAACCGAAAAAATGTCTTATAAGCGGCTATATTCATATTTTATTTATTTCCTTAGATAGATATTACAAGTTGGTATTTACTGTACCAGTGGTCGTAGTGGTTTGTCTAGGCACTGTTCATCCCTCATACGCTATCATATCTGCGTACCTACTTGGCTTAAATAACAAAAACACAAAACCATCTTTAAGTCATACATTAAGGGTAATATATAGGAATTCACTAACCCACACTAGAGCGTGGCGGATTGAGCTCCAAGCCCCCTTACCCGGAGGGCAGGCCTAAGCCCCTGCAGTGGGATATTAATGGGTTGATGGTATGGTATACGTATATAGGACACCCGATAATTGTAAAACCCGTTAGTTTATAATCTAGTGAGATTGTAAACAAACTTACTGACTGATTTCAGGGAAATCATAATTTCTTGATTGTTCAAAAGCCTTCTCGGTATCTCGTAATAATGAGAGTTTTGACAAAATTTAACACTTAACGACTTGAGATTTAAGTTATGAAAAAAGCCGTTACGTTTATACATTTAGCGACCTTTTCCATGAGTAAAATCGAAAAAGGTCGTTAAGTGCCACACTTCGAATGCGACTTTTCCAAATCTGGCTTTTATGGCTTGAAACTGATAGTTGATTAGGGAAGCCTATAATGTCCATGGTCGGACACCCACTTTACCTATTCAATAAGGATGTGAGCTGTGTCTTGGGTAGGTAATATATCGAAGTGCACATTCAAATCCGTTATTTTATCAGATAATTTATATTACAGGCACTACAATAACTTAATCAATAGCTGCAAGTAAATGTATCATCTTTAAAATTGTTTTAAAGTTGTTCATGGCAACTAATGCACTCGGGTCACGTATTAGAATGTACTGTCCAAGAATACTCGCTTTGCGTTTACAAAATATTTTTTGTTAAATGTACTATATCATATATGTATTACATATAGTCAGTTTGAAAAAGTACGCATTGTTTTAAAAGTATCACCAGTTAGGGCCTTTAAAATTATAGCAATACATCTTTCTGTGCTGTTCACTCTATCGAGGGCTTCTATATTCGTAATCAATTTAAATGAAAATATACTAAATAGTTTATTGAAAATAAAAGTGATACAACAATATTTTTAACTACCGAACGCCTGAGGCTTTGTATGTATGGTTTTAACCCTAAATATTTCCGGAATAAAAAGTTGACCTTAGAACTATGCTCTGAAATGGCCTCAACAAGTCAATGAAAATAGCATTCTATGAAAATTCTATTAGCCGTTTCGTAGATCAACCCTTATCACCCTTACAAACAAACAGACAGACAAAAATATTAAAAACGCGTGTGTGGGTTTCGGGTAGGTACTTACAAATAAACATATGAGTATAAAAAGTTTTTCAATTCAATTTTATCAATTTGTTTAGATTTATAGATTAAAAATCATTGTTTACTTGCTTGCAACCCGCACTGGACCAGAGTGGTGTATTAAGCTCCAAGCACTCTCATCCCGAGTGGAGGCCTAAGCCCTTGCAGTGGGATACAATGGGTTGATATGACGACGATTTACCTACTTGCTTCGTTTCGGAATTATAACGCGATAAGCTATAACTTAAGCGTGCCTAACACGCTAGTAAAATTTTACGCCATTAAAAATAATTAAACCCTCTACACGTGTCTTCACTGGGAAGTTGTCAACATTGTTACAATAGACAGTAGTATATTATCCTTTAAAAAAGTGTCCGGTATTCAGTTATAGAAGTGAACGATTAAAGCCCCAGGAGTCCGAAACGTCAAATATCCAGACAAACAAGCTATAAACAAGCGAAACCGAACCGAACCAGCGTGGGCGCAACCAGCCCTCCGAATTCCAAGCCTTCACGCTACATACAATAATAATAATCGGCTTCTCAACAAGCTCACGCATCTCTCGGCGACGGAACCGGTTTCTATGGGCCTGTATTATGATATACCACTTGCCGAACGACACAAATACGATATAATCCGGTAAAATTGAGTTGGATATACAGACAAGTGAATACTTTTAACCTGACGGCAAACGAGGTTATATTATATTTGACATTTTTTGGGCGCTAATTTCAAATACACCTATTTACCGAGATCGTTGTATATCATTTAATAATATTTAATAATCATTAAAATTGTAAAGAAACGAGAAGTGTGTCTAGACTTGTTTACATATAATTGATTGAATTTAGAAAGACCGATAAATAAATCTTTTTATTTTGTGTTCAAGCATATTCTACGGTTTATTATTATTATACTTATACTTTAAAAAATATATATACAATATTGCTAGCCGTATGTCTGAACGCTTTAAGTTGATAGGGTTATGTCGTTTAAAATTTCATGGTGCAGAGGTTTTCGTGCGAAGAGGTCCATAATTGGACTCAGCTACTGGGTTTAAATAGGCTGCTAACAAATGTGGTGTGAATTGGCAGGAGTATTCGGATTTCGTACGGATAGTATTTCATTAACGTTGTTTTATTACTGATATTATTAAACTTATAAATTATCAATATTATAATTTTCATTATTAAAACATGAACGTTCTCACACATTGTGTTGGTTGGTACTTGATATCCTGTGAAACTATGACGATATCGAATTTTGTTTGTAGAAAAGTTACGAGTAAGTATATGTATATCAGCCCATTAGGCTTAGACTACCCCTCGGAATGAGAGTGTTTGGAGCTTAATCTACGATACTGATCCAGTGCGGGTTGGTGGATTTTAGCAATTTATATCTGATGGTGGCTACCGGGACTGACGGATCAACGTGTTTTCCGAGGCAAGGAGTCAGTGATAGTTGTGTAGGTACTTAAGTCAGAAAAAACTCATTCATGCTCTGGGATTCGAACCACGACCTTCTAAACTAAAAGCAGGCTCGCCACTACGCGGCTCTCACGACACTATACACGAGTATATGTAACTTTTGGAAAATTAAAATTATGACCAACTAGGATACTGGGTATTACAAAGCAAACAGTATTGCCATTACAAGTACATTTTAAAGCAAATTAATTTAAAAATATATCTATCGTTTTCCATACTAGTAAGTTTGTTTCGTTCCCTTTGTCCCTTTGTGTGTATATTCACTATATAATGAAAATAGCGTCAAAATACACATCTCCAACGCATCCGCTACACAACATGCTGACCACCACGTGAATATAGTCGAATTTCAAAATACAATAAATCCCAAAAATATGGAGACTGTTTTGTCTTATTTACAAAAAATGTACTTCTTGCGTGCCTTATTTAGGTTTTATAGCAGTTTACCATGTTCACTAAACACGATAAATGGTAGAACTGAGTTCTGATTGGTTTACTTGTGTGGATTGAGTGCAATTTTATGTCATAATATGAGTGGGATATAGTCGAATTCGAAATGAACAATTTCATTTACGCATCTTTTTCCATCGAAAACGATGAGATTTAGATTAGTTTAACTATATATTTACACATCAAACTTACCGGCCTTTTAGCATACAAAATAAAACCAAAGTTCGGAAAAAATGGAGTTGATCACTTTTTGAAATCTAACGACTTGACTTTTTAATATTATTAGTAACACATTTTCTTAAAATCCTATTCTTACTCCAAACATTTCTTTTCAAAGAAAATTTGAACAAAACCATTCAAGGGCAAAACATACAAAAATTCTTTTACGCTAATTGGTTATAAATAACATATCTCGAGTAATCTTTATTGCTGCAACAAATTGCGTATTTTACACGAAAATTGTTTGTCTACCTGACTGTAAAATAACCTAACGGATTTAAAAGGACATTGATTAAAAAAAAAAAAAAACTATTGTGATAGGTGACCGCCATAAAATATTTATGAATTTACCCATAGACCCTTTTGTTCTCGAACCCTTTGTTAGTCGTTTCCGAATATAGTAAAACATGGATTTATTGTCAAATGCCAGACGGCTTCGGTGTCGGGAATTGGTAATTTTGACCTCCGCTTTTAAATATTCTTGACAGGTAGTATATGAGATTCGGATACTAATAATTTTATTGCTATGCAGTAACATGTCAACTTGTGACGAATTCTGTGTATATTAGGACACACAGGCGGCTTCGTCGGCATGGCCTACACGTTTGTATTTATTCTGTTTTAACATATATCTTGTTAGCATATTATGTTCAAGACCAAAGCTATCACCCTGCCTTTCTTCAATATCAGTTCAGCGGTTTAACCTTGGTGCTTACCTCCTTCCTCGGGGTTCAAGCTAACTCTATACAAAATTTCAGCAAAAGTGGTTCAGCGGTTTTGCCGTAAAACGGTAACAAGCATACAGACACATCTACGGTAAAAAGTATCCCATACGTTGATCCAGCGTACTGAGTGATCTTCAACTGAATTTCATCAAAATCCGTCCACCAGTTTTTGCGTGATGTGTGTGTAAACATACGGACGGACTGACAGACAAACGAAAAAAATTATCAACAATTGCCGTTTTCACCTCTATGATTAGCTATGTCGCGTCTGCCCAGTTTTAACAACCTGACAGATGAACCTTAATATGTATGGGTAGCTTTAAGACGACGTCGGAAAATAACTATTGGATCGTGATTAAACACGAATTAAAAATAGTTATTTTAATTATTAATTAAAAATTATTAATTATTAATAAATAAATCAACTTTTATGGCCAGATCCTTCCAAAACGCACGTTTTTAAATCAGTTTTTCGGCGCTTAAATTAGACACAAAAATTCAGAAAAATATAAAATACTACTACAGTTATTTAACAAATCTTTCGGTTGTTAGAAACATTTTTAGCAAAAGAAAACGACAATTTTTTAATGACGCTTCTAGGCTACATTTGCGTCCCAGTTACCTCGATTTGCCCCGAGTTGACCAAATGTGAATTAGCCAAAGAAATTTTTTAATTCTTAAATGTATCTTGAAAACTAATAAATCTTATCTGGATCAGTTATGCGCTGACAATAGATTAGTTTAGTCTCCAATCTCTCCATTCACTAGGCCATTGACTCAACTCAACTAATCCTCGGGCGCAGAAGATAAAGTGGACTTCATTATAATATGTCTTCATGTACGCTGGCTCGCGGCCAGGTTTGAAGAAAAATTTCAACTTTTCTCTGAAAATTACACACGACGGCTTGTATTAAAAATATACCCGTGTATAATTGATTTGGCATTTAATATGTAACGTTTGCTCTAATACGAAGTAGGTGAATTAATGTTAAACATTTTTTTAAATAAATATTTAGGTCTTTGATATAACGTTTCTTAATATTATTCATTAAAATGAAAACAACACAAATGTATGTTTTTCGTTTATATCGAATATTAATATTTGGTACAATCATAGGTACCTAATGGTGATCATGTATAAAAGAATTTTAAGTTTTAGTATCAGTTTCTGGCGAGGAAAACGAACAAAAGGAAACCTATTTGAAAAATGTTTTGTCAATTATCTCTTGGAAAAACATTTTCCCTGGCCTGTCTCGAAAAATATTGTTTAGCAGAAAAATCTGCGAAAAGTAAAGTAAAGGAAATAACCATTCTTAAGAACTTTTTTAAAAGTAATCTAATTTTTTGAATCAAAATTACTCAATAACATTATTTTCTTTATGTATTCTTTCGATTTATCTACTGATGAGCGTAACAACATGGCCGGTTAGGTATATACTTCCGTATTTTGTTTTTTTTTTTAAATACTTTTCACTTATTTAAAATATATATACATATATATATATAATAATACTTTTTAAAGCAAATATTTTAATGATATATTTTATAACTCACGTTCGACTGAAAACTACTAGTTTTCACCTACTCAAATTAAATGAAAAAACATACTCATCATTGAAAGTTACAGTAATGTTATTTTTTAATTTTAATCCGCAAGCATTGCACCATTAACTAGAGGAATCAAACCACAAATATGCTAACGAGACGAGAAGGCGTGAGTGCATCGAATCTAATTAAGCACAAAGTAATAATAATAAAAACACCTGGGACTTCTCATGCGACTACACAGAGCCAGTATTATGGGTACTAGACAACTAATAGAAATGCTGTGTATATAAACATTTGTCTCGGCGTGAATCGAACTCGCTATCTTTGGTTCTGCAGCTAGGGTCTCTAACCACTAATCCAATAGGTCAGGCAATCACTATTTAAATAACATGCTCTATCAAATTCAGTTGAACTGTTACATATTTAAAAATACGGCTTGCAAGGCACTGTCATCGTGTAACATAAAACCTCGCCTCACATGCGGTCACGAAATGACTACTCCGGTACGTGTAACCTGACCCCAAACAGATGCGGTGCAAATTCTAAGAACAAAAGAATATCTGACCATATAAAGTTTGTCCTTGTTCGTCACTTTGCTTTCGCATTTATCACGTACTAAACGGCTAGTTACAATTTTACTCATTTGTTCAATGGGCAATGATGCATTCGCGACCCTGTCGAAGAATTGTCTCATTTCAGTTAAGTGAAAGCACTCAACATTATCAATCTAGATTGTTTTATGTACTATTCAGTTATTTTGTATTTAAAATCTTGCTCTGGTGGTCATTTAAATTGAAAGGAATAAGTAAGGATCTAGAACAATCTCTTAAAGTTTCTGTTTTTTTGTTTCTACGAATTTGACAGATATTTATATGTAAATTCATCTGAAGTTGAAATTGTCCCCGTGACGTCATCTGGACAGATGACTTATTCTGGTGCTTTCCAAGATAAAAACGATTAAAAACAACAAAAAACTCAACTCCAAAACCACTTAAAGAGAAAAAAAAACTATATTCTATAAAATTTGATTTCAACAACAAAGAATGCACCATGCAATATCATATAAATATGACTCGATTTGTATTGAAGGTATTGCTAGCTGAGACAAGCAAACCGGGAAACAGTTTTATATGAAAGATTGGAATACAACTTCATACAAACAGAATATGAAAAGGACTTTCTCCTCAAACGAATTTTTCACTTTATCAGAATTGGGAAGGAGTCATATTCCGAAAAAGCCTGTGGCTCCCATTTCGTATTGTGTGAGGCAGAGATCGATCTCTGGTGGGAGGCTGTTAGACCTTCATTGAATACGTTTGGACGGTTTATCAAGCTAGGACGCAGTTTCAATCGCTTCGGTTCTTTTTTTTTTTTTTGCTGAAAGGGTCAAAAAATAATCCAAACATATTTCCGTTTTTGGTTTGACTTCAGTTTAAAGAATCTTTTTTTATTTTTCATAAGAACACAACATTCACTTATATGGAATTTTACAATTTTAGATTTTTTGTTAACAGACTTGTCTTTGTGATCCAACTAAATTCACATTCGACTGACCTATTGGCCGAGCGGTTGGAGACCCTAACTGCGGAGCCGAGGCGCGAGGGACGCGGTTTCGATTCCCGCCCGGTACAAATATTTGAGCACATGAACATGTCTATTTGTTTCGTTTGTGCGTGTTAAAAGTATCTATATATGTATATATTATAAAATACAGTATTTAAATATGTATTGTATAGCAGTTGTCTAGTACCCCATAATACAAGCATATTACTTGCTTACTTTGGGACTAGATGGCGTTGTATGAAATGTCCGGGTATTATTATTATTACATTCACATATTCCGAAAAAGCCTACTGTTGGCTCTTATTCGTATTGTGGGAGGCAGAGATCGATCTCCGGTGGGAAGCTGTTAGACCTTCGTATGTGCGCCCGTCTTCGTTCGTTTCGGTGCTGTACAGTGGTACGGCGGCTGGATATAGAACCCTAAAAAACTAAGACAATAAAATCTCACTAATAGCCTCTAGCGACGTCTAAGGACCGTGTGCTGTGATGTGAAATAAAATACGCGTTCGGAATGAGAAATTTTGCACGAAACGAAGATTTTAAGTTCGTGCAATTTGCATTTTAACTACCGAACCGAGCGGACGTGAGCAATTTTTTGCGTTTATGTAAAACTTTTTTGTATCTAAATGAATTGACACTATTATTGAGAAAGTTATTTTTTAAATTATACCTAGATTTAATCTTTACGTGTGCTTTCTTTTCTATTGAATTGAACTTGCGAACCAGGACATACTGTTGTACACCGTTTTGTCACTTCAAGTTTTTATAAAAATGAGTGCTAAATTATGAATTTTACTACGTAATACACTCAATCTCTCGCATACAACGAGACTGGCAGAACTTCGTAGCGTCTGGCGATCGGTGTACTTATGTACTATGGTATAAGCGTTGTTGACGCGTGAATACACAACAAGCTGACATACCCTGACGACCGCTTAGCCTAGTGGGTAGCGACCCTGCCTACGAAGCTAGAGGTCCCGGGTTCGAATCCCAGGTCGGGTCAGTATTAATATGATGAATATTGATACTGGTACCGGGTCTTGGTTGTTATATATATATAAAAAAAAAATATATATATGTATATATTATAAGGAATATTTAAGTATGTAAATTAGTTGTCTAGTATCCCATAACACAAGCATAATACTTGCTTACTTTGGGACTAGATGGCGCTGTGTGGGAAGTCCCATGTATTATGTATTATTATGTATTATGTATACCAGGGGCAAAGTACTTGGAGCGCGCGGCCCCGAGTAAATAAATCATCTTCGGTCTTCGGTACTAGTTTACTAATATTTAGCGCGAGACACTCGTGTAGGGATGTCGACATCGCATAGCTACGAATAAATATTTCGTAGCTTCGCATATATATCAAATCTATTAGACACACGTAAACTTCTGTGATATTTTAATATTTTTTTTAAATTAACTAAACCTTTTTTGTCTGCTCTACCGACGCTCGCGGTAGTGATCGCCGGGAAGCGTCCTCTGTCCCACCTCACCGCTTCTTCCCACTTGTGTCGCTTATTTATCGCGAAGATGTTCTACTTATAGAATCTTAACCTACTTTGTCAGGGGTGCATCGGTAGTTTGTTCGCTACACTACGTCCGGGTATTCCTAAGTTCATGGACGGAATCAGTTTTTTTTTTTTTTCAATCATTGTACAGATATGTTAGCTACGACATGCCAAAATTGTTTAGTGTCAAGGAAAATATATCTCATTCTCACTTTATATTTAACACTCTCGTACCTGTTATCTTCTCATTCTCACTTTATTTTGCTCACCCCTACCGCACTTGTACGATTTTTCGTAATCTCACTTGTCGATCGAGTAAAATACACCAAAAAAAGCTGCAGCCATGTTCACCGAATCCAGTCTCGATAAAAGTAAACGTATTGTATTGCCGCAAAACTCGTTCCGTTTGCAAGTCCTGCTTTAAACAAGTACTAAAGTTAGAAGGCTAATATAATATGTGATGCGTCTGAGTAATAGGATTTACGTGTTAAATCCTATTATGGTTATTTTATGGCTACAGTTTGAATGAGATCATGGGTTACAGTTAACATGTCTTCACTATACTAAAGCGAATCCATCTAGTCTGTATGCTGTCTGGCAAAAACATATTATCAAATCCTTTTAAAGTGGAATTTGTAGTTGAAAATAGGCTTAATAGGAGTGTTTAGTGGCAGACAATGACGTTAACGGTTGCATCCCATTAAACCTTAACCGATTGGCGCAAAAAAATTATGTGATATTCGAATCAACAAATACTAGGTTTGTTGTGGTTGTAAAAATTGAATCAGTTTCATGTGTAACATGTGAAAATTGAAATTATTTCAAAAAATTACTCTGCACATTTACTTAAGTTGTTTTTTTCTTATGATGTATCAAAATTTTTAAATAATTAAAAACATATATAAACCTAGTTTTTTATGATTAATTATTAGCACCGATCGGTTAAGGTTTAATGAGGTGCAACCATTAACGCCGTTTGTATGGAAATTTGCCACTACAAACTCAACTTAAAAAAGTGTTAACTAGACTAGTTTTTTTACTGGATATTATTATATTAAATGTTTTTTTTTTTAATCCTGAACTACGCAATCCAGCAATCCTTAAAATCGTATTTTATAGAAAATACGTGATGAGTCAAATCAAGTTAGTTAACCTGACGAAGCATTAACACATAAACGCTTAAGCGCTGTTGAGTTGTCGAGAATAATTATAATTCTTTAGTAACATAATCACGTAGAAAATACGAGAACGGTATTGTTACGGAAAAATATGCCTTATGTACTATTAGAATTAAGGCGAGAATGGACATATACCCCGTATTAGAAATGGATCTAGCTATTAGTGTGCTCAGTACTTAAAACTAATATAGAGCATAGCGCCCGGCGATTGTCGCTTCGGCGATGCAGAACAACTTGCATTACGACTCTAGTAGACCGGAACGAAAGAATATTTAGAGATGGCCGGAAGCTACTAGGTAGAATAATTTATTAATAGAAAACTAGTTTTGTCTGTGATTTCCACGATTATTATTATTTCCGCCCGAGCGATTGTTCTAGTGGTCTATACTAGTGATCTAACTGGTTTTTGTAAATACATAACACATATTGTGTGATGGTAGGGAACCCTCAGTCCGTCTCGCACTTGGCCGTTTTTTGTTGTATTATTATGTAGTTTAGTATATTATATAAACTAAAATATAAAAATTATATAAACTAAATCAAACAAAAAAACTTTCGAACTTGTCATTTAAAAAAATCGCCTGTATCCATACGGAGTAGAAAATCGTCTCTGTACTAATTATTACAGACAACAAATTACAGACATATTTATATATAGGTATATTACATAGACAAAAAGTTCCCTCTAAGCGACAAAATATCACACAATATCACGTGGTCATGCCCCATAAAAATACGAATTGACCCGGGAGCCTTCTTCTGCGTTTACCCTCTAACCACTCACCTAGCTAGCTGGTGCAATAAGGCGACTTTCAGTTCGCCGCGCCGGTCTTCACCCCTGTGAAATTGTGCTTGACATTGCCAATATTGTGAAGTGATATTTCTGACTATTAAAACAGAACGTTGCTATCAAATTCGTTTACTCAATGCCATAACCAAAATTATTAAAATATTGTGATTTATATTAAGATGTGTAATACACTCTTGGACGTGGAAGTGTTTGGTCAACGCAATGTATTGTATAGGAATGGTTCATTTTGTAAATGTGTATATACCTATTATTACAGCGACGTGGTGGTGCTGGTGATTAATTTAACAACCCTCAGCCCGCCACTGGACCAGCGAAAACCCTTTAACGAAGAAGGGATAATAATAATAATAATAATAATAATAATACATGGGACTTCCCACACAGCGCCATCTAGTCCCAAAGTAAGCAAGTATTATGCTTGTGTTAAGGGTTACTAGACAACTGATATACATACTTAAATATTCTTTATAATATATACTTATATAATTTTTTTTTTTTTTTTTTTTTATATATATATAACAACCAAGACCCGGTACCAGTATCAATATTCATCACATTAATACTGACCCGACCTGGGATTCGAACCCGGGACCTCTAGCCCCGTAGGCAGGGTCGCTACCCACTAGGCTAAGCGGTCGTCGAAGGGATGCACTCCAGTAGTGAAACTTGAAAGTCTAATGCTGATTACAGCTGTGACTTTCAGTGTCTCAGACTTGCTTACACTTCATAGTGATGGCTCTTATCAATATTTCCTCGCTGAAAGTGTGTCAATTTCTATAATTGATTTTTTTGCAAGTCTTTAATCAGAATTTGTTAAAGATATCATACGATAAAATACTATATCTATGGGTTTATCTAATCTTGCTGAGCATTATTGCACCTACGTGTTATGACGTCAATAGCAATTAATTCCTTATATACCTTCGGTGTTTTAATTCCAAATTTTTTCTAGGAGATAAGAAAATTCATTATACCTTCGACCTTTACCCAAACAATGCCTGAAAGGGACAAGTCTCGTTACACTGATGAGAACTTAAATATGAGAGGGAGTGTAGATTACAGTATGGTTTACAGTTTAGTTTAACATTTTACTCAAAATAAAACAGGTTTCATAAAACAACAGTTTTTGTGTAAATTATATTCCCAAAATAAATAAACTAAAAGAACAGCTAAGGACAGTATTGGTCCATACTGGCCTTTGTTTTTTTGGTTTATTTATTTAAGACTTATGATATCTTAAGAAAATCTGTGTTAAAAATAACATATAAAATAATTTCCTATACAACGGCATTTTTAAATACTAAAAAAAATATAGTGGAATCGCGATGGAGTATAGTTTGTCCATTATATTAACTCACACCCTTTGACACGTGGACACCGCATACCGAAAAAGGTTCACAAAGAAAGCCGCCGGCACTTGGCTGCCGTCTCAAAGGATACCGACGCTGGCGTCTGATGTCTAATATAACGGATAGACTTTAGATCAAACATCAAATAGACGCAGCGAAATAACCTGAAATTGCCGTACTACCATAGATGGCGTTATACTAACTACTTATTATTCTTTACAACAGATGGCACTATCACTAGAACTGTCTTGAATAAACCTAAATCATTCAATTTTTAAGAATAACGATTAGCTTTCAAATACGTAACATGTATTATTTGAAAAACTTTAGATTGCTTGAAATATAAACATTCGAATGCAACTGTCTAACATATAATAATGGCGCCACATGTAAAATTTTTAATATATGATATCCCAAAAACGCAACTTTCTTGAAAATATGTTTTACTGATAATTTTTGAAAAAGCCGATTTTTTGAATGACATGTGTTTCTGTGTGACGTAATTTCTTGTCAGTAATAACAATTTGGGTCAATTGTAGGTATATGACGCAATTAATACTGAAAAAGCACGAAATATTAATATACAAATAGAAAAATAGTTGTCATCGAATTTAAGTAGACTTTTTGTACTTAATTGCCTTGTCTATTAACTTTGTAAGTCCGTATCTTAATATTGACATGCATAGCTCTCGCCTAGGCGTGTCGGCCATATTATTCATATCTGCGAGCTCTGTTCCATGACAGACAGACGACATACTAGGTTATTTTATGTTTTACTAGTTCCCGGTGCATTCTACTATTGTACCGCTATAAATCAACTATACATGGGTGGCGCATTATTTTTCTCCGATTTGACCACCATTTTCATGTTCATATTAATGATTTATAATTATTGTAGTCGTTGTTAGTGTTCAACAAATTTGCATCTTACGATGGAGACATAAGGTACAATTTTACAATTAAATAATGTTTCTTCAGGAACTGGTGCTGTACTCTACTACTCCCCAACTTACAGTGTTTAAATCTTTATTATCTTTTTCATTGATAAATCGAATAAATAAAAAAACGTGGTTATGTATTATGTATTAAATAATACATTTGAATGTAATCTTCTATATTAATAAAATTGAATTGTCTTTCCGTCTGTCTGTTCCGGCTAATCTTCGAAACGGTTGAACCGATTTCAATAAAAAGATTATCAGGTGTATCATACTACACTTTTTGTTTATCTGTCTGCCTGGCCGTCCGTCTGTTTGTTCGAACTGATCTCCGAAAGCGCTGAACTTATTTCAATGAAACTTTCAAATATATAATTAAAAGATTGCCAGAAGTGTCATATATATAATACTTTTTGTTTGTCTGTCTGGCCGTCTTTTCGTCTGTTCGAGTTGAACTCTAAAACATATAAACCAATTTTAATGAAACTTCGCAGACGTGAAAAGACGGGTGTGAGGAGGGACATACGCTACTTTTTGTTTGTCTGTCTGTCTGTCTGTCTGTCTATACTATGTATGTTCGACTTAACTTTTAAAGATTTTAATGAAACTATGCAGACATTAAAAATAGTTTATCATGAGTGATATAGGTAACTTTTTGTCCGTGTGGTTGTCGGTATGTCTTTTTTCGTTGTCTTTTTTCGTATTATCCGGCTTATCTCCACAACGACTAAACCATTTCTATGAATCTTCGCAGACATAAAAAGGAGGTTATCAAGAGTGACATAGGTTGGTTTTTGTCTATGTGTTGTTCTGTCTGTTTGTTAGGGCTAATCGTCGAAACGGCTGATCAGATTTTACTGAAATTTTGCAAACATAAAGAGTTGCGTTGTCAGGAGTGAAAAGCAATTTTTTTTATATACATATAAAAAATCGTAGTGTCTGGTAGTATGTCTGTCTGTTCCGGTTAATCTCCAAAACGGCTGACGGATTTTGGGACCGATTTGTGGGAAACCTATTCTTCATGCTAAAATAACTAAATGGATGGAAATTATATGAAATTAGGTATAGAGATTTCTTAGGTAGTTAATTTTCAGAATGTTCTAGAAAGTTCCCGCGTAACTGTCCCGGTACAACTGTGTAGTCCACGCGAGCGAAGCCGCGGGCGGAAAGCTAGTTTATAAATAACAGTCGATCATTGATGTTTTTCTTGGCGTGTGACAAGCAAGAAAACTTTTGCGCTTCCCTATTGGGTATTAAATGAGCTTGCGTTCCCCGATTGTCCATTTGGATGCGCGTCGCCGAAGAACGTGTGCATGTGCGTTTTCTGTGTACCATTGTCGCTACGACCCTAAGTCCGAGCCTCGGACTGTATATTTTCATTAATTACGCGGCCTTTACCGCAAGCTAGACCAAATTCTTATTCGCAAATCTCATAAAATACAAATTCTTAGGGACAGGGACTAGTCTTCAAAATCTGTTCCTTCTGACAGAATTTCTCACCCTTCTACGTTTTGTAAAATAAAAGAATCATATACAGCGCCACTTCACCTCACCCATAACAGCCAATAACGTCTAAAATCGCGGACTTTCCGGAAGCGCTATATACGTTTAGATCGACCATAAAACGTATTTATTCCGATTGACGCATCCATCACTGCAACACGTTATCATAATCCTACGCATGCGTATAGGTAAAGCACACGTATGTACATTGCACGCCCCCTTACGGATGAATACACGCGTGCACTTACTGACGACGTGCGTTGCATATTCTGTGCAAGTGTATTCACGCATTGCTTACATAATACAGATTTCACAGAGTCGATAAAGTTATGGTATGTATATTATATGTGTACTGCCTAAAAGTTGTGCTCAGCTGGGATTTAGTTGTATTGATTTCGTTTATAGCTTTGTATCGAATCATAGTTTAATACAACACTTTGATCAAGTATTCAAGTATCAAGATCAAGTTTGATCAAGATTAATTGTGGGGTGTTTTTCGGTACTTTAAACTTTTCTGTAAGTTGCGTTAAAATCTATCGGACTCAACACTAAAATCCATTTCATTTCGGAACATGTAATTTTTCGTGTAAATGTTGTTTACGTTCAATAATTGAATGTACGGCTAGAGAACTTAACTGCAAACCAAAGGTCACAGGTTCGAATCCCGCCCTGGACATATATTTGTGCGCATGAACATATGTCTATGCCTGTGTAAACTGTGTTTATATTACAAAAAAGTACCCTTCCGCATCGCTGGCCCTTTATTAAGGTCACGATATGTATTTAATCGTAATTTTTCTTTTTTTTCAGATTCCCGTTGACAAGTTCTAAGTCGGACCGCTTCATTTATAGAGTATTAAGTTCAACCTGACAAAAGTAATCTGTGATCTCATTTTTAGTTTAAAAAAAAAAAAAACAATTGTAAATTAGTTATCGTGTGTAAACTCAGTGCATGCAAATTATGACGTGATTCCATTCGACAAGACGAAAATCCAGCTCGAAGGACCATTTTTTATTTTATAAAAATGTCAAGATTCAATGCGGGTAGTTAAAACTAGAAGTGATAATGGATGACAGATAGTGTGTGGTAGCGATGGGATAATGGAAGCGGGTGGGCTGGGTGCGTGAAAATGCCGCATGCCCACTCGAGCTCGGCTGCGAGCTCGGGCGGCGACGACCTGGGCTCCACGGACGAGGTCAAGGTTTTCAAGGACGAAGGGGACGGAGAGGACGAGAAGAGAAGCTCCGAGAACCTTCTAGAAGAGAAGTCTAGTCTGATAGATTGGACTGAAAGTGAGGTGAGTAATTAACATATCTTGATACATTGTGTATAATTTGAGATCGGACATTTAATCAAGATAATAATGAAGTTCGTGCACTAGTTTATTGTATTTTTTCGATGAAATGCATTAATTTATGTTTATATGTTTTGTTAATGCTACACTAGACCATGTTTAGGAGAAAATATAACAAATTGTCGTATCTTTAATCAGACGTGTATCAGGGAACCCCTAACACATTCATACGCGCATACACCATCATTACAATTACTACAGCTCTTATCAACCTACAATACGAGTATAAGAAAAACTTTAATAGTTTCAGTTCGTAATTTAATATGTATTTATTTTCAATTTTCTTATTTAGCCATCATAGATCAGCTTAGTATGGGGGGCATGATAAAATTTTATTTTTTAATATAATGGTTAAATATTATTTTTTTAAATATATATCTTTTCTGTAAATGCCTGATCTCAATTTTTTTAATGTATATATATATATATATATATCTTTTGTGTAAATGCCTGATCGCAAATTACTTCTGTATATAGATTTAGAACTATTATAATGCAAAATTCAACTTGATTCCCTATTCGTTTAAGTACTTCAGAATTGGGCAATAGTCTACAACTGTAAAAAAAAATTGCATCGTGTTCAATGTGGCGCACACGCATCAGACGTAGCATGTGCGTGCGGCTGGTAAATTATTTGGGGCAAGCATTTGAATTTGGGAAAAAAATACAAGTGTGTGTGTATTCATGTATACGTATTAAAAGTTATCTACTTGGACATTATTAAAAACCGATGTGTAATTTTTTTTAATACCTATAATCACTTTTTTATGCATTCCATTCCGAACTCCATTTAAAATCGAAATCCATAAAACCACAATTATTAACAATGCGGTTCTAATTCCCTTGTCATGTATTTCACCTGTATGAAGTGATACTCTAGTATTTTTTTTAAATTTTACTTATATAACTAACCGAAATAATTATGATCCGCCTCCACAACTCATAAATAAATTAAAATTCACTATATAACGTTTCGAATTGCTTTGAAATTACTTTTACGAATATATTTATTTCTTGTTACGTTATTTATGTAGACGACTAATTGCTGATTCTTCATAGCTATAAAATACGACCGTCCATGTGTACCATAATGACATAGATAAGACAGACGAAAACCATAGATTGTAAGGAGACCACGTCATCTTATACCACTTTTAGTGTGGAAGCGCTTAAAAATGATCTTGTGTCATTTATATAAATTTATACAAGTCCAGTGAAAGTAGTTTTTAGAATGTGAAGTCAATAGTTATTTATTAAAAATAAAAATATATGTTTGCTAGTATCTAAATATAATCCATTAAACTTTGAGAAAATTTAATTGTTTATCGACAGATTGAAAATTTTCATGACCTTCCGCCATATTGATTGCTACGATAATTTTTGTTCTTCTATTAAATTATCACTTATTATCATCATCATCAGCCCATTTTTACCCCACTGCAGGGGCTTAGGCCTCCCCCAGGGTGAAGAGGGGGTTTGGAGCTTAAATCCACCACGCTACTCCACTGCGGATTGGGGATTGTAACGACCGCCATCTATTGAAAGCGTCCGGGACCGGCTACTTAACGTGCTCTCGGAGGCACGGAATCAGTGATAGTTAATGTACTTAAGTCAGAAAAACTCATTGGTACACGCCCGGATTAGAACCCTGGCCCTCTCTTCTTCTCATTCGTACACTCCTGACGGAGTGATCATGATCATGGATTGTCTGATAGTTTGGTTGCGTTCTTTGCGAGATTTCTCCATCTTTCTCTATTCATGGCATTGCGTGTACACTCAGTAAGGGAACACTTCGTCGATGATTTAATGAGGTCTGTCCATCTAGTAGGTGATCGGCCACGGGAACGTTGACCCTCTACTCTTCCTTGCACCACCAATCGTTCCAGTGAGCTTTCGTTGCGTATGATATGTCCAAACATCTTAAAGATTTGCATTTGCACAATCGACGAAAGTCTTTGTTTGATGCGAAGCTCTTTTAGGACGTTAGTGCGGTGAGCAGTCCATTTTATTCTCAGCAAGCGCCTCCAGCACCACATCTCAAGGGAATCAATGGCCCTGGCCCTATGACCTTATAAATTTGAGACAGGTTCGTTGCACTCTGGGCTATCACGACATTCACTTATTATAATTGACTCCAAATGAAGGTCTTTAATTCCAAATTATCAATATGAAACTAATATCCAAGCTGAAGACATATTTCTTTAGGCAATATGTTAGTAGTGTTAGCAAAGTTTCGATGTGATGCGGTAGAACCACGGTAGAACGCTATCAAGACGTCACATCCCTAAGATTGAACGAGGAAGAATCATATTGGCGCGAACTGAAAGAAGTGTCAACTATTGTGATGTATTTGTAATGTGGAATTTATATCTAATAAATATTGTTAATAACATCAAAAGTAGGTATACCGTCTTATAATAGGTATTACAAAAAATCTCTTTTGTTATTCCAAAAATTACATTATTACTTAAATGAGGTTTAATTTTTTTATAAAACCGTAATATATATGAGCCAATCTGTAATTCCAACTAATTTATTTGTGGTAGTTATTTGACCGCACCGGAATAGTCAGCAGGTGGCCACCGATTCTCAGGTAGGCCCATGTTGGGCCCCTATTCTGTTCCTTCCCCGTATTTGTGCCACAATAAATTTCAATAGGATAATGCGAACGCGTTGTCCTGCACACATTGCGACCTATTTGTAGTTTTATACGATTTTACACTCTCAAAGTTCACTATACAATGATTGTGTTACGCCGTTTTTTTTTTATCGCACAATACATTGGCTTCTAACAAAAGTTGTGAAACGTATCTATTAAAAGGAATAAACGCCATGAATATGTTCATAATAGGATGAGAAACATTCCTATTGCGCATTTGAATAATTACACAATTGTAGAACATGTTCATTTGACAGAACAGGCGTTACACAAACACAAATTATTAAATTAATGTCATATAAAAACAAAAGATCACGTTAAGCAGGCGGTCCCGGTTGTTGCCAATAAATGGTGGTCGTTTCAATCCGCCTAACCGCATTAGTGCAGCGTGCTGGATTTAAGCTTCAAGCTCCCTCATCTTGAGGGGAGGCCTAAGCCCCTGCAGTGGGGTATAAAAAAGGGCTGATGGGATGGAATGGATGGAAAAAAACAAAAGATTGTAAAATAAGGGAACATTGAAGTTTTTCGTGAGCGCAGTGTTGGTATTTTGATCAGTTACGCCACGTTTTGTGTTCTTCTTTGCCGTAATTTCTTGGTTGAGAAATCTTCTTGACTATCACCGCTATTCCTCTATAACAGTCGCCCTTCTTCACTGTATGAAGGCATCCACTGCAGATTTTACTGGTCTGTCGACCTCATTGATGACCTTCCACGCGTCTTTGTCTCTCCAACTGTTTCTTGTACAACCTAGGCGTTCGATTGGCGGATTGCAGTGAAATATGTGACACAAGCTGAAAATGTTAGCTTATTTTATGAAGGCAGGAAATGCTTTATGCAAAGTTATTAAAGCATAGAAACGTTCTAATCAAACTCAGTTCACAATACTTTAAATAGTCTTCCAACACCACATCTATTGGGCGTCTATTTTCTTATTAAAATTTTTTGATAACGTCTCTACGGTACGGTTTAAAGGGATCTGGGTCGCCTTGACCGAAGCCGCCTTGATTCTAACCTTGATGATATTCCGGTGCCTCCATGTTTTCTTATGTGTGTCCAGTATGTCCTGCACAACCTCCATTGTTCGAGAGAAGTCCTGTCGTTGCAAACAACTGTAAATCCATCTTGATTGCAAATGTGTGCTAATGATGCGAATCGGTCACACTACGTCGGTATTTGTCAGTATATAGCTACGCGAAGCGACAGAGAAGCGCGATTACAAAAGCCCGTTGATTTCGGCCTAGATCCACTCGGGCTTTTGTAGTAGAAAGTTCAGCTTTAAACCCCTGAACGTTTCGACCACCCAGTGGGTCGAAAGCAACAAGCTTTTAGTGTTCGTTTATTCACTTGTTATTATTACAAAAACATGAAGTGGTAAAAACGTTTTTCTATCTAACGGGAACGAAATTATGAATCAATCGATCTGGTTTTTTTCCATAATGTACGAAAAAGAACATTCGCCAGTTCTTCATCGGAACTTTCTAATGATGTATTGACTATTTTTGCTTGCACGCCAATTTCTTGTGCAATGTACGTTTAAGCATATTCCAAACCATATAACTGCACTGTATGGCGAATCGTAAAAAAATCTAGTATACACATTAGTAGCTTTACAAGGTTGTATCTATAAACATTTTAAACTTCTTTACATCCTTGCGACTTATACAAAGTCTCAATCTTTTGATTATATTATGTTTGTATAGAAAGTAGAAAAAAACGTTGATAAACATATCACCTAACCGTTCAGTTATAATACACGCAAGCAGAGACAGTTAGTATGGTGTAGCGAGAGTATATACTTATATGTGGTCTGTTGAGTCAAACACAAGTATCTAAAAGTTGGCCTATTATTTTCGTTGACATTAAATTGCCAAGGTCCATCCAGACATTATATAATCAAAGTTTCAATTTTATACATCTGGTGTCAAACTTGCATAAGTAACTGGACGTAGTGGTTTTCCATTACGTGTTCACGTAGCAACGTCTTAGCTAGTAACAAGTGAAATAAATTAATATTCAAAAAGACGACTCGGTCGGCGTCCTCATTAAGGCCAATTCGAAGCGCCTCTAGATTAACATCGCGTCGTGACTTTTATTATTCGAGTTAACCGCTCAATTAACCACCACCGGCTCACACCCACAAATAACCGTGATAACGTCACAGACGGCCCGACAAGTATACACTAAAAAATCGCGAACCTACCGCAAAACAAACAAAAACGACCGAAACTAAACGATAGTCCAAACAAACTAGTCTGTGAAAACGGCGCCGAATCCCAAAAAAAATCTTCCAAACCCCAGAAATTTATGGAAAATATTGTATGGCATAAATTATCCATCCATTGTTGAGTTTCCGAAAATTTTATTGTTAGGGTCACCGTAGGAGGTGTGCAATGGGGTACCTTACCTGCCGCAGGTACCGGTCCATTGTCATCGTTTTACCTGTCGAGTGGTAGGCAAGGCGGTGCAAACACGGACCTGCAGTCACGGATCGTATAAATATTGGATTATACTTAGGTGTAATTCTCCTGTGTATGTCATAATAGCTTCGATTATCGTACGTGATGCCATTACAATGGTCTTTGTAGTCTCGCGTTGAGGCCATAGTACGAGCGTGTGGAGGCCAGTCATTCGACAAGAAATGCGAAATACGCAGATTTCAACGATCACGATTCATTTATATTGCACGTATTGTCAAAGTTACTACAAAAGCAATTTCAGACTTTAAGGCGAATGAATAAGACTCAAATTGAGTAAATATTTGGCTTTCCGGAGATTGAAAATAGAGCGTCCTCGAGCGTTAACGAAAACGTGCCCCAAATTAATTTAATTCAAAGAGGTAGGAGTTACCCATATCTTTTTTTATTATTTCCTACAGAGACCGTGATAATTATAGGGTTTTTTTTCTGTATTTAGTTACGTCAGCAACTCCAATTTTAATTTTAAGTATAGACTTAGTGCGTTTCTTTCTATCATACCAAGATGTTGATAGTCAGGAACAGTCTGGATGGTCAAATAATGCATTAAAATTTGTATCGAAAGCTTTTATTAGAGGCGCGTAGCTCAATCTAACTTCTAATGTATTAAGACTGTTGCTGTCAGTGTTGCTTTCGTCTATGTGTGCATGACAGGTGTGCACCTCTATAAGTAAAAATAGACGCGTTTTATATCAGCATCCTTACGTACATGCCGTAAATACTACTGCTCTACTTGAATACTCTGGGACTGGGGCATGTATAGACAGTGAGACTCAACATTTATGAGAGTTAATTGACGTTCTTTGCATTGTTTTTCTTATTAGATGGTGACTACCTACGCATCTTTTGAGAATTTTTTTTGGCTTTTTGCATTTTCGGGTTACATAGACCAATTAAAAAAAAAACCGATTAAACTATTTTATTTTTCGAGTGTGTAGTTTAGTTGATTTTTTTTTAAATTTTGCATTAAAAATTGACGTCAAAGTCATAGATGTAAGGTCACTCACCTATGCCTGTATCTAGCCTAATCGATAAAAAAAAATATTTTTATTTGTAAATATTAGGGACCAGGAACCAATGAAGAGGTTACGTCATTTAACACTTTTTTTCATTTTATTATGCTGCATAATCACAACCATGTGGACGTCAAATGAGATTAAATGAAAATCATTAATTGTTATTTTTCTCAGTATTAAAATTATTACTTTTATAATCTCTTATCACCAACGATAACTTGTAAAGTCTGAGCTTTGGCTAAAGACTTGTATAGAAACTTGAGTATTTGTATGGAAAGTGCTTTGCAAGCTTTGCCACTTGCCACTTTGTATGGTGCGAGGGCTGAGGGTACTGCATCCTTATTTACAGAAGGCGTAACATTCACCAGGTAATTCTATATATTACGATTGCTTTTCGATTTCAGTTTCCGTTTAGAAGGTCTGATTCGAAATCGGTCGATATAGTATTCTACAGGTACTTGGTTTTTTGAAAATGATTTTTATGGGTGTAACGTTATACATTGATAAATTGGTGTTTTGAAAGTATGTAGTTAAAAGCATGAGAATATACAAATGCAACAGTAAACAACCTAAATAACATTCATAATCTTGTTATTTTTGACATAAAAAATACTGCATGTATAAATGTCGAATATTAAATGTTTTGTTTAAATATATATCGATTCGATAATAACTTCGCAGTAAAAGGTAATTAGAGGTGCTTAAAAAAATCGAGTATAATAATAATAATATTATATTTGGGACATCCCACACAGCGCCATCTAGTCCCAAAGCAAGCAAGTATTGTGCTTGTATTATGGGGTACTAAACAACTGATATACATACTTAAATATACTTTTTTTTAAATGATATATACATATATAGATACTTTTACACCCAGACACGGAACAAATAAACATGTTCATGCACACAAATATTTGTCCCGGGCGGGAATCGAACCCGTGACCCTTAACTCCGCAGTTAGGGTCTCTAAGCACTCGGCCAACCGGTCAGTCAGTATGTTAATACAGGAAGCAAAGAATAAGATCCCAGTTAAAATTCAAGATTTACCCCTTAACAAATTTAAAACTATAATAAAACGAAAGCTTTAAGGAAAAGCTTATTATAAAGTATCGGACTTTTTAGATGATAAAAATCCATGGATGTAGACCGCTCGCCTATCAGTTTGTTTCAATAATAATACCTATGTAAGCACATATTGTTTAAACAATTGTTTATAATATTATTTGTAAAAGATTGTCTCTAAGTTTCTTGAGTATTCTTCCGAAAGGAACCTGCACTACTTTAAATGCGCGTAATGAATTCAGTGTTGCGACGTATTTCAAAATTACGTTGCACAATTATGAAATAAATGTGATTTTATATACGCATTATTAATATTTTGCACATCATTGACATATAATCTAGAATATTTTAAGATTTGTTATTATTTTTTTCTTATATTGATTCAACAACAACAAAGTGGGAAGACGATGACTATTATTTGGCAACATTAATTATTTTAAAAATAACCATCCTACGTCATTCCATTCGATGATGTATGTTTTTTTTTTCAGATATTTCGCTACATGTTAGATCTCTTATCTGAAGCATCTACATGTAAAATATCGTAGGACTGGGTATGCCAGAAATATTACATGACGTACCTGATGGGCTTGCACCAAAATTTTTAACACATAGTTTCTATACGTTTTTCCGAAAATATAGACACTACTACACCTTTCGCTTGAAAATAACAAAGAACTTTTCTGTAATTTTCTCAGTTATTTTTTCTAAAATTGAATAATTAAATACTACACATTCCTGTTTTAGGTAGTATTAACATTCGAAATGGTTCATATGTAGGTACTTTTTGCTGAAACTTATATTGGGTACACCCATTCAAACTTGCAATCTTCATTCTCCCCACTCCTTTAAGAAAACCGATACTCCCATACTTTTCACCTCCCGTTTCCCACCCTTAAAATGTGGAAATCCAAAAACCATGAAACACGTCATTATTTATTTATGTTAAAATTTTTATGTTTCTAACTTTAAAGAACATAGACTCTCATACAAAGCCCCTCCATCCCTCCCTCCTTAAATTTGAAATTTCCATATATTCCTTTCTTAAAAAATTAATACTCACGTTATAAAATAAACCACTGTTCCAAATTTCGGTTTCCTAGACTTAGTAGTTTCGGCGTTATCTACGCTGATAGATCAGTGAGGACAAACGACAGACAGCCACAAAAAGTAACTGATGGTCACTCTTGACAACCTTCTCTCACGTCTGCAAGATTTCATTAAAATCGGTTTTGGAGATTAGATCGAATAGACACATAGACGCACAGAAAGACAGACGGACAAAAAGTAGCGTGTGTCACTTTTGACCACCTCCTTTTTCTACCCGTGAAATTTCATTAAAATCGGTTTAGCCGTTTTAGAGATTAGCTTGAATAGACAGATGGACGTACATACAGACATACAAAAAGTAGTGTATGTCATTTTCGACATCTTCCTTTCCACATCTGTGAAGTTTCCTCAAAATCGGTCTAGCCGTTTTGGAGATTTGCTCGAATAGGCAGACAGACAGATAGTGTTATTTTATACATATAGTCTATAGTCTTCCTCAATAAACAGACTATCCAACACAAAAAGAATTTTTCAATTCGAACCAGTAGTTCCTGAGATTTGCGCGTTCAAACAAACAAACTCTTCAGCTTTATAATATTAGTATAGTATAGATTGGACATAGTGAGTGACTTTACGTCAGTAAATTTTTTTTAATTTCAGCTTTGTTTTTTACTGTGGAAAACAGCGCTACAAGCTTAACCGCCCAGATGACGTCACAGAGACAATTTTATCGTCAGATAAATTTTCTTAAATTCGTAAATAGGAAAATGGGTATTTGAAATGGTTATTTTAGAACTTATTCTTTTAATTTTAATGACCCTCAGCGCAACTTTAAAATTTTGGTCCAAGACCGTTATATTTTTTTCCAAATTTACGGAAACTACTTAAAATATACTGCGTTTGCGTCTCAAAAAATATGTGTTACTGTAGGAACACTAGGAACGTACGATGGAATTTATTTGATTGTAACGTGTAATCTAATCAAATATTTGAGTAATAAACAACAAAAAGCCGTCATTTGCTTTTGTATCAGCAATAACCAGTTCTATATATCTGCGGTATATTTTCATTGCAAGCGTACATGCGTTGTGGTCAACAAACGTCTAGTATTTTGTCAACTTTATAGTGTTATTTGTTTAAATATTAGTATAGTATTGTGAGTCATTTATATGTTCTTTGTTTATCGGTTTAAAGGTGAAAGAAACCTATATCCTAGTCTCTCCAAGACACGGGCTGATGATGATGATGAATAATGAAGCCTGTTCAAAGAATATAAATGTATATATCAAGTGTGTTTTATGTGTGTAGTGGCGAATTTCCATACAAACGGCGTTAACGTTTGCACCCCATTAAACCTTAACTGATTGCCGCAAAAAATATTCGTATTCAGATCAGCAAAAACTAGGTTTATAATTTTTTAATATTTTATACATATCATTAAAAAAAAATTTAAATGCGCCCTTAAATGTTGTAAAAATGCAATTAGTTAGTTTCATGTCGAACGTGTTGTGAAAAATGAAACAGTTTCGAAAAAAAACCTCGAGCATTTTAAGTTTTTTTTTTCTTGTGTGTATCAAAACATTTAAAAAATTAAAAACGTATAAACCTAGTTTTTACTGATCTGAATACCAATATTTTTTTGCGGCAATCGGTTAAGGTTTAATGGGGTGCAAACGTCAACGCCGGTTATATGGACATTTGCCACTACACACTCCTTTTAAACCTTCTGCCGACTTGATTTGGGTTACTAAACATCAACTTCTAACACAGGCTTTTAAACAAAAAAAAAAAAAATTCTAAAAGAAAAGAAACGTATTTTTATAAAATTAACGCATTTTCACCGCTATTCAAAGTTTTATCGGATGCGTTTCACAGTCAGTAACCTTGTGTAAACTTTCAGGTATTCCATAGCGTCGATATGACGCCGTCACATATGAGGGAATTAATTGAAAATTTGGATTTAATTAAATAAAGAATAAATTAGGTCTTCATCCAAATGAATGGGCAATGCTGTCAAACATGTGTTCCCTTATTGGCCTTTATATATATGTCGGAGATAAATGCTGAAAGTCAACAACTTGGCAACACTTTTTCACCGTCACAAATATTCTAGGAAAACGCATTAAATCTGATACTTTATGGTTATATTTTGATCGTCACATGACGCTTGTAAATTAAACATTAAAAGTACCGAAGGCTCTAGCGAAATGTATTGCAATCGATACGTTTATTTAACTCTTAATAGTTTTGTTTTGATGATAACCCGACACCTGTAATGCATTTTGTACCACCTGAGGAGTTCAGGACCCACCATGGATAATCCTGAATACCGCCCACATAATCGAGAACCACTTCTGCGGTACGGTTTTACATATACATTATTTGGGTAAAAGCTAAAAACCACAGCTTGCATGTATACAACGAAAATCATATATGTAAAGTAACCTAATTTCATTCCTCAGGGCTCAACCTATCTTTGTATTAAATATCATCAAAATCGGTTTTACGTGTTAGCAATGAAATATGAACTCGCACAGACGCATTTACCTACGCAGTGGAAAGCCCATTTCCGTTTTTGGGGTACAAAATATTTTCCTACTGAATTTCGGTTCACCGGTTTAGCCGTGAAAGGGTAACAAACATGCAGATACATTTCCTCTGTAATGTATTTTATTTCTTGACCCAAGTACCAACCAACCAACCAACCAACAAGTAACCAACTTTCGACCCAACGACGGAACCCTTTATTGGGCGTGGTCGACATGGTTTTTTCTACTCCGCTTCTTTTTTGCTCCAACCATTATTCAATTTGTTACTAGAATTTTTCTTTCATGAGACCCTTAGACCAGGTTACGCAATAGCACTGTTACTTTAATACTCTCCCTCCTTTCGACTATTTCAATGAGAAAAATCGTGCTCAAAGTACTATAAAACGAACATATTTTCTCGCGTGGACAATATAAGTATGAATGGATAACAAATGTCATAAAACTTAATCCTGAACTATACGCGTATGCGCATTTGGAATGAACTAAATTTAGCACAAGGCGTCTCTCTGTGCGTTTGCGTCGTCGTCTCGAGTCGCGTGGCCACGTCCGTTTCCGCTGCGCCATTGCCCCAACTCGGTGTCCCCATCGATGTCTACGTGTAACAGAAGCGGCTTTTTGTGTGTGCGTGTTTCTGATCTTGTTCGTTTCAGATTTTTTTTTGCAGTTTCACCTGATCTATCTGTGGAAATTTGGAACTTTTCTAAATACTTAACGACGTCTAAACGTCATTTTGAAGGTTTTTCAGCAATCGAACTGAATACTTCTCATTCCACCAGCCCATTTATGCCCCACTGCAGGGGCTTAGGCCTGCCCTCAGGGTGAGGAGGCTTGGAGCTTAATTGACCACGCTGCTCCAGTGCGCGTTGATAATACTTACCTACTGAAATTTAAAAACATAACTTATATGGTACCTTCCATCATGTTTATTGAGTTTTTTACCTAAAATCATGTTAAAATATTTTTCAAACACATGGCTGGTTGACGATTAAAAATCAATTAAACATAAATCGTAATAATTGATAGTATGTTTTTTGTATTGTTTGTTGACATAATAAATTCGCCGACATTGTTTTTTCTATACTGTTGTACTTGTATTTACATCCACGGCATCCAGGACAATAGTAAAATATCATAATTGACAATTTTTAAGAATTTATTTATTCATTTACCTTAAGTGCATAAGATTTATCGTTGATAGTTATTGTCGTTCAGTCCACTCTATTAAGGCATTATCGATGTTCATAAAAAATTCAGTGAACATAAAAGCCCAAAAAAAAATTATTTTGTCTTTATTAATGCAATTTAAGAGTTCGGCATCAATGGCAAAAAAAAAACTGTCTTGTCACAGAGCTATAACTTCTAATGCAATTATTGAAAGTTCCGTATGTTCTATATTCTTTGGAGGTCAATGTTATAAATACAAATTTTATCACTTCACATTATTGCAAAATAATGTATCCAAAATTCAATATGACGAGAATAAAATTTGGGTTTATTTTTTCATACCTATTTATTTATTTATTTATTCGTAGTCATTTAAAAGAATATTATTCATCGATGCGACCTTACTTTTATAATTTTTACAAAAAAATCGGCACAGTAAAAAATATTTTGGGTGAATTTAGACTAATTCAATTAAACTAATTTATGAGAGCTTTTACTTTATGATTTAACAGATATTTAAAAAAATATAGTCTTTAATGAATAATTTTCTCGTAAACATAGAAAATTTCTTATAGTTATTAATTTTGCATAGGTAATACGAACGAAGGCAGTTCACTTGTATGCAGGCCAATGCAACCACCCACACAATCGAACCTTGCATCTGAATCTAAACATACAGTGCAATTAGGAAGCATTATTATGCACCCACTCATAAATACTGTAAATATTCATATAATAACTAATTAAGTGTATAATTATTCATATAAGACGTCATTTAGGTGCGACAGCCCTATCCGTTTACAGTAAGTTCTGTTTTGCTGATAAAATGTAGAAAACCGTCCTATGCCTACAGAAATAACAAGGGGTATCAATAAAATTAACCTTTGACCCTGTCAATTCCTATCTTTTAAAAGCAATCTTATACCACGGTGCATTATATATAAGCAAAACTGTATTTCATTAATTACAATTTTTTTTTCACATTGTTGACTTTTATTGCAAATTTATAAAAAAAAAATCGAGTTTTAATTAACTTGTAATAAAAATTTTAGTAATCTAGTCACTTAGGTACGCCGCAACACTTTATATTTTAATTTAATAAATTCATAAATTAAGTCTATACATCGTTTTTAACAATCAAAACACAGGGATTTTAATATAAAAGTAAATTATTTATAAGTGCTCTTAATGCCATTCAATGTAAGTACATATTGAAGGTTTTAATTATATGTTACATTACTCGTTTACCATAAACAATTGCTTAGAATGCAACAGAAAGTGCTTAGGCGTGATACTTATAATACCTAATTGTAGTCACGGGGCCGACTCGCATGATGCATTGATTAAAGCGTACCCATGTTAATCGTCGAACGTTATGCAATAGATCATTTTCCAATGTTACCTACGATCGAAAGGATAAATGATTATTTATAGCATTACACACATAACAGCGTTATATAATGAAAATATCGTTATATTTTCTTGTACAAAAATTAGATTTGCGAAGACTGTAAAGGAGATTTTGGAATAGAAAAAGTAGATGTATCGGTTAAGTTAATATGACCTTAATACCAGTCAGACATTTTTTCCAATTCTTTAACATTTTTGTTTTAACATTAAAAAGGTTTATCAGATCGTTTTAGTGTGGAAAGGCTGTGGTATCAAAAGATGCAGGGGCTTGTGGGGCATCGTATGATACCAAATTTTCTAAAATTAGTCCGTAACTTATTTCAAAAAATCGAAAATGCCGCAAAAAAGACGAAATTTCCCGGGTTTTCGGGCAAAAAGTTGATTATTTCGAACACTAAAGCCAATGTCGAAAAAACGAAAAAAAAGCTCCTGAGGTAGATAAATTGCCTACCGTTTTGAGAAAGAAATTTGGGAATCGATCGAAAACTGTGGGCTGGGCAGATGCTCTTTTTATTGAATGATTATCAGATCAGTTACATCGAAGAGTGAGATTCGGTTATATTTCAGAAAGATATAAACATAGACGAAAGGCAGTACTGTAGTAGGCAAGGGGAGGCCAAAGCCCCTGTAGTGGGGCATAATAGACTGATTTGGTACACTTCCTCGACAAACTAAGTATATCGTCGTTAAATAAAATTATGTGCAATAAACTCGACGGTTTATCGCACAGTGAACAAAAAAACAACTATAACTACAAGTAAACAACGAACGGAAGGAAGTTGCCCTCAAAACCTCAATGGGCAAACTTTAACAAGCCATAAATCTCTATTAAAATATTGTAAGTAAACATGCCAAATATAAAAATCTGTCAGCTACGGTAGAAAAAGTTATGCTTTATCAGTGAATCAATAATGTCCTATCGAATATAAGATAAGCTATCGCTGTACTACACTATTGGGTTACCTCTCAGTTACCTTGACGTTTTATTGCGTACACAGGCTGAAATTTTAGTCGAAAAAATATTTTTCTTCTGTGTACCTACATATTCGTCTTTACTTTTCTTGATTTCAAACACTTAATTTAAAATAGGTTTGATATGACACATTTATATGGAAATTATTGAGGGCGCTGCGCTTCCTTTTCGACAGATTTTGATTTTGCATGTAACCATTTCCCAAAATTCTCACTACTTATTTTATTGTGAAATTAATAAATAATAATATTACTTGGGACATCCTACACAGCGCCATCTAGTCCCGAAGTAAGAAATAAGAAATATATATATAGATGCTTTTACACCCAGACACGGAACAAATAGACATGTTCAAAATGTTTATGCACACAAATATTCGTCCCAGGCAGAAATCGAACCCGCGACCCTTGCCTTCGCGGGTAGGGTCTTTAATCACTCGGTCAATCGCTAAGTATACAGATAAGCTATCTATAGTCAATTATACAATCAATGCAGAATAAACCTACGCGGGATGAAATGATGGTAACTATGTATACTGTACTATCTATTGGTACAATTACAATCAAACTTTATGGCGGATCCGAAAGTAGACACAAGTCGCGTCGCAGTAACTAGTTTTAGGTGTAGCGGGGCGCAGTGGAGCGAGGGGTATATGACTGTACCTACGCAAGCACACATAGTGTCATAGAGCGCATTCAGATCGATGTTGTATCAAACTCGAGGATACGTCTGCCAAGTCTGCATGACATTTTTAACCAGTTCTGGTTTCTGTGATTTCAGACCAGGTTTTGTTTTTGTTTATTCCTGTATTCGTTCCTCTTATTTTATAACGACGATTTCCAAGTTGAAACTGTGAAATTAACGAAATGGGCAATGTATCTATCCTTTAGTAACTGAAGTTTAAGTTTATTCGAGATTCCCTCACGACCCTGACTGAAATCTAGAAACTCAATAGCCTAAGTGTCAGTAGGATTCGTAATCTAACTAAATATGTCTCCTGGTTGAAGCTTTACTATGAGAGTCAAACGACCACAAAACTGTTTTGGATTTGTAAGTAGGTTATGCTCGCATGGAAATAATTTCCATTTATCTACAAAAAATACGTTCACTTTTGAATGTCCTGAAAAACATTTACTATTATTCTTATTTTTCTTCACTTATTATATTTTTGTTTAGCATATTAAATATTAAGGAAAGACAAAATTAAGAACAAAATACCTTACAAACCTAGAAATTTCGCATGGTTTAAGTAAACGTCGTCTAACTCATACGATATTGTTTTTATGAGGTTTGCTAAAAAGCATTGTCATTTTAGGTGATTTCACCTCATATTACATTACACCTACACATTCACCTTTTTGGTATAATAACCAATATTTTTTAGCATATACCACAAACGCTAACATTGTATTAAGCAAAATTGTGGACGACTATTAATTATATGAGATCATGGAGGTGCCCCTGCCTCCTGTGGAGGAACGATCAAATAAATTCAGTGAGTTTGAATGAGAGAATAATAATAATACCTGGGACATCCCCTCCCCTCCATTTTTCAAGTTATTAACGGATTCCTCGCATTAGACAAAGTTGCCCAGGGTTTGCAATAAGAATGTTGGTGATGTTTTTAGTCTGTGTACTATTTCCCTACTAAAGTTATCGTAATGTGAACGCGCATCGTGTTGCATTTCGAGCCATGTGCCAGCCTTGTGGTAATGATGTGGATAATGTCCTCGATGTAGAAACTACCAAAAAATAGTTGGTTCATATTACATAGATACTTACCGATAAAATCTTGTTTATTTTTTAGTAGTTTCGAGATAAGGTATAAATTATCGACAATAATCTATTGATGTAATAGTTCATTGCTTTGTAATGATTTAAAATTGAGACATCTACTGAAGTACGATGTATATTTCCGTTATGTAAAATGGCGGAAACGTCATTAAATAGCGCGAAATTTATTATTTATATATTTTTCAATACATTTGCTATTAATCCGGTCTTTATGACATCGACACTTGTACCGTAATATTATATTTTGCAGTACTAGGCCTTTTTACTTTATACCAATCACAAACGAGCATTCTGTTCGTAACGCATGCGTAAACCGCGAAAAGCAACTCGGTCGTGTCCTTAGCTGCAGGCATAACGTTTGAAGTATCTATCTAATTTTAATCGCAAATTTATTGAAATACATCGTATGATGTTGGTACCCAGTAAGCTGGCTATTATAGTCATCGGTTTATTGTAATAAACACCTCGATTATAATATGCAGCTTACCGTAATTGAACCATAATATACAATTATTGTATGCATAACATACTTTTACTGTTGCTCATTTACACAGTAAATGAAAACATCAATTAAATACGCGAAATATGACACTTTCCGAAACGTCATCAAGCGAAAAATGATTGTACTAAAATAAATATTGTAATAAATACTGCCGATCGGAAGTGTCTGGGAGTATTGATGACAGATTTTTAACGGTATAGAGTAACATATATATGTAAAAATCAGCTGTTAGAATTTAAGTATTGTATGTAGCGATTTTACGTACATTGGCTATCTGATACCCTTAAAATGGCTGTCTGGCTAATACTGGCCAAGCTGGCAAATACACTCAGAAAACGGAGCGTTTACCGAGTGCGAATTTCGCTCGGTTAACAGCAAAATATTTAGTTTTAAACAATCACTCTGTAACTTTTATCAAGTTAGCTAACCTGAAAACAAACAAGACAAAACGGTTAAACTAAAAAGGTTAAAAACAACCGAGTGAACGGTTGTGGTCGCCAAACTACTTGATTAACAATAAATAAAAACAAAGTTATTTAAAAAATACTAAGTGGAATCGTTAAAAACAACCGAGTGAACGGTTGTTGCTGTACTGAGTAATTTGTGTGACAGTTAACAAACGCAAAGTTGTTTAAAAAGTAATAAGTAGATGTGTTAAAAACAACCGAGTGAAACGGTTACTTACATTATAAACATAGATTTTCAACATATTTCTCTTTAACCATTTCTTGTTAACAAATACTAACCTACGAAGTTAACATTTTTCAACACAGTGAAACTCGTTTATTTAAAATTAACCGAGACGGCTTAGTTAATTTTAGCCGAGTGAAACGGTATTTTTTAACCCTTTCTAGTTAACAAATACTAACCTACAAAGGTAACATTTTTTAACACAGTGAAATTCGTTTATGTAAAATTACCCGAGACGGCTTAGTTAATTTTAGCCGAGTGAAACGGTACTTTTTAACCCTTTCTAGTTAACAAATACTAACCTACAAAGGTAACATTTTTTAAGGCAGTGAAATTAGTTTATGTAAAATTACCCGAGACGGCTTAGTTAATTTTAGCCGAGTGAAACGGTACTTTTTAACCCTTTCTAGTTAACAAATACTAACCTACAAAGGTAACATTTTTTAAGACAGTGAAATTAGTTTATGTAAAATTACCCGAGACGGCTTAGTTAATTTTAGCCGAGTGAAACGGTACTTTTTAACCCTTTCTAGTTAACAAATACTAACCTACAAAGGTGACAATTTTTAACACAGTGAAATTCGTTTATGTAAAATTACCCGAGACGGCTTAGTTAATTTTAGCCGAGTGAAACGGTACTTTTTAACCCTTTCTTGTTAACAAATACTAACCTACAAAGGTAACATTTTTTAACATAGTGAAATTCGTTTATTTAAATCTAACCGAGATGGTTTAGTTAATTTTAGTCGAGTAAAACGGTGACTTACATTAAAATTATAGGTTTTCAACGTGCTACTTTTTAACTCTTTCAAGTTATGAATCATTAACCGACGCAGGTTACATTTTCAACACAGTAATATTCGCTTATTTAAAATTATTTAAATTTATTATTTAAATAGTAAAATTACCGAAAAATTTAATTTAAAAAAAAAGACGTATTGCAGTGAGTTTAAATATGGTTAGCAATTTTTAAATGTGGAACTGATATACTTTAAGTAAACATAATTTTCTCAATTTAGAGAATAAAACTGTTCTTTTTAAAATATTGTGATTTGAATTTGAAATAAAAGTACATAATCTAATTGGACTTCTTTTTTCACTCATTAGGTACGTTAAAATTAAAAGACTAGATGGGCAACAACAACAGAGCGATACTGCTACTTTCAATAAAGTTGTTGGGTTACATTTTGTTTGGATTAATTTAGTTTGATATTTTGGCGCAAGATGTCACACCAAACGAGTTTCATCACACACGCACCAGGCTGACCACAGGATTGAGGTTGGCTCACCGCTCAGGTTAAGTCATTTCCAACAAATAATGTGAAGTGAATACTATTCATGGAGAATACTATTCACTTCACATTATTTGTTATTTTACTTTTCATTTTAGTTCACTATTCACTGAATAGTGAATTGAAATGGAAAGTGTAACAATTTAAAGTAGTTTCATTGTTAAACACTTTTAATAGATTAGGTTGACTAATACAACCGAACAGTACTGTACTGCTACTTTTTTTTTAAACGAGTTGGTGGGTTACTTTTAACAGATTAGGTTGGCTAATATAGCCGAGCAATACTGCTACTTTCAATCGAGTTGGTGGGTTACTTTTAACAGATTAGGTTAGCTAATATAGCCAAGCAATACTGCTACTTTTAATCGAGTTAGTAGGTTATTTGTAACAGAGTAGGTTGGCTACTAAAGTCGAGCAATACTGCTACTTTTAAACAAGTTTACGGGTTACTGTTAACAGAGTAGGTTGGCTACAATAGCCCAGTAAGTTTGCTTTTTCGAACCGAGTATTATTAGGTTATTTTTAGCAGAGAAACTATAGCAGAGTTACTTTGTTATTATTAACCTACATAAACTTAACCGCCTAACTTGGCTGTTTTTAACCGAAACAATTTTACCGAGTTCGGTGGGTTATTTTTTGCCAAAAAAACGGCATGCTATATAATAACAAAGTTACTTATTTAAAATTAACAAAAATTCATTTAATTTTAACTAACAGGTTTTCTCAGTGTAGGCATACAATCATAGTACTACTCATTCTTATACATTTTGTTAATTAGAAAGTAAGTGAAGACTGGCAGCCCTGGGATCTTGGACCAGTACGTATCTATATATAAATATATAGAGTTTAATCGTGGAATGCATAAAGTGTGATTTGATTATACATAAAACCCAAATACACCCAATATTATCTTCAAATCTGTCGTCTCTTAATTTCAGCTCACCGTCTGTGTTATGTTTACGTCCTTGTACAAAATTATCTATGTAAATAAGTAAGAGCCACAATATACAAATGAAGGACTTGCAATATCTGTGTGTGTATTATGAAAAATTTTAAACTATGTATAGTAATCGGATATAGCACCCACAGTACAAGCTCTGCCTAATTTGGGATTGGATTATCGTGAACGAAATGTCCCACATATTATTATTTATAAGACCACTCATCGCAAGGGGAGGCCTAAGCCCCTGCAGTGGGGCATTAATGGACTGATTATATGGTACGTTATAAGACTTTGTAAGTGTGAGGAAAAGAGTAATATCTTCGATACCGTTCCCATGTTTTTGGCTGCGCACACAATACCACAATAATATTACAAAGAATGATTATAACAAGTTAGTGAGAGAATGAAGCCACTTAATTAATAAAAAGAAATGCGTTTAACACAAGGAGCGGCGTAAGACGAAGTAAGTTTGTAAAGTGTAATTTGTTCTTATCTGACAAATGTCTCCACCCGAGAGGCGTTGACCTGTAAAGTAAGTTTGGACAAAGAGCTTTTGAGACGCTACTTCGGACTCGGGTCAAGGAGATAGTGAAGTAACTTTTTAAAACTTCTTTTATCTTTTGTTTTCGTTTCTGCTACATGTCTACGTATATAAATTGCTGTGTTTGTGTGTCTGTCTGTCAGAGAGTATTAACTACGATATATCGTCAGAGTAAATCAGAATTAACAAATGAACAGAAATAGAAGTTTAATAGGGAAAAGCTGAAACGATTGTTAAAAATGTGTCCTGTTAGTCGATCGTATTGCCTACGTATGCCACATATTTAATATATACGAACTGTTATCCTGTTATATTCTCTTCACGTTCTGGTAACCAAAAAGCGAGCGAGCTATGGCAAAATATGTGTATTACTAACATGTGTCCACCACGCCACGCTTGACCAAAACCTGAGAACTTCGAAGTAAAAGATTTTTTTTAAAGTCCAATCCGGTAACCTATATCAATAAACAAACATCAAGCTATATTAGATTTAAAAAAAAATATATTATACAGTCTAATTTTGGAATGTGCATATTTAACGATATACATCGGCAGAGATAAAATATTTCAACAAAGATTTTTTTTTTTAAATTCTCCGAACAAAGATGCACGTGAGACGCTCCCTCAGTCGTAACATTTTTCCGTTGAGAAGAGAAGTTTAAAATAAATTTTAGTGCTCATTAAAAAGATAAATATTCCGTAAGACGATGGTGCGTCCGACAACAATACTATATAAAAAGATACGATTTATAGTATTGTAGATCGTATATATAAGACAGAAGCGACAGTCGATTCATTTGTTGGTCTCCAAGATAATGTACATACTTACTGTGCAATTCGAAACGAGCGTGCGCGAAGCGTTGTACGCCCCCCGGCCAGGTGGACAGATGACCTGAAGCACCATACCGGGGGTAGTTGGATGCGAAAGGCGGAGGACCGTGTGTGGTGGCAAGCCTTGGGAGAGGTCTATATCCTGCAGTGGAGAGACACGGGCTGATGATGATGATTTTCTCCCAGTTTGGTTAAAATGTCTTTTGCTTTATCTTTCGACTGTGACACTTGCGTTAAAAAGAGACAATATATTTTAACAAACCTTAGTTTAAATAAACGTTTCTGAATTAAATAGACGCTACAGTCTTACGTAGTTGGACAGTGAAGCGATGACACCTTAACCGCGATATCTTGGCTGTAGCGCATAGGCTATTATATATATATGTCGTGTTTCGCTCTGACTTGGTGTGGGTTTCCTATAATTGCGTCTCTTGCATTTCGATATCGCCATGACGAGGACACCGCGGTACACACTTTGTTGTGCTAACGGGGTTACTATAATAATATTTTTTGCACGGTGATATCTACGTGTCCTCTCTGAAACTGAAAGAAAAGCCCGTGTGGATTGGTGCCGAGAATTGCTACTGTGTTTCAAAATTGGGACATCAGGACGTATTTTTGAAATCAATGGCGACAAAACATGGATACGTCAGTATGATCCGGAAGCCCAAAAGCTCTCGTCGATATCTGTGTTTTCAGATGGCCAGCTACCACAATAATTGCGAAAGCTTCAGATGGGAAAAAATGGTGACTAGTTTTTTTTTTTCACAGAGTTGGACATCTTGCGATATTAATGCTAGAAAATTATAGATAGTTGACTGAGAATAGTGCATAACAGTGGCATTGCTCTCTTAATGTCTTTACACGCTTTCTTTTCTTCAGAACAAATGCGTTTATCAAAGAATCTGGTATTGAAACCCTGTCCACCTTACAGCCCCGACTTAGCTCTCTGGAATTTTTTTTAAATTCCTAATCGTCAAGGATAAAATAAAAGGAAAGTTTTTTCAAGTGTCGAAAAACCGGTGCCTGCCTACGAATCAGCCATTTATAATCTGTCGGAGGAAGACTAGAATGTTTTCATAGCTGTTATAAGAGGTTTGAAATTTGTATAAAGAATATTGCAGAATACTTTGAAAAAGTATAAATTATAAGAATATATTCTTTACTTTTCTCCTATTTCAAAACGTCTGTATATACTACGCACGGACCTTTGCCGCTCTGAGTTGCCAGCGAATGTTCAATTTTTATTATATTATTTTTTTTTATTTTTATCTTTATTTTATTATTTGTATTTATAGCGGCCATACTAATACATACTAGAAAATTTCAAGTGTCTACTTATATTACAGTTCAAAAGATACTGTCCTGTAACAAACGTATGGACGGACAGCGGAGCTTTATTAATAGGGTTCCCGTTGGTACTTTTTACCAATTTTGCTGTTAATTGTTAATCATTCTTAACACTAATTAATCTATTTAAACCAAATTAAAACGTTACCTCAGATAGTGTTTCCTTCGGGGCCAAAGAAAACACATTCAGATACGTACAGAATCGATTCAGAAGTTAATAAAAATACTCCAGTGAAAACAAACGAATGCAGTAATTTAGTTTCACAATCGATCAAAGGCTAAACTGCCTATAACTCGCGCTCCCTGAAATCAGTGCGTAGTTTTGTAGTTTGTTATGTAGCAAACTAGGGATCTAAACATGAAACGATCTAGAATGTTTGTAACTCGATCACCTAAAGTATTTCAGATATAAATGCATTGATAGCTAAAACAAATGTGATATAAGAATAAGATATAAGAATTGCCATAGCTATATAGCTATATATATTCTTATATCTCATTTGTTTTAGCTATCAATGCTTTTATATCTGAAATACTTTAGGTGATCGAGTTACAAACATTCTACGTCGTTTCATTTTTAGAATTCTTTACCATGAAAAGCACCGGCTTCTGTAATGTATTCCTGGTGCCTGAGACAATACCTGCAACGTAGTCTGAGAAGTGGACAAACCCCAATGAAAATTCCATGGATTAAAAGTGAAGTGATGTCGAAAGTAATTAGAACCTCGTTTCAGTGATAGCTTAAAATCTATTGTAGGTTAAGTTTGTTATTAATCTAATATATTGTGACGTCCATGCATAGAAGAACGTCGATGTGTCATGGAAAGTACTCGAATGATCACGCGGCTTCATAAACACATCGGCCGAATACAGAATAAATTAGAAATTACAAATAAAATGAAATTACAAATGAAAATTGAACTGTAGAGACGGTATTCGTCAAAGTTAGGATATCATTTGTTTATTTCTCTGGAGGTACAATTAACTGGTATTTATTTTAATTTTCGTGTACTAACTTTAGCACATTTGTTTTTTTGTCGATAAGAGTTTCCACATATATCTTCTTTAAGATTATTCGCTCTTATACCCAATAAAATTACAAAAATTTGCGAAAATTGTGCCGGGGCTTTGTCCGCGTGGACTTACATTACGTCACTATAACTAGGTTCATCTCATTGCTGCTGTTATTCCACTTGTTCTGTTTCATTTCTTGGGTTATATCCCTATTACTATTTCATCTGAATGACCGATGGGCCGAGTGGTTAGACACCCTAACCGCAGAACCAAAGGTTGCGGATTGGAATTCCGCCCTGGAAAAATATTATTGTGCATAAATAAACATGTCTATTTGTTCCGTGTAAAAATATCTGGGTGTAAAATTATGTATATATGTATAAAAAATTATTTAAGTATGTATATTAGTTATTTAGTATCATAATACAAGGTCTGCTTAGTTTGGGACTAGATAGTGCTGTAAGGAATGTACCACTGTTTCTGCATTTGCACTGTATCCCTTCGACCAGGCAAAGAGTAGAAACATAAGTTACTATCCATCACTTCGTCTGCCTCCGTCCAGCATTACGATGTGAAGAAAGGACAAACGAATGTTTATTCAAAAACACTTTCATGTTTATAATAATATTAGTAATAGGTTATTATTATCCATAACCCGTAGGTACATTTCTTTTGCTGACCGTACATTCAGTCTTGTGATGTGGGCTACAAGGTGGAAGCATTAGCCGTCGTAACTTTACGCCGCAGTAAATCGGCGTCGGCTCGTCAATTATGCGTACTAGTTACACGGGCGCTATTTCAGGCAGTTTAATTGCCCGAGCCATGTGCTGACAGTGCGCAGGCGACGCATCTCTACTCGATATAACCGGTTTATTAGCGTCTAGTCCACAATGTATATTAGGAGTTCTCCATATTGTTTGTTTATTACTGTGTAGTCTATGTTCATATGTAAAATGGAATGATAATTTTAAACAACTGGCGACCGCCCGCGGCTTCGTTTGCATGAATTGCACTTGTGTATTAGCATTTATGAATGGTTATTTTACAATAACACTGACACATTTCATTTCTAACTTCCAACCAAAAGGTTATATATTATTTTCCCCCTTAAGGATAAGGTCATCATCTCAGCCGTAGGAAGTCCACTGCTGGACATAGGCCTCCCCCTTAACTTTTGAAGTGCCATAAATGTTGAAACAGTTGTTTCTTAATTTCCAACCATAAATCTAAAATAATAAGTTTTATGCCTTGTGTTACTAAAATCTTGAAATATTACATAAGTATATAGTTTCTGACCCAAAGAGCAAATACCGATTTTCATGCATTTAACTTCAAAAATGACGCGTTTTCATACAAACTTACATCCCTTGGGAACGGAATTTAGAAAAATCCTTGCATAGTTGATGCTTAGGCACAATACAAACTTAACCCAATTCCGTGTGATTCGCTTTAGCGGTTTCAGCTTAACGTTGATTATGAGTGAGTGTTATTTCGATTTTATATGTACAGACCACAGAGTAAATTAATTTGACAGCAGCGTTTGATTTTAATAGTCATAAATGTCAATTCACAGTGTCGAAATGACATTACGCAATTTTGCGAGTTTGAAGTCTGGCGCGTGGGGATTTCACGGGGGCGCAGACCGGCGCTCGGGTACCTTGCGCACTGAAACTCGGACTGAAATTCGTCGTCTTGCACCAACTAGCTAGAGTATGAGCGGTTACACGGTGAACGCAGAAGAGGGCTTCTAGTCTATTCGTACTTTACAGACTCTATGGTACAGACAGATAACGATGCCTGTTACTCTTTTACGATTCTGATAATGATGATAAAGCTAAAATATTAAATAATATTCCTTTTAATCTTATTTTAAGAGGGAATCTTATTTTTAAGAAGCTTTTATCACTTGTGGTATGTGTTAGCCTCGTTGGTAACTGTTCTAGTACAAGAAGGTATGTGACTTCAGTAATGACATCCCCTGGCCACTATATATTTATGTACATAATCATACATAATGTTAGCAAATTCGGACTCCGGTTCACCCACGATGTTCTGAAAAGATCCCAGATTGGAACCATCAGCTCCCAATTTGGTCGTCACCGATGTTTTCTCCGTCTCGCACCGGCCACATTCCACCAGTATGTACACGGTTTACATCCTCAATTTTTTGGCAAACATCACAATTTGCCGATTCAGCCTTTTTATGAGATATGCAACCCACTAATGGAATGTGTCCATATCTAAACCGTAAAGCCATGATTGTATTATATCTATTCATGCACGTATTTACGAATCATGGTACACGCACGTGCTGATTTTGTATAATTTGATACCAAATCCCTTTTACGTTGCTTCGAGCTTTAAATTATGCTTCCAATGGACATTGAACACATGTAAAGCTATTGAAGAGGCTGTTCAAGAGGTTCTATCGAAATTGTGTATCAGGTTCAGAATTGTATACGCAATCGGAACACCTCGCACTCCTGAAGCACATCGTGCGATATGCTGTAATGCACTTCTGCTGCCCTTGAAAATAAAATTTTGCCCCTCCAGTATATAATTTACACGAAAATACTTCTAAAACAGCTGCAAGCTATGCAGGCATGTAATGATGGACACTATTGGACACTTAGATAAGATATTCCCTATGAACTAGAATAGCATAGAATGTTAAGTTCTCGAACTTCAAGGATCTCGAAAAGAGCCGAATGAAAATGTTTTGTCATACAAATCACGGAATAGAATACATACTAATAAAAAACTCGATGTAATTTATAAGCGTAGTAAGAAAAATACAGTACGGATTATAGAGATCATATAGAGCAGGCAAGCTCACTATAGCCTTGTATGTAATGGTTGGGCATTGGAGAAAAAAGGATGGCAAATAACTCTACCATAGTGTACGTCATCATCATCAGCCCATTTTTACCCCATTGCAGGGGCTTAGGCCTCCCCCAGGATGAGGAGGGGGGCTTGGAGCTTAAGTCCACCACGCTGCTCTACTGCGGGTTGGGAACTGTAACGACCGCCATCTATTGACAGCGTCCGGGACCGACTGCTTAACGTGCCCTCCGAAGCACGGTGTCAGTGATATTGTGTACTTAAGTCAGAAAAACTCATTGGTACACGCCCGTATTCGAACCATGACCCTATGGGGCCTTATAAATTTGAGACAGGTTCGTTGCGCTCTGGGCTATCACGACATATAGTGTACATCAAGGTACTCTTATTCTCTGTCTCTTTCTGTTGAGGCCCACATTTCGGACTGCCTTGCCTTCTCTATTATCTCTATGGTACGGAAACTAATACTGAACAGATGGGTGCAGAGAGCGGATATTCTATGGAAATATTATGATACAAGTAGTATAAATAATTGGCACATTTGTAAACACGATTAGTGTTAGCGTATTTGTACTTGTAAGTAGTCGTGTTAGTAAGCATATTCTAATGACCTACTTAGGAAGATCTATTTAGTTCATTTCATGACTGGCTTACTTCTTCAGTAGGAAGCGTATCTATCTAGACAATGGAGAAGTTTCATAATGTTCAAAATATCATATTTAACGCGATAGAATTGAAATATAGATCAAAACTACAAAGACAGTGAAAGTTTTTTTTTTAAATCCGTCAATAAATTTATGTGATTTTCGCGCAGTTTGACTGGTGGCCTCTCACTGCTCGTGACGTCACATTGCCTACTCGATCGAGTGTCGCGTCATCTCACTGCACCACAAATTATGCCGTCCTTGCTGTTGTTATTATTTTACGAACTAAGTTCCTATATTCCATCTAAGTCTATAATATCTTATGTTTTTTATGTAATAGATAGTTAAGTTTTATTTGATGACAATGGAACAAGTTTTGTAAAAGTACAAAGTGAAAATTTGCCTAAAATTGATATTTTCACTGAGATGGACTTTTCTTTTCAAATCCGTCTTATGTTAGTGCTCAAATAAAAGTTTTAAACTTTTCAAATAAGTATCTACCTGCGTAATTATCGAAAGTCGGTTTTTAGGGTTCCGTATTTCAATACGATAAAACAGGATCCTTATAAGATGTCCATCCCTGTCCGTCCTTCCCTCCGTCCGTCTGTCTGTCAAGACCCTTTATCTACAGTCTACAGTCCCTTGAATTTGTGAAAAAATCAAACTTCTGAGTTAACGTAAAAAAGATACGGCCGTTTATGCCGCAAAAAAAAACAACGTATATTTCGACATTCAAATGAATCAAAATTTATAGGATATTTTCCGTTGACCTAGAACTACGAAATTTGGGAAGTGAGTGATACCGTCCTATACTACAAGTATAGGGAAAAATCTATACATTTGTAGTTAATCCATGAAAAATATAGTCTCAAAGCAAATTATTTAATGCTAAAAAGCTGAAATTTGATATGGTTATTATAGACATTTGTGTACATATTTATTTTTATAATATTTTACCAACACCAGAAACCAGAGTACTTACTTGTTAAGACGAATCAAACAAGCTCAAACACCGGACAGATGAAATTAAATAAAAAAAGGACAAGTACGAATCGGAGTCGCCCACCGAGTATTCCGTACGAATTAGTATGTACATATGACCGCGCATACCGTTGCTTAACCTCGGCGATTGATTATAAATATTAAAAAAAAACTGAACAAGTGCGAGTCAGATTTGACCACCGAGGTTTCCGTACAAATAAATTAATTTGTACTATAAATTCGTACCTACTTTGTCAGACTTGCATCTGTCCAGTGTTTGGGCTTGTTTGATTCTTCTTAACAAGTAAGTACTCTGGTTTTAGGGTGTTGGTAAACTATTATAAAAATAAGCAGGTACACAAATGTCTATAATGACCATATTAAATTTTAGCTTTGTTGCGTTAAATAATTTGCTGTAACGTTATAAATACTAAAGAATAACATTACTAAGAATAAAATTATTATTACCTTTTTTTATTAGCAATAAAATATTGTTGTCCAATAAAAGCTTGTTTTTAAAATATTTTATGCCCATTATTTTTTTCGTCGTAATCGTAATCTACCTACCTAAAATGTTAGGTTCTTCACTGAAATCTTACATTATTGGCATAACGCTGCTTTCAAATTTATTTACTCTATCTCTGATTATTGGTTAACAAAGTTTTCTTTCTGTTCCCGCTGTGTATATATTTGAAGTTTTAACTATCGTGCTTTCACACATTGGAACTATATCTACAATATTTATACGCTTGCTTTTTGTCTCAATGGTCTCAGGCATCTATAAAAATAATCAAAACACTGCAACCGTTAGCGCGCAAATGACTAATGCCAATGAATTCGGGCAGCGTGACGTCACACGCTGAGCCGTCGCATAGAGCGAAATTATTTTAGCAAGCGCGACTTTAATGTCCTATGACTTCTTTATTTGTAGAGATATTTTCATGATTTTCATGAATTTAGTAAACTTCTTCATTATTCTTCGGTCTGTGTAATGCATAGAGCAAATATTATATGTATACAATAAAGCGTTTCAAGTTAGAAGAGTGTCGTTTCACAATTTTTTTCTGTTAGCGTCGTTTCAACTGATTTTTAAATTATGATTGTGACTACAGTCAAAACGTTTGAATCAAAATAATACATACCGATGGAAGTTTAATTCCTGTTCAAGAAAGTTGTATTAAGAATAACATGGATTTGCTACACATAAGTTTGGTAAAATCTTTACTTCCTGATATGCTCTTTAGAAATTTTGTGTTACGGGATTTCCTAAATTCAATTTCTACCTGTGAAGAATGGGTAAAAATGTCAAATAGAAATACGTTCAATACGAAAATAAACCGTTCTTGAAAATGTATTAACCAGATTATACAATGTTCATAAAAAATTTCAGTAGAAAAAAAAGGTTAAAAATTGCAAATCTAAGCATCGAAACATATTTTATTTCTGTTATTACATACGGAATATCAAGATAAATTTTCAGTGGTAAAGTTCAGTAGTTTTTTTGTCCAGTTTATTTTTATGTGATTTTAATTGTTTAAATATTTGCTCAAATATATTTTCAGTTACCAAAGTACCTACTAGCAGGTACGTAGAGACATCTGTTTAACTTTTTTTTTCTGTTCCCAATAAATCTTTTTTTCTGTCGTATCTTTCTTCCTTTGTTCTTTTTCTCTTTGTCTTAAGACGCTCTGAATAATTATTATCGGTTGAACAACATTTACCATTATGCCTTGAAATGTTATGCTGACATATTTGTATGGAAACGAATGTCACCATCTCTTTGATTGAGATAAAAAAACATATATGTGGACTAGGTGCCGTAAAGGAAAAAAAATGCGAAACCATCTCTACGCGAATCTGACTCGTTCTTGACTGTTTTTTCACTATATGGAAATTTTAGTTTGTAATGAGTTTTTTTTACGGTGATCGAGTTTTTATATTATATACTTTTAACCTATTGTATTTTTTTTGTATGCTGCGATACTATTGCGATTTCCCGACGGACACTTATCTTTTTTTTCTTATTGCCTGGAAACTGTGTTAAGATTTTACACGAATAAGAAAAACAACGTATTGTTATAAAACGTAATCTTAAACTAAGCAGTTAAGTAGCGCGTTATCTAAGCAACAGTTACGAAATCTTTCTTACCGTCCGGCGACGTGTTGGTTAAATTCTTTAAATATTAGCTCCCGCAAGTTAGCGCGAGTCTTGTTATCTAAACATCTTCTTTTTTGTCTGTTTTTTGACGTTCCGCTTTGTTCTTTAAAAGCTTATTTAACAATGAATAATATATGTTGCAGAAAACTAAGCATTATTCGATATCTTTTAAGCCGATTTCATAAGATATTCCATATTCCATTGTAAATTTTCCTTTCACAGTTGCCGTTTTAGATATTGTGTTTTTCAAAATAGTATATTATAGTGCACATTGACATTCTTAAAGTTGACAATATTTATATAGATAATTTTTATTACCTAGTACCACAGGTGGAGCGCTCAATTATGATCACACATACTGCACTGTGTCCAAAAACATTACGTACGTCCCGCGCCTGCCTCACTTCCCGCCCGCGTAATGTTGCTAGATCGGGATAAATTTTCTACTGTTTTTGGGATAATCATATAAAATCAGAAAAAAGGTGTTTAATAAAAATATTTACAGATAGGTATATTTAGGGTGCGTTTATATAACACAAATTATTTCTTGCGGGGCAGCCCTACGGTCGCCGCGTACTTGTGTTCATTTATAGTAAGTTTTAACTATTTTAGGTACTAGGCCAAAACTCACAACATTCAAATTTCCTTCAGGCGCCAGGTGTTTACTTGAGTTTAATGAGTTTTTTGGTACAATACGAGTATAATTATAGAAAGGAAGTAGCATGACTTTCTGACACAAGTGTTCTTCATTTAATAGAAAGTTACTCACAACGACATGAAATTCATACATACCATTTTAGTTGAATAAAGGAAACAAACATTAATTTTTTTATACTTATTACAATAAATAAAACCCGGCTTCAATAAGGTAAGTTTTTAAAAGAAAGGTTAAGTAAGTAAAGTTTTTATTAGGTACCCCTTTGTTGTGTAAGCTTTTTATAATATTTTCTTTTAGAATTTGAACTGATTTGCAGAATTTTACGTTTAAATAAATAATGTAGGCACCTAATTTCATATCTAAATCTTTTTCAATAACCGCCGTTTCTATGATTTTCACCATTTATGTGATCATCATTTACAAGGAATATATTATTTTTTTCAACGAATTTCTTGAAAATTGAAAGAACGATTGCTAAACGTTCGATATTTGAACTTATAACAAAATCTTCATTTGAAATTTTTCGGGCATGTGCTTCTTGTAAGTAATAATATAATAATACGACATTCATGTAAGGGGCCGTCCATTAATCACGTGAGGCTTGAAAGGGGGGGGGGAGGGGTTTGACAAAAATCACGAAATGTCACAAGGGGGGAGGGGGGTGTAGTAAGATATCACTTGTATTTATTTTTTTAAACGCGCAATTTTTAAATCGAAAAGCGGTGTGTAGTGTACATCATTCGTTTATTATTTTTATACCAATCAAAAACAACCTGCAATTTTTCTGTCTACATATTTTTATCATAGTGCTTAATTTCAGAATAAAATAAGATTATACTTTATACCCGTATTTAAGGTGATATTCTAAAAGATTCTAAAAATTTAAGAATTTTTGTAGATACTAATAATACACGTGATGTTGGGTGGGGGGTGGGGGGTAGTCTTAAACCTCACCATGTATTACCAAGGGGGTTCAAGCATTTTTTAACCCCCCTGGGTTAAAACATGCTTAAAAAAAGATCACGTGATTAATGGACGGCCCCTAATTAAGATTTTGGGAAGGGAAATAAAGTCTGCCTTTATTTTTCAATCCATATCACAATCCATACCACACCTGAGGCCAATTGCTTCTACACAAAACGAACATTTTATTGATTTCGACAGGTAATAAGCAACAGTTCCCGATAATAACCTACGATATATTTTGACAGATAATGAAGCTGAGGCAATTCTAAGACAATAATTTTGCAATGCTACCATTATTTTCACTATTATAAATCATTATTGAGTAGCTTTCTCGTTGTATCACATAGAAAGTCCAAATCAGAAATATGGATATCGCCAATTTCTGAGTTTGATCGTGTAGGCGATTGTGGCTGTGTATCCTGAAATGAAAAACTTTAAGTCTATCATAAAATGAAAAAGCAAAATGCTTAATCAAAAACAGAAAATCAAATGTAATCAATTAAACATAAAAATTTTAGGTAGGTAAGTACGCACATTTTCCGAAATCGAAGGTTCAGATGTTTCTATATGTGACTCAGACAATTGTGATGTCAATACCAAATGCCGAAATAGCACGCCATTATTAGATAATTCACATATTACTCCATTCACCAAAATTTAATTTTAATCGGAATGCATAGAAGATTCTTTGTATTTTCTAGGAAAAAATGAAATTTTTGGTATAATAGATACCGAATTTCCAGTCACTAGTTGTGAATGAGTTCCGCATTTATCAGTACGGTATTGGATTACCCACCAACCACCTACCCGCCATCAACCCGCATTGGTTCAGCGTGGTGGATTAAGCTCCAAGCCTCCTCATCCCGAGGGGAGGCCTAAGCCCCTGTAGTGGGGTATTAAAGGGATGATGGAATGGAATGAAATTGGATTATTTTATAATATAATTATGACCTACATAATGAACAGGAAAAGTGCAATATGAATAATATTTAACTGATGTATCTTGACTAATTCTACCTTAGTCAGAATAGCTGATTTCTTTAGTTTTTTTAAACCACATTTCGTGTCACAAAAATATTGCTCGTCAAGGTGAATCGAACAAATTACGTTCCGCTCTGATGGTCTCAAAAACTTATCTAGCTGTGTTCTTTGTATGACTTTCATCCAATTCAATTTTTTTTGTTCTTTGTTGTTCACACAGGTGCTTTATTACTCAAACAATAGAGTATTCTAAACAGGTATTAAATAAAAAGTAGATAAAATTTTCGATGGAACTGGCAACACTCACAAAATGAACGCGCCATTTTTTAAGTCAATCACAGTATGTAAAACAAATTCAATAATTAAATAAATCCACTTTTGAATACGTTACTTACAAGTGAAATGTGATCCCATCCGATTTCTTCGTAAGCCCAGCAGCATTTTTGCATGTAGGAACGACACAAGACAACATTTTAAAATTAAAATTGACACTTGTGCTGTACATTATAACGCGGTAAGTGCAACGGAGTGACTAATCGCAACAAAGTGAAACCACTCTATTTAAGAGTGGTTTTTGTTTCTTCAGTTTCACGCTTACAGGCGCCTTCTGTTTATTCTGAGCCTAGTACATATAAAATTCTCCGAGAGTGGATGACATTAACCGTTGCCCTTTGCGATATGAAATGAACATGTGCAATTTATATACATATTAACATAAACTGTATAAATAAAATGTTTTTATATAACTTAATACATTAATAGACAGATCCCCACCGATTTCCTTACCTTTATTCACACAGAAGAATTGTTGTCATTTTCAAAAGTTCCATTAGTAAGTATACAGTTTTCACATCAGATCCTCTCCCCCCAACTTTTGTCTTGGGTGGTCCCATTTGTGTGACACCCCCTTGTTGTCATGAAATTCGTCATTACAAATCTAGACTTAGATTAAAAAAATGAACAATATTTTCGTATTCACCATGGAACTAATAAACGTATTCATAGACAAAATCCATCAGTATTGTAGAACACCTAGGTACTATTCATAACAATTTAAGGCTTTCGAATATTATTTTAAGTTTTTACCCAAATGTTATTTCACTTGCCTGTGACTCATACTCCTCTTGTCACATAACGACTCACATTCTACATATATCCCCTCCCGCCCTTTTGAGGTGTGACGTAATATGTAGATCAACCGTTTGTATTGGAGCAGCAACATCGTATCGCTAATTTCAAGCCTTATAGAACTACCTTATAATCCAATGTTAAGTTTCAATGCTTAGATAATTGGCAATAGTACCTACAGTGTATTGTCCTGTTATATCTACAATTGCTGTAAATAAATGAAGTAGAAGGTTTTAATCGCTCAGTTCTTCTACTAAAGACCAGTAAATTAGGTATGTATGACTCTAACCATTCAAGGCACCCAAGGAATTCAACTTTTCATATCTGTTGGTGTCATCAAATATCAGCTTTTGCAAAAGCATATGGCAAAAATACCACATTGGATCCAGTTTTAGCAAAAATGGGACAAAAATGTCGTTTATATTCTTGGCCGCATAAAAATTTCTTACGTAGGCGTATGACCCGACCCCATGTTCGAGATACCCGAACAAATGTTACCCGTCGTGTTGTTTATTTTGTCCGTTACCCATACAGTGGGGAATCTGCTATTTCTGTTGGTCCACAGTGTGAGAATACGAGTACAGTATCTCCACTTTACTGATATGCAGTATCCCACAAATACTACATTATTCACGTAAGCGTGGTCGGCAAGTGCCATTTATGGCTACCATGAGTTCTAGGGTGTTGTCACAGATTAGCTGTTATTGGGGTTGAGGTACAATTTTAGACTAAGCTGTAAGTTCCTCAAATACAGTCTATATTTACTAATGTAATAAAGCTGAGGAATTTGTTTGTTTGAACATGTTAATCTCAGGACATATCAGTGCGATTTCGAAAATTCATTTTTGTACTTGAAGCCCGTTTATTGAAGATGGTTGTAGGCTAATGACATTACGCTACGACCCAAAAGAGCGGAGCAGTGACCATAAACGTCGCAAAAACAATACACTGACGGTCACCATGTCTACAAAACATTTTGGGTAAAGTGACTAGTACAAACAATTTTAACTCATGAAAAAAATATTAATGTATGATTTTTGACGTGGTTTCCCATGGTCAATAAAAATTATCTTAAATTAAACTAAATATATGCTCATATACAAATTAATTTGTGATCGACATTCATATACGTAAACATAAATCGAATAATGCTATTATGACTGACCAATTTGTCGAGTGGTTAGATTTGACTGTAGAACTAAAGTCGCGGGTTCGGTTCCCACCCAGGACAAATATTTGTATGCATGAAAATATCTATTTCTCCCGTGTCTGGGTGTAAAATATATATGTATTATAAATATATATAGTATACCTAAATATGGATATTCAATCATGAATCAATTCAACCTTCAACCAGACGCAATGTCTGAAAGGGACAAGTCCTGACACACCAAAAGGAACGTTCAAAAATATACAAGTATGTACTTATGTATATCAGTTGTTTAGTACCCATAATACAGGCCCTGGCTAGTTTGGGGCGCTAAATGTCCGTGTGTAAAATGTCCTAGATATTATTATTACTGCGTGAACGGACGTCATGCGGATATTGTCAAAGGCAAGTTATAAGCGGGTGCCTCAGTAATTTCGAGGGACTCCCACCTCGTCGGCAATTTACTGGGGTCAATGATGTCACTCATACTTTTATATTTTTCGTACAAGGGTTGTTAACTTTCACAGTACGTAGAACAGAAGATAAAGAAACAAAGTACGGTATTTCGGGAAAGCTCGGTTTTACAAAGTAGGAACTAAGTCTTGATATCGATATCAAGATAAGATAATAGATTTTAAGTATGTTTTATTAAAGGTGTTATTTTAAATTACGTCGGTTGTCTTCGTAAATTGCCGAATATTCCCGAGCTGCTGCGATTTCCGTGATGATACTCACACTTGACTCATACCTCGGCCGTTCCATACTTAACGCATCGTCTCTCGCCCTCGTATCTTATGAACGTTTGTTTTATGCTACTACGGCTAATTTCCTTGTATACTAATGTGGATTTTTGTTTTCATAACCTTCAAAGTTTCATGTTATTGTTGGACTAACTTCCGTCGAATACGACGTCGTCTTGTAACCAGCTAAGAGATTGGATGCTGTTAAATCATAATTTGGTTACGAAATATTTGCGAATTGCTTTATGAAGCTCATCAAAAAATATTTTGAAGACTTAGCATGAAAATTAATAGCGCTTAATAATGATATAATATTACAACGATATTTGCTTTTTGGGAATACTTATAATCTGTATGAAACAAAAAACAGTCATTACATAATTTTTGTATCGTTTTTGAATGACTATAATGACTTTTTTTAAATAGGTACTAATTAACAGTTTAAATTTATTACTTATAACAACATAAAAATATTCGTACAACCGAACGTAAACATCGCATCGGTATAGCGATGTATGGTATAGCGAGTCCTATAATCTGTGGTTATACCCAGAGCGGGATAGCGGCGAAGGGAATTCCGCCGCGGAATTCAACATTATAGAACGGAAAATTTCAATTGTCAAAATAGAAATGCGAAAGTGGGGCCGAATGTTAAACATTGATAAATATAGTCGTTTAGATATACTAAGCAATGTAGAGCACGTAAACACCCGCGATGAAGGCTACACGACTGTTTTCTAACCCCACGTGGCGCCACTTGCAGCCCATGTCTACTTACGTATCTGTCGAATTCATAAAATTGCTTTTGGTAATATTTCTTCTTCGGCCCTTCTATTCCTGGCCACGGCAGCGGTCATGGTAACGGAAGGGCAGGGGGTGCGAAGAATCCCCGGATACGATTCGGCTGCCAAAATAAACGTTTATTTACATTCCCGACGTCAGCCTGGGCGAGGTAAGATTAGCTCTCAGGCAGCTAAAAAATGGCAAAGCACCCGGCGCCGATGGCATCACGACAGAGCTCCTGAAAGCAGGCGGGACGCCAGTCCTGAAAGAGCTTCAGAAGCTATTCAACACTGTCATTCATAGTGGTGTTGCGCCGAGTGCTTGGAGTGAGAGTACGGTCATCCTATTCTTCAAAAAAGGAGACAAAACGCTTCTTAAGAATTATAGACCGATCTCACTCCTCAGCCACGTGTACAAGCTGTTTTCGAGAGTCGTCACGAATCGCCTCGCCCAAAGATTTGACGAATTTCAGCCCCCTGAGCAGGCCGGGTTTCGAAAAGGCTACAGCACCGTAGACCACATACATACGCTGAGGCAGATTATACAGAAAACAGAAGAGTATAATCAACCTCTGTGCCTAGCCTTTGTGGACTACGAGAAAGCCTTCGACTCCGTCGAGACTTGGGCTGTTCTGGAATCCTTGCAGCGATGCCGAATCGACTGTCGTTACATTGAGGTGTTGAGGTGTCTATACGAAGCTGCGACAATGACTGTCCAGGTCCAGGACCAGCGAACAAAACCTATCCAATTGCGAAGAGGAGTACGACAGGGGGATGTTATATCCCCGAAAATGATCACCAACGCATTGGAAGATGTTTTCAAGACGCTGGACTGGAAATATTGTGGCATTAATGTCAACGGCGAATACATCTCTCACCTCCGTTTTGCTGACGATATAGTCATCATGGCAGAGTCGCTGGAGGAGCTCAGCGGAATGGTTAACGGCCTCAATGTCGCCTCTCGGCGGGTGGGGCTCGGGATGAACTTGGACAAGACGAAAGTCATGTTTAACGAACATATTCTCCCGAGACCGGTAACCGTAGAAGGTGCGACTCTAGAAGTTGTGCAAGACTATGTCTATTTAGGACAGATTGTCCAGTTAGGCAAACACAACTTCAACAAAGAGGCCGACCGAAGAATTCAGCTGAAGACCAAGGTCTTCAACCAATGCGTCCTACCTACAATGACGTACGGTGCCGAAACGTGGACTCTCACGGCAGGACTGATCCATAAATTCAAAGTCGCTCAGCGTGCTATGGAGCGGGCTATGCTCGGTGTTTCCTTGATGGATAAAATCAGAAACACTGAAATCCGTCAAAGAACTAGAGTTGTCGACATAGCCGAAGCGACCAGCAGGCTGAAGTGGCAATGGGCCGGTCATATTTGCCGTAGAACTGATAACCGATGGGGTAGACGAGTTCTCGAATGGAGGCCACGTACTGGAAAGCGAAGCGTTGGATGCCCCCCGGCCAGGTGGACAGATGACCTGAAGCACCATACCGGGGGTAGTTGGATGCGAAAGGCGGAGGACCGTGTGTGGTGGCGAGCCTTGGGAGAGGCCTATATCCTGCAGTGGAGAGACACGGGCTGATGATGATGATGATGATGATGAATATTTCTTCTTATTATTTTTTGTTATTTTTAAATTTATATGGAGATAAATATCAAATATTTTTAAGACTCGGTACAACGTCTAGAAAAATTGCTGCTTTCTGGCCGGCTCAAATGCGTGCGACAGAGAAGGCAAATGCGCCATATACTCTAGTGCAAACGGGATACAAGACTGCTTGAAAATAAAAACGCAAGCGAAAATCGTATTATATTTTAATTACAAAATCTTTATATTCATTTATCATTTAGATTTCCTTCAAATGCAATTGTTGCAACTTAGAAACCTATTTGTATAACTTTGACAGATCCCTCAAAATGTCATGGCTCCAAAGTTGTGATTTCCTTATTAAGAATAAAGGTATTAGAGGCGTGTCGTAATTGTTCCGACCTCAATGGCTCTCACATAGTGATCACGCCCGCTCTCGCTTTTGGTATAGTCGGAGGTCAGTGTTGTCAAATTGCCTTTGTACGTTTGACTCGTGATAAAAGGGCTTTGTAACGAAATTATTTCTGACCTCAATATGTTACGTGTCCGCTCAATGATATGCGTTCCTTAGAATTACTTGTTTATGTGTGATCTTGTGTTATTTTATTTTTTTGGCAAAGGCATACATTTTTGTACAAGAGTATGTTAATTTTAATGTTATCTTTACTTTATGTATGCGGGCTGTGGTAGTGTTTCGGAGATAATAATAATAATAATACATGGGACTTCCCACACAGCGCCATCTAGTCCCAAAGTAAGCAAGTATTATGCTTGTGTTATGGGTTACTAGACAACTGATATACATACTTAAATATTCTTTATAATATATACATATATAATAATTTTTTTTATTTATATATAACAACCAAGACCCGGTACCAGTATCAATATTCATCATATTAATACTGACCCGACCTGGGATTCGAACCCGGGACCTATAGTGTTTAATAATTTTTTGTGAAAATATAGCGATGCTGTTGTTATATTGTTATCTTATTATACTGAATTGTATATTTAATTCGTTTCTTCACAAAAATAAATGGCATAAATAACAGTGAGTGGCTTTTCCTAATAATTATTGTTAGTGAACTACTTTTTGTTTGGAATCTACTGTTGATTTACTGTCTATATTATACACAAGTCACAAGCAAAACTCGCTGTTGAATACAGGTATGTCCTGTATTCAATATTTGTGCCATAATATATTATACTATAATATTATTATTTCTAGACCCTCTAGAGAATATCATCGAAGGAAACAGCGAATTTTGCTCAATGTTGAAAGAACAGTGTTCAGTAATAACCCATACAATTTATTTTTTTAATGAAGACGGTCCATTAAGAAAATAAATATCAAAAATTACGCGAAACTACCTCTAATTTCGATTTTGTGATTTTGTATGCAACGTGGTTTGATAAACACTGAAAAACAAGTAGTGAAATTGTGATGGAGTAGATCAAACATCCAAAAGATGCAGCGACATGAACTGAAATCGAATTAGTTACTATACCTTACCACAGATGGCGCTTTCTAACTAGTTATTATTATTTACACCAAATAGCGCTATTACTAGAGCTGTCTTGAATAAACCTTAATTATTCAATTTTAAACAAAAATATAAGCTTTTATACAGGTAACATGCATTATTTCGGAAAAATACGTAGTGCTTGAAATAAAAACATTCGATTGCAACTGTGTAACATAAAGATGGCGCCACATGTATAAGTTTTAATATATGATAGGTATCTTAAAAACGCTGTTTTCCTGAAAATATATTCTACTAACAGTTTTCAAATAAGACAATTTTTTCAATGTCATGTTTGAATTTGAGTCAACTTATAGTCACGTAATAATAACTCGGGTCAATTGCATATCACGCGATAGGCCTTGTCGTTTGTATTCTAGTCCAGCATTAAAGCGAGCAAAGCCGCGATTGCAGTTAATTTACCATAATACGACTCACGCGGTCTTAAGCCATTTTCGTGGGTCATCAACACCTCAGAATTCAATTGGAACCAGTTTACATTTTGATCACTGCTGATTGATATTTCGTGAGAGAATGTACCATAGAGTACGTGCGTGTTCACAATGCGCTACCAGCAATAGCCTGTCTGTTCTGTTATAATGTTTATATTAAAATTACTCACTATGAAAATATTGGATTATAAGATTACAATATTATGATCAGTTTATTTCTTATTCAAGTTGTACGGAGTTGCTGATGAGAAAACATATATTAGAAATTTATCACTGTGCTAGTTTGTAAGGTTCCGTACCCAAAGGATACCTGTCCACGGAAAGCCCATTATTATATAAGGCTCCCCTGTCCATCCATTTGTCTGTCCTAGGGCTGTATTGTTTGAACCGTGATAGGTAGATCGTAATTTTCACAGAGTTTGTATTACTCTGGCCAATATAACGACAAATAATAAGAATAAAGTTGAAAATTAAAGGGAATCCCCATACAAGGAACGTGTTTTATTTTATTGTACTATGGTATAAGGAATCCTTCGTGTGCGAGTCCGACTCGCACTTGGCCGGTTTTTTGAAGATAGCGTGACTTTACTTTTAAAGTATTATCATAATTTTAGCTTTTGATATATTATTTCTTAATATGTCTTATAATTTGAACAATATCAATCTTTCGTTCTTTACTTGCTGTTCTTATAATATCCCATATCAAAAATCAGTTCGTAACAGAATGGAAGTTAACTATAGTCGCGCAATGTAAACATGTACTGAGATTAATTGCGTCGATCAATCTACGAGTCCCGTCTATTTTGTAGATATTGCGTCGAGAGGAAAGAATTACTAATTTTTTTTTTTAATGTATACTAAAAGAAAAAAAAAACACTTTCCAGATATAGGCCATTCAAATATGTCGTTGGTGGTATAAATATAGATAATTCAATCCAGTTATTACACATTCAACAAATTACGAGTTAGTCTTGTTTTTTTTTTTTCAGCGGTTTTTTATCAATTAGTTTGATTCCACATGATTTCATGGTTCTAATCCTGTCCCCTTCGATTATACAATGTCTGGATGGACCCTTGCAATATAATGTCTACAAAGATGACAGGCCAACTATTGCATACTAGTATGATTCAACATACTTCATACTAGCCATGTACAAACTCCTCTTTGTGCCTGAATTACAACCGAACGGTTAGGTGATATTTTCATCTATGTTTTTTTTACGCCGATTACCTACCTATGTATCCAGACATTTCCGTCTGTATTAATTCGTCAGCAATTGATTTGTGAAATGCGTAATAATAATATTTTTTTAAATGTAGGTCATTGAAAAGTGAATAACTTGCTATTTCGATTTTCGTATACCCAAATAGGTACCTACAAATAAAGTTGTTTAAGCAAATAACCAAACACGATTCGACCAGAACCACTGCAACTGAATATGTTTTCGTTTAAAAAGTACATTTTTAAAAATTATTTCTATATTTCTGAATTTATATATGACATGTAAAGGTTTGCATAGGTACCTACTAAAAAATTCCTTTAACCCTAATGCACCATTTAACCCATAAGCAGACGAAAGCGTTAATAGTGAGTCGTATAAAAACTGAGAACAAACCAACCACCTGCTCCATCGAACACCATTATGATGATTGCTATCTGAAATTAGACTGCATCGTTTAGGTTATAAAGTGAAATACCTAAATACCGATGTACGTCTTTTACGACCTATTTCCAATTCAAGTTTTAAGTAGTAACGCTTCGAACGGCAGCGACGACGTCGAAGCCAATGTAACGTTAACTTATTAAGCGAAATTAAAGCATATCCCTCGGACTATAAATCGATATCACGGAATCGTTTTTTGTGTAGTTAATACCTTTCAACACTGAATAAGTATCCGTAGCTAAAGTAGATCAACAAAGGAGAAGCGACCTTGTAATAAAAGTGGCAAGTGTTGATGTTGCGTAATGACGGAGGCGGCGGTTACGCCTTATTAGAATCCGTTTAGTTCGTAACAAGATAGGTTGAAACAGCAGTATTTTAGTACGCATAAGGATAAACGAGTGCGAGCGAGAAAGAATATTGGAACAAAATCGTCTTGAAAAACACTCGTGTGGGATAACAAAGAGTGGCTTCCACGAAGCCGTCCAATAATTTGTCTTTTTAATTTTACGGCGGACTGCATGGGTGTTTGAAACTTTTTTTTTGAGTTGTCGATTTTTTTCTTTTCGATTGAAACCAAAATCGGAACCCATTACAAACCGTGATTTAAAAAAAAAACATCATTAGTAACCTAGTTCCAAATTAACATTTTATTCTTTTTTATAGACTGCAGAAGTCGTTATTTTTTTTTTTCAATGCTTGTCGGTGGATTAGCACCTCATCTGTGACGTTCAAAATTTCAAGTTGCAGCAGCATTTTGGGAAAGGATTTTTCACCATTGTTCTATTGTAAAGCGAACGTCAGAAAAAAACTTGCTTTATATGCGAGTAAGTGTCTGAATCGAATCTGAATTTTCTAGATAAGCTGAAACACAATAAAGTTAATAATCATCAATTCAATTAACTTTCCATTCCATCAACCCACATTCGTTCACTGCTGGACATAAGGTGATATAGGCTTCTCCCAGTAACTAATTAACTTAATTAAAATTATTATTGTTATGAAAAGATTATATAATTGCATTGTATATTTACCAAGAAATTGTGTTTTCTTGTTCAGTTTTCATTATTTGTTGTTTTACCTTAAAGTTTGTAAAAGTCACATCAAGTTTGACGCTTGTATGTAGTTGTGGGTACGCAAATTTTACAATAGCAAGAACAAAAAACCCCAAAAAAAAACCATTGAAAAAAACAGGGTATTTGTATTATTGGTAACGCCTTTAATTTTTTTGTTTTATTTTTCTTATAATTTTATATAGAGTGTTCGTTATAATACCACATATTCTGTGAACGATTCAACCGGCCACCTATTAGGGTTCACAAGACTCAATCCTTTAAAGAAAGGGAGAGCAGACAGACGGTATAGGCTTAGCAATAGGATCCCATAGAACTCCTTTAGGTACGAAACCCTGAAAATGAACTTCTGATGAAGGCCAAATAACTGTCGAGGTCAATAAAATCATTAAAATAAAGTGAAGGTACTAGTGTAATGCGATGTGAAGTAATCAAAAGCTTTTTTTCGGAGCTTTTATTAGTTCAGCTCTTAAAGATCGATTTAACCCATGATACCACTACTACCATACCATTATTAACATAAACGAAACTAACGAAACTGTACGCTTCCTTTAAAGTACAATTTCTTTTTACGGTCTCGACTTCTCGAGTGACCACATTTTATTTTGGTTAAGTAACAGCTATCAAATAATTTTATTATAAAATTTCGTTTTATGCCGTCATAAAAAAATGTTTTGTAATTTCTGGTATCCGTGGATCATTTTGCGTATGTTCAATGTCGTTTGTTAAAAAAGGTAATTTTTTGTTTAACCAATCGGACACTGATATGTCGTGATAGCCCAGAGCGCAACGAACCTGTCTCAAATTTATTAAGGCCCCATAGAGTCACGGTTCGAATCCGGGCGTGTACCAATGAGTTTTTCTGACTTAAGTACACAATATCAGTGACACCGTGCTTCGGAGGGCAAGTTAAGCAGTCGGTCCCGGACGCTGTCAATAGATGGCGGTCGTTACAGTTCCCAACCCGCAGTGGAGCAGCGTGGTGGACTTAAAAGCTCCAAGCCCCCCTCCTCACCCTGGGGGAGGCCTGCAGTGAGGTAAAAATGGGCTGATGATGATGACACTGATTCCAATTTTTTTTTTATTTGTTTTGGTTTTCAGTTTCATTGACAAAATAATTTTTAGGCAACATTATTAAAGAAAATCCGAAATTTAAGAGGAAAATTAAACTGATACGCAGGCAATCAAATTCTTTGAAATGTAACATTACTATCGTAAATAAAATATTTATTTACACTTCGAGAATACGAGAATAAAAAAATTGCGAGTCCCCAATTGGAACTGTCATTAAAAACGATCATTCAGTAGTCTTAATACCATATAAAAAACCCCTGTTATTCCCATAGAAATAATGGGGTGGTGGTGCGATTATTGTTTGTGGCGGCCCCTAGCGGAACCCGTTAATGAGCGATTAGTGTTACCAGTTTAAAGATAATACCCTACTAATAGTGCTGCACGGGTTGTCATGTCATATTCGGTTAGGGTGAGGATTTTGGAGGGCTTTTTGTAATCATTAAAATGTATCGAAATTATTTAAGTTTGAACAGATTGTGTGATGAATTTTAAAATATTTTTAAGACTAATACTTATTGAGTTTTCTGATTGAATAAAATATTTAGCAATTTTAAAACGAAAGTTTCGTTGATATTAAACCAGTTTTGTTTTTCCACAAGCCTATAACAATAAAGAATTTTACTGTTAGTAATTTATATCTTGCCAATACAGATTTCTCTAATGAAACTATAAAAATAAGCAGAATATGACACACCAACGTACCTCTTCTTGACAACATTTAATAAATCTTGACGTTTAAATGGTAGAAACGAACATTTTAGATTTCAGAGACCACCCACGAGTCTGTCATCCTGTTGAAGGTACAGTCATCTCACGTTGTGAAGGTGGCATTGAACATTTTTTTTTTTTCTAAAAATATCGTTGCGCGTTGAATGGGAGTAAAACGGAGACGTCACAGCGATAAGAAAAGTTTCTTTTCCAGCCACGCTCTTTTGAAATAAATAAAATTTGGATGGGCGCAGATATATGCCTAGAGCTTTCTGCCTGGCAGGCGAACCTCGGACAGCAAAGCTACTTACTGATTGTTATTGCAAAATATTCAAAAACTTTCTGATAATCAATTCAAGTTTTCATATTAAGTGCAATGGGAAAATTTATGCATGAATTACTATTATTTTATTTGAAATAGCGGCGCCCTTCTAAATAGAAAATTGCAAACGAGATAGTTTTACTTTTGCGATCGCATGAGCAAAATTATATTCGAAGAGGTATTCAAACGCCTGGAACTATTAGACTCATATCTACCGTGTTGGTAGGTACTCAAAATTCATGTTTTAGGTAGGCATGACTACGTGACGACGGGAAAAAAATTTCAAAATATAATATCTTCCGAAACTATTAGTAGCAGACACCGGGTTGGTCTATGTGACCACTTAACCATAAAAACTGGTATTTTCGAAACTGCTAGACCTATTTTTATTCCAAACTTAAAGCGCCATTTAAAGGTTGCACATAATTGCAACCTTTAAATGGCGCTTTAAGTTTGGAATAAAAATGAGACGGCTCAGCTAGAAGAAGCTTTAATCTTCAGGCGACGCAGAATTTTTAATACGAATTCGCCCATTTCCTCTTAACCTTCGATGTTGAAATTTCGTACACGTATGTAGTTGTGCTGTAACACATTTATTGTGAAAAGAATATATTTAAGTATTACTAATAAAAAGAAATAAATATCTCAGGAACAAGCTTGGTCATTTATTTTTTAAAATTTACTTAAATCTTTTATTAACTCTGTTTGTTTTGTTGCATTATCTAAAACTTTACAGGATATATTTTTGTCAACTTTAATTTACCAAATGCCCTGGGCTTATAATAGTTACAATTTACGTTTGCCCCATTGATACTCCCTTAAATACTTCTATCATGGAAATCAGTACCTGTTTAGGTAATGCATTTTCGAAAAATCTAAAAAAAAAATGATTTAAATAAAAGTAGTTTAGTGTACTTTTTTAAATATAGGTAACGACCCACCGGAAACTTAGTTCAAAATGTAGTTTAAATGTAACCATTTCGTAGTGACGACTTTTCGCATGCTCACATTGTAAGAAAAATAAAACAATATAATTCGAAATATAAATTTAAACGATGTATAAAATGGACTTAGTCGCTTTTTATATTCACAGATTAACACGTCGACTGTACGTAGTTACGTCCGTGGCGCCTAAATATACGTTTTATGATTATCGTAAAATTGTACACCGGAGTGTGTTATATCGTTTGATGACCAGAACTGGATTTGATAATACAGAACTCTTACTACATTCGATTCTTTACTAACTTTTATTATGTTCAGGAACATTTCGTCAATTTTAAGGGGACTATCGAAAAGAAATCACAAGATGTAAGAATATTTGCATTTGTCTGTCTAAACCCTGATAATGGATACGTCTACTTTTTATTTACCAAATAAATATGTGTACAAAGTTCTGACTAAATTACAAGACGATGAATGCTAATTACATTTATTAAAAAAAAAATGGCTTCCACATAAAGGGAATTAAGTATGAATAGGTCTCTATAACTGAAACATAAAATGATGTCTTAGATGAACAAGGTTTGAAATATCAAATCATTTCAATATTGAAGGTGTAAAGAGTGAATTTCTGAAATACGGTTACATAAATAAAAATGGAGTTTATCAAGTTTTAAATAAATATGAACAGTGATTTTCTCCGATGGTTATCGTAACAAAATGTGCACATTTTAGCTATCTTTACTGATACAAGCTAGAAATTTAATTAATGAAAAAAATATTGTGAATGTTTTTTGACGTGATTTCAATACGGAAATGGGTCAATATGTCATAAAAATTGATAAATACGTGAAATCCTATAGATTCAATTTGTTCGTCGCTCTGAAAATTATGCGTAATTAACGTAAAATTTTAATTTTCCCGTTTGGCACAAAAACAAAAATCGATTAAAATAAATTACTTTATATTATCTACGTATTTCATGAAAATAATTAGAATATTGTCTATGCATTTCCGCCATCAAATAAAGACAAATACTTGTGGTTGTCGATCGACATGTGCGTTTGATAAAGAAGGTTTCGTATATATGCCTATGAGGATCGTCAATGTTTCCAGGTGGGTTACCCATTGTATCGTCGCATAAACGACGCAACTGTTCGAATTAAAACACTGGATTACACGGCTATATTAACTTAGGAAAGAATCACAGTACTAGGCGACTACAAAATTCTGTCAAACTTACGTTAGGCGATTGAAAATATAAGCGACCAAACTGTGTAGGCGCTTAATGGTCCAATCCTTTACGAAGTTAACGTGCCTATGTCATTTGACAGTGTTATAATTCGAACGATCGCCTCGATTAGGCGATAGCACAATGCGTGACCTCGCTGACAAGATCACCGGCAATACCAAACTAAAAGGTGAACACTCGGTTTCTGACGATCAATAAAAAAAAAACAACTAATATTGTCGATGGGCAAATTGTCCCGTTTTATCGATTCCCAAAATTATATAAGGTGAGTTGGGTAAATACCGGATCTGGGGGAAGATCGTTGCGCGGGTCCTAGGCGACCTGTTTTACCAATTTTACAATATTATTGTAAAATAAATATACAATACAATATTATTGTAAAATTGGCAATACACGTCGCCTAGTTCCCGCGCAATTAAACGCAACCGATCTTCCCCCAGATCCGGTATTTACCCAACTCACCTTATGAAATTCGCGATATTTACCGATCGTCAATCATATGTACGTACCCATAGAAATATTTCACTGTCCTATACCGTAATCGGATGTTATCGTTGCATCAGTTGCGTCACTGATTATCTAACTAAATATACCATTTGAAAATATCCAACGTCTATGAAATGTCTATGATAACTAACTTTGCTTTTACTATTAAAATAATATTTATTTTTACTACGCGTCCAAACATTTTGTGCGCTCTCTGACTGCCACTGTCACTTCCCTGTTCAGGGTTATGTGGCCAACCTGTCCGTATGTCCGTCTATTCGTCTGTCTCAACCGTTTCACTCGGAAACCATTGTCACTGTATACCTAGATGAGGCGGAAGACAGGTAATCTATGAGCCGTCATTTTGAGATATACGCTCCTTAAGTTCTAAAAATGTTTCCTCCACAGTAAATTTTCAACGGTTAGGCTTAAAATTCCGAAAAAAATTTAGTTTGTATAACTTAAAATACATTGGTAACTTTTAAATATTTACTTTTAAACATATTATTTGAATTTTGACTACCTTTATAACTTTCTGAAATATAACCGAATCTCACTCTCTGGGACAATAAAAAGTGCACCTGCCCATAGTTTTTGAACGATTCCAAAATTACTATTTCCAAGCAGTAGAAAATCTATCTGCCTCGGGAGCTTTTTGCATTTTTCGATATTTCAAAAAGTAGATATTTTGATAAGATATTTATAGTAGATATAGTAGATAAGATATTTCGATTTTCGAAATAAACTTTTTGTCCGAAAAATCGGAAAATTTTGTTTTTTTTTTATTCAACATCCTCGATTTTCCGTAAAAAGTTACAAACTGATTTTTAGAAATTTTATATCATACGATGTCCCACAAGCCCTTGCATTTTTTGATACCACTGATTTTCGTCTACCATCATAAAAGGAAATATAGCTGAATCACACTCCCCCACGAAAGCGATCTGATAATCACTTTCAATGTCAAAAACCATACACAATTCTTTTATCGTCGCCACACTCAGTTACGGTGTCAGTATACGAGACACGAGCACGAGCTCTTATAGTAAGTACATAGTTAATTGCAATTCGACCGCTGTATAACAATAACTCGTAAACAAACCCATAAATATTTTGACAGACTGTTTATATAGGTGGTGTCGGGTATAATGTATTGGAACTGCCAGGTCTGTCAGATGCAAACAAACGTATCGACTAGAAACGACTGGCTGATTGGCCGCTTGGGTATAACTCCTAACTGCGGAGCCAAGAGTCACTGCTTCGATTCCCGCTCGGAACAAATATTTGTGTGCGTGAACATGTCCAGTTGTTCCATGTCTGGATGTAAAAGTATCTATATATGTATATTTGACGACCGCTTAGCCTAATGTGTAGCGACCCTGCCTACGAAGCTGGAGGTCCCGGGTTCGAATCCCAGGTCGGGTCAATATTTATGTGACGAATATTGATACTGGTACCGGGTCTTGGTTGTTATATGTATGTGGTGTCTTCGCTTGGTACCCAAAACACAAGCTAATGCTTATTTGGGGCTTAGACGGTGTTGTGATGTATACGTTACTATTATTATTACAAAGAATATTTAAGTATGTATATCAGTTGTTCAGTACCCATGATACAAGGATATTATTTGCTTAGTTTGGGACTAGATAGCGCTGTGTGGGATGTCCCATGTATTATTATTATTTACAGAAGTCTAACGTGGGTAATCAAAAACGTAGCAAGTTTTTATCTACAAACAATCAAATTATATTTTATTGAATATCGAATCGATTCATTACAATGAGTTTCAAACGATATGTCGATACATTTGTACCGGAATTTTGTGCCAATACAATGCAAATTAATAGATTTTCGTTTTGCGCATGATTATTTGTTCAATAATATTATTTATCCATCTTTACATATAAATAAAATAATATCAGTGTCTTACTGGGATTTCAAAACAAAGGCTTTTTCTGTAGTCTGTGTTAGATACACCTCATCCAAACCCAAATACGCGTTTTTAAAATTGTAATCTGCCTGTCGGTATGTTTGTCCGGGATAGATTTCGAAACGGCTAAACCGATTTTGATGGGATTTTCACTGGTATGTAAAGGAATTTTCAGATTAAGATTCCTGCGTAAACTTGAAAAACATTGTCGATCTTTGATTTCGAAACAAAGATTTTTCTTATGCTCATATATTTATTTGCTCGTAAGCAAAACGCGAACATGCGTTTTAAAATGTTTGTTTAATTGACTGAGTCAGTTCCTGAAACGGCTGAACAGATTTTGACGGAATTTTCACTGGCAGGGAAAGCTGTTTTAGGGAATATTATAAGCTACTTTTTATTCCGGAAACACGTAGTGTTCCTATACAACACTAAATTTATTAAAAGCTACATCCTGCACGTCTCTCTGAGCCACGTGCCGAGATGATATTTCTACCTACCAACCTACCTATTTTGATTTCTGTGGAATATAGAATGTGAATTTAGCCGTAAATTCCACACGACTGTTTTTGAGGTGCATGGCCGCAGTACGCACCGAATTCCGGGAATGTTTGTTCTAGCTACCGGTGTTGCCCACCCGAGCGGTGTTTGTCCGTCCGTCGGTCGCCGCTGGCGTTGTTAGAGAGCACGGGGTAAATAAGGTTCTATTAGGTACCGTCAGCAGAAATAAGTTTCTTAGAAGGAAAGATCCTTTTTCAGTACATTAATGAAAAATTATTTATATACAGTACATGAAAATTTAAATGCATTCTGTAAATTGCGTAATGGCGACAATTTAAATTCTAAACGTAAGCATTTGTTATGAATTCCGACATTATTTCAAAAGTTAATAATAATTCTTTCATGAGAAATCGTGTCCTTTTTATAATATAATTTTCAAATACATGTTATACTTAATTTCCATCAATTTATAATATGTGTCAAAGTCCAGTTCGTGAAGAAAGCTTTTGTAATAACGAATGTTTAAATGATGAGTGCGCATGTGCGTCAATGTAATAGTTTTAAGCATTTCAAATTAAAAAAATAAAAAACATTTATAACTCAATAAAATATATGGGGAGGAGTTTCTTGCCGGTTCTTGTCTTTTTAGTTTTCCGAACCGGTATCTGATCAATTCATTTTGACTTTTCATTAAGTGTGTGTAAACCATATTGACTAGAAGCGCTCTTCTATGTTTACTATTTAACCACTCATACTCTAGCTAGGTCGTGTAAGATGGCGAGTTTTAGTTTACGTTTCAGTGCGAAAGGTCTCCGCGTGCCGGTCTTCAACCCTATAAAAATGCGTAATGTCACTTCGATACTGTGAAGTCACATTTATGACTTAAAACCAAACGCGGCTGTCAAATTAATTCACACTATGGTGTAAACTGTAAACGTCTTATACAATTAATTTTATTTTGTTTATTTTGATTTTAGAAATAAAATGTTGCTTCGAAAAAATATCGCATGTTTGAGAAAGTTTATATTATTTTTTTTTTATTGTGTTCAAATATCAACCTATGTCGATATTAACAACGTTTTCTTTAGCACTTTTAATTATAATTCTTCAGGACTCGATAATATGAGAAAAAAGAAAATATGATTTTAAAAAAAATCACAGCAGATAGATTTCATAGGGAAATACTTTCAAAACTACTTCGGCATTTTTAAATTATTTTGCGTTTGGTAATCCTCTTCTATATACATACCAAAACCTATATGACCTATCCGAATCTAAAAACGGTGACGTCATCGCGCCTTACCCCCTAAACTTGCCTTACCTCTAAACTCGATAGAAGAAGACGACCCCTATTATAGCTGGTCTGTGATCAGATATACCATGAAATGGCACGATAACCTCACTTTTTTAATGACTTCATCGAAGAAAATGTTGATGTCGTTGCTGACGGTACACGGATCGTGTACATGCGCCACGCACGCAGCGTTTTGTTTTCCAAGTTAGCGCCCGCCCGACGCTTCACTCCGGTTCCTTGTTAGCCCTGTCCCATAACTAGTTTTAAACTATCGTTCTGTCATAGTACACCGTACCTAATAGAATCACTAGGTCAGCGGGTCTGTCTGTCCTATGCTGAAAGAAATCGGAGTTTATCTATGAAGTTCCATTCCATCATCATATAGATACATACCCATATTTTTATGTAAGTACTATAAACAAATATGTAACTATGTATATATACTTTTTTTATTTTATCCTTGCGGTGGGAAGGCGGATTAAACTCTACAGTTCTGCGCGCCCGAGCGCGCGGGGTATGTGGGAGTTGCACCCACTAAACAACCGCCTGAAGCAGAATAAAGACGCATGTCGTTAGCCCGAAAGCTCCAACGACTTCATCGAAGCGGCCAGGAGGCACACTAGGGTGTCACCGGCGCGAAGATGTCGAAAAACCCCTAAGAGTTACTCGATGCGAAATAATTAATATGTATATCAGTTGTATAGTACCCATACATAATGCAGGCCTAATTAGGGATTAAATTGCCGCTTGTGAGATGTCCTAGGTATTATAGTTATCATTATAAACATGTTAAAAAGAATACACAAGCATTAGACAATTGACGTTTACACGTAAAGTTTTCATGCCCTATTTTGTCGCTAACACATAATCTATGATTTAAATCTGCACTTTCCCCACAGCAGAACTCACGTTAATTTTGTATATTATTACAAGTGAATGATGTCAGTGTCTAGGTTTGGAAATAACCAACGGTGATAGGTTTAAACTTAAATAAAGAGTGATAAACTGAAGAATTATTCGTGTATGTCTTCAAACTTTGCATTCACACAAGCACTAATTTATCATGAACACAGTCAATACCCCTTGAAATGTCAATCGTTTAGGTCAAAGCTCCATTACAATAGACTGAACAATGCTTAGTGAAAAGCTTTTTGTGTAACAATCAATCTTAGGCTATCTATATAAACTCAAGAACTATTCTTGTGTTTTAGTATTTGTCTGTTCGTCTCTATTTCTAAATTTTTAATAAAAACTGTGTCTACTTTTTAAAATAATAGTATTTAAAGTGTTTAAAACTTGGAAGATTAAGCGTGCACTTTACACCCTGTATTTCGAATTGTTTAAAACAGAAATACCTACCATCACAAACCACCAATGATAGTTTATCATAGGATTCAAATTTTAAATCTACGATTGATAATTTGACAATATTTATTTACATTTAGACTTCGTACACACGATGGAAAAATTAATCTTAAATCTTTGTATATACTAGTAGGGATCACAACTTCAAAATATTTTTTATTTACTATAATAAAACGTACTGAAGATAAGCCGTTTAACGTTGAACTTACCCGCGATAGTCGAATATTCTCAACGGCTACTTTAGGTGTTCTACTCATTAATGCAACGCCATATTCTAGTTACATAATAGTACATTATGATGCAATTAACGGTAAGCTGGATATTATGGTAGAGGTGATTACCTATGACTATAATAGCCAGCTTACTGAGTACGAGTATCATTCGACGGTTTTCAATACATTTGCGACTGAATTTAGGTACATCAAATGTAATCGCGGGAATGGGACTGCTTTTCGCGGTTTACGCATGCGTTACACACAAAACGCTCGTTTGTGATTGATGTAAAGAAAAGGGCCTAGTCCCTAAAATACAACATTACGATCCAAGTTTTTATGTCATAGGGACAGTATTAATAGCAAATGTATTGAAAAAACTATAATGATAATATTCGAATTATTAATATACCTAACTAAATTTTATTCAGAATTGTTTTCTAAAGAAACATCTGCATCAAATCATTCATCTTTTTGCCGATCATTATTCACATTTCATGCTTCTATTGAAACCTAACAGGAAACATAATATGTTTTTATTAATATTTTGCAGAACGGCTTGACAACACTTGTCTTACGTTTTTTTCTATTACAATTCAAATTCTGAGGACCATGCAGTGACTTGGCATAAGATCCTAGATAGTTCTGTTTTTTCTATAGCCCGCTTGTCCGTCGTCTTGAGAGTTAAAAGCTACGAAGCTTACCCCTTATCGGTTATGGATGTGGCAGATAATTTTTAGGGATCCGTACACATGGGCGAAACGGAGCCCTGTTGCTGTCACTCTGTTGTCTGTCCGTTTGTATGTCTTGTAACGGGCATGAGTTACAAACTTACTGAACGTTGAATTAGATACATATCTATTCAATTATATAATTTTTCAAGCGGTGTAATATTTACCGATTGGCTGAGTGGTTAGAGACTAATAACTGCGAAACCGAAGGTCGCGCGTTCGAATCGCGCCCGGGACAAATATTTGTGTGCATGAACATGTCTAAGAATATTTATGTATGTATATCAGTTGTCTGATATAATACAAGCCCGTACAACCCATAATACAAGCTTTGCTTAGTTTGTGACCAGATGACGCTATGTGGGATGTCCCGGGGATTGTTATTTCAGGAAAACAGAATATTTTTTTTTGCCCTGGAATGTGAGGTGTCATATTGAAAACTCTAGAGTAGAACACAAATATTTTTTTTAATGATCTCCATAATTTGAAAAAAAAGGGGAGCATCAGAACAGTTTTCAGAGCATTTTTTATGGAGCCTGTCTCAAAAATTAGTCACGCAAAATTCAATGACAGATAGGCTACCTGTCTGCCTCTCCATCTGTAATTTCTGTAGCTGCTTATTTACTACGCTTCAAATTTAAAACCGTCAAAATTCCTTCTAGTTCTTTTTTTAACTCTTCTTTAATGAGCGCGTCCTCTCCAAGAAAATTATGTATGATACGCTACTTCACACGCTAGAGTATAACAAACAGATGACTATACTTTTTGAATTTCGAGAAAATACCTATTATTGCCGGAGATATACCAAATCAAAGTTTGTGTTTTTATGACCCGCTCGTGACGTCACTCGGTGCCGCTACGTACAATTTATTTTCGTTAGCCCATAGTAAGGTAACCGACTCTGACATCATGGCACGAATTATTTCAATAATTTGTATATTCGGCATTTTCGTAGATATCAATAAAATTCTTTCACTGAATAGTTTTTCTCAATAGATATAACATATTTCTGTAATATGCAAAAATAACGAATTACCTTATCCGGACACCCCTAATGCTGTGTTACTAGAGCCTAGAACTCCCCGAGTGCCAGTCATGCGCCCTAACGAATGTTCGACACGGTTTTATTTTTATTTGCTTCGTGTTTTATTTGTTTTGCCACGGCCCATTGTGCTCTCTGTTTTGGTAGGACTGCATAGGTTTTCCTTTGAAGTCTGAAATCTCGTTGCCCGCCTTTTACGAAGCCATTTGCTTGTTATCGTCTCGTTTCATTTTGTGAAAATATGTATTCATTATTGTAGGTAGGTATTTTGTTTGTGTTACGCTATCGGAAACGGAAGACTCACAATAAAATAAATTACATACAAAACGAACATAAAGAAGCTTTCAAACGCAAGGTGGATTTACTCAGTAAGATTAATGAGTATTGTAAAATTAAGACAGAAAACGGAGAACTCGTCACTACATATTATAAAATGAAGTCCCCGCCGCGTCTGTCTGTCTGTCTGTCTGTCTGTCTGAACGCGATAAACTCAGAAACTACCAAACCGATTTTCATACGGTTGCCACCGATGGACGTAGTGATTCAAGAGAGAAGTTTGTGTGTAGAATTCATTATTGTTTTGTGTAAATTGGTTGAAATGTGACGATTATTTATAAAGTTGTAGGAAAAAAATAAGCCAACGAGGCGACTGGGAGCTTGCATCGAAAACGCTGCACACACCACGTGTAGATCGTCCGGATTAAGCATAGTTAGTTTTTAGCTTTTCATGGAATCTCAGCCAGCATCGCCATTTAAACTCATAATAATTTAGATAATGGTACCTTTTTAATGACGTATCATTAGCCATATATACAAAAAAAATTGTAATCTTAACCCGTTAGGGACTGCAAATTATAATAAAACTTGATACATCTTACACACGGCCATCTAGTCCAATCTAGTCCAAAAGTAAGCAAATATTGTGCTTCTATTATGGGGTACTAGACAACTGATATACATATTTGAATATTCTTTATAATATATACATATATAGATACTTTTACACCAGCACACGGAACAAATAAACATGTAGGTACATGCACACAAATATTTGTCCCGGGCGGGAATCGAATCCGTGCCGCAGGTAGTCTCTAATCACTCGGCCAATCGGTCGGTAATTATATGTCAACTGTTATACATCTTAGATTTTTTTAAATATGCTAAATGGTTACAACGTTACTAGTAAATCGGTAGAGTACATTGCCATCTCTTTAAAATAAATAATTTAGAAAATATACAAATCACTTATAATAAACAAAGCTTTAAAGTTGCTGAAATGATAAACGTATCACGTGCTTCCACCTTGTGATTATCACGATGAGTCTATTTCATCATCACGAAGTCATATTTTACGGTTCGTTTCTACAGGACATTATTAGATTTTACATTATACATTCTGATTGTGTAGATAAATACTACCTACTATATAATTATATAATTTGTTCATTGCAAAAAACTATTAGACCATACTCTTTAAAGATTATTTTCGTTCGTGAACGAGCCAGACCGCACATTCTTTTTTTTTTCGAAACCACAAACAATTCTAAGGCGATTCGGAGACGCCTTTCTTATCTTTGGATCATTATTGCTCGTAGAGTTTTAAGATATCCGATAGGTTCCGCTTTCGAACGCTTTTAAAGAAAAAAATAAAAGTTGTAAGTTGAAATTATTTTTCTAAAGATTTTCTCGTTTGTGATTTTGACATAAGATGTGTGGTGCCTGATAATAATTCACTAAAATTATAGATCGATATGCACAAAAACTTGGCTTAAAATTATTTTATGGGCAATAAATTTAAAACCAATGATTTATAAAGTACGTGTTGCTTTACGATATATAATAGGTTCGAAACTCACTTTTGTCCATTTTTTTATATAGTACAAAGCAGTATTGGTCCCAACAGTAGTCATTATTCCTTGTCGTTAAACCGGAACCCGACGACTATCGCCGACCTAATCGGACTATAATACCATAGTCTTTTCGGAAAATCGTACCGAATAGTAAACAAGAAAGACCATCCGGTCCCTTTGTATCGGCTTAAAGAACATGGCGAATCCTTTCCTTGAGCCCTCACGTCGATCCCAGTGAGATGGTAGCGATAAGTTTTTGTGGATAAGTAGTACGGGCGTCCGTGACCGAGCATGCCTACAACTTTCTAAAAGCTGATTTTTTGCTAAGTGATAGTATTTGCGGTACTTATGTACTTAGTACAGACTGCAGTCAGCAATTTACGTACGTGTGCGTTAGGGCGCGGAATACTTAAAAGCCAGAGATCCAAAGACATTCAAAAATTAAACCAAGGTTATATTCGAGAACCATCACATATAAAATTATATATTAAAAATCTGATAAAGTAGACAATAGTTAGTATCTAATATTCGATTTTTAAAAAAAAATAAGTATTTTCTGTATTATGTTTTTGCTATTTGGAACATTATCTTTTAGTATACATTATAAAACAATGTTACAAAAAGTACCAGTGCGTTGTGGAAACAGCTTTCTAAATATGTTATTTTAATAAATTGTAATCATAGCCAAAAAAAGTATGGATTTCAACTTAGGTCATTTTAGTTTTGTACGCTGTGGTAGTTATAAAAATATGCAGGGAAACGAGGGCGAAATCATATATTTTCCTGAGGCATTTCGGCTCTTAATATAATGTAAATACTAAAATAAATAAAAAAGGAAATTAACCGTAGTTTGCGAATGAGCACTGTAGGCACTATAAATTCGGTTTTAAGAAAACGGTGACTATTTATAGTCACGGGTTCCCGGACTGTAAGCACGCTTGAATTGGAATATTTCAAAACGCGATGTTTATCGCATGTCAAAATACAGTGTGTAGAATGTGGTGATGTTTCGAAATATAGTTTTTGTGATTTTACTCATATCTAGAACTGAATTTGTGTCTGTAGAGAAGAATGTGTATTGGAAATATAAGTCTAAAGTTTCTCTTCTATGTTGTTTTACTACATAATGAAACATCTAAGTTCTACGATTGGTTTTGGCCGTTTAAAACGATGAAAAGGATGAAACCTGCATTTTCATTCTTGCACTATGTTCTTCCTTTAGAGAAATTTAATTTCTCTCCGAAATGAATTCAGTTCTCTCTTTTTGCTTATACAATGGGTAATAAATAATTCATTTAATTTGACAGGGTTATTTTAAGTTTATTGTTGTTTTTACGTCTGACACAATGAACGGATTAGTCTAAATTTTCGTACCGAGGTTTTTCAAAGTCTTGTTGGTAATATAGGCTATGGAGGTTCCTGAATTTCAGACAGTAAACTCAAAATAGGGAAGGAGAGTCGAGAGTATAAATTCCATTTTAATTAAATGAATTAATGACGACCGCTTAACCTAGTGGGACCCTGTCTACGAAGCTGGAAGTCCCGGGTTCGAATCCCAGGTCGGGTCAGTATTTATATGATGAATATTGATACTGGTACCGGGTCTCGCTTGTTATATGTATGTGGTGTCTTCACTTGGTACCCAAAACGCAAGCTAATGCTTAGTTTGGGGCCTAGACGTTGTTGTGGTGTATACGTTATTATCATTATTGATGCAATTCAGTGTGTACATTCCAATAGAATGAAAAGACACTGTAAGAACATTGTACGGTCCCGTTTTATATTTATTAATATAGAATGGGTCCGGGGCTCAAAACGACTACAAGAATTTTCTTATTGGAAAGAGTAGTTCATTCCTTTTGTTCTTCTATTTCTACACGTACAGCAGAAATAGAAGGAGAAGACTATACGGTATTTCAATTGTATAGGCATGAGTATAGCGCAACCATGTGTCTGTAATATTACCTCTGCTATTTGAATATTTTAATCAGTATACATATTTTATTATGAATGCAGTCTTCGGTTTGATACATAATTGCTGGTTATTAGTGGTCAAATTATGCATGTAATCGTTTACTCCAAAGAGGGCTTTTAACACATCAAATGGCGTTGTAAGATTTTCATAACAAAATTTTGAGTTCAAGAAATATTTAAATGATTTATTTTTTAATGATATTTTTAATTTCTGATTTGATTATTCGCTTCTAAAATATCGGCGATGACTTCATGAACGCCTTTGATAAATTCGATGTCTTTGCCTAACTATTTAAAAAAAGTAATTGCCAGTGAATAAAATAAGTTGTTGTAGTTTCACAATCGCGTGATTATTATAATTTGTATTACGAGCGAGGAGCGTTTCCAAAATGTAGGTATCGAGATTCAGATCAGAATTATTAATTTTTTATAGTTGAATATTAAGCTAATAAATAACCGGTGGTCTGGCAGTGCGTATTTTGTAGGATTTATATATATTTGAAATAACAAAATATTTTTTTATTAAATTTTAGAATTATTTTTTTGTGTATTCTGTGAATTGAATCTACAGATGTTAAATAATTAGGTTTGGTATCACTTCTTCTTTTAAGTGTCTGTCAGACCCTTCTTAATAACGATTGATTTGGCAGTACATTTTTAATAAAATATTTATAAAAAAAATGAACGAGATGATTTATTGTTTTTATCCCTCTTTCATTATTTAGTAGAGTAGTATTTTAATTATAATGTATTTTTCTTCTTAAACCCGATACTCACATTTTAGAAGCTGTCGCCTCTTGCGTCTACGTATATCCACGATTTTCTGTGCACTTCCCTGGACAATTATGTCTTCGATTAGGTTCACGACAGTACCTTATTGTATACAGCAAAAAAGATTGTGTCGTATTTTAACAATTTGACATTTACAACTGCTCTATTTCAAATTATGCTTTTTTGCATCAACGCAACAGTTGGCAGGAGGGTGTGTTATTAATTAACATAACGATGATGTCACGCGAAATCAAATCAAAATTCAAAATCAAGTCAATCAAAATCAAAATATCGAATATCCATTGATGCTAGGACATCAATGGATAAACCTAATAGCCGAAATTTTTCGTATCTTTTAACTTCTTTTGACAATCTTTGTGCATAATAAATAGGTTGGTATACATATGATATGAAAACCCATAATACAAGCTTTCCTTAGTATGGGACTAGATGGCGCTGTGTGGAATGTCCCAGGTATTATTATTATCTTTATATTTGTTCTAAAGGTTCCTGTATTTATGTATATCTTTCAGAAATTAACTGAATAGTAGCAGCCAAAGTTTCAGACCTAAGAAAGATTTATATGATAAATAAAACTGTCAAAAAGTAAAACTAGTGTAGTAGTGTAGCTTGTGCCGCAAAATCAATGCAAAAATCACTTTTTCATAAATGTAATTACCGATATCGGTTTTTATAAACTTTAATTTGTTAAAAACAATAAAATAACCAACAATCCCTATTGTATTTGTTTTATGATTTAAAGTAAGCCTTATTGACATGTATAAATAAATCAGTAGCGGAAAACGTGAGTGTGGCTAATTTAGAATAGCAAAGTTATGGTGCGTTTGAATGAGCCTTAATGGCCAATTAAGGGCACGTTTTATGTCTCGACCGTGACCCATAGACAGTAGTCATCTGTCAGAAAGACGTTGCTTTTAATGAAACTCTTGGCGCAAAGATTTGCATGTTATGTTCAGATATATGCATATTAGGTTTCAGAAATAATTTCTAACCGTAGGGACGCTACAGTTGTTATGACGTATGTGGTTCTAGATCGCTTGTGTTCAACTGTCCCCTGTCACAGAACTTTTCATCTCGAAAACCACATAACGTAGTTATAATTTGATTAGCTTATTGCATACATAGAGATACAGTGCTGAGATCACAAAAATATACGCCGCAGACAAAATATACGCCGCTTGATGTTTTGCAATATTCACTATAAATTGGAATTTTGTGTAACTCACATGTAAAATTCGTATTGGAAAAGCAAATAAATATTCCGAAATTATATCTCCATATTGATGACTTAATCGAGTAAAAGTTATATATCTTTTTTTTTTTATTCTGAATGCTGGTGAGTTTGACTTCAAAAAAGTTTTGTTTATCGTATTATTTAAAAAAGCTTAGGCCTTAAAGGCCTATAAAAATATTTTTCTAAATGTTTGGCGAAGTGTTTTTAATATGTAGCTACCAAATGGGATCTAATTGGTGCCGTTATGCTCTAGTCTTGTAGCTTTCTTAATCTCTTAGGTTTCTAAATATTAATACCTCTACTTAGTTCAGATTTAGCAGATAATAAATAATAGATAACAGCAAAAACGTAAATTTTTTTTGTCAGTTTTTTTACGAGAACAACATTTAAGTTCAAGTCGATAGCGAATGTTTGGTATTTAAGTGGTGATGACACGTATGAAACCCTAATTGCGCGAGACCGACTCCTTCTCGACCGGTTTTCCGTTTTTAAAGTTACCTCAAAAGGTAAAAAAATTGAACTATAAAAGATCAGTGTGTTGGCCGTCCGTCTGTCTGTTTGTGTGTTTAACACACTTCCTCAGCAACGAGTAGGTAGATATCGACTTGAAACAACTCAATGCTTAAATTTAATATCGAACACGGAGACGAGGCCTGTAGAAAAAAGTGTAATATTACAATATAATAAATTAAAAACAAAAATGGTTTTGTAAAAAAATTGTAAATGTTAAAAATTATATTCAGTGTGTTTTTTTTTTTCGTTAGAACAACATTATACTTGATTTTGACGCTTGAAACTGGCATAAGTCTAAGCGAATTTAGTTCATCTGTCTCTAAGGTCACACTCTCAGGAGTGTCTATAGATTGTCCAGTTCTCGTTGAAATTATGTCTCAAGGCACAGGAAACAATCGATCACACAATTAAGGTTTTTGTAGAACATTGTCCACGTGGCCAAAGCAACTCAGGCGCCATAAATACAAGGCTCGTCTGTGCCGGCGCAGGTACGCCCGCCAAACGAGATCGGTCCTTTTTTGTAAAAACAAAAAAAAAATCATGCTGCGTTCTCAATCGAAATATAACCTTATGGCTGGTAGCTGAGGGTTGGTTTAAGTTGTGCAACTTAAAAAATAAGGGGAAAGTAATTTCAATATTTTACTATGGGCTTTCTCATCCTTGGAATAAAGATCCTTTTAAAGGAGCCAGTGTCCTGGTATTTTGAATTAACATATATATTCAAATAGACCGTATGGTGTATAATTATAAGGTTGAAAGTCGAATATCAATACAAATAAATTTTTTACTCACACTATACCAGGTTTATCGTATTCGTTTAAGTCTTTTTGCAGAAGTTCGGTCACAGTATAAATTATTAATAAGATGGATAGTATTCAGTAACTCACATTAACATAAACGAGAAATACTGTTCACACTCACACAACGACAATGATTTACAGGTACTCTCATGTAACATCATGGGAAGGGTATTTCAATTGCATATTATTACTATGGTGATTACATATTACGTTATCGTGACGTCATTTTAGTCAGAATGTAGAAATTATATCTTTAGTGACAACAAATTATTTAAATTAATTAAACTGTCACATTGTATTAAGTGTTCACATTTGAATAACTAATAATAATGTACAATTTTTTTAACCCCTCCGTACCCATTTCACCAACCAGGAACACAGCAACGTTTAGTGTTTTATAAGTAAAAGAAGGAGGCATATCTAATATTGTCACGCACACCATATGCTGTGAGTTAGTTCATATGCCAAATATTTGAAGTATGAAGTTACTGCTTGATATATTTATTCTGTGGCAACGCAGCGGGTCGGCCCGGATAATAACTGTAAATTATCGTCGGTTTATTGAAATTCGCGTCGGACGTATACTAATGGGAAAATTTTAGCGTTGAAAAAGGATTTTTTTCACACTATCCTCCTGATTCAAATGTTTGACGCCTGTTTGTTTTCATCCTTATAATCATCCTCCGATTAGGATTCAGCGTGCATAAGCACACACGTAATAAAAACTCTAGACTCCCTGTCACTAAATTACCAATGAAGCATTGCAATGGCGGCCGGGAAGTACCTATGTGTGAGTGAAACTTCCACCGATCTTTGAATTAGTTCAATAGAAGAGTAATAATCTGGTCGTTTAATTTGTAACCGAAGTTTTTACGCCATAGATTGAGGGAGGTGGAAGGACGGAAGGCACATAAGTCCCACGGTTCCTAGATGTTTGTGTTATGTCTAGGTCTTTGTGTATTACCCGTCACATTTAGTTACGAATTAATGAAGAGCAGTTATCGACAAAAAATTTTTGAAATAATTGTAGTTGCCAAAATTTTTCAGCTTTAAGTCGTTGATTTTAAGAAGCATGCGTCTTCTATTCTGATACATTCAAAGTTTGGTGGGAAGTGTTCAAGTTGACGCGTGTATACATAGCAAGCTGTTTTACTAGGGGTGCATCGGTCGTTAGTACACGATGCTACATTCGGTATTCCTAGGTTAATGTTTGTACTATATAAGTTTAAAAAAACTGAATTTATTTATAATTCACAATAATGGAAGTATTGCAAAGGTTTTCGTGTACGTCTCATGTTGGAAAACATTACGTAGCAGGTGGTATACGGGTGTATATTTATCTAAAATGAATTCTGTAGAAGAGTGACTGGCGCACCTTGGTACGTCAGAAAGTCATCTTTTCAACTTCTACATCGAGACTTAGAGCTTCCGCGCCAACGGAATTACTTCGCATCGAGTAACGCTTATAGGGGTTTCCCGACATCTTCGCGCCGGTGACACCCTAGTGTGCCTCCTGGCCGCTTCAATAAATTCGTTCGAGCTTTCAGGCTAACGACACGCGTCCCTATTATGCATCAGGCAGTTGTTAGTGGGTGGGACTCCCACATACCCCGCGCGCCATACTGTACACGTTTATCTGCTTTCCCTTCGCATGGGTAAAAAAAGGGTGTATATTGATAAGACTGAAATAATGTTGATACTTTTAGTATATTCGGAAACGATACATATTCGAAATACTATATCATACCATCAGCCCATTATTGCTTTACTGCAGGGGCTTAAGCCTCCCTTCGGGATGAGAGGGCTTGGAGCTCAATCCACTACGCTACGCTGCAGAATTAACAATTAAAGACTGCAAATTAGGACTGCTAAATTTTAGAGAGGGTTGGAGTCTGGGGGGACCTTTATTGAACAGTACACTATTTTCTTAGGCTGTGTATAAAATTTAAAATTTTCCATGGGCTTCTAACTTTGAGATGCTAAGTGTACATTGTATGAAAATAAAATTGTCCAATCTTACCGAAGGTTGAGATGATGACGGGCATATTTTATTGGTTTACTCGTGTAGTAGTTGGAGTGACAAAAGTACCCATTAATGATTATCATGATCATGACCTTGCTATCAGTGGCGTTCGATGACCTATAAAAAAGTATTCGGAAACGCTGCATGTTATATCTTAGGAACACTAACTCATTCAGGAATGCTTTTCATTTTGAATTAATCAAAAGACTTGAATGAAAATAAACCTTACCAAAACCATAAACCTTATCAAAAGCTTCTAGGCTACTTTATATTCTGCTCTGCCCTGTTCTTCGCATTGACAAAGACGAATCCATTGAAAAAACCTAACCTCTGTGCCTGATCTAACCTTATCCATCGTAAAATAGAAATGAGCATATAAAGAAAAAGAAACGAACTTTCACCAGTAAGCTTGGTGAATGTAAACATGCACTAGTGTGCATATTGATATAACGTAACTATATATACTATAGGTATATATATTAAGATATGCAGTTTAATTTGATAATATATATATATGAATTAAGTATTGCGTGTTAATTTGTTTTTGTTAACGATGTCAATATTTGCAATGAACCTAGTTTTCCTACCGCGTCTTCGCCCGCGTGGGACTACATAGTTGTTGTACGTTGCGGATTTAAAAAAAAAAATCCGAGATTTTTGTAACCACAGTATCAAAAGTTTCTTTCTTTGATTTTGTAATAAATAATATTTTATTAATTCGGTTTTTGCATATACTACACAATTTTTAAATCAAATGTTATACGTGTAAAGTTGCCTCTATTCAAATATTTACATTACCACCGGCCAGCCTACCGGACGTCAAGTCGTTATTTAGTCGGACTAAAAAGTAATATATGGCCAAAACCAAAGCTTACTATATTTACTTTAGTTGAATTTGTACAATTTATTTTCTTAGGCTGTGATAAAATTTAGAGGCCGATAATCGGACTGTTTACAGAGGATTAAAGTTGGGTACTGGGGACCTTTATTGAATTATACACTTTATTTTCGCGGACGCTGTATAAAATTTAAAAGTTTCCAAGAGGCTCCAATTTTAAAATGCTAGTGAATTAATTCTCATATAAATGGAGACTGGTATATATTATTGATATACTCGTATAGTGGAATGACAAAAGTACCTACCTATTCCATACGTCGTAACTCTCATGGCCTCGCTATCTCAATGGCAATACAGTGACCTATAAAAAAGTAAGCTGGCACTGACAACCTAGGTGATAGACAACCTGTTATTATTTTATATTGCTATGGTCTATTGTAATTTTTAAGGCTCTTTAGTAAGAATATAAAATATTAAGGTGGCCCCTTTCAAAATATTGCTTACCGAGTTTTAAAAGTAGAAAGTCACCACTTAAAATATACTTTCATCAATTATATCTTCATTAAGTATTATAGATAGTATCTTGTTAAAAATATGAAAATTACATATTACACATAGTAAAATAATCGTTAAAATTTGTAATTAAGCAACTAAATTTCAACCTTGAGCCAAATCAACGATGGTTTAGCGGAGTCATCGGCTGTTGTCAGCGTCTTAATATTGTCTTAAACACAATTATAACCAGATGTCGATGAGTGCTGAAAAGAATCAATCGCATGAATATAATTATCCTATTTGTATGTGAATAAAATAGTTATACGAGGCGTCACTTATCACTTTAGAAACGATGTTTCTAAATTCAATCATAAAATGAGTGACGACCTGTCAACCGTATGAAAGACATGTTTCGGTTGTTGTGGTGTGTGCTCCTAATTTTATTAATTTATGAACAACTAGCTTTCCGCCCGCGGCTCCGCTCGCATGGACTACAGAATTGTACCGCGATACCTTCTTTCGGGATAAAAAGTAGCCCATGTCACTCTTCAGCTAATAAACAAAATCACAAAATCATGGCGGTTCCGGTACAACTGTGTAGTCCACTCGAACGCAACCGCGGACGGAAGGCTAGTTTGGAAATAAAATATAGCCCAGGGTACTCAGTGATAATGCCGCATTCTAATGGTGATTTTTTTGTAATCGGTTCAGTATAGTTTTTGAGTTTATTCGTTACAAACATACAAAAATACAAATCTTTTTCACTTTATAATATTAGTGTAGATATCTATATGTTTTCAATTACTTTTTTTCTAATGTTTAATACAGTAATAGAAAAATTTTTGTAACACCAAAGATTTCCATTTGAGAAATTGGCATGGAACTATCGATTAGTTATTTTATGACTTAAACGTAACAACTCGAAAAATAGGAAAAGAAGGGGGCTCCGACACAGATTTAAAAAAAAAATAAGCGAAAAAAACCAACCGTCCGTCCGTCCATTCGTTTCTTGGAACTCGCCTTGTTAGGATCACCATTAATAACGCCGAGGGGCCAAAGAACGGCAAAAACTGCGCCTGCCTCTCCGAAAACCGAAAAAAGATGATTATTTACTTTGGTTTGTAAAAAAAAAATACCTACCTACGTGTGTGTATAATTTAATAATATCTAAAACTATTTGTGGAAAGAAATTCTAGAGGTTAGAGTTGGACTTAGATATTTGTATACGTAAATTAAAAACTAGCTTCCGCTCACGACTTCGCGTGCGGTATACTTTTTTCAATTGCTCTGGTCCTAAATATTACAGCGTGATAATACGTTCTCTTTGTGGTTAACCACGATTTTGTTTCTTTAACACTTTCATCACCACAATACAACCAATTTTTCAAAACCTAAAACTATAGCAGATCTCTATACAAATTATTCACGTAACATAATGGAAGGTGCAGCCAGTATAATCAAACCAATTCATTTTTAAAATTAGAAGACATTCCCCTATACCACCAATATAAGTTTCAAATCGTTCCTCTGCACTGACAGAACAATCAGCAATAATAATAATAATAACGTAAACATGACAACAACGTCTAGGCCCCAAACTAAGCATTAGCTTGTGTTTTGGGTGCCAAGCGAAGACACCACATACATTTAACAACCAAGACCCGGTCCGAGTATCGATATGCATCATATAAATACTGATCCGACCTGGGATTCGAACCCGGACCTCCAGCTTCGTAGGCAGGGTCGCTACCCACTAGGCTAAGCGGTCGTCAATTGTCTAAAAAGTCGAGTAACAAAGGGTGTAACACATGGATTACGTCTGCTGTTGTACATAGTGGTAAAAGTGTTAAATGTGAAAATTTTTTATGATAGCTTTTGTTTCTTTAGTTTATAATCATTCAAATATTTTTTTTTAGGTAATGCTTTTCTCTTAAAATTAGCCACGTGATGACACATAATAGACCACGATTTCATGTAAAGTAAGGGGTTGGATTGTAAAAACATCCTTTTAGTTTATGCATTTGACTGACTGATTCACCGAGTGGTTAGAGTAGAGACCCTAACTGCGGAGCCAAGAATCGCGGATTCAATTCCTGCCCGGGGCAAATATTTGTGCGCTTGAACATGTCTATGTGTTCCGTGTCTGGATATAAGTAAAAGTATTTATAATATATTATAAAGAATATTTAAGTATGTATATCAGTTGTCTAAATATCCCACAATACAAGCATTATGCTTGTTTACTTTAGAACTAGATGACGCTATGTGGGATGTTACCAGGTATTATTATTGCACTTACGTTATAGCATGACCAACCGTAATGCAAAATTTCAAGGTTCTATACCAAGCGATTTGATCTGTGCGTTGATGTATCAGTTAGTCAATATCTTTTATAAACGATTCCGTATGTTTGTTACTCAGTCACGCTCCAATCTGTAGACAGAGTTGAATATATGTCCACGGGGCGGTCAACCCCTTCCTTTAAAATGGATTAATATCTTGACTCCGTCTACGGATCGAAGCCTACAAACAGTCGTTTCATGAAAAAGCTGACTGACTGCCATGACTGCACTCGCGCAGCCTAAACCGCCGGGTCTATAGACATGAAATGTTCCATGAAAATTATAACGTAGGCAGGCATCCACTATGCATCCATCACAGGAAAGTTTTTCATAATTCAACCCCTAAATATGAAAGCATCAGAGAATTAAATAAGTGCAAGCAAAATCGGAGGCAAAGCTCTAGTTATGAATATAATTGTTTCCGAAAAAATTTTCCTTACCCGATTGCGTCTCAGAAGGTAGCACGGACGATAATCAAAGCGTTTACGGTTAGGGCCGTGTTCATACATTTACTGTTTGTTTTTTCAGATAAACTGATTAATATTGGCCTACTACGTAGCCAAGGTATTTCTGAAATGATAAAAAAACATTATTATGATATGATTTCGTATTCGTATGATTGTATTTCGTTGCACACTGTCTTCAACTGTAAGAAAGTTGAAAAATTTCCACAGTTAATTTTTTTTTGACGAAAACTTGGCCTAGTTTTTTTGTGATTTCAGAGCTGAAAGCACAAAAAGGAACTTTTATACTTGCAGTATCGTTATGTCCGTCTGCTGTCCTGTCTTGTATGTAACTATCTCGTAGTTTTCATATTTGTAGACATGGGTCAATAAAATTTTACACATACATTAAACACGCAGAGATGCCATTTTATTAGGCGTCAAAATTTTAATTTAATTTTTTATAGAGATTATCCCCATCATATCGGGTACCAAAATTTTCTAAAATGAAATAGAAATCAAAATCTGAAAAAAAAACGTGTGGTAAGTATTAATTAGGTTATTCAATTACAGTAATATGACACTTAACGACTTTTTTTTAAAGTTTGGTTAAAAAACGCCGTTAAGTGTATACAGTTAACGACTTTTTTTCAAAAGTAAAATCGATAGACGTATTTAGTATGTGTGACTTCTAATTTCGAATGCGGCGTTGCCTAATCGAGCTTTTTAAGTTTGTAACATAAATGGCGGCCTTTTGACCGGTTTATTCACTTGAGCATAATTATACTCATATTCACTAGCTGCAAGATCGAAATAAACTCAACGCGAATTCCATGGAATCGTGAACAAATTCTGACAAGACATAAATACTAAAGTTTATGTTTCTACAAATTTCTTAGAACGCCTTTAATTAAAACAATAGTATTGTTTCTATGGCTTTCTGGTTTCAATTTTAAAATTATTTCGCGATATTTTCATCAAACCGCCCTTAAATTCGTTACAAGAAAGGCGAATACGTGTTCGGTTGACTGCACGGTGAATTAAGTTACCGATGTTTATGTCTTGTATATATTTAACTATGGCTTGAGTTATTGGAAATGTGAGTGCAAAAGTGTAAAAAAAAATACAGTGCGAATCTGGTGTCCCACAAAAAGCGTTCAATATATTCACCAACGTTTTCCCTATATCTGATTATCTACCGATTTAGTAGGACTGGGGATATTTGTAATGTTTTTAAATTTTATCAGGTATTTGGTTTTTTTTTTACAAAACTCTTGCTATCGTTTTTCCTGGCCTCGTCGCTTCTTGAACAAAAAAAAATATTAACACTTAAAGATAAATAGAACACTCGTAATTTTCAGTTTTTCTTTCAGAAACCTTAATTTGATTTTACTTCTTGGCAAACATTTTTTTTCGAACAATTTGTTAACGTGACGTCTTCACGATTTGTAGATTATCTAAACATTCATTACATACACTTATCGATTTTATCTTCACGATATAGTCTTTATGACATTGTTACAGATAAGATTATGGTTTGTCGTATCATTTTGTTTCAGTTACATGTACATTATGCGTTATGACAAAAAAAAAAACTTTAGCCTTGAAATATACCTTGAAAATTACCCCACTCGTCCAATTTTAACCTATTAAATAATACTAGAGAATTTATCGTTTTACATGATTAGTTTTACAGGGTTTTATGGGCTTCGACAAAATTTTAAAGTTGCGGTTATTAAAATTGTAAAGAATTAAGTTCCATAACAACCTTTTGAAATATCTAATATTTGTTTTGTTACGAATTTGCCAATTATTAAAAAAAAACATTTTACATTGGAATTGTCCCTGTGACGTTATCCGCACAGTTAAGCTTATTTCAATGCTTTCCACAGTGAAAACAAAAAGCAAAAAATAACTTTAAAATTAATGTATCAAATAATCCTTATGAATCAATCAAAATATTATGATATAGTCTTAGATCTATCTAGATGATAAATATCCGTCCAGATGACATCACAGACAGCTTTTATCAAACAAATTTTAGAAAAAAAAATGCAGATTTATTTAGTTTTTATTTCGGGAGAGAAGTATAGATTAGTCTATATTTTCGGAGAACAATATAAAAATATTGGTCCAATTATTTTTACTGCTGACGGTCTTTTTATCTAGCGTCACTCACTTTTTACTTCTTTCTCTGCTAAACGGATAGAAAGAAGGCCTTATTTGATAATGATTACAAATACACGCAAAACTGCCTGACAGTCTAATATAAAAGGATTAAAAATATTCTTTTTCTGCGGAATCTTATTACGGACTTATTCGTATATGTAAACGCCAAAATTTCGACTACTTATCATAATTTTTATTCGAAAATCCGTTTTTATCTATACTATCTCTCTGAAATTGGCATACGATTATAAAAGCACGTGATTTTACAAACTCTACAATATCTTAGAATATATCAATCAAAGTCTCAGTGGATTTAGATATCCATAGCCAGATTCGTGTTTTTATGCTATTTGCGAGATTTTTCAAGTAGGTATATTCTGATTTATATATAGGCCGTGACTTAGAGTACGCAATAACAGTTTAACTGTGAAAAATGTAAACTGAAATGGCGGGTGTGAAGGGGGCTTCGTGGAAGGTCGTCGTCAACTGTATGCTACGTCTGTTGTGATGTACACTTATCAATTTTGATTCCTCTATGATTCTATGGGCACTACTCGTGCACTTTTCGTTTTAGTACCGCTAAAAAAGATTACCTGCATGTGTGGGATGGAAGTACATTTATCAAATTTAGTGAGTATTAATAAAATATCATCCAAGCTGTTTGTCGTCTGTAATAATCGTTAATTGCTGATTGACATTTCTTGAAATATATGTACAGTGTGTAAGCAATTAAAAATGACTTCAAATAATAATTGTTTCTACATCTGTACAGAAGACAGGTAAATATATGTACAGTGTGTAAGCAATTAAAAATGACTTTAAATAATAATTGTTTCTACATGTGTACAGAAGACAGGTGGCGTGTTACGTGCACAGTGCCTTCACGCAAGTAACAAATGGACAAAACAAACAGAAATGCAATATAAAATCCGTATTTACGTGACGTATATTTTGTTAAAAACCTTTGAATCTACATCGAATCAAAATGACTCCATATACGATAATAACGATAATACCTCGATGTATAGAATTAAAAAGTTAATATAATGTAATATAAAATTAAAATACCTTTAAAAATATAATTCAAATTATTCGCCATACCCGAACCCAATAATTATTTTTTTTGTACTGTTAAGATAGGTAATACAACGCACATGTATACACTCGATATGCTCACATTGTAATTGATTTAAAATAGGGATAAATAATTTAAGTGTGTGCAACGTTCACATGGAAACTAAGATTCTTATTGGATATTTTCCAAGAAATGCGGTAGTAAAGATCTTAGTCTTATTGGATTATTCTATAAATTAACGATCTAAGCCTCCCTCCTCACTCTGGGGGAGGCCTAAGCCCCTGAAGTGGGGTAAAAATGGGCTGATGATGATGATGATAAATTAACGATAACGATAAACTATACTATGATGCTCATATGTTAGCTTGCTTTTTATATGGATCTTTGTTTGTCTTCACAAGATTATTGGATCGATTTCGACGAAGCATTTCCTGTAAGATATTTTCCAATCTCATTAAATATTTAGACTAGTTAAAATAGCTTTATGAAGTTCTCGATTTGGAAAATAGAAGAGAAAAATAGAAGAATAGAAAATAGAAACCTATGAAAGACAGCAAACCTGACCTGAACTGCCTATGATACAACTGAAACCACGCTTATGCATCATTGAATTGAACTCATACGTGTAATTATATAGTGCTTGTCAAAGACACAAAATACAAAAAAACAATTTTTTTTTCTTTTACAAAAATTTTATCGAGGTATTACACTGTAATAACGGCGTATGTGACCTCTTAATCGTCGTTCAAACCATCTGATAATTAATAAAAGTCCATAAAAAGTGACTGAAAAGTTTTTTTACTGTACTCGTCATTCCAGTATCAATTATGTTGACTTTAAAGGGCCTTAATTATGCTTATCGAAGATCTAATAAGCTGACATCGGCAAGACTAAGTACTATTACCTGTACCCGTTATCTCAATGTGACTATACGGATAACCTATTTTTTACATTAACTGGATTAAGTATTTTTACTATACTGGGAAAAATTGCGTTATCGTATTAAGATGTTTTGTATTTTTTACTGTTTTTAGGGTTCCGTACCCAAATGGCAAAAAAGGAACCCTTATAGTTTCGCCATGTTCGTCCGTCTGTCTATCTGGGGTTTTTCTCGGGAACTATTGGCAATATATTGATGAAATTTGAAAGGTAGGTGTAATCTATGAACTATTAATAACTTTTGTTAGAGTCACGTGTCCCCTCCCCCCTCAGCCCTCTACCAGCTAAACCGTTCTTTATGGATATGCGATAAACAAAAATAATTATGGCAGGAGTATATATAACGTAGTTAAAAGGAAAACTATCACAGCTAACTAAACTGTATTACTTAACGAGTAATAGAGTAACTTATAAAATGTACTTTCATATGTAAAAATTTTATAAAACTTCCATAGAAAATGACAGATGGCGTGTTATTTTTTCCTTTGCAGAGCTTATTCTTTTCACAATCGATACTAAAAGTCAAAGGTTCACTGTGATAAAACAAGTAATAAAAATGGTCTCTAGCTATCAGTGCACTCATGTTATTACTTTTAGGATTAGCCAGAGACGATCGAGCGCCTACTAAATAATTAACGAAATTAAATTGAAATATATTTATACAGTAATTCTTAAATTCCATAATAATAACGATTAATGGTTAAATTCTATTAACGGCGCGCTCGTTTTTTTTTATTATTATTTTAATAATTGACTATGTTTCCGCTTAGGTATGTAATGTATTATTTTCAGTAGTCAATCTGTATATTACCAGGTCTAAAGATGGAGGATATTATTGAGAAATGTATTATAATTAACTAATTAGTCATTCCTGAACATGAAATACAACTATAATTTTTTTTTAGAAGTAAAAGAAGAAAGAGCATTAGTTACACATAGGGCAGAGTCACATTAAATAGATCAAATGTGTGAAAAATAGCTGATAGTAAGGTGTAAGAAAATGCGTTAATATTTATGTAGATGAAAAACCAAATGCGAATCGTGAAAATCATGCGTGGGAATCGATATGGAAACTCTAATAAACGATAGGCTGAATGTCCTACTATTAAGCATTTAACAAGTTTTTCTCGTTAATATCCACTGACCCGTCTCGTTCGTTCCACCCAAATCATCGTAACAGGGTTGTCGCGCCGTCGATAATTGATTCCTCGGAAGCGCCCGCGGCCAGTAATTCCGTGAGACGCCCTATAAACGCGGTCCATTGAAAATCACGCACGCAATGCATTAAGGTTGAAGGAAAAAATCTTATAAAAAGTGTTTGTATATTCATCATTTATGTATTTAGACTACTAGTATTCAATTCATACGTAGCATACGAAAGTGGTAAAGATAAATGTAAAAGTGCATGAATTATATTTTTGTATGCGAATCAAATGTTAGTAATTAGCAATTATGCTTATGTCGTGATAGCCCAAAACGCAACGAACCTGTTTCAAATTTATAAGGCCCCATAGGGCCATGGTTCGAATCCGGGCGTGTACCAATGAGTTTTTTTGACTTAAGTACATAACTATCACTGAGTCCGTGCCTCGGAGAGCACGTTATGCAGTTGGTCCCGGACGCTGTCAATAGATGGCGGTCGTTACAGTCCCCAACCTGCAGTGGAGCAGCGTGGTGGATTTAAGCTCCAAGCCCCCTTCTCACCCTGAGGGAGGCCTAAGCCCCTGCAGTGGGGTAAAATGGGCTGATGAAGATGAAGAAGAATTATACTTATTTAACGTTATCTTTATGACTTTTGCATACTTCTATACTATTTCGTATTTCGTATACTAGTCAAGCAATTTCTCTGAAAATTTTTTTTGTTTTACATTGAACAATAAGATTTTTTAAAGAAATCCCTTCAAATCTTTACTGATTGTGTAAAAATTAAAATATTTTGTACTGCCAACCCTCGGTGTGTACATTCAAGTATTCGAAACTTGTTCACGACATTACTTGTCAGAATCCGTGTGGCTCCTATTATGGAGAATATACAAAATATTTTATTTAAGGGTTATTAATTCGTATAAAGTAACCGCTTAATGTATTAATTACCCTTGAACTCAATATATAATAAAGTATATAATATAGCTCAATGCAAAGATCTAAATATTAGTGAGATTAAAAGAAAATTCTATTTTTACCAAATATATTATTTTTGGAACCTCATTAAAAAATATCTGGTGAATAAATATATCGATAAATAAATAAATTAATAAAAATTTCCTATATGAGTATGTGTAATTGGTTTGTAAATATCTTGTTCACTACCACAAATTACCTAATATTAAAAAATAAATTAGGGGCTAAGTAATCTGATAATACTTACATACTACATCTCAAACGCGGCCATCTGGTTCCAAAGTAGGCTTGTATTATTGGTACTAGACAGCTGCACAAACTTAATTTTTTTTAATGTTACCTACAAATATAAATATTTTACAGTCAGACACGGATCATATAGACATGTTTATGCACACATATGTTTGTACCGGGCGAAAATCGAACCTGTGATCTAACCTAAGTACAATACAAAATTATTGCAATTTTAATTTAAACCCATCATCGCTTTCAACGAGTAATAATTAAGTAAATATAAATTCCTTCTTTTTCCGACCAATGTTTAATTTATACAAAATACGGAATTTATTATAAATTTTTTGCCATTTATGTCGTAAATCGCAAATATATCGATATTTAGTGAGGCGTCTAAACCTTTTACGAGTGTTCGTCTATATGTACACACACGGTAATATCCTTCCTTAAATACACAAGTTGAATTGGGTAAGTAGAAATTGCCCTCTTTTCTGGAAATCCGTGGTTCCCCTTAAATACGTCCGAGTGGGGTAAACTGATTCGTCCTCATCCAATTACTCGCTGGCCCTCCGGGTAAATACCTCTTATTTCTGACCAATTGTACAGAGGTGACGGGATTACGCGCTTTATTTGATATAGAGGAAGCGGTAGAATTCTATTAGAAAGTGAATTAGGATCCTTGTAATCACGAAAGAATTTTTAGGTTTTTCGTTATGAACGTGACGTGAGTAGGTAAACATTTGTAAAACTTATTTAGTTGACGCAGCAAAAAAAATAAAAATTCGATATGTTGATTTTTGGCGACAAAATCGATTGCCACGCACCACTGTTATTGTTTGGTGTGAGACCGAAAACATATTTGTTGTTTGACAAAAATGCCATATGAAAGAAATAGATATTAAACTAAGAATAATATTTATTACTTATTATTGTTAACACCTATAAATATTTGTTTTTATATCTTTCAGGAGAAATCCGGCGAACCATATTCCGGCAAGCTCTCCGTGAAGTCGGACTTGAGTCCGGTTTTTGGTGAGTCTATTTTGTAATTCTTTTTTCTTTTCCGATTTCCCATAGCTCTTGAGGGTTCTAATTCCATAGTTTAATCATGTCAATGGTTCTATACCATGGCTGGTATTACATAATGACTTGGGGTGTCTAATATAAAAACCTGAAATGTGAGTAAAAAATTATATAATGTGATGTTGTTCTCGTTAGGAAAAATCAAACATGGACTGTTATTCGGTGTTTTATAAGTGAATTTGGTGTCAAACTGAACTCATCTTTTAGAATAAGAAAAGATATCAAATCTACTGGTAAAATAAGTTGACAACATAATACCGTAGAGGCAAGAAAGAAGAATGTTAGAATAAAGTCCATATATACAAGAAAATATTAGTTATACATTACGTACATAAATACTTTCTGAATCCTGTACGGAATAGTCGTGTCTTTTATCCAAATCGCACTTGACTGCTTTTTCTTAAGATTTTATAGACAAAGATGGAACTCTTTTAAGAACACTCCGTTGTCTATCTCTCTGCATTTCACAAGTAATTATCTCAAAAACCGTTTTACGTAGAAACTTGTTATTTGGTATAGTAATAGCAATATCATGTTGATCCTCACGTAGTTCAATATAGATAAATCACTTAAAAGTAAAAATAAAATTTAATAGACCAAACTCTCATCTGCATGTCGTTCCACTAATATTCGAATAAAAAGACTCAAACGGACAGGGCGAAATTATAAGGGATCCATTTTTTACTGTTTGGCTGCGAAACCCTAAAAAAAGGGGTTTCCCCACAATACAAGGTTTCCACTAGTTATACTATTCTGTGATAGATGGCGCTTTGCAGGGCGGCTCTGATCTTTACATCGCGCTGTACAATTTTTACTAAATTAATAAGGTGTTGTGAAGGAAATTTGATGTTTTGTCAAGAACGATTTAACGTTACGGAATCGTCTGCGCGCGAGTTCGACTCGCACTTGACCGGTTTACTTTATTTTTCAAATCGATGTATTAGCACCAAGCACAGTAACACTATAGTCATGAAATTCAATCTCGACCGTTACAACAAGATCCATATCCGAAATTGATTTCTTGATCTACTATAACATTAGCCGGCCATAATTCGATACTTCACTCGGACCATTACGTGAGAATTATGTGTGTTTTATCGCCAGCTTATAATGATCTGTCACTATCGTTACAATATTTTCGTATAATTTCGTCTGGCTCCGCCTTAACTAGTGTTGTTCCGTTTAGATTGGCTCGGAGTCGATAAACTTCTTTTTTTACAGCTCTCGAATACGTTCAAGCTATATATATATATCACAAAATCGATAGCAACTTGCGATGCTAGATTGAATATTTTTCGATCTTACATATATACGAGTACGAGTACATATGAACTGGTTATTTGTTCGGATAATATCATATACTGCCATCTCACAATTTATGAGGTAACAGTTGATTTATCATCCGTCGGTAACAGTATACGTACCACAAATATTTACGAGATGGGGCTATATTAATCAGTTACGTATAAATTATTTTTTTCGTTTTCGTTTCGTATTTAAACTTAAAAACCAAAACCTTATCTAAATATAAATTTTCGTCCAAATCGTTAGAGCTGTTTCCGAAAGCGAAATAAATTGATATTCCCCAAAGAATTGTGTTTCTGTGATTTCAAAATAAAGAAATTTCATTATATGTACATATTCATAGCGAGGCTGAAGCGAGCATAAGCTGAAGTGGCAGTGGGCTAGTCACATCTGCCGGAGAACTGATTGACGATGGGGAGGAAAGGTTCTTGAGTGGAGACCACGAACTGGCAAACGTAGTGTGGGATGCCCGCCGGCTCGCTGGACGGACGATATAAAGCTAGTTGCCGGTAGCGGTTGGATGAAGATGGCTGCACATTCGTCCAGCAGTGGACGAATGTGGGCTGATGGATGGATGGATTCATAGCGAGAGTCTCGTTTTAGTTTTAAAACGACATGCGAAGAGTGGAGAAGGAAGTGATAAATGTAAGAGAGGACGAAAAGAAATTGATCTTCTCCTTTACCCTATTAAGAATTGATTAAGTTTAATTACGATATATACAAAAATGTACGGACGGGTAGAGTCGCGGACGGTCGGTTAATTTAATAGAAATAGAATTTTTTTCTCTGCGTGATATATCTATAGATAATATTAGAGCCGTCATTATTATTGATATCGATAAATCTGTAGTCGTTTTCGAACGTGTAATAACAGGATATAGTTGTTTATCTTCATTTTCGGTGAACTCGATCGCTTCCGGTGAACTATTTGTAGATGCGATTCTAGACATTGGTCGTTGTTAATTATATCTATAGAATATTATTTTATCATCAATTTTGCTCAATTTATTCACGAGTGGTTCAAATATTTCTGAAAAAAAATAATGTTTACAATGACCATTTGGAACAGTTTTCTCTCTCCATTGTTTCCAGTAATAGGTAACCGGTTATAGTTCAAACTAGTATCGAAATTTTCATTAACGCACGGTGGAAACGAATTACCTCTATTTTGTGTTAGCCCTCTTCCAATGAGAAATAATGTCACTGATGTGTTTGCGTTATTAAATGTAATATGCAGTAGCGGACAGGCAGAACGATACAGTCATGTATGCTTGTCACTATAATGTATGCAACACAAGGTAGCACGCCCGCGCGGCTGTTGACGGTACCGGCAGAACGGACTAAGCAGTATTAGAATCAAAAGGTTGGAATGTCCTGTTACGTTTGACCGCATATATCCATCTGGAGAAAATTAATTTCCCAACGCTGAAAGAATCATCAAAATCGGCTGAGTAGCTTTCGAGATTACATGTTTGTAACATTTTTCTATTTATTTGAAATTGTCTTACTGCTACAAAATTCAAAAATACCATTGCTATTCATCGGGTAGTCCTACTGTTTAAAAAGAATAGTGCTGAATTCATAACTTTTGTTTTTAGCGTAGTCAGCGAAAGGAATCGTGATTGCACTAAATTTTCTCACGTATGTCATTATCGGCGAGTTCTCTCTACGAAACGTAATAATGCATCAGCATCAGCACTTAATATGAGTCACTATTTACTCTAATCTTACCTTACAAACCTTCTCCGAACCATCGACTCACGCGCATCACCAAAATCACCCATGGGGCCGACGCCTCGTTATTTGTTGTTATTAGTGTTGTTTTTTGTTGCTTCCCCTTCCCCTCCGCGCCCCGAACTCGCTTCGTCCGGGACGTTTTCGAGAACTGGTTTTCAGTCTAATCTGATCCGTTGGCCACGACCGTGACAAAGTGTAAATAACGTTTAAGTACATTCGGCTCCTATGACCGGCATAGACATAACAATTAGCTCTTAACACACCGTAGTATTTCTTGAGTACATCACACACCTGCGGACCGAAAAATAAAGGACGCAGAGAGTTAAGTTTATGAATACAGTTCCGCTAGGACATAATATTCATAGGTACATACCTACACTAAGAGGTACAAAATGTAGGGAAAAAAAACGACATGTAATAAAGATTTTTCATTTTCATTTTTCCAATGGACACTGACCAAAAATTACATTACATCTGAATAATTTTTTTTAATGAAAATTAGATAATCTGTAGTATTATAATAATTAAATTTTTAGAATTTTATGTATGAAGTTTCAAGGAATAATCGATTGTTGAAAGTTGATATCCGATGACGTCACTACTACGAATTATAGCGACAGTGCTTTTTCTACGTATTAAACTTGGTTCTATGGCCGTCGATCGCCGCTCGTAGAGTGACGTCACATTAATGTTTCCCGTTTTCTTTTCATATCTTTATTTTTACGTCCCCAAAATACGTCTCTTGTGCCTTAAATACGTATTTTTTCTTTTGAATTAGGATACCTAAAAAAAATTTATATAAAGAAGTCAATTACAGAAAAAAGGCGGACGATAGAATATCTTAAAAATTCCGACGTAAATGCGATGTGGGTTTTTTGTATGAGAAAGGAGATAAAACTACACATAACTATATGATAAAGAGGTATGTATACGTTGTGCTTACGTGTATTGTATATATAGATATATATAGATATATTGTATATATAGATATATACTGATTAATAACGTTGCCTGACATGCCTGAGAGCACCTGCAAATGTCCTGATGACCTGCGTTCGCAACTGCATGTGAATTCATAGTACTTGCGTTTTTATTTAACTGTGGCCATGGTTCGCGCTGGTCCGGGGTCAAGGAAAAAAAATCCCATTTTTATTGTTAGTTATTGCCCTCGAAAAATGCTTAGCGTTAATAAGAATATGACGATCCGAGATTACGGAGCAATAGTTGATCGATATGTTCGATTGCCTGTCGATTAATGTTGAATTTAGGAAATGTTCGATGTCGATTTTCTTGTAAATTTTCTTTAACCTCTTACACTTTTATAGCAACCCCGAATATGTTATAAAACGGTCTCTGATTTAACTAATATTAATATTCCTAACGTTTATTTAACATATAATAAACAAGTTGACAATTCCACATTTCCATTTACAATGTAAAGATATACTTATTTATATTAGAGGTTAAAAAAAAGGAACTTATATTATTTGGTTCGGAATTGGATTACCAAGCACCGGCTTTTATTTGTAAAGTTGAAACTGCAAACTTCAGGTATCTTTAATTTGCATTCTGACAAGTCATAACTGTTGAGTTTCTTGATACTTCTTCTCAACAGAATTTCACAAGCTCATACTTTTATATAGATATGTTGATGTTGAAGTTTCATTTTTATAAAATACGGTTAGTCAGTGCAAGTCCATTTTTTTAAGTCGATTCTTGTGTTTCTTCTAACGATTCTCAACCTTTATAGCGTTGAAAAGGGCTAATAATTTTTTTTTACGATTGGCTTGACGAGGTTTCGGTTCCATTCCATTCCATCAGCCTTTTTTTTATACCCCACTGCAGTGACTTAGGTCTCAAGATGAGGGGGCTTGGAGCTTAAATCCACCACACTGGTCCAATGCGGGTTGGCGGATTTTAAAGATTGTCAGCTGTTGATGGCACCGGAGACCGATTCTGCTGTGGACTTAGCGATTTCAAATTTTTCGGAACCATCTACAACGACCTCACATTTCACTATTCAGATTTCACAAATTCATTTGGAACATATTGTTCAAACCCATGAACGTTAGCGTGACGATAACGGGATATACTTTGTATTCATTCATAGGCTTACACCTGTATAACAAGAATAATAATAACGTATACATCACAACAGCAACGTCTAGGCCCCAGACTAAGCATTAGCTTGTGTTTTGGGTACCAAGCGAAGATACCACATACATATATAACAACCAAAACCCGCTTCCAGTATCAATATTCATCATATAAATACTGACTCGACCTGGGATTCGAACCCGGGACCTCCAGCTTTGTAGGCAGGGTCGCTACCCACTGAGCCAAGCGGTCGTCAAAGTATATGGTATAACATAAGTGTAACTAGAATCTGTCTATAGAATTCCAATTGGTATGTTACTCACATAACTCTATCGCTTTATTCCAATTCATCTATCATTTCATGCAGGCTTGTCGATTTCGGCTGTTTAGAAAAACATAATTCCGCTGGTATCTAATACTGTCGAAATGCAATGAGTCGTGTTGATACTATACTCTCGGTTTTTAATTCGCCAATACGAGAACGTTCTCGGTGACAGACAGTGTTCCCGAGGCATTGCTATATATAGATGGGTCGTTAACTCTGCCACACCTATAGCAACGGTACGAGATACTTTATTGCGTCTGCGTGAAGATATACAAGTAGTTTTGTATACGGTTTCACTCGTGGGCAAAATAAAAAAGCATATACAGTCATTTCCAATACATTAAATGTTAAAATATATCTCAATCGTTTCTTAGCGTTCTCTAGAGTTAAAACCTAAATTTTTCAAAAATGGAATCATTAAATAATATCTACAAAAAATTTGGAAAGTGACGGAAATCTCCCTGCGTAAATTTTTTTTTATATTAATTGCGTTGGATAATTACACCCGAGAAATGTGATCTTAGTAGCAAGTCAAAGTACCTACAATCTATTTACTAGATGTTGTAACTGTTGTACCTGCAAGGGCGGCCGTTTTGTACTAGCTTTTGCTTGTGCTTTAATGAATAAATAAATACAATAATAATGGTACCCGGGACGTTCCACACCACGCCATCTAATCCCAAAGTAAGCAAGTATATGCTTGTATTATGGGTACTGATATATATACTTATAATTTACCGCAAGCTGCTATATGGATTACATATCAATACCAGGTTATTTTACCACATCAGATCGCTACGTCGCAGGGCAAGAATATTTCCATATGAAAACTAACAGCATCCAGTTCAGACGAAGCCATATGCCACCGTGAGTTATGCATACATCCTTGCTGTAAGGTCGTTAACCTAAGGGCAAGACTCCAATATGTCGGACCGATAGTTTGGTCGTTATTCGGTTAGCGGTTTCTCTGTTCACAATATTACGATATAATGTTGTTTTCGTTGGTCGTTATCATTAGACGGCGGCAGTCGCTTTTCTCGTTCGTGAGTAGACAGCGCCAGCGTCATGCGATTGATGACTTCTATATTCCGATGATCAAATGTTACTATTATCGCGTCAAACTTTATGGCAGATCTGAATACAACGCTATAAGCGTGCTTCATCATCAGCCCATTTTTACCCCACTGCAGGGGCTTAGGCCTCCCCCAGGGTGAGGAGGGGACTTGGAGCTTAAGTTCACTACGCTGCTCCACTGCGGGTTGGGAACTGTAACGACCGCCATCTATTGACAGCGTCCGGGACCGACTGCTTAACGTGCCCTCCGAAGCACGGTGTCAGTGATATTGTGTATTTAAGTCAGAAAAACTCATTGGTACACGCCCGGATTCGAACCATGGCCCTAAGCGTGCTTGCGCAGGTACAATCATGTACCCCTCGCTCCACTGCGTTCCGTTACACCTAAAACTGATTACTAAGATGCGACTTGTGCCTACTTTCGGATCCACCATAAAGATTGATTGTAATTGTGCCTATGAAGAAAACTGAAAAAGAAACCAAATTGCACACACTGCGACAGGTGTTACAAGCAATATAAATAGAGCGTAACTGCCCACACGAAAATCTATCGGTCCGCAGCAGTGACAAAACGCCTGTTAAATGTGTAACTAGTTCCCGAGATTTTTATCTGTCAGATCAGACTAACGCGTCCGATACTTTTAACGTCGATTTAATATCGTTACGATATTGTGAGGCCTTACCTTAATACCTACAGAGACGCCCGATAATTTGTTTCGACCACAAATTGGGGTAACGCGGAATCGAATACAGCCCGCCCAGGTAGGTAGTTTTTGCCCTTGTTTGCACAAGAACATTGTGAATAGCCTCGAGCATGGAGTTATTAATGTTTTCACGCTGCACCCTACTAGAACTAACATAAAATAAATTATGGGTGATGAAACAAGAATCAAAGGCTCTCAAACAAGACGTTTATGACAGCTGTCTCGTTTTGACACAGCTGAATGTACACCTCATTAATATATCGCCAATCGTGTTTTCATACAAAAACTTATTTCAAGCTTCCTCCAGTACAGCGGGGAGCGAAAAGATTAATAGCTCCATATCACGAGTCATTATAGTACGCATTAAATTGCGGATATGCGAGATAGTTTATCGAAAACTATTTTTTTCATTTTTAGGTTGATTATATACATTAGTTAGTACGAGTATCTCAACGATTGTCCCAAAACAGTAAACCCTGGCCTGTAAGATTTTGACACATTGGAAAGTAAAGGACTGCTAGGAAGACTTTGTTTTTAAATTATGGACATTTAAACACTAACGTTATAGAAATCTATGTGTGTATCAGGGGTCACGGTAGGGGTCCTGCCAAGTGGAGCAAACGGCCGCCACTGATAACCCTTTTCTGGAAGGAACTCGTAAACTCTCTACATCTTTATTACAAATGTAAACAAAGCCTTAAAGATATATAATATAATAATAATATCTGGGACATCCCATACATCGTCATCTAGTCCCATTGTAAGCAAGTATTATGCTTGATTATGGGATACTAGACAACTGGTATACATACCTATTAAAATTTTTTTTTTTTATAATACCTATATACATACATGAACACTTTTACACCCAGACACGGAACAAATATACGTGTATAATAGACAAGACAAATATTTGTGTGCTTGAGCACACAAATATTTGTCTTGGGCGGGAATCGAACCCGCGACCTTCGGCTCCGCAGTTAGGGTCTCTAACCTTTCGGCCAATCGGTTAGTCTGTCGGCTAGTCAGATACGTTAGTAGAGATCGTAACTGGAGTATTTCGTATATTCACATATTACTAGTTTCTAGTAAATATAGACATTAACTCACCGATCGTCAAAATTCTAAAATACTTCTAACATACCTACAAACTTTAAATTTGAGAGATAGTTATTGAAAAGTCTTTCGTCCTACATACATTTCTTATTTTAGTTACCACGAATCTTTGTTTACAAAAGTTTATATAGTCGGAAAGCCCATCGTTGATTACGTGTATAATATTTATGTTTACGATACAGTCGGGGAGCCCGTAGCTGATTAATTTGCTTCTAGCGAATGCCCGCGACTTCGTCCATGTGGTTTATATTTTTTCTACTGTTTTTCAAGTTTACGCTGGTTCCCTAAATATTTCCGCAATAAAAAGTAGCCTAAACCTTCTTCTACGTGCCAGTGAAAGCTGTTTGGAAAGTCCCGTTGAAATTGGTTCAGCCGTTCGAAGATTAGCCCGAACAAACAAATAGACACAAAAAAAAATAAAAACTCGTGTTTGGCTTTGAATTACGAGCATAAGTAAAAATCTTTATTTCGAAATCACAGACATTTTATTTATATGAAGTGTAGCTTATAGTCACAAAAGAAAAAAAGAAGAATCACAATAAGACGTTGCAACAGATATGTTTCTCTAAAACGGTTTTTTTTGCGGTAGATAGGTATCATATGGGAGCAGGTTGTTAGATAAGTTTGCAGTTAAGTCGCCGGAGGGCGCTGTAGTAGATGTTTCTCTAAAACGCCTTTTTTTTCATTAAACTATACTATTGCATGCGGGCCTTCTGTATAATACAAAACATTAAATTGAAATTTAAAGAAACCCAGGACGAAGAACTTTCAATAAAAAAAAATATAAAAAGTAATCTCTGCGGTTCCGGAATTTTTTAGAAAGACCCTGAATATCGCGGTCCTTTAGGAGTCTCCGTACAAATGTGTAGTTTATGAAGGCGAAGCCGCGAGCGGAAAACTAGTCCATTATATTAATTTACCCAGATGCCTAGTAATATAAATGTACATATTTGACAAATACAAGTATCAATTAATTTTGACAATATTACATCTACTTTCGTTAATATTGATAAAAGGTGTACAAAAATTTGTAGCAAATCGACTAACGTGCGAAAGCGTACAGTGAGGTTTAACACGGGAGAAGCCACGATTTATCCTCATTTATTTAGTCTCAGCCGCCAGACATTCAGTATAGAATATAGGCCTCACCCTAGATCTCCACGATGCATTGTCTTCGGCTATCATATCCAATGGCAGCGCTAACCTTCATCATCGTCGTCAGTCCCCTTAGAGGGGGCTGTATCATGCTATGCCAACCGGTTCACAGTTGCCACTCGAGAACCTTTCTTTTCCTGTAGTTGTTGGTTCTTCGGGCAATATGGCCCACCCATCGCCACTTCAACTTCCTAATGTAGTTCAGTACAGTTCTTCTGCGGATTCCATCGTTACTAATTCTATCTCTTTGAGAGACTTCAAACATAGGTCTTTTCATAACACTTTGAGCGATCCCAAGCTTGTCAACAAGTGCCTTGTGTAAAGAAACGGATTAGCACCGTTTGCTTTACTTAGAGTGTGCATTCTCAATTTCAACTATATACCTGACATGGACTCAAGTTTCGGGTGTGAATGTGATCGGGTGGGTGTCGTCCAATAGACGGTTAGACGAAATAATCGAAACACGATCTCTGGTAATGGACGCTGCGTCATTTTGTTACTCTAAATTATGTCAATATAAATATTCATTGTTAATATAAAACATTTTATAGAATTAAAAACGCGAAATAAGGTTAAATGGACTTGACTCACGGAGTCGACCGTTCCGGGAACGTAGACACGGCGCGGCGGTAGGTCAGTCTGTTTGCAGAGTGCCCTAAACCAACACACACACACTTCTTATACCTTTTGCTCGTGTATGTTTACGATTCTATATACGTAATATTGTTGTGGATTATAATGTAAAAAAAAAACTAAACTTTTCCTGAAATAAAAAACATTGATTAAGAAAGCATGTAATACGAGTCGAAATCACAGTTTGTTTTCGTCCTATCGTATCACTTAGGCAGATGACGAAAAAACTACTCTCGATACCTTATTTGTTTACCTAATCAAATTCGTCTCGTAGTGGTGACGTATTCGATTACATTTTGCAGGGTTCCGTAGTCAAATGGCAAACAATGAATCTTTCGTCCTATCTGTCCGCCTGTCTGTTCGTCTGTCACAGCTAATTTACTCGGAGGCTGATCGCACTATATAGATGAAATTTGGAAGGTAGGCTATGAACCGCTGTACAGTGGTGTAGTGTAATCTGGATTTTTTTAAGGTTTGGTTGCCATACAAGTGAGCTACGAAAAAAAGCTGCAGTCATATTAACCATAAACACGCCTTTAAAAATGACATAGAGGTTTCAAAATGACTTTGTTATTTAAGTCAATAACTTGTCGAGGTATACTCTCCTCAAGTTCTAAAAAGTTTGTCTCCCTTTAGCTTTTCAACAATGGGATAAAAATTCTGAAAAAAATAAATGAAAACAACCCAAATTATTGTTTAATGTTCTGTAACCAAAGTGACTTACCATAAACATTCGACTGAAGTGTAGTCTATCACACGTCATTTTACATAGCTTAGTTAGTAGGTATATATATTAAATAAATAAATAATATTTTGTATTCTTTTTCTATTACCGGGTTTACTTATAATAAAAATAAATTAAAATTAGGATCTTAAAAACAAATTATGAGTTTATTATGTAATAATTTGATGAGATACTTTTTTAGGACGCGTTATACCTAAATCTACAAATTTAACAAAAGAAAGTACTATAAAAATAGAACTTCTGTAAAATTATTAATGTTTTTCTTTTTAACGTTCTTCGTAAAAGCTAAAAACCCGAGTTAATCAGTTATAATCGAAATCCTATGGTTCTGTAAGACAAGGAAATAAGACATAAATTAATCTCAAATTTGATATTAATCTAAACTTAACATAAATGGAAACTTTTGCGGTCGGATAAATTATACACCACAATAAATCTTTAAAATAAACAGTCAACTTAGTCGATGTTGATTCGAGCATTCTAATACTTTCATGTATCATTAGTTAGCGAGCAATAACAAGTGATTTGATAAAACGGTCGTATTAAGTAAAACGGTGGTTAGTAGCCCGAGGCGCTACAAAATTGAAACCACCTGACTATCCTCACGCGGCGCTGGCAACACGATAAGTAGTCGATTAGAGTATTAATATCTATAATATTCATAATCTGCGATTCATAGTAAGTTGTAGAAAATCTGTCAGTTCTTACTAATCTACAAATACGAATGTATGTATTGTATTATATGCGAATATACGATATCTGGGTGACGGGTTCGAATCCCAGAAACGAGCATCTACAAATGAATTTTTCTAACTGAAGTACATAATTATTACTGACTACGTACTACGTATCGGAGAGCATGTTAAGCCGCTGGTCCTGGTTGTCATCATCAGATAGCAGTTTTTAAAATCCACCAACCCGCACAGGAGCAGCGTGGTGGATAAAGCTAAAGGAATATGCCGAAGGGAAGCTTGAGCCCTTGTAGTTGGGTATAATTGGCTGATATGGATATTTGTATGGTATTAAACAACAGAGGCACTTGAAATAATATGGTACCTATTACTAACTGTCTAATGAGAAGTCTTCTCGCAATGTACAATTGGTAGCTTATGACGTAAAGATTTATCTGGTAGGATCCCAGTCTATCTTAACAACCCTCCTTATAATCTGAACATCCGATTAGCAGATAGCGACAATAATCCAGTCCTATGCTGCTGCTGCAAAAAAAAAAATAAACGTTTTAAAACGTGTAAGATGGTAGCGTTTTTTTTTAATGGTAAAGAAATAAACGTATAATCAAGAACATACTGTGCAACGCCATTAACATAGCTCAGGCGAGTCGTAAGTAATGTTAATACCATAGTTGAAGTTGGAATAAGGAATTACATACAAATTGAAACCACGACACGACAGGAGCGCGCCGAGCTTTAATATATTAAACATATTAACAAATGACAAGAGAAATATAAAATATAGAAATGCTTTTATGTTATTTTTAATGTAGAACTAATGAAGAATAAACAGTGCATAAGAACACAACGACAATCCAAACCGAAGATATAAGAAAGCCTATCAGAACTCACCCGATGTACTACAGGCCATCCAAAACTAGGTCCGATTGGACAGAGTTTTGAACTTGTTTTCACGTTATATAGAGCTAGCAATAATATGTGGCACATCTCATATACGGTCATCTAGTACTAAACAACGTATATGCATACTTCAACATCTTTGTAATACATATAAGTATACACAAATGTTTTGCACCCAGATACGGAACAAATAGACCATACACATAGGTATTTGTTCCGGGCGGGAATCGAACCTGCGACGTTCTGACGTCTTCGACAATTAGATCAATCGGTCGATCAATACCGATGTTTATTTCAGTACTGAACGTAAAAATTATTGAATATTGTACAAAAATACAACAGCAATCAAAAAAGAACATGGCATAAATGCTATTAAAACAGACCCAATGTTGTCGTAGCCAAAACTGTATCTATTCAGAGTTATAAAATGTTACTACTACTACTAGAAGAACTACTAGTTTCTAGAAGAAGAAGAACTAGAAAGAAGAAGTACTAAAAAAAACATTGAACACCATAAACAGTTGTTGCACAGAACACCAAAATTGTTGATTGACATAGAGCGCAACGACAAACCAAAAGGAAGGTGCTAGATGATTTCATAGAGTAAATAAATTTGACAGCAATTTTTATGAGTAATAGAGTTCAGTCAAGCGGACACGTTTCGTTACTTCTACATACATGAGTAAAACATTAAGAGGTAATCTCTCCAAGTTAACATTTCAAAGTTACGTTATAGACCAGAGGCGAAGATAACTTTGATCATACCTCTTTTTTGTGATACTATTTTTTTATATAAATCAAATTAGGTCGAATTCTTCGGAATTATCGGAAACATCGTCATCATCAGCCCGTGTCTCTCCACTGCAGGATATAGGATCTCCCAATGCTCGCCACCACACACGATTCTCCGCCTTTCGCATCCAACTACCCCTGGTATGTGCTTCATGTCATCTGTTCACCTGGCCAAATGGTTAAAAACGATGGCCAACGACCCGTCAGTTAGATCTAAGATCACTAAATCCAACTTCTAGATAAGTTTTCATCGGTGAATGTCATATTTATTATACTAAAATTAATTTAAAAAAAAAGTTTTGCATAGAGAGCGTGATTGGATACTAGCAGGCCTTTACATCTTTCTATTTTTTTAGCTTTTATTTTTTTTTATTTTCATAACTCTACGGCCCCGATATTCATTTTAACATTTCCTATATTCAAAATCCATCTAGCGCGTCGGTATCGCTCGCAATTACTCGTTGAAACTACTGCGCCGCGTAATTTATTCGTCGGCGCTCAACATCTCTTCACAGTCATTACTTTCCTTTTATCATACTCTTGGCGTTCAGTGCACTTTAAGTCGCGGGTCCTTTTTGTTATAGTGTAGTGTAGACAGACGGAATAAGTATTTTTTTAATACATTTGCTATAAATACGGTTTTAATTTTTTATGACCGAATCGAAACTTGTACCGTAATATTGTATTTTACAGTACTAGGCCTTTTTACTCTACACCAATCACAAATGAGCATTCTGTTTGTGACGCATGCGTAAACCGTGAAAAGCAACCCGCCATTATTACATTTGAAGTATCTACCTAATTTTAATCGCAAATGTATTGGAAAACGTCGTATGTTGCTCGTACTCAGAAAGCTGGTATTATAGTCATCGGTTTATTATAAGCACTCGGTTTCGCCTCGTGCTTCACCTCGACTTTAATATGCAGCTTACCGTACGTGCATTATAATGTACTATTAAATTAATCTTGATATGATTGTGAAGATGAGAAGTCGACTTTACATCTTTTCTATATAGTCAAAAACGTATGTTATGTAATCTATTATCACTTCAGCACTGTATAGGATTTTTAAGAACATCCCGCTCCACGTGTTTTCCACGCTAAAAGTTTAAAAAACGGCCGAAAATCTTGAGAACCGAAACCCAATCTTAGGTCGAACACTACATGATATAATCGTTCGTTATGTGTTAGAAAAATGTATTGTTTAATATTTTAATTCATAAAAAAAAATTAAAGATATAATCATAAAATCAATAAGCTTGTTTGTTCATTACACTGACCATCACGGAAACAATCGACTTCTCACCTACTTGATTTGGTGTCAAAACACCGAATCGTGCAGTAAATGAGGAGAAAGCCTCCGGCAAAAGGTCTATATTGTTATATTGAAAATAAAGATAATTGGCCACTTGACATGACACGACTTCTTTGAAATCATTCTAGAAGGAAAGAGAGTAGGTGAAAACCTGGAAGCAAATTTCGTACAACGTAAAGAAAGTTTGATATATATTGAATATATTGAAGATAGAACCATAGATATACCATAGATAGAGCCATATGTTGACGACCGCTTAGCCTAGTGGGTAGCGACCCTGCCTACGAAGCTGGAGGTTCCGGGTTCGAATGCCAGGTCGGGTCAGTATTTATATGATGAATATTAATACTGGTACCGGGTCTTGGTTGTAATATGTATATGGTGTCTTTGCTTGGTACCCAAAACACAAGCTAATGCTTAGTTTGGGGCCTAGACGTTGTTGTCATGTATACGTCATTATTATAAAAGACCAAGAAGAATGCTACACCGACGAAAAACTCTTAAATTAATAATAATGATGATTGTTTCAGGGAAACTCGAGCCGCACCCAGCGGCCGGTTTCAACATGGGCTACCTCATGGCGCCATACCCTTATCCGAACGGGGGGGCACATCCACTGCCCGTCTCTATGGTGAGTTTATCATTCACGTTTGTTAGTATAAGTAGATGTAAATCACAAGATATGTCATTCTTATAGGCTTCAGATATTTAAATTCACTGGTAAGTACAAAACGCTTCTGTTTTTTATACTCCGGGGCGGATATCGCTTAACGCGCTTGTACCAAACACTATCCCATATTCACGCTATAGTAAGTTGGGTCGCATTACTTTGTGATTGCAATAACGTTCCGGATGTTCGATCGAAAATATAAGCAGCAATGGACATAAAAATTAAATAAATGCATTTAAAATGCGATTGAAGTAATACGTGGTCATCACGCGTTGGTGACTTTCTTCTTCTCAGTCGTACACTCCTGACCGAGTGGTTGTGGTGATGCATTGTCTAATAGATTGGTTGCGACCTTTGCAAGACTTCTCCATCTTTCTCTATTCGTGACATTACGTGTACGAATAATAATACTCAATAAGGGAACACTTCGTAGATGTTAGAAGAGGTATTGTATATTTTGTAACATTCTAATTTTAAAAGAATGACTGATAGTAAAAACTATAACTTCTTTGTGTGAATTGTCTAAAATTGATGTTTGAGTGAAAATAAATTAAATGATAAAATAATCATACGATTTAGTAAGTCTATCCATCTAGTAAGTGACCGACCACGAGAACATTGACCCTCTACTCTTCCTTGCACCACCAATCGTTCCAATGAGCAAGCAAGTTGGTGACTTGTGTAGAGAAGGCATGTGTGTCATTTTTGAAACTTATCTATTTTGGATTATATGTTATGCTGTCACCAAAAACTTTAATATGGTAAGAAGTATTTTCAGTGTTTGTTGAGTGAAGCAATAATTCTTTATATTTTTACATTATATGTTAATAAGTAGTTTCTGAGGTATTTGTTCTTGAAATTATTTGAATTTAAACATGAACGTTCATCCGACTACGTAACCCTTTACTGGTTTTAAGACTTACGGACTTGTTTTGCATGTAAGTTCCTTGCTGCGTAGGAATCAGCTATACATATAAGAGCAGGGCTTGCCGATATCAACTCCGAAGTTGGATTGCGGCAGCGTTCAATATAAAAAAAATCTACAGATTTTGCGCTTCTCGCGACTATCGGAGAACATTGAAAACGGACAATAAAAATTTAAACTTATAACACATTTTTATTAAATAATTTTATAAAAATTTTCGAAAAAAGTTATGGACTAATTTTTGAAAATTGGATACGTACCATACGATGCCCGACGAGCTCTTGCATCTTTTGACGTAACTGCCTTTCATCTAACATTATAAATTTCGGAAATATAGCCGAAATAAACTCCTAGACGAAAACGATCTGATAAACATTTTCAACCTTAAAAATCACATTGTTTTTGTACTTACTAGTATGAGCCCTGTATTCTACACAAGCGTAACCGCAGGCAGAAGCTATTGACATATTATTATGCACTAGGAAAAATAGCCATCTAAATATGTCAGTTTATTACGTCTTCAACCAATGCGTCCTACCTACAATGACGTACGGTGCCGAAACATGGACTCTCACGGCAGGACTGATCCACAAATTTAAAGTCGCTCAGCGCGCTATGGAGCGGGCTATGCTCGGTGTTTCTTCGATGGATAAAATCAGAAACACTGAAATCCGTCAAAGAACTAAAGTTGTCGACATAGTCGAAGCGATCAGCAAGCTGAAGTGGCAATGGGCCGGTCACATTTGCCGTAGAACTGATAATCGATGGGGTAGACGAGTTCTCGAATGGAGGCCACGTACCGGAAAGCGAAGCGTTGGATGCCCCCCGGCCAGGTGGACAGATGACCTGAAGCACCATACCGGGGGTAGTTGGATGCGAAAGGCGGAGGACCGTGTGTGGTGGCGAGCCTTGGGAGAGGCCTATATCCTGCAGTGGAGAGACACGGGCTGATGCTGATGATGATGATTACGTGTGGGGCTTTTTCAACATGTTTCCATAATCACAATCAATCGCTTATCTTGACAATGCGTATCAGCGCATACATATACATATGTAAGTAGATATACTACCCGCTAACCCGCATTGGAGCAGCGTGGTGGCTTTAAGCTCCAAGCACCCTCATTTTGAAGGGAGGCCTAAGTCCCTGCAGTGGGGTATAAAAAGGGCTGATGGAATAGAGATGTGCTAGGGTTTGCCAACTTTAAATATTTCGTAGTAATACAAGATGATGATGATATTAAATCAATTTCAGAGTTAAGATAAACTGCTAACAAATTAATTGACTAAAGCTCTTATGACGGGAAAATCCAGTCATTTTTCTTGATAAAATCGCAAGTGGTTTTATTACGTTAATTTGATAATGTATAAAAAAAGTCTAAGTGTACTTATTTACTTTAGGGCGACTTGTAGGACATTAGTTAGTTAGTTTTTTTTTTTGAGTATTATGAGTAATATTACCCATATTTATATTAACATCTTTTTTATTACTTTTACGTAAAAATTTAGATGGATTTGCTGTAATTTGTTTCCCGAGTTCCCTCAGGAAATCGATGACAAATCAGTACAAAAAATACGTCGAACGAACCGACGACTATATGTACTGACATATAGGTTCATGCTGTTTTTGGACACTAGCACCAACATATGACAAAAAATCACGCTCAAATAAATATCATTATAAATACATATAAGCCTACGCTTGCCACACCCACGTGGCATTTCTGTCCTCTTCTTATATCTATGCTTGCGGTCACTAGTCATAATTATATCAGAAACTGTAACAGGGCAATGCCCATGTTTATTCCGCCAAGAAAGGAAAGTATTCGACTCGTGCGCACCACGAGAATCGAACTAACCTCCCTCCGGAAGTAGAGATACAAACATTTTTATTTCTGTCTATATCCACAGCCAGCTTGTCTGTCCATTACCATTTGACTCATTAAATGTTGATTATGACACGATCATTGCGTCCGCTGTTAAATATGTTTCTTATATAGAGAGGTTTTAGATTATTGACTAATTTTAGTGGGGGATTGAAGTGAAATACTTTGGGGCGGGGGGAGGGGGGTATGATTTGTTCTTTCGCGTTTGTCACCCAAGTTTTTTTTATTAGCCAAGATGATAAAAGTATTAATTACATTATAGATATGTAGAAGCATCGTTATCATGGAGAAGTGGTTCTCGATTATGTGGGCGTTCTTCAAAATTTTCCACGGTGGGTCCTCAGGCAGCTAACAAACAAAACTCCCAAATAATTGATTACAAGGTTTATTACAATGGTAACAGTATCTACAATGTACAGAGTCTCTTTAGAAACCGACAAGTCCTCGGGACTATGTCTATTGACGTCTAGTCCCAATTCTAAACTGAATCGCTGAACTGTACTACGTCTCCTTATATACCCAAAGTTAAGGCCTTGCCCAAAGAAGTAAACAACCCTCGCTTGCGTTTCCAAGAAGACTAGAATGTTCCATAATGGCTAATTACAAGTATCGACTTATCATAAAATTATCATCGAAACAAAACTATTAAGGAACACACAAAAGTATCTACTTCAATGAATTTTACTAAAACCCTCGGTACTTCTATTATTTAATTTACAAGCGTCATGTGGCGATCAAAATGAAACCATCAAGTATCAAATTTCAAGAGTGCCGGTGCAAACGCGCTGCGCCGTTCTTGACCGCATCTATCTCCAACATATAGAAAATAAAGACGACCGACGTAGAAGTGACCTCAGATTATCAATAGTCTTAGAAGTTACCGTATATTTGGATAAAAATTTACAAATAAATAATCTGCAATGATTCTGTTTTCTTTTTTTAATCTTAAGTTTTCTCTATCTTAAAACCTTCGCGTTTTCATCCCTCGACTGTCACTTCACAAACTTTACGTGTGCCGCTGTCTGTTGTATTAGCTTAAATTTTTCATTTCATAGTTGTAAAGGTAGGGCGGGAGGACACTTTACCAACTGAAGAGTCACACAATTACATTTCTAAGAGCAAATTTTTTACACTTGTTTCGAATCTTTACCCTCGTTACGAATAACGCGTAGTTTAAATTATCCAACGCTCGACGTTAAAAACTGGTCAAGTGCGAGTTGGTTCATTCTTATGGGTTCCGTAGCCATACTAACAATAAAAACTTAACCTAAAACAATCTCTTGGCATTGTTTAGAATTAAGCTACGTTTTGACTCGTACGGCAATAACTCGCGAATCAGTTCATTTTAGTCGTGATAATCTTCGTTGTGTAAATTCGTACTATGTGTGTATTATGGTTTTTTTTTCAGATTTTTCAGAACAGTGATTCAAAAGTTACATTAGAGGGATACGAAACCCAAGCGAAACCTGTCTACAGTCGAGTATTTCGTAAACGATACGTATGTAATTTTGAAGGACCATCAATTAAACTTCATATGATTTTAAAATAATCATTTAGCAATCCCCCCCCCCCTCCTACAATATAATTTCATTAAAAACTGTCTCTATACGAACTCTACTTTCGATTCTCCAAAAACGTACTAAATGGTGCAACACAACGGCTATTATTATAAAGTTATAACTCTTTCGTCCATCCAACATTTGTGTCTTGCCTATAAAATAAAACGTTAAAACGGTTTGGACGTCCACAATTTTACCCATTTCCTGTGCCATAAATAATCTGGCATAATGTATTTTTCATTTTATACCCATACTCCTTCTGCGAGGGACAGGCGTGGTTTATTTTCGACTCGATACGCTGTGAAGTAAACTTTGGGGCTCAGGAACAATTTATAACCGCTTTAATATATGTACTAGCTCTTGGCCGCGGTTTCGTTCGCGTGGACATAACATAACGCACCTACAACTGTTTTCCCGTTGCGAGGACCCAACTAGTATTCCATTTCAAAACTAATAATAGTGAATAATAAGAAGTCAAACGTAAGAATTCGTAAGCACCACTGGTTGGTAAATGTGCGTGAAAAACGTGCTTTTTATTTAAGCCTTAATGTGGCTTCTATTACATTAAAAATTATATTGTTAAGAGAATTGTTTAGTGGTTCCATACAAACGGCGATAACAGTGGCACCTTACTGAACCGATTGGCATTAAAAAATTATATGGTATTCAGATCAACAAAAACTAGGTTTATACGTTTTTAATTATTAAATTTAAAAAAAATCCTAACTGTGCGGGATTTTTTTTCGAAATTGTTTCATTTTTTACGTTCAACATGAAACTAATTGCGCTTTCCTGACATGTGAAAAGTGAATTTAAAAAAAATTGAAAAATTATGAATTTCATTGATGATTTTTTGTACTTTTTAATGGGTATTTTATTTTCAATCAAAAATTTTATTGTACAGATTCGATTAATACTATTATTATTATGTGTTCAATATAAAAAAAAACCGGAAATATACACGTGATAAAGGTCACACACAAAACGATTTAAGACTCGAAAGTAGATAGAAACTGATTTTTATATGTATTTTTTTTTAAATTTCGAATAAACTAATGACAAGAAAATGAGTGTCAATTGTAAATTTGCTCGATCGAACTTTGAGCGACAATATACGTTATATTTTTGTAATACTACTACATAAGTAATATTTGTAATTATACCATATCAAGAATAGACAATAATTACTTTTAATACAAGAACACTCCATTCCAAAGTTTGTCATTTGCCTGTAGCATGCCCTTTAATAGTAAGTGAGAAATTTGTGAGAAAATATTTATTTTTATGACGAAAGAGACAGTCTTACATATAACAGTGGTCTAACTAGTCAGTTAATGTTAATGGCGCTGAACCCTCAGTGCGCAGGTTGACACCGCACTTGACCGTTTTTTGTGGATCCGTTGTTGAAATAGAAAAGCGAACTTTTGTATCAAATTCAAGGTATATTTGTATATATAATTTATATAAAAGACATCATTGACCTGTCCAGTCCAGTAGCTATCTATTCTAATAGATGTATCGATCAAATATTTGCTAAATACACAACAAAACGTATGTTGCTTTCTAATTTTTTTTTTCGTAATGCCGTAACATTTATTAATTATGCCAGACGTATTTTTAAATTTTGTTACCGCTTCTTTTATTTAAACGGACCTCCCTCTATCACCAAATCTCTCGTGAGGTTTCTGATATCGTGGAGCTGAATATTGAATACAAAAAGAAGAGAGAACATGAATATTTGGTATGAATTGCAATGATTTGAAAACACATTTCTTGGTGAAATTTCATCGGACCCCTCCTTTTTTGTGCTCCCGTAATTGAAGCAACCCTTACGACCCTGGGTTCTGTTTGATATTCAGTAAAACGCAAGCCAAACTCTATACATCCACTAAATCAGCGTCCACACTCATAAAAGCCCATCACTTGAATGTAACACTGACAACTAACTTTTTCTTTTGTCAACTTAACTTTCACATTTTTGTCATAATCAAATCGTTTCAGACATGTTCACCCTTGGCTGTTGTATTGTAGCATCCTATGAAATGCCTATTAAATTATTCGTCATTTGTTGCTCCCTGCTCTTACACTTTTTTTCCATTCCTAGAATTTATATCGTTTTAAAAATAACTTTAATAAATCGATCAAAACACCGAAAATGTCGGATAGCTGCTGTCCAGAGAAAAAATCTAAATTTGCCTAGGAAAAACAGTGAAAATAGAGACTCGTGTGTGTGTATCCAGCAAATATTTGATCTATGGATAGACGCTTTTGTTAATTCAGATTAATCAGAACTCGTTAGTAGTGCATTGACAACGAATGAGGAATTCAAATTGTTGTAATGGTTTATAGTAGAATGAAACTGTTTTTTTCTGTTGTGATCTAAATGAAGACGGGCTTCTTCTTTTAGATTACCTTCCCCTCACCTAAACTTTACCCAAAAAGAGCTTTCTTGTACAACGAACGCTTGACGATTTACGACAATCCCTACTCTGATAATATTTTTTCATGTTCTCTTGAACGTGTTTTTTTTTTCTTCTAATAAACGCAACGAAAATATGATCTTTTGATTTATGATATATATATAGTTTTAAAAAAAAATTAAATACACTCTATTACATATTTTATGTGAGACAAACTTGATTAGATGATGAAGTATGTATTAACAAGTGTAAAAAAATTATATATTTTTGAAATTATGATTTTCCTTCGATATAAAGTCTATTTTATTTGTAGTTAATAATGTATCAGTACGATGGATGGACGACGGCGGTGATTAGCTCAACAGTCTAGAGTCTAGACATAACGCGCTCATGACGCACCGACCTACATTATTGTGTTAGTTACCATCGCGCCGCTGTCTACCCCCCGTTGGCAACATGGCAAATCTAGTTTGACGCCATGAAACTTATTGTCGTGTATCTCTATATGGCGCGGTGTAAAAACACTCCATAGTTTCCACATTTAACGAATAACAAAATTTTAAATAACGTCACGCTGAGGTAAAGGGTTATCAACTGTCAACAAAATTTACATTCATTCATTCAATGAACGTCGCGTTCCTTGTCCTTTGTCGTCGACTTTTTGCTATAATTTGTTGGTTGCGGAATTCTAATGTAGGTACATCGCTTTCTAGTAACGAACGAGTCATCAATGAAAATTTTCGTCAATACACCCCTCTAGTACTTTCTAGTACGCATGCACGCAACGCAACAAATAGAACCCTTAGATTTGCCAAGGCAAGAAAAAAAGTTAAATACTCAACAGGTGGACATATGTTCGTCTCATTCTTTTGTATAGGTTTTCGTGTGCTTCTCTATCTACGCCCACGCTCCGCCTCCGAAAAGGGGGCACAATGAGAGGGGATGGAAAAGCTTTTCTACGTACCCCCGGTTTTAGAGGTTTTATACGGATGAATGGATGTCTTTTCGACATCACGTTACTGGTCGAAATATGCGTACAATGATAATTAGTAGTGAAGAATAAATATCCAATCATTATCGAAATTTCAGTAAAAAAGTTTTTTTATTTATTTAAATTTGTAAAGTGAAAATGTATTACATTAGCTGGTAAGATCAAAGGTAGAAATAAAATAAATTGAAAATATTATGTCTTCACTTTGTTTTTTAAACCCTTATCTAATAAATACTGACTGACCGGTTGGCCGAGTGGTTAGAGACCCTAACTGCCGAGCCGAGAGTTGCAGGTTCGATTCCCGCCCGGGACAAATATTTGTGTGCATGGACATGTCTATTTGTTCCGTGTTTGGGTGTAAAACATAATACTTGCTTACATTGGGACTAGATGGCGCTGTGTGGGATGTCCCAGATATTATTATTATTAGCAACAACACAAATCACACAAATTTGCATACATAAAAACCGGCCCTTTCATAAATTAAAAAATAACAATTATTTTCGTAAACTCGGTCGCTCGTACCGTGTTGTAAAAAAATACCTACATTAAAGTACTAGTTTTAGCCACGACTTTGCGAGCGTTTGCGTTTTCACGATTCGCGTTATTTTGTTTTATATTACACGAATTAATATTAACACATATATAATCTTAAATATTTTAATATACTGTTATTTGTAGATATTACTCAAATTAACAAAATTACATTAAAAACGATACGCTGACACAAAATAGCACACTTAAAAAACCTGAAATGATGCAGGTTTATTAAAGAACAATTTATTTTTTTAACTTTAAAGACTTCAGTATTATTAATAATTTACGCCACAAAAAATTTACGTGCTTAGATATAAATTTACTTAGCAGTCCGCGACGCTTTTGAGGCTCAAAAATCCTTTCAATAATAAGAAACCTGTTTCATTTTTCAGACATTTTAATAGTGATTTTGTTCTGTTTTACATTTACTTTTATTTCAAGCTTTTTAAACGCACCTTACCTATACCTATAGACATTTGACTTTAAACCTTTGATTATTTTTATTCAGAAGATAATCGAAAAATATTTTTTTATTTCGTTTCCTCTATCATATTGTGATCTATTTTATGAATAATCGCTTATTAAAAAAGAACTTTTTTATAAAGGCTGGGATGAAAAATCTCTCTACATTTTTTTGGAGGCTAAGCTTCTAAAACAGCGAGATACTGAAAATGTTTAAAAGACTCAATTAAAAGGAAAATAGTTCAAATTTTCAGAGAAAAATATCTTTCCAAGAATCATCGATATAGCATGGTTACAAATCGAACATAAATACTGCGCACAAGAAGTAGGTGAATACGAGTGTAACGGCGAGAGGTGTCACGCCGGCGGCCTCTGACCAACACAGTCGTCAGTCGCCAGAGCATTCCCATGCTAAAACGATAGGTTTGTAGCGCCTTACCTCAAAATATTTTAGTACTGACTAAGTAATATTAACAGAGAAAACACGTATTTTATTGTTTTCAATTTCGAATTTCGAAGGTGACGAACATATTAACCTGCATATGGTTTATGTTGATTCGAAATCGTATCGAAATCGGTTCTGTGCAGTTCTTATTTTACGAGTCATATACCATATCAGCCCATTATTTCCCATTACAGAGGCTTAGGCCTCCCCTCGGGATGTGGGGCTTAAAGCTTTATCCACCATGCTACTCTAGTGCGTGTCGGTGTATTTTAACGACTGCCATCTTATGATAACCGGGATCTACGGCTTACCGTGCCCTCCAAGGCACGAAGCCAGTGATAATTATGTACTGAAGTCAGAAAAAACTCATTGGTACATGCCCGTATCTAGAATTCGAAACGAAACCGGCTATCACGACTAATATGAGCATTCAAATAAAATTCAAACAGAGAAAACAATTTAAAAGTCAATTATAATAACCATGACAATATTCTTTCATATACAGACTTCCCTCCAGCAGCTCTAGTTTTATGATAGCGTACCTAGATGACTTTATTTTCATAACTCATATGAAGAAGATATGCCGTTACATTTCTTGTCTTGACATAAATCTTAAGATAGACTTGATGCGCCCAACTATGCTGCTCGTATGTAAGAAACGTGTGTAAAATCACGAAATATCTCGAACACGTGCGTTTCGCGTGAGCAGTTAACGACACCCTGGCGCGTCATAGAGAAAAAAACAGTATTTCCAACAAGATTTTCATGGGTATAAAAAACTGGCAAGTGCGAGTCGGAATCGCACACGAAGGGTTCCGTACCACCGTACAATATATAAAAAACACACGTTTCTTGTATGGGAACCGTCTTTAATTTTTATCTTTATTTTTTTTTTTTTTTTATAGCAGTCGTAGTTAATACACACTCTAAAAATTTCAGTTCAGGCGATACAGCCCTGTGACGGACGGACGGCGAAGCCTTAATAATAGAGTTTTATTTCTACTTTTATTAATCTTACACCTGTTTTACAGTATACCTCTTTACTTATCAACATTGATTACTCGTGCAGGCTGTTTAAATTTAAAAAAAAGTTGATCGAGAGTACCTATAGTAGAATTTATGTGGATTCTAACCCAAAACGTCGCATAGCTCTCTGTCGCATAGTGAAAAGAGCAACTGAGGCCCCGTCTAGGGGCCTAGCCGTCGCACCGATACGCCGGGAAAATCATTACACACGCCCCGGTAATTCGGATTTCGAGTGCCCCCACCGCCTCCACCCGACCCACCCTAGGCCCCTAGCGGCGCTGCATCTCATTTTCAAATTTCCGAACCAAGTCTCCTGTCTGTTTGGTGCATACACCAATTTTAACTTTATTGCTTAGAAAATGAGGTCGAAGACCGCATAACTGCTGATGAAACTTTTCACGGTAAAAGTAACTGTCTGCGTAAGGAAATAGAGTCAAGATCATGTTGAAGGTTCCGGGAGCTTGAGGGTGGATACCCTCCTAACCCTCGGTAAACCCCCTGCACCCGTTTTCCACTGAATAATAGAGGGGAGTTTTCCTCTCCTCTTATTTTTTCGTGAATTTTTTATTTAAGAAAGGGATAAGATTTTAATGTGGCCGCTCTGCGCTTTTATTACTCGCGATTGTGAGATATCCCCCATTGTTGGAGTTTTGATGCGTGCGGGTTTTCTGCTTAAAATATTTCGTATGGGAGGCCGGAAGGAGATATTGTGCTTAGCTCTATCACCGGGACGTTTAATGAGGTTTTTTTTTGGAGATTCATGTTGATTCGTGCCTGCGGTCGCAGAGTTCAAGCAAAATATAATCTCGTACAAGTATTAAAAATCACGTGGCATTGTCTGAGTTTTAATTTTGTTGAGTGTAGTGAGTCAAAACCACAGAGAATAGAGTAGGATAGAGGTGCCATGTGACGGTATTTGTTCAGAGACACGTGTCAGAAAAATAATTACGAAACAAATATAAGTAAAGATGTTACGCATACGTAAATAGTTTTATCTCGGATTTATATCATTTTTTAATGCAGTTAAGTCGTTCATCCCTTTCACTTACATCTTTAGTCAAATTCAAATTCAAATTAAAAAAGTTTTTATTCAATATAAGATGTTTACACACACTTATTGAAAGTCAAAATAAATGGATTAGGTACCGGTTCCAAAACTAGAAGGAGAAGAATCGGCAAGAAATTCCTCCCTGTTTATTTTATTTAAATATATGTTTCTCTTAAATTCATCATTTTTTTTTTAATTTATAATGCTTACAACTATTACAATGATGTCCATGCGCACTTATCATTTAAATACTGATACAATAGTAAGTTTTTTCATAAGTTGGACTTTAACTCGCTTTATAAATTGATTTGAATTTAAGTTCAACATTTCTTTAGGAATTTTATTATAAAAACGAATACAATTTCCCATGAAAGAATTATTAACCTTTGAGAGTCTGAACCTGGGAATCGATAACATATGCTTATGTCTTGTATTTAAGTTGTGGCCATCACTAACCCTAGAGAAAGCATTTAAGTTTTTATGTACATAAATATTTTTAATACATTTAAGTTTTTATGTACATAAAGTATCATATGATGTCGCATTTTAGAGTTTAGGTTAATATGCATGTTAATATGACAGCGTAACCGCCTACATGCCAACTCTAACCTACTTTATGCTATGTGGTCAAAACAGTTAAAGGACAGCTGACTCACTGCTATCTATATTATGATATTTTTTAGCGCTCTTCCTTAATCCTGCTATCTTGCTATCGCTGGCGGCTGTTGCCGTTTCTAGTTCCATATTTTTGTATAAGTATGTAGTTACGATTTTTAATTTCGAGATCAGAATAAAAAAATATCCAGAAGTGAATATTTGCAGTCCGATTTTCGTAAATCGAGTTTTTATTTGATATCGACGCTTTGAAGGTCCTAAGAAGCTGACGAAGACGATGATGTTTGTCTGAGTGTGTGTGTGTATATAAACCCTTTGTCACTTTTGAACGGGTTTACTGCTCGCGTTTTTTTTTTTCAGCATTCGAAAAAGATATATCTGAATAGCGCTGAATATCGTCTATACACGTGCGACATGAAATATGGTATTTTCTGGTTTACCTATCAAAATATATCTGTTCAGTTTTGGTTCTATTTATTCAATAACTTAATTGGCTTATTTGATTCCTTTGACTTATTCAATAACTTATTCAGAGACATATTTTTCATTAGGTACTTAAAAATTACTATACGGTTGGTATAACTGATTTTAAGTCTTTAATTTGAAAAAAATATTAATAATAATAATAATCTTTATTTCAAAGAAAGTTACAAAAGATTTCATGATAAACTGACGCTAAAACTTAATGAATACATTTATTAAATACAATAATTTCCATCTGTGCCTGAATTAGATTTAAAAAACCTGTATCTCAGACAACACCATTCCATCTAAGTAAGTCAAATTGCGTTTTCAAAGACTGAAACATGTTTCATTTAGAATTATCGTATTGAATTCATTTGCTGAAAAACTGATTTAAAACAATAATTCCATTCCATTCCATCAGCCCTTTTTATACCCTATTGCAGGGGATTACGCCTCCCGTGAAGATGAGGGGGCTTGAAGCTTAAATCCACCACGCAGCTCCAACGCGAGTGGGCGTATGTAACCACCGCCATCTATTGACAGCAACCGGGACCGACTGCTGAAGAACAATAATATAAAAATATAAATGTAACCGTCTTGGCGAAATAGATGTAGCAGAAAACGGTCTAATTAAGAAGAAGTACCCGACTGCGAAAAAAATAATTGACTGAAAAGAGATAAACAAGCTCTATTATTTATAGAATCATATTAAAAAAAAATTAAAAACCGACTTCAAAAACATAAACTAAAAAGTTAAAAATAAAATTTTCACTTTAAAGAAAGGAGCATTAACAGGCGGCATATAGTTAATGAAGTCGGTGCCAACTCAGACACTTTAAATTGTGTTCTATATTTGTTATAGTTATAAATATATCATTGTTGTAATTGTTATTACCTGCTAAATACCCATTTAAAGTGTCTGAGTTGGCACCGACTTCATTAACTATATGCCGCCTGTTAATGCTCCTTTCTTCCTTTCTTTAAAGTGAAAATTTTATTTTTAACTCTTTAGTTTATGTTTTTGAAGTCGGTTTTTTATTTTTTTCAATTTTTAGTTGAACGCATCTGTAACATATTTGTATTTAGTATAAATGGGGCTTCTAAACGCGCTACTCAAATAAGACAGCGCCGCGATTACGCAACGTAAATTCAGTGTCAAATTGACAAATCAGCATACCTAGTAGGTAGTGGTATTCCTATGTAAAACTTCAATCTTAGCTATTATTTTTGTGCAAAATGAACATTTTGGCATATTGAACCGTATGAAGTAAGCCCAACAAAAAGTAACTGCTGTAAATCGTTGAGGAATTCCCTCGACTGTTTATGGTCTTCATCATCAGACCTGTAATGGCACTTGAGTGCAAAGTTCTCATCAATAGAAATGAATTAAGTCCAAACACCAGGTAATTGCTGTAAATCGTTAAGGAGTTCCTTCGACTGTGTAAGGTCTCCATCATCAGACATGTAATGGTGCTTATAATCCATACGGGTGCAAAGGTCTCATTAATAGAAATGGATTAAGTCCAAACACTAGGTGATTGCTGTAAATCGTTGAGGAGTTCCCTCGATTGTGTATGATCTCCATCATCAGACCTGTAATGGCACTTATAATTCATATGGGTGCAAAGATCTCATCAATAGACATGAATCAAGTCCAAACACCAGGTAATTGCTGTAAATCGGTGATGAGTTTCCTCGACTGTTTTTCAGCTCCATCATCAGATCGACTCCCGACCTTCATTATATAGTACTAGTAGTAGTACTTTATCAAAATACTTAAAATATGATACTTTAAAATATGATTTTCGAAGGTTGCCCTCGATTTCTCTGGGATGCCATCATCAGATCCTGGTTTCTTTATCATGGTATCACTCTGGAGATATCTCCCTTACATAAAAAAATCATCTAATTCGGTTCATAAACAACGAAGTTATCCCTGAACACTCATAAAAAAAAAACATATGTATGGTCGAATTGAGTAACCTCCTTCTTTTATGAAGTCGCTTAAAAAACAATACCTAGGACATCCCTCACAACGCCATCTAGTCCCAAACTAAGCAAGTATATTATGCTTGCATTATGGGTTATACATATACAGACACTTTTTACATCCAAACACGGAACAAATAGACATGTTCATGCACAAAAATATTAGTCCCGAGTGGAAATCGAACCCGCGACCCTTGGCTCCGCAGTTAAGGTCTCTGCCCACTCGGCCAATCGGTCAGTCTTAGCGAAATATATTTTGGCTGTATAAACTGAGTTCTATTAAAAAAACTCAACAAGAACCGTCATTGATAATATCTGTCAAATAAAAAGAATAACCATAAATAATGAACTAAACGAGTCTAAAACCGCATAATCGGCCGGAAGCTAGTACGCATTCCCGGCGCCACCCGGCCTTGAATTAAATACACTGACTCATTTTAACCGCGAAATATATACGACACCATTGTAAGTATGTCTGAATTTGTATATTTGTATGTTCAAATTATTCACTTTTTAGAGTGTTACAATGTTAAGTGTCGTACTGGCTGTTGTGTGAATATTTAGCTTTACCGCTTCAATGACGAATATTATGTTGTAGATTTTATAAAAACCGTTGTTGTTATAACTAAATTATAAATATAAATAAAATAAATAAATAACAATATTTGCATGGAACATCTCTAGTTAACATTGAACTATTAATGACTGACCGGTTGGTCTAGTAGTCGGAGACGTCGACTACCACGCAAAGGTTGCGGGTTTGATTTCCGTTCGGGACAAATATTTGCGTGAAGTCAATTTGTTCCGTGTCTGGTCTGGGTGTAAAACATCTATACATGTATGTATTATATAAAAATATATATATATATATATACATATGTTTATCAGTTGTCTGGTGTCCATAGTACAGGCTATGGCTATTTTAACAATGATCTTGAATGGAAATAATCGCTCTTATTAAATGTTTGTTATTCGATCACGTTTCATGTACCTACTCGTTGAGTTGAATGTCGCCAGTGGCGAAGAGTGTTTAACAGGGAAGCCGAGCCTTTTTTATTGTTGAACTTAATTAAAACCACTTCAATACACTAAAAACCACTGAAACTGATAATCGATGTGATATTTATAATATGTGATTTTATAATGTGATTTGAAATTGGTTGAACCATGTTGTCTGTGTCCCAAAACTTCATACTCCGATATGTGCTCTCATGTCTATATATTTGTAAGTTGATTAAAAACATGATTAGGGTTTTTACAAATGAGGGCAGTATAACAACGTAGTACAACGTAGTACAACGCAGTACAACGTAGTACAACGTAGTACAACGTAGTACAACGTAGTACAACGTAGTACAACGTAGTACAACGTAGTACAACGTAGTACAACGTAGTACAACGCAGTACAACGCAGTACAACGTAGTACAACGATTAGAGGAAACGTCTTGTCTTCGTATCTTCTCCTCGCCCGCATCTCCCTTTCTTCGCGTAGGCCGAAACAAATATTCAAACGATATTTAACTATTTACATGCTTTCAAATTTTTTATATATTTAGAAAACATTGGAAATGTACTATATTTAAATTTTCACATAAGATCAGAAATATACAACAGTAATTACATGTTTTTTTCATTGATTTACAGCATTTTTTGAAGTTACGGTACCAAGAGGCAAATTATTATTTACATTGTCACACTCGTAATTACACCATAAAATAGAAATACAACTAAATTGATTTTAATAATATTCTATAAATACATTCCGATATTTTATTGACATTATTCCGTATTTGAATTTGTAAACAGGATTCCTTACCTTCAACTATCTTTCCATCCGCGGCGTCGTCCGCGTGGACTACACAGTTGTACGCTAAAAGAACGGGACGCTCTAGAACGTTGTGAGACTTTCTAGAACATCCTGAAACAAATAACTACCCAAGAAATCTAAATAGGTTTAGCCGTTTCTGAGATTAGCTCGGACTAACAGACAGAGAAACACACAGACAAAAAGGTTACTTTTCCTGACAACCTCTTTTTTAAGTCTGCAAAGTTTCATCGAAATGTGCGGAATTTTATCAAAATCGGCTCAGCTGTTTAGATGTGAAAGCGTAACAGACATCCAAACTTTAGACTCCCTGTCACAGAAAAAACAATTAAACACTACAATGGCGGCCGCTAAGTATGAATGAGTGGAACTTAACTGCGCACTGGCGGTCGGTAAACTTACTGTTGTATGTGTTAAAGTTGACGCATGCGTACATAATAACCTTACTAGGTGCCCATCGGTAGTTCGCGATGCTACCTCCGGGTATTCCTAAAGCCCGGTCCACATTTGTATCAAGTAGGCATATAATATCTCCGTTTCATATATTAGACCGACGCGTATCAAAAACGCTAATGTAGACGGAAAATGATACACAATCATGTGATAAGCCATTCTCACGTATACACCCAGTTCCGTAAAATTTCAACTCCGTATCCTCAACGCGTGTTATAGGAATGTCGTGATAGCACAAAGTGCAACGAACCTGTCTCAAATTTATAAGGCCATAGGGCCATGGTTCGAATCCGGGCATGTACCAATGAGTTTTTCTGACTTAAGTACATTAACTATCACTGACTCCGTGCCTCGGAGAGCACGTTAAGCAGTCGGTCCCGAACGCTGTCATTAGATGGCGGTCGTTACAATCCCCAACCCGCAGTGGAGTAGCGTGGTGGATTTAAGCTCCAAACCCCCTCCTCACCCTGGGGGAGGCCTAAGCCCCTGCAGTGGGGTAAAATGGCCTGATGATGATGATGATGATCGTGATGATGCACGATACTGTAAAGTGACACAAGAGAGCGAAAGAAGACGTCCACAAATGAGTACCAAACGTTACGAAAACATGCTGATCGTTACACGCCCATGTGATACAAATGTGAACCCGGCTCTAGGTTCATGGCATGAGCATCATTTTCTTATTTTAAATTCTGAAGCTTTAGCTTGGCATAAGCTGTGGCATAAGTTTGCAAGACATCCTTTCACCATTTTGCCGATTAAAATTTATTATTGTTATTTTTATTTGTAATATTTCGATGTGAAGAGTCAACTAGTAAAATATTCAAAGCTTGTGTACATATTAAAAAAATATGGTTCTGAGAACATCGCTCTTTACCTACGCGATGTTAATAACTTTAAAAGCATTTCTGATGAATGCTTTGTGGAAAAGCTCGCATTGTGTGTCTGGTACTCTGCCTACGATTGTTTGGAAAGTAAGAAGGTGGAAGCCAAAATCAATTTGGGGTGACTGTATTTAACTATATTGAAGCAAGGAGATCTCAAATATTGAAGAGATTTCGTTAATAATCTTTATATCCAGAAAAACTTGGTCAAACGCAAGTCATATTTGAGCAATTACTATTCCGTTCAATTAAATTTATGTACAGGAATCAAACATTACAAATTTTAGTTAATAGAAACAATTTTTTTTTGTACTTGTTTAAGCAAAAGCCATCCCTTAATATGATTGATGCATTAATAATTAAAAGCGTGCATAACAACTTTAATATTAATATTTAATATATGATTAATACTGATAGTAATATATTTTTCCGTACTATAATGTCGTTAAAAAACTGCCGACAGAAGTGAAAACTTAGAACTTTTAATATTAAAATTTGAATTTTCATAATTTTATTAAAATTATCAACATCAATCTGGTTTTCACGGTTTTCACATCCATTGACACTCCGAGCAATGACGCAGCTGCCAGCTACTCGAAACTGAGTAACGCTCTGGCCTTACTCCCCACATTCAGCAGTTAGTAGTGGGGATATAGGGAACAACCGGCTTCTCGTGTGAAAGCCGATTGTTCCTTATATCTCCCCCACTTATATTATTTAGCGTGACGCATTTTCGTGTCGTTTTAGGCTCACCCCGTGCCATAAGAAGTTTCACTTCAAAAGTATGGGATCGAAAGACTTTTGAGTATGGTAAGACGTCGTTTTAAAATAAATAATCTAGATAGAATTTCTTTAGCAACAGCAGTATACATATTTTCTTTTATGTAATACAGTACTTTATTAAAAATCAGATTATATAACTAATCTGTATTAATTGAATAAGAATTAATAAAGGAAAATCTTTATATTTCTTTGTAGTATTTAATGTAAGTTTTTAAACTTTTGTAATGAGCTATATTGAATGATTGATATTGAATTTTAAACTTAGATACAGTTACCATCAAACTTTGTGGCGGATCCGAAAGTAGACAGAAGTCGCGTCGCAGTAAACAGTTTTAGGTGTAGCGGGACGCAGTAGAATGAGGGGTATACGACTGCACCTGCGCAAGCACGGTTATAGCGTTGTATTCAGATCCGCCATAAAGTTTGACGCGAACTGTACTATAATCATCAAGATAGAGTGTCTATACTTCGAAACGAACAAAAATCCGAGCAAAATGGCAAACTTAGAAATTAGACAGACCATTATCATTCTTTTAAACACACATATTGTTAAATTCATAAAAGTACGAATTGACTAGAAGCCCTCTTCTGCGTTTACCGTCTAACCACTCATACTCTAGCTAGCTGGTGCAAGATGGCGAGTTTCAGTGGGCGAGATCCCTGCGCGCCGATCTTCACCACGGCGAAATTGCGGTTGACATTTTCGATATTGTGATGCGACATTTATGACTGTATTAAAACCAAACGCTGCTGTCAAATTTATTTAATAGTAAAATTACACATGAAAGATATTTTCAGAGGGATTTCTTGTTTTTCCAATGCGAATTTTACATGTGGGTCATACAACATTCTGCTTCATGGCGGATATTTCGAAACATAACCGGCGTATTAATCATTGACTGATCGGTTGGCAGATTGGTTAGAGAAACCCTAACTGCGGAGCCGAGAGTCGCAGCTTCGATTCCCGCCCGGGACAAATATTTGTGTGCATGAACTTGTCTATTTGTTTCGAGTCTGCGTGTAAAAGTATCTATATATGTACATATTATAAAAAAAAAGAATATTTAAGTATGTATATCAGTTGTCTAGTACCCCATAATACAAGCATTACACTTGCTTACTTTGGGAGTAGATGGCGCTGTGTGGGGTGTCCCAGATATTATTATTATTATTATTATTATTATTATTATTATTATTATTATTATTATTATTATTATTATTATTATTATTATCATGTATACTTTTTTACTCATATTTTTGTTGTGACAATGCGGTTTCTCTATGAAAGTCCATGATTTATTTAAAACGTGATTGTTTTGGTTTCAATGCATTGTTTTACTGAGCGATTACTTTCCGTTAATTAAAGGTAATTTCAATTGGGTCATGTTTTTTGGTAGTTAATTAGTAAAATGACATAATATTAAGTCTAGGCATAATATTTTATTTCAAAGGATATGACGACCGCTTAGCCTCGTGGGTAGCGACCCTACCTGCGAAGATGGGGGTCCCGGGTTCGAATCCTAGGTCGGGTCAGTATTTATATGATGAATATTGTAACTGGTACCGGGTCTTGGTTGTTATATGTATGTGGTGTCATCGCTAGGCACCCAAAACACAAGCTAATGCTTAGTTTGGAGCCTAGACGTTGTTATGATGTATAAGTTGTTGCATCCATCCATCAGCTTTTTTTTATACCCTACTGCAGGGGCTTAGGCCTCCCCTCAATATGAGGGGGTTTGGAGCTTAAACCCACCACGCTGCTCCAATTCGGGTTGGCGGATTGTAATGGCCGCCATCTATTGACAGCAAGCGGGACCGACTGCTTAACGTGCTCTCCGAGCTCCGAGGCATGGAGTCGGTGATAGTTAATGTACTTAAGTCAGAAAAAACTCATTGGTACACGCCCGGATTCGAACGACGACGGCCATATAGCCTTATAGATTTGAAACAGGTTCACTGCGTTCGGACTATCACGACTTTATAAGTTTTTATTATTATTATATTGCCATACTAAATCTAGGAATATCATATCTTTACATCAACACATGAAAAAATATATATATACACAAACTGACGGACACAAATATGTTAGGTTCTATTAGTTTTAGGTTTAGCAGTAGCGTAACCCTAATTTGAAACGTAAAATTTAAATATTTAGTTCTCAATTCAATCTCATCGGTGAAATCGTATAAGACAAAACAAATATCTACGTAGGTACCTACGTTTTCCGCGGAATGGTAATTGCTGAGAAATTCCAATTTCCATGGAGCGCTTTCGAGCCAGTCCTCCCTACCCAGAGAGGGTGGATATCTGTCTAGACATTTATGCAGTTTTTATATGTAGATGTGGATTGAGAAAAGGTGTTTACATTTAATCTCCGTAAATAAAAAAATATTACATTATAAAAAAAAACTACATAAATCGTTTGTACGTTCAAAAACGTTCGGAACAAATGTGCATTCAAATAGCTGTAGGTAATATACACAATTTAGCTTTAGGTAAACTAAAAAATAACGCATAAACTAAAAAAAAGAACATTTGATTGGCCCTGGAAAAGAATCTCATATACGTTCGGTTCTTTTAGTCTAGTGGAGTTCAATCGATTGACATCACCCACATGTAGTGACAAACGTGGGTCACTATATTAGTTTTGAGACACGCGAAAAGTAAACAAATATATTTTTATAATTTATATTATATTTTTTCAAAGTATTCTCGATCGTTCACTATGCAAACCATCCGTTTAAACCAGCAGCTCTTAAAAATTTATTTCATTCCTCCGAAATAGCAGATTCGTAGGTAGCCAAAGCTTCTTCGGCACTTGAAAAAACTTTCCTTTTATTTTATCTTTGACGATTGAAAATAAAAAGAGCTGATTCGGGTCTGCAAGGTGACGAGACAGTGTTTCAATACCAGATTCTTTAATAAATGCCTTTGTTCTGAGGTAACTGTGCGAAGACTGTCGTTTTTATTGGTGATGGTGCAGCATGATTGCCCTATAAGCCCGGGCTTTACAAACTTTTCGCAAAATATAGGAGTATGTGTATCAGTTATCTGGTATCGGTAATACAAGCTGTGCTTTGTTTGAGGCTAGATGGCGCTGTGTAGAAAATCGCCGTTTTTATTATTTTTTTGTGATTTGGAGAACTTCATAGAAAAAATTAAGTTCTCAAGAAACAGTAAAAATCGTCTTTACGAACTTTGTTGATACCTGTTCCTCAGAGTTATGTCGCAAAGGCATTCACGATCTCCCTATGGAGGGAAGGCAGAATTACGTAGAGAATATGGACAGTAACTTTGATTAAAAAAAAAACCCTTTTTTTTCTTAGTACTTTGTAGTTTATTTTTTTTTTTATTGAAAAACAATCCCTTACTTTTAACCTCTATTATTTAAAGTAAATAGAGAAAGCAGGCAGAAAGTGAACAGCGCGTTATTTGATTTTAAATAAAATAGTTAGTTATTATTCAGACAGACGCAATCAATAAAATAAAAATTACAAGTACTTACATACGAGTATTACAATATCATGCAACCCTTTATATCAATAACAGTTTAAGAGGCGTACGGATTAGCCCTAACCCGATGGCTCTTGAATGAGCGTCCAATTTCACACCACCGCACTAGTGTCAAAAAAATAGAAATATTAAATCCAATTTGTTAAACCCGCGTCACAATCTAATGACCAGTAATATGATTTCTCGGTCATAGAGCTCACTGGCTCTTCAATGATTATTCACTATCCTACACAATGTGGTCTGAGGGCCAAGTGTGAGTTTTTTACTATTAACTATGTAGTTTGCGTTTTTTATAATTTGTATGGAAACTCGTACAGCACATCTAGCGGTCGTTTTAGGTAACTACGAGTTTCCATACAAATTACGGAAAACGCAAACTACACAGTTAATAGTAAAAGAACTCGCACTTGGCCCTCTGTTGTACTATTTTAAAAGTTGTATTAATACGTGAAGTACATCACATCATGTGTTTACAATTTGACATATGTGGTGACATGTCAAGTAACACTGTAAACAGACATTGTAATAACTTAAAATAAAATAAAAAAAAAAAACATAAAAGTCGGCAGTAAATCGAATCACTCCAAAGGAAAGTCTGTTCATCATTTTATCACTTCTAGAATCTCATATTTAAATTACTTGTAAAATACGGCATTTAAAATTTTCGATTGTACGAGTAATCTACATTAGAATTTTTTAAAACGTTTTTTGAACTTAATCATTTATTCGCAAGATTCGTTTGAAAACTGAATTGTGTCGTTGAAAACCGATTGCGAAAACTGTACAGAAATTCCAATCAACGCTTACTGTTTAATTCAAAATTTTATGTTTAAGTTTAAATTTGATTGTGACAAATTTGACTGTGACAATTAGGTTCGAAAGAAAGAGACGAAACATATTTTAACTAAACTAGGTCTGTTTAACTAAATTAGGTAAACTAGGTAATCAAACTTTTCTGAATTTGTTAATTAATCTGGGAACCTTTTATTCTTATTGCGGACTATTATATTATATCAACACGCAAGTATTGCTCATTTGAGTACCCTCTTCCTCAAACGTGTTGCTTTTCATACTCGTATATAAAAATATTTTTTTTCCTTTTGCCACTACATCTAAACTCTACATTTTCGCCTAATTCTATTCGCAGCATCGAAAGCATCGTGTGTGCACAGCACAAACAGTTCAGTAAGGGTACTGTATCTACTTATCTATACTATGTGTATACTACATCGCCCTCCACAGCATTATATACAAAAAAATGAATTATGACTATTATAACCTCTCATCGCTCATTGTGCACTCGTAATCGCCCGCAAATCGTTATAAATATGAACGGTGGTTCGCCCTCGAGTTTGCGTGGCCAAAAAAAGACCGGTTATGATTTCATAACAGGTTAAACCTATTATCGAGGGATTAAGTTATGAGTAATATTTCTATTCGTTAGTATGGAGGGGCGCTAGCGGGCATTTAACGAGCTATTTGACGCGATCGCGTGTTACAATATCGCGGGTAAACGATGGTTATATTGCCGTCAAATTAAGTGCTTAATTGTTTACAACAGGCGTCAGATAGTGGGTTTAGATTCTCTTGATTTTATATTGTTTTCTTATGACTAAAATAATAAATTTTAACATTGCACGTTTGCGTTAAATATTAGGATAATGTAATTTTAAGTCTCATTTTTTTTTCTTCTAATCTATGATACAGTTGGCATCACGGCATGCTGAATGTTATATTCTGTTACATCTCTATAATCTGTATGACATGGCTTACGTATTTGTAGCCGAGCTTTATATACAGCAAAATTACCTAGCAGCGAAATACAATTTTACACCAGATTTTCAGTTATTTATTTTGAATAAGATCGAGAAAGAGATTGAATGATAAAATGAATTAAATTAAACAAATATGTATATGAGACTAGGAAGTTTCTATTTCAATAGTTTACATTATGTATAAGCTGAAATATATGTCCTTTTGTTGTTTCAATTAGTCCAATTGTCCATATAACGCGTGTTTAACAATCCACATAAAATATGCTTGAAGTATATCTACAGATAATCTTACATTGCCAATACTTTTGCAGGGCGGTAGAAACATGTCTCATAAAGATTTAAGCCAAGAATTTATCGGTTGCTTTCGTTTATTTAATATCCTTTAAATGTTTCCTTTTAGCAATAAACAATAAAACAGTTATGTAAGTATTTGCTTTATTATTTATTACAAAAGACGGTGCACCTATTTATTTAATAGTTTGTTTTGTAATTTTTACTGTTTTAAAACAGGTTTCTTTTTCGATACGTACTGCTTAATTTTGTTTTGATTTTATTTATACATAGTAATCGCTTTTAGTTTATTTACCATTTGATCTTATGCCTATCTTATTTTGTAAAATCGAAGGACTACGATCAAAGGTCTGCTTGCATGCATACTACATACTTATTTACATTATATTGTTATTGGCTTTTTATACTTTATTACATTATATTTATTATAAAATCATCAACTGTTACAATAACATTCGCCTGACTGCGTAATTTAGTTTTGTGGTAATTATCTTTTAGTTGAACGTGCTCCATTTGATTTTTGTTCCAAAATTTAAAATTACGGAGTTGTATTAAAATCCTGTTTGTCTTTTCTTTTAATTTTATGTCTGGAACATCTCACACTCGGTCGTCTAGTCCCAAACTAGGTAAAGGCCAGTGCAAAAAGCACTGGACAACTGATATGCATACTTAAATATTTTTATATACTACATACACATATAGAAATTTTACATGCAGACACGGAACAAACAGACACGTTCATGCATACAAATATTTGTCCCGAGCAGGGATCGAATCCGCGGCCTTAGGGTCTTCCGACCCAACTGGTCTGTCAGTATAATAATCATGAACTGTTTCAATTTGAAAGTTAAAACTATATAGTTAAAATTATTACTTTGTTGATTAAACGAGTCAAAGCAATTTACAACGACCAAGTAAGTCTGTGTGAGGATAACAACGCCCAGACGTGTATTTTGCAGAATCCGCATCGATGTCAGTTCATCGATCTAGTATGGACTAAAAAACATCGGTATTATGTTCATTATAGCATAGATGTATTCATCCTTACTAACACTACAACTATCACAAATGATAAATGGAAGTTTACCTACAACATCCTAACAAAACATGTTAACAAACTTTCATCCAATAGCATTGTTTTGCAATAGTAAATAGTATTTTTTTCGTACTAAATCACAAAATAGATTCCAAATCACTGCTGGCCTTTGTCAAAGAAAATAGAGTCCCAATGGAATAACGTCAGGACATCGTACTAATGTGTCCACTCAGTAAAGAGGATTAGTTCCGATGTTGTCATATTATTATAATGCGGTGATGATTCCCTTGTTTCTAGTTTTTTTTTTCCTGTATAATTTTTTGTTATGACCCATGGTGTGTGGTCGACACCTGACTTGTTTGATGTTTATTTGATGTCTAATAAATATGTATTTTGTATTTTTGAGGGATTAGGTTTTAGGATTATAAAGGGTGTATACTATATAAATTGAAATTATACGAACAACTATGTTCTACTATGTTTTTTAATTAAATGCACATAGATTACAAGATATTCACCATTTGTAAATGTACACATTTCAATGATCGCACTATATCCGATATACTTTGAAGGATACGAGTTAACAGCGCTGGCCTTCACTCGCACAGTAGTTTATCTTAGGGTCTATGTGACAATAGGAAGCGAGGTCGTGTTAAACTAATAGCGTGATCGAAATTATTCTTCCGCCCGTCTCATTTTTCAATTTACCGCCAAACACACTCTAAATCATTTGCTGCGCTTGTGAAGTCCAGCGTTCTTAACTCGTGCCGTTTAGTTTATTCCATAAACGTATTCACATTTTTCGAAATTTTTATTGTTTCTGAACACAAAACAGGTAGCAGAAAAATGTGGAATCGCTCGTCTTGGACAATATTTAAGAAACGTCAAGAAAATTTTCAGTAAACAGAAACTCGACTATGCTACGTTCTTAATAAAAGATACAGACAAAGGTAATAATGTATGCTTGACCAACAAATTTGAATAAAAACACAACAGGTCATTACTTGGGTATCGTTCACCGCCACACCCTGCTTTTCCCACAATGAACGAGGCTACACTTTAAATATTTGATGCGAAATGTATTCGCGTAATTGCGCACTCCGCGAAAATAACCTAATGGGCGTCGCGTAGGAAAAAAATACTTATCGATTTTAGCCCGTATTTGTCGTTAATTATAGTCGGCGGAACCCTCTTTACGCATCCACAGTCTCGAATGCGATTTAAGAATACCCACCCTTCGGTCCAATTACGCAGACGGTCTCAAAAGTGCTCCCCCCTCGCTGTCCCCTCTCGTTTTAGAATCGAGCCCCTTTTTAATGACCTCTCGAGCCCCCGATGTTCATTTGTCGTGGGTTTCTATTTAGATTTCAATATTGAATATGAATTTGTGTACAATTTTAGCGTCACAGATAAAATTATTTAATCGCGAAAACATTTAAGTCTGAGTTTTTATCGTTTTGGATTACTGTGCGTGGTCAAATGACTATTGTAAATTCTTCAGATTTAAAGGTCGCTAAGTGACGATGGATTTTGTTTAATTTTTTTTCAATGCTTAAAAACTAAGTTTACTTTCAGTTTAATTAATTTAACGTTTACTTACGTTGAATTAAGTGATTTTTTAATTTGAACCAAAAAACACTTTTTTTTAAATTATTTCTAAAAAAGTACTCAAGTCAGGATAGGGCGGTACGACGTTATTTATTTAAGCAGCGTTTTTAGCTACTGTACTCGTGTAAAAAAAGGCATCGACGTTATTATATTAATTTTTCAATTACACAAAAACCATTGACACGATTGTTTTCAAATTTTGTGTGTAAGAAGGTATGTTATCCAAGCATGACATAGATTACTTTTGGTCCGGTTTTATTGTCAATAAAATCGACAAATCTAAATATAACTTCGACTAAAATATCGACCGCTTAGCCTAGTGGATAGCGACCCTGCCTACGAAGCTGGAGGTCCCAGGTTCGAATCTCAGGTCGGGTCAGTATTTATATGATGAATATTGATACTGGTACCGGGTCTTGGTTGTTATATGTATGTGGTGTCTTCGCTTGGTACCCAAAATACAAGCTAATACTTAGATTGGGGCCTAGACATTGTTGTGATGTATACGTTATTATTATTATTAACTAAAATTTTGATTATTCTTTGTAATATATTACGATAAGTAAGTGTATGTGCAATAACATAATATGCGAATAGGACAAATATTTGGGAATGGGACTAATATTCGAGAGTGGGATCGAAATGGATACATGAGTGTAAGTGGGCATATTTACCCCTTTATAAACATAGGAATAAAATAAACTACCCGAAACTATCTTGGGTGGAATCGTTTATACTATTGAGATTATCTTTAAATAAATTTTGAATAGCATTTTATAATATTTAAGAAACGAGAAAATCGGAAAGAAAATTTATTACTAACTAATGAATGTACTCGACTTCGTGCGCGGGGACTTTTACAATTTTTCAAATTTTTCGCGGGAAATATAAATATTTCTGGAACAAAAGTAGCTTTACAATTTTTTTTTAAGTTTCCTACCTATCATTGAAACTCCCAATAAAATGGGTTAAGCTGTTTCAAAGATTAGCCCAGACAAACAAACAGACAAAAATATTAAAACAGCGTTTTGAGTTTTTGTAACATGCAAATAAACATATGAAATAAAAAATAAATAAAAAAATATTAAACAGTCTTTATTTCGAAATCTCAGACGGACTTTTCGGTTTTATTATTTTAATTTGTATCTATACATTTCTAGATTTTTTTCAGAGACATTAAGTTGAAGTCCGTATTCAATGCGAACACATCATTATGAAAAGTGCTTTCGGAAATTCAACTGAAAGTTCTTCAAGTGTATTACGGTTGTCCCCCACATTAAAAATGTCCCCAGTAGTTGTATTTTAGGATTTTTCCTGCTGCAAACAAGGGGGTGTCTTTTGTTAACTAAAAAATCTATAATACGACAAAATTGTCTGGGTTTAATATAACAGGGAAATTTGATATTAAATTTTTATCTTTTGGCATACTTATTGTAAAGATGATTTTTATGGGACTTTGATTGGATATGGGGTAACGACGAAAGAATGAAAAAATATTGATCTTTCTACAATAAGGCCGACTTATTGCTTTTTGACAGCGTGAGACGATAATTTTATTTATTGTCAAGTGTGATGCGTTTGAGTTATACATTTAAATCATAGCGACACTATTTTTCCCTGATTCGAATGTTGCTATGCGCATAGATACTACACTGTTTCCGTGATATAGTGGGCGAACAGTGTTCAGTGTGCAAACAGTGTGGTTCGAAGAGTCTCGGTTCGATTCCCGTGTTGGAGCCTGGATAACAGGTTACACCCTCGTAAGGGTTTGTGAGTATTGTTGCACTGACTGAATGATTTTGTTTTAAACGCCCGTCAAGAATGCGTGCACCACTTTTGACTGGGTATAATTTCAGCTATCAACAATTAAATTCATAATAATGTATTTGTAGCCAAAATGAAGTCCCTAAACAATACCAAAACGATTCCATAAAATGTATACCTACTACCACTTATCAAATATAGATGATTGGTACATAAAATAAGTTTCCCTTCAAAATTGTATGACAAAATGAATTAAGATGATAATAAATACATTTGTTTGCATAACCGGTTCAAATATGCTTGTAAGTTTTTCTGCCACGAATGAAATGTTTTTTATGGTATAAATAAAATATATTTTCTAAATTATTAGTATCAAAAACATTTATTAAAATTAGTATTTCCTAACGTTTTCTATTAAAAAAATTACTCAGTGTTGATATTATATGGCCAATTTTCTCTCTGGCGCGTCGATGGTGACTGCTATGGCATGCTCGCTTCGCTCGCTCTGCTCGCGCGTTGTACCTTATCATGATGCTAAGGATCGATTGACTTTATAAATTGATTTTGATCGGCATCACGATAAGACTATTGACCTGTCCAAGACAGACCAATCGGTCGAGTCTTTGGATACCAAGACTGCAATACCAAAGGTCGCGGGTTCGATTCCCGTTCGAGACAAATATTTGTGTGCATGAACATGGATGTCTATTTGTTCTGTGTGTGTAAATATGTATATATAATACAATGTAAATGTAATGTATATATGTATTATAATAAAAAATATATATCTAAGTATGTATATCAGTTACCTAATATGTATAATACAGTTCTGCTTAGTTTGGAGCTACTTATATAGCCGTGTGTGAAATGTCCCAGATATTATTATTATTATCATATCAAGGGTCAATTGACGAATCGACCTTATAAAATTTTGCATACACCTTGTCTTTTTGACTTGCACTATGTGTACACATTACATATTATGAAGGGCTCATCTTGTAATTTGTAGTCTTAAAGGTATAGTTCGCGTCAAACTTTATGGCGCATCGGAATACAACGCTATATGCGTGTTTGCGCAGGTACAGTCATATACCCCTCGCTCCACTGCATTCCGCTACACCTAAAACTGGTTATTGCGACGCAACTTGTACCTATGTTCACATCCGCCATAAAGCTTGATTGGAACTGTACTGAACGCAGACATACATGTACTTAGCAAAAAAATTTCTAAAAAAGAATGCCAACTGATTTCCGCTTGCAGAACAGAATAGAATTTTTTGAAATAGACAAAATAAAATTCACGGCATATCGATTTCAAAGTTTTTATTAAAACCCTGCTCTTGTTTTTACGTACTGACTCAAATATTAATCAAACCTTAATCTATTGTACCAAATCAAATTGTACAACGCACTCGACAGATGCGTTGCACAGAGTTCGATGTTCGCCGGACCGACGACAAATTTGCGATATTACATGCGGATTAATGTCCGTGCACCATTTTTTAGGGTTAAATTGTCTTTTCAGTGCACACCCTCCTGTGTTTTATATCGCTAACTTGTATAGCCATTCGAAAATCGACCTTATGTCGTTGTAGTATGATCCATTTTTATTTGAGGTTAGTTGTAATCATATGACTTTTAAGTTTTAAACTCGTTGTCCAGATCGCAAAGGGTGATACCCCACGAGATGGGATACGATGGTTATCATAATCCCTACATTGACGTGATGTGACGACACATGTCGTGCGCTAGGCTGTCGTCGGTCGGATGTGGGTACAACTACCGATATTCTATTCGATGTCGACTTTGTTTTTGTCTTTTAGCGTCTATTGCATTTTAGTGACTATTTATTTTACGAAGTCAATCATAATACGTAGAAAGGAAGACTAGTACAAACGAGTTCTTTCTACAGTTACAATTTTTAGTCAACTGAGATTCCAGTGCTTTGAACTTCCAATACGCTGAAGTCAAAAGTTATTTAATCGCATAATTCAAATAGTCAATAGAATATTTTTCAAAATAAAAAATAAAACAGTCCTTTATTGAAAAAAAAAAAAGAATTTCATCTGTAATATAATAACATCTCAGTCTGATTTCCACTTTAGATTTTTCAATCTCTATTTGTTGACGTTTATTTATAGTAAAACCCTTTTGTCACACTATAATAATTTCTATCTATATAGGTATGTACATATTATAAAGAATATTTAAGGTATGTATATCAGTTCAGTTCAGAGAGTCGTGATAGCCCAAAGCGTAACGAACCTGTCTGAAATTTATAAGGCCATAGGGCCATGGTTCGAATCCGGGCGGGTACCGATGAGTTTTGCTGACTTAAGTGCATAACTATCACTGACTCCGTACGTCGGAGAGCACGTTAAGCAGTCGGTCCCGGACGCTGTCAATAGATGGCGGTCGTTACAATCCCCAACCCGCAGTGAAAGCAGCGTGGTGGACTTAAGCTCCAAGCCCCTATCCCCTGTGTGAGATGTCTCAGGTAATATTATTACACTGCACGAAAACACGGACGGATATCAATTAAGTTTAAGTATTATCTTAAACATAACTGATTAACGTATTTATTTTATGTTTTTTTTTCTTTTTTTACTTGTCATATATAATTCGGTCTCATCTTTACGTAGCTAATGACACGACCGATCGTAACTACATATCTAATCGAGATAGAGTGTCGCTAATGACCCTTTCATCGCTTGTCACTTCGCATGGGAAAATGGTAGATACTTGAACATGTTTTTGAGCTGCACTCTCAGTTTGTTTGAGCAAGCAGATCGCAGTCGTCCAATCATGTTGCATTTGTTTGTTTATCCTATATTTGTTGTGACCGTGACGTCAAGGGCATGTCTGTATGTTTGATTTGCGATCGCTTTAATTGTTTTAGTATTAATTTTTTCTTTTATATACTATCCTACATACTATAAATTGGTACGATAATCCGTTCTCACAAAGTAAATAAATTCACATTTTTATGTCTGTCCTGTAGTCAGGTAATTAGGACAGAAAAAAGTTTTCGGCTTCGACAATAGATATTGAAAATGTTTTCTTTTCGTTACCTACGTTATTTCAAGTAAAAATGCCGTAACTTCAAAATTCTTATAATAATTCTGTAATTTGTTTTAATTCCATTCCATTCCACCAGCCCATTATGTTCCACTGCAGGGGCTTAGGCCTCCCCCCCAGAGTGAGGGGGGCTTGGAGCTCAATTCACCACGCTACGCTGGTGGGGGTTGGTGGATCCAGCGATGGTGGCACCCGGGCGGGACCGACGGATTAACGTGCTTTCCGCGGCACGAATTCAGTGATAGTTATGTACATAAGTCACAAAAAACTCATTGGTGCACGCCCGGATTCACGATTCACGTACGCACGCCTTCTAAATTTCGAATAGGTCTGCTGCGCTCGGGCTATCACGACACTTATTTTAGATTTGTTAAATTTATGAAATTTCACAATTCAACCAATAAAAGGTAGAAAAAAAATTAAATTAAAAAATCTATATAACGCTCGCAATTATAAAAAAATAATTACGAGCGATATTAGTACATTTTTTTTTAATTTAATATTTTTTCTACCTTTCTAGGGTTGAATCACGAAATTTACGAGATGCCTTGGTAGATATTAACAGTAAAAGAACTTCTGTCTAAACTTGCTAGATTTTCTGGAATAAAAATCTAAGCCCAGTAGCATATCAGTAGTTTAGGCTTTGGGGTGATACGTCGCCGTTCAGATGGTTAAAATAGTCAATTTTATGTTTTTGTTTTTTTTTATAATGAGAAGATCTCACTGTCGAGTGTGCACTTAACCGCTTTTTTGATATTTCCACACTTGAAATCACGATAACATTTTATTAAACGAAAATCCATTTCACCGTGTAATCGTTGTCATATTTGTTTGACATTTATCTTTTCATGCCGTATTTAAAATGATCGCTCATGAGCGTAACAGGGGTTCCGAACTGGTAATTGTTGGTAATAAAACGCGTGTGCGCATACTACCTACGCATGTCAGACACGCGTCGGTGTCTTCAGGTGAATTTAGATTTATCCTGTCCATAATTTTAGAAGCATAATTTTTTTAACAGTACAATGTATTAAGCTATTTTTCTTAATTGAATTTTCTTTTACAGAAAGAATATTTCATTGTACTTTTTGTAGTGTCATGATTTGGTTACAAATAGACTTTGAATGCCTGAATGGAAATTATTTTTGGGTGAAAATTTGTAAATATTGAAATGGTCATTCTGTTTTTAAATTGAAGTTTGAAAGGAGTTGCTTAATTGAAAAAAATCGATTAATAAAAAAAAACGTAATCTTTCGTTGCGCTTGCGCTGCGCTGGCTTCTCGAACGGGTTTAAATTTTAAAAGTAAGCAAAGCCAATTTAAAACAAAATGTAGCATTTCAGTTGGTAACTTTATAGGTTCCAGAGTCAAAAGCAAAAAACGTAACCCTTATAGTTTCGTCGTGTCAACTGAATATCAAGTTAGTTGAATAGATCTTTAAATATTAGTCGTTCGTGGCGAGCTTTTATAACCGTGTACATTGCCACCTTTTTCACAATCGTTTGGCTAAAAAAAATTCTAGTAAAACCGGTGTGAGTAAAACACTTTTCAGGATAATGTTTTTGTAAAATACCAAACTTAGTGAGAGATTTAAAAAAAAAACTTATTATTTAGATGCTATTTATTACAAACAGACGGACTGTACACAGAAAAAAAATTGCTTTGAACCAAGAGAGTTTAATTGAGCCAGATATTTAGCGTTTCCCATATAAGGAAAGTCGTAAAATTTTCACTCAAAATATAACAATTTTTACATTCAAGTTTACTCATTAATTTCAATCAATATACTTTTGTGTTTGTCTGAAGGGATATTTCGTTCTTCTACCGAGAATCATGTCTTTTTACAGCCAAGAACTACAAAAACTTGAGCGACTGGGTCCACTCGCGACTCACACTTGGCCGGTTTTTATACAATTCGAATTCATTACGATATCGACGGGCAGTCTTGGACAAAGGTTCAATCTGCAATATTTTTGATATTTCATACAGAACCCTACGGATGCGGAACTCGAATCGCGTTCGTTCGTTTTTTGGGCCGACAGTAGAACTAAACTATTCTCCCTAAATACGTGCCCGACACGGCGCCGTCATATTTGCCGCATGGCCGATCCCAGCCCCGGATTATGTCATGCGCAAGACAAGACTGATAGGTGGAATGTTATCGCGCTTAATGACAGCCAAAACTGATTTTTTGTAGGACGTTTTAGGATGAGACCTACTTTAAACGAACAATTTGACAAAATTTTAAAAGTTTTTATTCTAGAATATTTCCTATGATTGACGAAATTTAGTAGTTATTTATAATTATTACTATATTCCGCCCTCGGCTTAACTTGTGTGGAATACAGCTATCATTTTCGTTTTTGACAGTATATATAACACATCATTATCATCAGCCCATTTTTACCCCACTGCAGGGGCTCAGGCCTCCCCCAGGGTGAGGAGGGGGGCTTGGAGCTTAAGTCCACCACGCTGCAGCGTCCGGGACCGACTGCTTAACGTGCCCTCCGAAGCACGGTGTCAGTGATATTGTGTACTTAAGTCAGAAAAACTCATTGGTACACGCCCGGATTCGAACCATGGCCCTATGGGACTTATAAACTTGAGACAGGTTCGTTGCGCTCTGGGCTATCACGACACTTATATATAACACTCCTGAGTAACTATTATGTACTGATATTTTTTCGTGAACAAGATTTAATAGTTTTTTTTTGTTTTACCCTTACGGTGGGAAGAAGGATTAAACTCTACAGTTTCCGCGCGCCCGAGCGCGCGGTGTATGTGGATTTGCACCCACTAAACAACCGCCTGAAGCAGAATAAGGACGCGTGTCGTTAGCCCGAAAGCTCCAACGACTTCATCGAAACGGCCAGGAGGTACACCAGGGTGTCACCGTCGCGAAGATGTCGAGGAACCCCTAAGAGTTACTCGATGCGAAATAATTCCGTTGGCACGGGCCTCCTGTAGATTTAATAGTATTTTTGAATAATTCCTAATATCTAGTAAAATTTGGAGGTTGAATATAAAGTTTAAAAGTATGATAATTCTTACAAATCTCTGTTTACATATATAGTATAGCGTTTCATTATCAGTACACAAAAACTACACTATCACTGATCGTGCATTAAATGACCGATCTGAACATAGCGTCGTGTAGCGTCGCAGGAGTGAATGTTATAGGTGTTGCTATACCGCTGCAACTGGCCTCCTGTTCAGAGCCAACATTATTGTTCGATCTGTATCATCTATCTATACCATGTCGACGAGACCGCGGACAGGAGCTAGTTATTACATGTTTATTATGAAAAACTGTATGTCTGCTTATTTTACGTGGACGGAATCGCATACACATTTGTACAACTTATTACTAACATGTTACGTAAGTCCCCTTATAAAGATCGTGTTATTATGGCTAATATGTTATGCAACTAAGAATAGATAGACGGACAAAATGACATCCGGACTACCAGAATACTATGGCAAATGAATTGCATACTGATAGACTTCCGCTTGAATTGTAAATGTGGTCAAAGTATATATACAAAGTGTTGCCATTATATTTTAAATATAGTATATATATCAGCTTAGCTGTGGTGACCGAGGCTGAGCATCCCGCGTTCAATACAAAAGTCATGGGTTCGATTCCTGATGGTCAAACCAAGTGCCTGGATCACCCAGGTGTGACGTCATGAAAACAGCCGGCGCTGAATTTTGAAAATAGCGATTTATTTGAAACCGTGAGGTCTTGGTTTGGTACCGATGAGTGACGACCGCTTAGCCTAGTGGGTAGCGACCCTGCCTACGAAGCTGGAGGTCCCGGGTTCGAATCCCAGGTCGGGTCAGTATTTATATGATGAATATTGATACTGATACCGGGTCTTGGTTGTTATATGAATGTGGTGTCTTCACTAGGTACCCAAAATACAAGCTAATGCTTAGTTTGGGGCCTAGACGTTGTTTTGATGTAAACGTTATATATAATAAAAAAAAAGTGATCTTCAATGAATCGGCTACTACAACAATACTCATATTTAGTAATAAATTTAATGGCTCATATATAAATGAAAAAACTGCTTGAAGGCAATTTGAGCCATCATTCTAGGAAATATTATGTAGAATTGCAATTTTTTGAGGTGACATTGAGGTCGATTAATTAAAAATCTAATTTGATTATTATACTTTATTATCCGTCTTTCTATAAGTTATTAATATTCTAAAGTTATTAGCGCCACGGATTGTGTATTCGTGAGACACCGCAACACCGTCAGTTTCAATACAAATCAGACCAATGCTAACGTCTCGCGGCAGTAGATACTCGGCTGCGGCTTCTCATTTGAAAATCACGTCATTACTGTCGCGAAATCGTCTTAACTACTATGTCCTCATGACAGCTGTCCTCACCTCGTCTGCCGCCTCCACGCCCTGTCGTGTTTGGGATCACGGGCCCTTCATAATCTACTAGCGACCGCCCGCAGCTTCGCTTGCGTAGACTACAAATTCCTGTTATAGGTACTATTAACGTTCGAGATGGTTTATACGTATTTTTTGCTGGAACCAATTTTGGTCACACCCATTTCAACTTTCAATCTTCATTCCCCTTCCACCCTTTAAAAAACCGATACAATTTTTCATCTCCCGTTTCGCACTCTTCAAATGTGAAAATCTAAAAACCCTGAAACACATCATTATTTAAGTCCCTCCATTCCCATCCTTAAGTTTGAAATTTCTAAAAAAGCCTTTCTTAACTTTATAATGCTCACGTTATAAAATAAACTTATGTTCCAAATTTAAGCTTCCTAGACTTAGTACTTTCGGCTGTACGTTGCTAGATCAGTGAGGACAAACGACAGACAGATAGACAGACAGACAAACACAAAAAGTAGCTTATGACACTCTTGACAACCTTCTTTCACGTCTGCAAAGTTTCATTAAAATCTGTTCAGCCGTATTGGAAATTAGCTCGAATAGATAAAATTGAATTGAATAGATGTACAGACAAACAGACGGACAAAAAGTAGCTAATGTCAAATATCTTGACAACCATTTTTCCCGCCTGCAAAGTTTCCTTAAAATCTGTTTAGCCGTTTTGGAGATTAGCTCAAATAGACAGATACACGTACAGACAGACAGACGGACAAAAAGCAACATTTGTTAGTTTTAACGACCTTCTTTTCATATTCATTGATGTTTCATTTAAATAGGTTTAGACATATGGACGTACAGACAGACATACAAAAAGTTCTGTATGTCACATATAGAAAGGGTGTAGTCAAAAGATTACATTCTGTTATATGTGTAAAGTTTCATCAAAATCGGTTAGGCCGTTTTGGCCGAAGCCGATTTGCTCGAATAGACAGACAGTTCGTTTTCATGTATATAGCCTATAACTCTCCGCTAAAATCAGGCTATCAAAGGCAAAAAGAATTTTTCAAATCCGACTGGTAGTTTCAGAGATTAACAAATTCAAACAAACAAACAAACAAACAAACAAACGAACGAACAAACGAACCAACCAACCAACCAACAAACAAACAAACAAACAAACAAACAAACAAACAATCAATCAATCAATTAATCAATCAATCAATCAGCGCGCGCGACGGAAGCTCTGAAAAGGAATAATTTTTCCCGTTTTGCAACATTTTTCATTGATGCTCCATATTGGTCGTAGCGTGATGTAGTATAGCCTATAGCCTTCCTCGATTCCTTCCTTCCTTCAAATAAACCAACCAACCAACCAACCAACCAACCAACAAACAAACAAACAAACAAACAAACAAACAAACAAACAATCAATCAATCAATCAATCAATCAATCAAACAAACAAACAAACAAACTCTTCAGCTTTATAATAAGTATTTCTATTATATAGATTAATAGATTATAAGATAATAAGAAAATAAGATATTACTAAAAACTGTATCAAAGTCTATTGGTTTGGAAGTAAAAAGTTAACGAACAGAGGCTGACAGCGAATTTATTTTCTCCCGCTATAGTTTTTAAATTTCAATAAAAACTGTTAAGATATGAATTTAAATTGTATGATATAAAGGGCATATATAATATGCATGAAATGCTTAAGACAACTAACGTATTTAATTTGATAAAGACTAATATCACGTTTAAAAACATCTTCGCAAATAGTACATTATGTTGAACAAATTTGATTGTCATAAAAAAGGTCATAGTAAGTTAACCTTAAAAGATACACATACGCTGTCGCGGACTTTTGGTTAGAACTTTTAAAGGGGTACAATTCCGTAGTACATGATTTTTGCTTAACATCAACCGTTTACGCAGCGCGCGCGACGGAAGCTCTCAAAAGGAATAATTTTTCCCGTTTTTGCAACATTTTTCATTGATGCTCCACTCCTATTGGTCGTAGCGTGATGTAGTATAGCCTATAGCCTTCCTCGATAAATGGACTATCCAACAAAAAAATAATTTTTCAATTCGAACCAGTAGTTCCTGAGATTTGCGCGTTCAAACAAACAAACAAACAAACTCTTCAGCTTTATAATATTAGTATAGATTTAAGTTAACTGGGAAAGAAAATATTTGAAAATATTGTTGGAAAAAATCGTAATTGCCTTAATTAGTCATTACTGAACACGAAATACACATTTATATATTTTTTGTCAGTTTTGTTTAATGAATAATAATAATATTACCTGGGACATCCCACACAGCGCCATCGAGTCCCAAACTAAGTAAAGTTTGTATTATGGGTACCAGACATCTGTTATACATATATAGATATTTTACACTCAGACACGGAATAAATAGACATGTTCATGCACACAAATATTTGTCCCGGGCGGGAATCGAACCTGCGACCCTTGACTCCGCAGTTAGGGACTCTAAACACTCGGCGAACCGGTCAGTCTAAATGACTCAATCGATCAACATGTATGACGTCTCGGAGACTATGTTTATTCATGTTTGTCTATGGTCTTATTACTTTAAATTTCGAATATATTGAAATAATAATATTTTTTTAATGTAATGAATTCAATTAATGTTTCGCGAAATTCTTGATCCGCAAGAATAAAATAGATAGCTAACTAAAAGAGAACTAAGTTTATAATTCCACCTTTAACCGGCACTACCGCGTGAAAGCTAAAAGCCTGCATTCGGGACGTGTCGCGTCATAAAATATTCAACCTAGACTTAAGTGCGCTCCGCCTAGGCGTTTAGGCTTAAATATCTAGAAATCTAGGTATTGCCTGCGATGTAGGTGACTAGGATTTGAAGCCACGAGGGATTTACTGTCAGTTTTACCGTTGAAGTTTCAATCGATGACCCATTTACCAGTTGCTTCATTTTACAGCAATATTATTTTAAATGTAGTTTTGAGTAAAAAAAATATCAGAGATTTTGATCACAAGGTCCATACTGTAAATTTTTGTTACCGAAAATCTTTTAGTCCAAAAGCAGTGCACGCATTTATTACTTCCGTTTCTTCGCTGATAATAGGCTAGTTGACAATTTGTTTTTAAAATTATTTTATATTAAAGAGTCTCCTAATTATATCATAACAGTGAAAGAAATTTTAAAAATAAATCAATATTACAATTTTTTTTAAATAAATTTTTATGCTTTCAATACAATATATTTAGCAGAAGTCAAATAGCTTATTGAGTTAGATATGAGCAATTAAAAAAAAAAAAAAAACAGAACAAAACCTCGCAAGTGCTTATTTAAATATCTTAAGTTTTATATTTGTAATAAACTTTGACAATTGAACTCGTATTAACAAAATGTTTTTGTTTTTTCCAGGTAAGGCATGCACGACAGAGGTACCTGACACAAAAAATTTCAATGATTTCGACTACCTATTAACCGACTCAAAATAAAAGAGGTTCTATGTTCGAGTGTATGTATTTTTTTAATGGATATTCACCGATATTCAGTTGTGGTGTGATTCCGAAAGTTATTTTATTGTTTGAAAGTATTTACACCCAAGGTGGTCCCATTGTCAATTTGATGATGGAATCTCAGGGATACCCTCAAAACATATAGGCACGTATAGTGTGTTTGGGCCCTTTTTTTACAATAGTTATTTAACTGCTTGCGTCTGCATCACCTCTTGCTGCTGAGCTGATGATGAGGCCACAATAGTTCTTAACGATTCCGAATTAGGGGATATTACTGCGATTCGTCTACAGTTTTCTGTAACGGCTCCATCTCATTTGAGTAGTCTTACTTACTTACCATGCTTACCACTAAAAATTAAGTAAATTTTTACAAAAAATCAAAACAGATACCAAAAACTTTGTCGATATATACAAACTTTAACTAAAAGTCAAAAATTATATTTTTACTTCAAAAAAAAAAGAGCAATAATGGGCGATATACAGTTTATGAAATCGCTACCAACTCAGACACTTTAATGGGTAGTAATAATTAAAAATAAAAAAATAAAAATATAATATTTACAATTACAACAAATCTATAATTCAATATAAAATTATGACTTGTCACCGACTTCATAAAGTATATGCCGCCTATTATTGCCCTTTTCTTTAAAGTAGAAATATTATTTTCAAAATTTTAGATTTAGTTCGTATGTAATGGACAAAGTTGTGAAGTCAGTTTTTTTTTTGTAAGTATAAACTTACCTACTTTATTTTTGAAAGTATATTTTCTGAAGTAAAATCACGTGGTTAATACGTCATTCGTGATGTCATACATTATTTATGTGTGCGTCCGCCGGAAACGGTGGGATTAATGTGTTTTCCGGAACGAAAATATTAGGCGACCCTATTAGCATGTCAAAGGGCGCCAATATAGGATACCTTGATGGACTCCTTGCATAGCTATTCGAAAATGACACAAAAATGTAATAAAATAAAATGTTCCTTGCCATACAAACAAAAGCATAAAAATAATAAACAAAAACGGAACGCAGTAAAACTTAAATTACTTTAAAAAAAATATATGTAATAAAATAAAAAAATTATACTACATGGTTTAGGTAATGTGCATATATTTTGGTAATCGGAATCGGCTCAGCTGTTTCAAAGGGTGCCAGTATAGGATACCTAGATAGATTCCTTGCATAGCTATTTGAATATAACACTCAAAAATGTGTATAAAATGAAATAAAGCGAAATGTTCGTTGCCATACAAACAAAATCGGCCTATATCCTGCAGTGGAGAGACACGGGCTGATGATGATGATGATGATACAAACAAAAGCAAAAATAATAAACAAAAACGAAATGCAGCAAAACTTAAATCTAAATAAAATTAAAGTAAAAACTACGAATTTTTGTAGTCTAGGTGACGTCCTACGTTTCTTTCCAGTTCATCCTGAGGGCCCTGGTCTAAGTTCTTGATATAAATTCTAAGATGAGCCATTTTTCTATATTACTTTCACGAAAACCTTCCACGTCAGAAGCAGTGCACTGCTCTCTTCTTGTATGACAGGTGTTTGAACACGTCTTTGAGTATGTGTATAATAAAAAAAAAATTGTTTAATCTTGTAAATGATACCACGATTAATCGTCAATAAACACACCTTTAAGATGCTCCACTTTGTCGGTTCACTATCGCTATCTCATGTTACCCGCCGATAGGAAGCCGCATCGGCTGAAATAGAAAAAGTTTGAGAGAATTCTGACGCCTTACAACAAAAACTGTTTTTGACTAAACAAACACTGACACGTATTTAAACAAATCAATATTTATGAACCTCCTTTACACTTCTTCTTGGCATACAATAGGTATGTACCTACAGTATATTCATTGCTCTATCAAAATATCCGGTCAAAAAGATCGAATTGCCTGAAATCGGTAAAATGTTGAGGCTTATAAGGAACATATTACTGAAATTTACGAAAGTTTTTATATATCGTCACAAACGGTAAAAGCTTACACGGTTAGTGATGATGTAAGTTTTTCATGACCGCTCTTCTTATAATGTATTAAATTCTTAGAAAAAGTAAAGCTAAGTACGTTTCAAAGCCGAGATTTCAATCTTTTTAGGGAATAACATAGACCGATAGGAAATTATCCATGCCTACTTTCCGAATCCTACAGTTAGGAAAATGACATAAAAATCCCTCGACAGCGACAAAATTATAATACCTGTAAAAGACATTACACGGGTTATTCGGCACCCTATAGACAACTGATATACATAATTCAATATTCTTTATAAATATATGCATATCTAAGTAATTTACTGATCCACCAATCCGCACTGGAGCAGCGCCGTGTATTAAGCTTCAAGCCCCCTCATACCGAGGAGAGGCCTAGGCCCCTGTAATAAGGCATCAATGGGCTGATGGTATAGTATGTACTTTACACCCAGACACGAACAAATATTTGTTCCGGGCGGAGATCGAACCTGCGAGTTTTTGGTTTGCAGCCGACGTCTCCGATCACCAGACCAGTCGGTCAGTCAGTTTTTCATCGCTAGGTATATAACGTATATATGTATACATAACCTCATTGTACGAGATATATTGAGTGAGGGTGTACTGAGCCCACAGACAAGTCAACCTTATAGACCACGCTTTGACAGGGAGTAGCATTCGCCAAGGCTATGTAGTGACACTACATAACTACGTCTCTTCTGAGCGGTCAGTTGGAAGCACGTCGGAAGCCATTAAATTGTCAATTTTGAACGAGCCAATAAAAACTAGCCGACCTCTCTCCGCACCCCGCCACTTTTTGGCGATTTCGTTTTCGTACTGAAGTTTATTAAAGCGTGGTGTATAGGTTGACTGGTCTGTGACTGAGCCTCACATTGATACGTCACAAATCGATTTTCCCACTTTTCTATTTTCTCAGCCTATTTTAGTATGTGCATTTTCGACACTAGCTACGTAACCAAAACGGAGCGATCGAATTTGTAACGCGTTTACGTTTACGCGAAAACAAAGCGGACGGGCACCGCAGCCGCGGCCGCGTCTCGCCCGCGGCGGCGACATCAAAGGGATCGTAACCGCACCCTCCCCCCTCTCCCTGTTTGCCACCCCCTCTGACACCAGCAAACTTACCCCCTCGCCCCGAAGCCACCCTCCGTACGCCGTTTGGATGTGACGGCCGTTTCTCCTATATTTCGAAAGCAAAGTAATAGCTATATAACTATAGGTAATGGTCGAGAACAGCTAAATTGGATGTTTGCAAATGATGTTAACGAAAATTGCGAAAATTTTGACTGCATTCAAAAAATAAATTTACAGTATAAAAAATGTTGATTTTCAAAGGTTTCAAATTTAAACTCACTGATCACATGTTTGTATATGATTTATAAAAATGTTTTGATAATCAGTCGTATAAGCGGTGGATGTGTTTTTTTTTAATATTAATTTTATATTTAGGTTTACCATTTATTTTGAGTACTATGTCAATACAAAATAAATGGTAAATATAAATTTAAAATACATATTAAAAAAACTTATAAATAATTATACGAATTTGTCTAATTCGTAGTTCACTCCCTATAGTGTATTTTTTTTCTCGAATGTTTTTTTTTGTCCGCACGTCTCTTAATTGGCAAGTATTTAATACTTTATAAAACCAATTCTTGAGCCATCATTTTCAAGTTTACCACACCTAGAATAGACACGAGCGTACCGAGAATGTTATTCCTTAAAAGAAAATTTTAAAGTAACTTCAGTGTCATTAGGAGCCAACAGATGGCGCTGGTTATTTACAACCACAGACAAGTCAACCTTATAGACCACGCTTTGACAGGGAGTAGCATTCGCCAAGGCTATGTAGTGACACTACATAACTACGTCACTAGTGAGCCGTCAGTTGGAAGCACGTCGGAAGCCATTAAATTGTCAATTTTGAACGAGCCAATGAAAACTAGCCGACCTCTCCCCGCACCCCGCCACTTTTTGACGATTTCGTTTTCGTACTGACGTTTATTAAAGCGTGGTCTATAGGTTGACTGGTCTGTGTTTACAACATAAGCGTATACAAAATATTAACGCGGATCATCTAGTTATGATATAATTGTATAACCCAAAATGAATAAACCTACCCGGTAGTACCCAGCTCCATCCAATCAGTTGCAAACAAGTGCGGGGTGTGAATCTTACCAGGATAATTTTAACTCATACCTATGTTTCAATAGATTAAAATTTTTTATAATACGTATATAAAAAGCAATAGACGTCAAATGAAAATCATTCAAAAAATGAAGTAATGGTACAAATTTTATAATTTTTAATTGTTATTCATTGACATTTTTTATACAAAAATTAGTCTTGGCTCAATCAAATAGTCATTATCTAAATTGTAAATTTTTGTATGTGCGTGAGAAGGTGTCGGAGTGCGTTCGCTGGCTGCTGGAAGACCAGTGCCGGTGCCTTACCTCGTTTCACACGCTCTCGCACACAACATACAGTCCATGAGCGTCGTCGTCAGCACTCCTTTGAACTTATAACTTTTTGTTTGAGTGTAAGGGCCGTGGTTGCTGGCTGCTTGAAGACCAGTAGGTATGCGGTATTTTACCTCTTCTCGGACTCACACACTACATACACGCAGCGTCATGAGCGTCGCCAGAGCTCGATTCGTTTGTTTTATTTTATTTGTTTTAATAGGTAAAGAAATATACTTATTCGCCTCCTAAGATATCTTCAGTCGAACAATTATTGCGTTGTTTATATGATTACTGTCATACGAAGTACTTAATACAATTTATATGTAGGATCAAGTGAGCGAAAGCACAATTACAATACAAAACGGAACTAGCTCACTTTACTGAACTGAGCAGACAAGTTTTTTTGTCTTTTTTACATTCTTCGCTGTCCTTGTTGTTGTTAAATGTTGTAATTTTTTAAAATATTTATAACATAAATCTAAACCGTTCTTTATATTTACAATAAATTTTAATGATAAAACAGAAACAAATATTTGAGACGAGCAATAGTGAAACCAAGCGTTATCACATGTGGTTTTCGCTATATGTATAATGAAGAGTGGGATTTCATTTCGCGTTTGTCTGTTCGTTTCTTTCTGTTATCGAATTAATTGACATGCACCGATTTGCACTAAGAAGTTTCATTTTAAAAATAACGATACTTTCAAAAAGTCCGAGTCCGACGTACCTTTATACGTATTTAAAACTTCATGATTTATCACGGCCACTTTCCTGCGAGGGGGGAGCAGAGAGGACGGTCTCCGTATAATGAACGCTATCAATATTCATGATCCGACCCGACGCGTGCGCGTAAAAAGGGATTTTTTTAATTTTAACTACAATATACCCACTCTAAGCTCACTTTGGGAAAATTCAAATGACTCGGATACAACGACGGACGCGTCAACTACGGCGCGCGACACTTTCACTGCATGTGTGCGTACGTTGTCCTGTATGTATAATGTATGAATGTATGATTCGTGGGATAGGACACTTTTCGGAGTGAAAATTTAGGGTACACAAGCTCGATGGGTATTAGTTAAATTTTAGTGTTTCCTGTTTTAACGCTGTTGGTGGTCGTACGGTTGGTTCATATGAACTGTATTTTGGTCTCATGGTGAATGGAATACATACTGGTTTGAAACTAATTTAGATTTATAGGAATACACTTATTAAAGTTTTTTGATTCTAAATAGAACAAAACGTGTTTATATTTTAACCCTTGTGGAATAAAATATCTAAAATTTGAATTTGACCTTTTGGCAACAAAATGACATGGTTCAGTGTTTCTGTATAAAAACTTAAACCTAATAATTAATAATTAATAATTAATTAATTAACGCAAGCGACAATTTAAACAGATATGGATGTTACTGAACTTGCCCCCCTCCACTCAAAAAAAAAAACCGATGCCGATATTTATTAAAAAACGAAGTAAGGCTTAACTTTAGTGTATATTTTCGCAATTTAAGAGCGCCCTTCAAGCATTTACCTCAATAGAAATTCTCATGTATAGATACGCTTCTCAGAACTTCGTTAAATCGATTAGTTTTGTGTTTAAGTTTTATGAGATATATCATAGTAGACAGTCGACCGAGGCCGTTTTTTTGACGCATTTAATAACGGGAGATTGGAAAGTGCCCGCCTCTCTGCCCATTTAGCAAGATTCAGGAAGTTAGTCCTTCTCAAGAATGCTGTCTGGAGTAAAAAAAAAATGAATCATGTCGGATTCGGGTATGAGATCAGTAAACAATATATATAAAAGGACGATTTTGAAGAAGCTGTGACCGGCACATACGACATGATAATCTAAATTTTTGAAATAAAAAAACGGTTCGATTGATTTTAGTAGTAGGAGTCAAAGACCCAAAAATAATCTCTTCAAAAGTTTTTTTTTACGACTGATGGCATTTTTATATAGCGTTTCTTCCTATACCGGAGAGAGAGATGGACTCTTTTGATGAAAGAGGGTTTTAAAAATGTATTATTCGTGACACGATATATTACAAGAACGGCCTCGGCCGACGGTCTATAAAGTAATATGAATATATTGAACATATCTATTCCCGAGGAGCATCGTATTTGTAAGAAAAGTTTAGAATCAAAATATCGATTAATTTTGTTTTAAACTGTGGATCGAATGAGATAGCGATAGCGGACCGTCAAAGGCACGCGTCTTTGAAGGGCGTCCGTCCATAACGCGGTTACCTTTTTGTGCAATCTAGTTAATTCACCACTTCATCCACCTCTTTATTATTTTCTAGGATACACTGAACCCGATAGTAATTATTCTTTCCCATTGAAATATATTAGTCCAATACATTCGCAATCACGTGCACCGTGCGGTGGCAAGTCGGGTACGCGCGTGCCCATAATTACCCGTTTGCTCGGTAATTGCGCGCTCTGCAAAAATTACGGTAATATTGACGGACTGACGTATTTGAAGGGCGTGCGTCATGTGGCCATGTACGTACCCAAACATGTACACATTGCAGATTCGGTACCAGCACATTGTGAATGAGGTTTTATTTTTGATCTGGCTAGATTCAGATGTCCATAATGTGCTGTGTTTTCTTTTTATAGTTATAATGTTTATTACTTTTTCTTGGGGACGTCGGTATTTTTTTAATACACGTTAAACAAATTATTTTCAAAGTATTTTGTCGATTTTTATTCGAGAAGCATTTGGTTATTTTAAGAAACTATGAGTAATTTCAGTATTTAATTTGTCTATTCCATAAATACTGACAAATAAATATTTCAGATTTTACATTATTGAAGATATATATGTCCATCGATATATTAACTGTCACATTTTAATTTTTTTTAAATGATTGATGGAATAGGTAAGTTGGATTCAAAGTCTCTATCTTCTGAAGGCTTAAAATCAAATATAGGTCAACGCAATTTTATTGAAAATGCAATCTTAGATTTTACGATAGGTATCTAAACAATAAAAACTGTATTTCAATAAAAAGCCTTGAAACGGCTTTTCAATATTAATAATATTACCACTATGTAATATTTCACATGAAATTACTGTTTGTATAAGTTAATTCGTTCATTAGATAAAACGTAATGGAATGGTAAAATCCGAATTTTGATTATTAGTTATAATAATAATAATAACCACAATAATAATAGTTCAAACTTCAGACAAGGTTAAAAAGGTCAAGTACGCGTGGCACTCGTGCCTTCAAATGCGATTGAATGTGCCTATTACGAAGTGCTTAGTGCTTATATAACGTATACATCAGAACAAAGTTTAGGTCCCAAACTAAGCATTAGCTTGTGTTTTGGGTGCCTAGCAAAGACAACACATACATATAACAACCAACACCCGGTACCAGTATCAATATTCATCATGTAAACACTGACCCGACCTGGGATTCGAACCCGGGACCTCCAGCTTCGTAGGCAGGGTCCCTACCCACTAGGCTAAGCGGTCGACATGCCCTATTCTAAATTAATTTGTTAAGATTATGATGATTAAATCTTTGTTTTAAAAGCCGAAATCGGCCTAAATTAAACTCTAAATTGGCCCAGCCGTTTTAAACCTACAAATGAACTGCAGAAGCCCCAGGTGGCTATAACTGTTCTGAAGTTATTGATACCCATATAAAAAAACGTATTAAAATTCCAGTCGTTTTAGAGAAACACAATTACTGCAGAGCCCCCTGGTAACCTTTATCCATTAAATATGTCTAAGAACCTGCTCTTAAATGACACCTACGTAATAAAAAGACCCGCGTAGAAATCTGTCTAGTAATTTTTGAGGAAAAAACAAACGCATAAACGCACACATACAAACATTCACTCTCTTACCCCACCTCTTACCATAAATGCGTATACCGCCTCTGTCCCGTCGCGGGGTAAAAAGAAAAGAGTATCCTATCTAAAATAATATATATTTTTGCCACTCTATAGATGTCATATTCCGTTGTCAGAAAAGCTTGTGGCTCTTTGGGTTTTAATAATAAAGCAATACATTTCTTACATATTTTACTTATATAATAAAAATTGAGTCGTTTGTTTAAGAAAATACGGTTGAAATTACTAAACTCTAAACAGAACATATTATTTCATTCTTTTGTAGTAGTGTAACTAAATAGAGATAAAATTCTGTATGTCGTGGCCATATCTTAGAATTGATCATTTCATGATATGTTCGCTTTTGTGTCGTGGCCAGGTCATAAAATTGATCACTTCATGATGTGTTCGATTTTACAATGTTCATTTTCTATGCTGCTCTTCGCTCCGCTCCGCTTCGCTCCTCGCATTAATATAAACGAACTGACCTAACCTAATCTATCAATTTAAAAACGGTGGACAATCAACCTATTTTGGCCGAATTTCGAATCGAGATCCATTTGAAAACGAACACATGAAATGATCAATTTTATAATTTGGCCACGACATATACATACATACTTTATACATTTGGCGACGATTTTTACTGGCAACATTGTATCTTCCCCAACTTATATATCAATGATATTTTCACTATAAATTTTGACGTGGCTGCACAAAGCGCAACGAACCTGTCTCAAATTTATAAGGCCCCATAAGGCCATGGTTCGAATCCGGGCGTGTACCAAAGAGTTTTTCTGACTTAAGCAATAACTATCACTGACTCCGTGCTTCGGAGGGCACGTTAAGCAGTCGGTCCCGGACGCTGTCATTAGATTACGGTCGTTACAGTCCCCAACCCGCAGTGGAGCAGCGTGGTGGTTTTAAGCTCCAAGCCCCCCCATTCTCAACCTGGGGGAGGCCTAAGCCCCTGCAGTGGGGTAAAAATGGGCTGATGAAGTGAAGTGAAGCACAAAACAAAGAACATTATATAATATATAGGTAATAATAATATTATTTGTGGTTCCTATAAAAACATTGCCCATCACTATAATTTTTCGATATTACCGTAAATTCTATCAGTATACTATACTAAATAATTCATTTCATCGATTAGGGTAAGTGCGCCAATAATATAGGAAGCTATCGTAATTACTGTGACTCTTGTATTTTATTTAGTTGATTAATAAGGGCAAATTCAAACAAACCCGACTATTATTGATACGAGCAATGCCCTACCCGATGTACGCGGGGCTTCGTGATCAGGGTTGTCAATTTTCATTCCAATAATATTTATTTTATTCTGTATGACAAATTACTACAATAAAAATATTAACAATAATTGGGACATCCCACACAGCGCCATCTAGTCCCAAAATAAGCAAGTATTATGCTTGTATTATGGGGTACTAGAAAACTGATATACATACTTAAATATTATTTATAATATATACATATGTAGATAAGTTTTTTTACACCCAGACGCGGAACACACAAATATTTGTCCCGGGCAGGAATCGAACCCGCGACCCGCCGCTCCCCAGTTAGGGTCTCTAACCACTCGGCCGACCGGTCAGTGACGGTCAGCCAACAACTAATATGAATTTAGCTCTTAGAATAAATAGTAACTTATTGTTTTCAGAAGTTTTCAATATGATAAAATAGACTTACATATGAGAAAAATTTTAATAGGGTCCGTTGTCCCCATTTTAAGGAACGAATTTATGAGATCGTTCCTTTATCATCATTACATTACAATCACTGTGTTTTACTGAACAGGATTTTATTATGCAGGATTTCACGGGATGTTCGGCTGAACGTAGTTCAAATTCAAACATGTTTTTCTCGGTAACCGTTGGTTTGCGTTATATGTTCACTTGAAATTTTTTGTTTAGTTTGATAAGCTCTACATACTCTATAAGTTTGCACTACGTTCAGCCAAACATCTAGTATATTGAACGACACAAATACGTCAGGAAAACCTGACAGATTTTTATGACTTCATTGTAAGGCGCATGTTCCGTATAATCATTTTTTTTTTCTCAAATACAACCTGATACGTCTGAAACGTCACAATCGCACATTTTTTTATGTATTCCAATTTATTTTCAAGTAAGTGCGACCCTACGCTAGCGGTGCTCGGTACTCGGTCCATTGTCCTGTCCTTTCCCACTTGTTTTTTAATACAAAGTCCTTGGCCTTCCCCTTCGGCGGGTTCTATACTGGGGTTGGTTTCTATTATTTCTGTCCACTGTTTTCGTACCGTTGACATGCTCTCGGCATTGTGCCTGCGTGTGTTGATAGGGGGTTGATTACAGGCGTTTTGGCAAGGTTTCCACTCGATGGGATCCATTCTAGAGGATGGATGCTGACCTGGATTGCCTTGTGGGTACAAGTATTATTTTAATGCAAATGTAATGTTTGAGATAGACGTACTTCCTACTCGCATGATACTCTCCAAACTGTGAGAAATCCTCACACTTGTGCGTGTAAATGGACCGTCTTGGTGAGGTAATAAATTTGGCTTGCAATTTATATTTCAAATAGTATATTAATATGACTGACCTATGGTTAGAAACCCTAACTGCGGAGCCAAGGATCGCGGATTCGATTTCCGCCTGGACAGATATTTGTGTACATAAATATGTTTAAGGTGTAAATGTATCTATTATATGTGGATATCATAAACAATATTTAAGTATGAATATGAGTTGTCTAGTACCCCATAATACAAGCATAATACTTGCTTACTTTGCGACTGGATGATGCTATGTTGGGATGTTCCAGGTATATTATATTATGTCGATGTTGTGAGCAGAACTCAAAATATTTAACGCGAACTTTATCAAAGTTTCAAACACAGAACGCATATTTAACTGACTTCAAAAAATGAGGAGGTCCCCTATTCGACGGTGTGTTTTTTATTATCTGAGTACATTAAAAAATGGGATATCGAAAACCCTTATAAAATTTCATATTTCATGCACTTTTTACCGTACAATTATAGTGACGAATCGAGAAATTCTCGAAACTTCATTCATATAACTACTTACTTTAAAAGTGCTTTCAAGTCCCTCGCTAAGCGAAGCGATCTTGCGAAACTACTACAAAAACAAATCGCTACCATTTCATCCCTTTTGCTGTCGAGACGATGGGTCCCTGGTCCAAGGATACCAAATCACTTGTCCACGATTTGGGTGTCGCGCTGTGTCTGTTGACAGGGGATCCTATGTGCAAGGAATACTTTGTTCAGAGGATCAGTGTCGCAATACAGCGCGGCAATGCGGCAAGCATCCTTGGTACCCTGAACCCATCGTCTCTTTAAAATTTTGTCATTTATCATAATTTACATAGTATTTTTTAATTTGTAAATACTTTTAGTTTTTATTTTATAGATCTTATTAATTACGTAGCTTTATAAAAAACATTTGTTAATGATTAAATCCTTTTTACAGTACTGTGACAGGAACTTGTTATGTTTTAAATGATGTTAACAAAATTGTAATGAATGTTATGCTTTAATTATGAAATCGAAGCTTTTTCAAATTAAATCCATCGTGTTTTAAATTCAAAATCGATAAAACAATTTGTTAATTTACTTTTCACACCACTATAGCGCTAGCTCGAAAAGTGGAACTTTGTTCCTTAAAACCAGTGAGCAAAAATCGATTTTGCTCACTGATAGAAGAAAATTATTTTAAATTTAGAACGCTACGGTTCTACGAAACTTATTCCCGATTTTATCTTGCTAAATATACCGAGAGGTAGGCTACGCACTAGAGTTAATAATGAAAAATAGGCATTGTTCAAAATTTATTAATTTTTTTTTGTACTTTTAGAAACAGAGAGAAAGAAATCGTGAAAGATAAATTGACGTCACTACTACGTACAGCGGTCGAACGCTATACAAACAAGTGCAATATGTAGTAAATCGTACCATTATCGCTTCACGATAACGCAAGACCTCATACTGCGTTACATAAGAAATAGTTTCAACGCTACAGGAAAAGGACACTTAGAAATGCTCCACCACCCACCGGATTCTCCTCACTTAGTCCCACCCAACTACAATTCTTTCTGCAACTTAGACAACTTTCTTCATGAAAAAAAATAATTTTTGAAAATCAGTAAAAATCGCCTTTGTAAACTTGAATTGTGCTCCTCAGATTTCAGTCGCGAGGACGTCCAAGATATCCTATTAGATAGGAAAAATGCGTAGAAAATATATGTACAATAATTGATTTTATAATTAAATTAAAGCTTTTTCTTAGTTTATTTTTAGGTATTTTTAAAATGCAATTTTACACTTCAAACCCTAGTATTATTTATGACTCCGCAACGGAAAAATCGTATAGCACTGTCTACACGCCCTCTTCCGGCGTGACGCCATCATCGATCCTCTCATTTCCGGTCTACTTCCGTTACCTAAATTTTCTTTTTATTTCGGAAAATTGCTTTTCAAGTTTCAATTAGTTGTGTGTATGCCTATAATTTAAAATAATGATATTCCGTTATCATTATAAATTTAATTGAACGCAGCGGAGTTTAAATAAGATTTTTTTTTAAATTTATTAAGTAGATACTAACTAGGTAAAGTAAGGCTAATAGGTGGATAAGTAAAGTAAAGAATATAAAAGAAAAATACCTCACTAGTGATTTCATTGTACAAGTAGACAAGCTTTCGAACGCAGTTCCGGCCATCGCATTCCAAAAAAAAAATTAAGCATTAAAATATTATGTAACGACTCCATTTTTTTAAAAAGAAGATAGGTAAAATCTTCACAATATATTATTTTACAAAAAAGAAACACATCGATACAGCATGGTTACCAAGTCAAACATAAATACTAGTTACGATATAAATGCAACCGCGGTGTACCGGGTAAGGGTGCTCTGCCGGTGGCTGTTGACCGACGCATTTGAAAGTCGCCCGCGCATTCCTTCCCCACGATAATACCTAATAATCCCCTGGCATAATCTTGTTCCAGTTCTCATTTCTTGCGTTCTACTTCCACTACTATTCCATCTCACAACTCGAAGGTTTGCTCTTCATTAATTATGAAGCTTCGACCAGCATGAGCAGTAAATAGATTATGTTTCTCTTCGACATTTTAAATAACTCCGTGCACAAAAACATGTCGTTTGGTTACTCCGTTACGACGTGAAGCAAGGACAAACAAACATACTTTCGTATTTACATTATTAGTATAGATTGCTGTTGTTGTTTATGTACTCGAAATCATTACATCGGCGATGAAATTATTCATGTTTCCTAATTTTGTTTTATTCGCTCCAGTCAACAGTAACTACTTGTCCTAAAATGAAAATATATCGTAAATCATAGTATATAGTATTTCGTCCCCTTATTTAACCTAAAACTTTATGTTATTTTGAAATAAATAGTGCATTGTATTTAAAAAAATATGTTTTATTTAGCAATAAATGAAGGTGACTATACGGTTTATGATTAACTTGATACCCGCCTTACAATTACGTGTCTTTGTTACTAAATAAATTATGTTTTTATATATAGTAAATAAATTTAACGGCAGCGTTTGCTTTGTCATTAATGTCAGTTTACACTAAACACATAGTATCGAACTGACATTTCGTATTTTCGGGGGGTTGAAACCTGTGTGCGGGGATTTCTCGGGGGTGAAGATTGAGCGCCACGCGGGGACTTTGCACACTGAAACTCGATCTAAAACTCCACACCATACATCGGCTAGCTATGGTATGAGTGATTAGACGGTAAACGCGGAAGTGGACTTCTAGTCAATTCGTACTTTTAGTATAATGCACAGCTTACCTCAAAATCGAGATACGTTTTTGTGTTACCAAGGAGAGGACTTTTTACTACAATAATTCTAGTTAACAACTGTTTCCCACGAGACGTGCTATACGGTCACCTAAACGACATCAAATGAGTCGCATTCTTTTTTTTTTTTTATTAAACGTCGCCGGAAGCCGCCATGTTGGTTCGCGACGCGCTTCCGCCGGCGCCATCTTGCGGCGCTTGACAAATTGGAGCGAGCCGAGTGACGCGCAATTTTCCTCCCATTGTTCGCTTTTCTGTTACAGATGAAAACTCGGATTTTCGCTTTTTATTTATTCTTGTCATCCACGTTGTATGGATTTCGGAAAAATGTTTTCAAATTCAATACTGGATTAAAATTGTGGTGATGTTTTAAAATTATTCTTTTATAAATATAAAAGGAAAATATCACATAGTCGTCACTTTCTTTTACTAAAAGCTTATTGCATTTTTTTTACGATTAAGAGAAATAAATTTTGTATTCTAAGATTTTTGTATTAAATTGCACGCTTCGAATCTACGGTCTTCCGTCTGAGTTTCCATCAAAGATTTTTAACACAAAGCAATTTAAAAAATTAATTTAATATCTCATCACTAATAGTATCTTTATATTCCGACGTGGTAGTGAATGTTAGCAGACAAATTCTGATTTAAAATATTGCCTTTCACTGGTTCGTAAAATATATATCTACACATATTCTTATATAGCTCGTATTATCATGTGCCACTAGAAGCTATAAAATAACCTAATAGAACAGTTTAATTCTGAATTCATATTGATTAATAATTGTTATAAATAATTATCATGCATACCATCAGCCCTTTGATGCCCCACTGCAGGGGCTTAGGTCTCCCGTCGCGATGAGAGGGCTTGGAGGTTAATCCACTACGCTCCTCCAGTGCGGGTTGGTGGATTATAACGACTACCATCTATTGATGGCAACCAGGCAGACGGCTTGACGTGCTCTCTCAGGCAAAAATTTATCGGTAGGTACGGTACATGCCCTGGGATTCGAACCGCGGCCTTCGACACAAGAAGCTGGTTCGCTACTTCTCGTCTCTCAAGACATAGATAGTTTAATACTTTTAAAATAATCAATTAATAACTTACCTTATATGTATATTTGTATTCTTGACAATTCAAAATTGTTATCCTACAAAATTTTAATAGAGCTAATATAAAATCTCAACATTTCACATTCCACAATAATTCTAACTATAAAATCTGCACCAAATGTATAATGATTTCGCTCGGAATTGATTTTCTATGAATTATACATATAACTCGTTTTAGTATTTAATTTTCCGTGACCCTGTTTTTGCGTAGTCGCGATTTATATTATTGTGTTTCATAATAAAAAGTCAAGACGCGCAATCAAGTGTGTGTCGGATCACGCATAAGTAACAAAAAGTTATCATTAACCAAAATAAAAATATTAACACCTGGGACATCCCACACAACGCTATCTAGTCTCAAACTAACAAAAGCTTGTATTATGAGTATCAAAAAAATTAAATATATACTTAGATATTCTTTATAATATATGCATTTATAGATATTTTAAACCCAGATACGGAACGAATATACATGTTTATGCACACAAATATTTGCCCCGGATGGGAATCGAACTCGTGACCCTTGGCTCTGCTGTTAGGGTCTTTAACCACTCGGCCAAATGAGCTTTTTAAAGATGAACTACAACATTATCTTTATCGGCTATTTTCGGGAGTCAGAGACAAGCAACTCTCAAATAATTATCATCATTTATAGATCCTGTTATATCCTCGTAACTAAATATTCTAATGCGTATTTTTTCCTTCTCGTATTCCTCCTATTTTATGGTGTCCATAAACCACTATCTCTACTCAGGGTGAACTCTTTGCTCCGTGTAGCTACCAAACGAATAAATCGACTTCGACGCAGCTTTCTGTTTGAAAGTTGCTTAAATCGATGTATATAAAGTAAAATATATTTTGTTTAATGTAAGCAATATTTTTACATGTTTTTTTTTAATAAAAAGATCATCAGTTCTTTAAACTTAAATGTTTAATTAAGTTTGAAAACTGGAAATAAGATTAATACATTAAAAATACCCAGAACTCAAAAACATATATATTTTTTAAATTTTAAATGATTTTTTGGTCCCTAAGTAGCCTTACATAAAGCACCTATATGTTGTAAGTTGACGTAACGCAATGAAAGTAGAAACTGTGGTAGTAAATTTATTTAGCCATATCCGACGATTTTAGGTTTTTTTTCTTGATAAATTCACACACCTATGTTTCAGCCAAACATCGTTGAAGCAGTTATATTCCGCTAGTAAAATGGCTGTGACACGCGGACATACAGACGGACATGGATAAATTATAAGGATTTCTTGTCTGACCTAGTTGTTATGAAATCCTAAAGAAGAATAAACTACCAAGATTATGTTTCTGAACGTAAGAAAATTTATGACGATAAAATTATTTATGCGAAAGCCATTTAAGTGACATATTCATAACTTTATGTTATGAAAACATGGATTTATATCATAGGCAAACCCCCATCAATGATAAAATGCGTCAACACCAGTTATTTGAAAGATGCTAAATGTCGGTTATCTAACTGGGTATGTTATGAAACCATAGATTCGTATCATAGATAATCTCTATCGGCGATAAAAGGCGTCATCATCTTATTATGGAAAAACTATTTGTTTAGCCCCACAGACCAGTCAACCTATAGACCACGCTTTAATAAACGTCAGTACGAAAACGAAATCGCCAAAAAGTGGCGGGGTGCGGGGAGAGGTCGGCTAGTTTTCATTGGCTCGTTCAAAATTGACAATTTAATGGCTTCCGACCTGCTTCCAACTGACGGCTCACTAGTGACGTAGTTATGTAGTGTCACTACATAGCCTTGGCGAAAGCTACTCTCTGTCAAAGCGTGGTCTATAAGGTTGACTTGTCTGTGTTTAGCCCCTATTTAGTCTTACTCCTTTATTTAAAAAAAATAGTAGCGTTGTGATACATATCTAACACAATGAAAATAATAATAATAACGTATACATCACAACAACGTCTAGGCCCCAAACTGAGCATTAGCTTGTGTTTTGAGTACGAAGCAAAGACACCACATACATATAACAACCAAGACCACGGTACCAGTATCGATATACATCATATAAATACTGACCCGACCTGGGATTCGAACCCGGGACCTCTGCTTCGTAGGTAGGGTCGCTATCCACTAGGCCAAGCGGTCGTCAATATCATCAAATAATATCATCTATTTAAATATGATAATTTCATTATTACATAAAAAAAAAGTTTTTCTATATTGAGTAGTCCATTATAATAAACCCAACTTTATTTTCTATGTAAAAATATAACTTATATTTTTATATAGTATCTAATAGCAAAAGCCCGCGACCTGGTTCGCGTGGTTTTCATATTTCTGTAGTTTTTTAGTTTTTTCAAGTTTACGCAAGAACCCTCAATATTTCCAAAACTAAAAGTAGCCTATGATATATCTAAGAAGTCCTTTGCCTGCCAGTAAAAGTTCCGTCAAAATTGTTTAAGCCGTTTCGGAGATTGGTCCTTACAAATAAACAGAAAACATTTTAAAAATGCGTATTTGGGTTTGGGTTTTGGTAAGGTGTAAGTATGATATGTCATGGTAGAGAGTCCGCTTCTAGTTTAGAAGACCGTGATTCGAATTCCAGGGCGTGTACCGAGTTTTTTTTCTAATTTATGTACGTAACTATTACTGACTGTGCCTCAGAGAGTACGTTAAATCGTCTATCCCGGTTGCCATCAATAGATGGCAGTAGTTGAAATCCATCAACCCGCACTGGAGCAGCGTAGTGGACTAAGCTCCAAGCCTCCCTCACCCTGATTGAGGTCTAAGGCCCTGTAATGGGGCATTAATGGGCTGATGGAATGGTATGGTAAGGTGTAAATAAACATATGAGATGATATGAGCATAAAAAGCATTTATTAAGATAGGAAATTAACCATAATTATCCAAGTCACTACAATTTCACGCGTGGCCGCTATGCACTTCTGAAACAGACTTGAAAAGCGTATGGCTGCGTTTGATTTACTCAAAACGTGATTATACACACATTACACACACAGCATCGCATGTCAAACAAACCGAAATATTCATAATCTCGTTTTTTTAGACCAATTTTTCCAAAGAAATCATAGTCACTGAGTTAGTAGCTTCCAAGGAAACCGTTTCGAAACGTACATTTGAAAATTCATAATTTACAACCTTATGACCTTGACTGAGTGCGTCAACTGATTGCAGCGCACGCGACGACGTTTGACTGCACGGCTTCCCGCGCGCATGTTTGTCACAGCCGAGATTAAAATGAATGTCTTAAATTTTTTCTCATTTAATTACATCTTATACTTCCAATCAAACTTTATGGCGGATCGGAATACAACGCTTTATGCATGCTTGCGCAGGTTCAGTCATATGCCCCTCTTTCCACTGCGTCCCGGTACACCTGAAACTGGTTACTGCGACGCGACTTGTGCCTATGTTTACATCCGCTATAAAGGTTGATTGGAACTATAATTAAGTCGAAACTTGTCTAAAAGAGCAGTACATTATTATTATTTGCGATATGACGCATGATCCGTATCTATACTGTATACAACTTTCACACTGAACCAAGAGTCGGTTATGTGTGACTACACTCAAACGCACAGCGATTTCTTCACATGTTTATTTCGCTAAACTGTTTACTGGGGAATAAATAGGACGCACTGAAAATTCGTTTATTTTTTCTTTACACTTGACCTTCGATGTAACTCGGCAGTCACTGTCATATCTATCTGACTAGCCGACTGACGTTGTCAAATACGTCGCTTTTTGCATGTGTAGATTTGGACGTTCTTGGGAATACTAGAAAACTTTTATCAAATTAAATTATATGTATTCAACCATGACCATCGGACCTTAAATATATACCTAAAACCTAAAATATAACCCCTATTTATAATAATAATAATACATGGGACTTCCCACACAGCGTCATCTAGTCCCAAAGTATTATGCTTGTGTTGTGGTTTACTAGACAACTGATATACATACTTAAATATTATTTATAATATATACATATATATTTTTTTGCGAAGACACCACACACATATAACAACCAAGACCCGGTACCAGTATCAAAATTCATCATATTAATACTGACCCGACCTGGGATTCGAACCCGGCAGGGTCGCTACCCACTAGGCTAAGCGGTCGTCAGTCCGCTAACCCCTAAAAAATCTGGTTCTTTGAAGTACGATCGCTTAGGGCACCATAAGACACAGAAGTGGCTGTGTGATATAGTCTTGACTGTGATTCCTATAATCCTTACTAAACATACAAAAAAATAAAAATAAAATAGTTTTTGTTTTCTTTACTGTCCGTTATTTCTTTACAGAGATTGTTATTTTATGTAAACTGTGTATGACATATAACCTAATTTGAAACAAGTTCATTGAACGTAATAGAAAAGTTATAAAATAATCATTTATTCTAAAATTGTGTAAAGTCATGAGTTGTAGAATGACCTATTGACTTCGAAGAATGTGAAGGCCTAACGAAATGGAGAATCGACGACCGCTTAGCCTAGTGGGTAGCGACCCTGTCTACGAAGCTGGAGGTCCCGGGTTCGAATCCCAGGTCGGGTCAGTATTAATATGATGAATATTGATACTGGTACCGGGTCTTGGTTGTTATATGTGTGTGGTGTCTTCGCAAAAATATTTATATATTATAAAGAATATTTAAGTATGTATATCAGTTGTCTAGTAACCCATAACACAAGCATAATACTTGCTTACTTTGGGACTAGATGACGCTGTGTGGGAAGTCCCATGTATTATTATTATAATTGAGTCTCCGCTGTTTTAGAAACAGGCGCGAATTTATATACCTATGTAAGTATGAGTTTAGTTGGTTTTAAAAGTAATGAATACGCTTATAGAAAGCAAGTTCCTCAAGATGGCTCAACACATCGTTCAGTTAAACTTCTATTGTGGTGGCCCATCGTAACTCCTGAACGTCTGAACCTGGCAGTATTATTATTAGTTTCGCTTTTATCTGCGTATAAATTCGGAGTGGGTCGTAAAGAAAAGTGCTTTGTTCGTGCGGTTTTCGAGCTATTTAGCTCGGATCGAGGATTTACAGTTAAAAGTGTTAGACATTTTTAGAATATAGGATAGTTTGGAGTCGAAAGTGATTATGTGGACGTCCATTACGCGTGGACCTCCTTGGCTCCTTTACAGTAATTATCTTTGGTTGTATATTCTTATAACGGCGATTGTAGGTAGGTTATGTGACTAATAAATAAATATCCATTTATATATAACTTGATTACAAAATTATTTTTAAAAAATTCAACGACATTCGTATTCAGATATTTAATTCAATTCTTAAAAAAAAGTGCGCTGAAAAAAGCATATTAAGTCAAACTCAATTTTTTTTTTAAATTTAATATAAGATGTTTACACACACTCATTGAAAGCCAAAATCGATTGATTAAATAGGTATATAGATATATATTATATAGATATAGGTACATATGTAGATATAGTATAATTATAGGGGTACAAGGAGGTACTAAACGATATCACTGTACTTTTTTTAGGAACACGCCAATGGAACACGCTGAAAGTTTGTGTGTATAATAGGATATGTGACTAAAATATTATATTTATCAAGAAAATAATAAAATAGACTTTAAAGATTCATAACTTTGTTATTAACGATTTATATTTTAAAATTATTTCACTGTTGTGGTATGTTTAGAAAAGTCTTTTTATTTTTTTTAAATGTCCTTTATCCTATCCTTCGACTGCCCGTTTCATACGTTTGTTGACGTATATAAATTACGTGTTATATACGTAAATTACGTGTTATATACAAATAATTGTGCATTCTAGTCACACGTAACACTATTTGTGTAACTATTATATATTTGAGTGACCGAATGGCCGCATGGTTAGAGACTAACTGCGGAGGCGAAGGTCGCGGGTTCGACTTAAGTATGTATATTGTCTAGTGACCCGTAACACAAGCATACTACTTGATTACTTTTGGACTAGATGGCGTTGTGTGGGAAATCCCATGTATAATAATAATTATTATTCTCGCAACGGAACTTTTCTTATAGCAGGGCCATATTAAGTTTTTTTTTTCGAAGAGAGAGGAAAAAATAACGTAGTGTGGCCTAGGCCTTAGACTCGATTGTACGCATGTTTTTCACGAGATAGAAAAAGAATTAGCTTTATTTTTACATATCAATTTGAAACTAGAGCACGCGCCATTTGTCGTCGATACTATTACTCGTGAAGTCATCAATTTCCTCGTACGACATTTTTATGCACATTTAAAGTTTCGCTTTGAAGAAGTTCTCTAACAAATTATTTCATTTGGAAATTCTCTATGATTTATGTGCGCAGGCTCACGTTTTGGCACAAAACGTTCTCGGAGTGAAAACGATATTTTTGTTTATTTCATACACCGTTTGTGTTAAATGGACCACGTGGGCGGAATATTAACAATTTGATTTACGATGATTTTTATTTGAAAGTTATTAGTAACGTCTCATGAGGCTATCGCTTTATATTAGTTTTGAATGATGGCGTCTCTGTGAAATATATTTTGGTATATATATTTTTACTTGCTGCACGATTATTATTTTTCTTTTTTTAACACAAACTCATTTAGCTCAGTTTTATTATTATTAACTAGATATTAACTAGAATAAACTATATGTTTCACAGATCTATATCTGTGAAACATATAGTTTCGCTACCTCTATACGTTTCAGTGGAAATCGATTGAAATTGAAAAAATGAAATAAAATGAAAGACAAAATGAAAAATGAAAGAGATACGAAATACAAATAAATAAACAAAACGAGCATTAACAAACGAACTTATTTTTCTTTTCTTTCCAAAACACATACTAAATAAACAAAGCCGACTAAATATCCGTTTAATCTGAACGAATGTTCAAAGCCGTAGTTACTTATGCGTTTGAGAAAAATTTGCATATAAATATGTAGAATTTGGCAATAGTTGAACGCGAGAGGGCGTGACGATCGGCAGCTCACCGCTCGCACGCGTCGAAATACGAGATTGACGTAATTTGCCGCCCGCCTTGCTGCCATGCCGCCTAGCCTCCTGGCGGGGTGGGGGGGAGGTAAAACTTCAAAGGGACGTGCCGACAAAGCGCTAAATAAGATGAAAAAATAGTAACGACAATGGGCGCGTGCGAGAGCAAATCGGGGCCTTTTCACCGTCTCGTCGCTAGCTACGTAGAATTTTCTGCGATTTTATTTTTCTACTGGCGACTTTTTTCTGCTTCTACGTGATAGAGAATTTTTGGAGTTTCGTATGCCGAGTGTTTTTTTATAAGATATGTATTGATGTCTATGGTACAGATGTTTTCAGTTTTATCAATCGTGAAGCTGTTTTCTGTAAAAAATCATTTATTTATTTATTTATTTATGACATAAAACCGCGACGTTTTTGACTTAAATATTAAACCGATTAGGTAAGCAAATTTTTTTTTTCGGGTTCTGTCTTCCCAAACCTTACTAATACTATACATATAAGTAAATAATAATAATAATAAATAATAATAATAACGCATACATCACAACAACGTCTAGGTCCCAAACTAAGCATTAGCTTGATTTTGGGTACCAAGCGAAGACACCACATACATATAACAACCAAGACCCGGTACCAGTATCGATATTCATCGTATAAATACTGACCCGACCTGGGATTCGAACCCGGGACCTCCAGCTTCGTAGGCAGGGTCGCTACCCACTAGGGTACGCGGTCGTCAAATATAAAAATATAAATCGTTATTTGAAAAAAAAGAGGTTATGTCATTGTGTAACAGAAAAATATATAGCGTATGGAAATTATTTGTAAACGTTTATTGTAAATATTTTAATACAATTATGCTTTAGATAGTTAAACGTTAAAAGGTGGCCGAGACATTTCACTAATATTGTCATTGCTTGTTAGAGTTTCGTACCTCAAAATGAAAAAAAGGGAACCTAAATATAATAACTTCGTTGTCCATCTGTCCATCTGTCAAGTCCCTTTTTCTCATGAACGCGTGAAGGTGTCAAGTTGAGATTAATCGAGTACTTAGGTCTGCGGTTCCTTGGAGCTGTTTAAAAATCGAGCCAACCTAATTTTAAAAAATTCAGTAATTTATACCGCAAATTTTAACATTCGCAAGTAGGTATATCAAAACCTATAGGGTACTTCCTGTTGACCTAGAATTATAAAATTTGGCAAGAAGCAAGTTGTCTCAGCACAAGTAATGGAAAAATCTGAAAATTGTTCATAACACATAATTTTTTTTTAATAATTTTAAATTGATAAATGCTTTTACATGCTATCCGCCGATAATCTGTGATACGTGTAAATACGTTATATAACAGTGCGAACCCTTCGAATTCGCTTTGTCAGATTTTAACATTCGTCTATATTTCAGAAATTTTTGACGGTAGACGAAAGATAGTGGTGTCAAGAGTTGCAAGGGCTTGTGGGGCATCGTATGATACCAGATTTTCTATCATCTGTCTTTAATTTTTTCGGAAAATCTAAAATGGTGAAAAAAAGACGAAAATTCCCGATTTTTCGGCCAAACTTTGATTATTTCGATAACGAAATCCATAATATGGAAAAAACGAAAAAAGCTCTCTAGACAGATAGATTATCCACTATTTGGAATAATAAATTTTAAAACCTGTCGAAAATTGTGAGCGAGGCAGGTGCCCTTTTCATTGAATGATTATCAGATCGGAGAGTGAGATAATGCTATATTTCAGAAAGCTATAAAAGTAGCCAAAAGGCAGTAGTGACAAAAGATGCAGGAGCTCGCGGGGCATCGTTTCGTACCAAATTTTCGAAAATTGGTCCATAACTTTCTTCGAAAAATGTAATAAAATTGTTTAATAAAATTATGTTATAAATTTTTGTTTTTCATGTTTATTTTCAATGAACTCCAATAGCTGCGAGAAGCGCATCTGTAGATTTTTTTATAAATCTTGTCTATGACCTGTCCCATTCAAGAGAACACGACCAATTCGTTGGGCAAATTTACCGAATAAGCAGGTTTTGAGTTCTTTGTATTTTTGAACCTGACAATACTTTTAACACTTTTTTCCATTCTTGCAGGACTTGACCGACCGATTGGTCAAGTGGTTAGAGACTGTAACTAACTGTAGATCCAAAATTCGCGGGTTCGATTCCCGCCCGGGATAAATATTTGTGTGAATGAACATGTCTATTTGTTCCGTGTCTGTGTGTAAAATATCTATATATTGATGTAAATATTATAAAAAATATTTAAGTATATATGTTATCTAGTACCCATAATTCAAGGTTTGCTTAGTTTGGAACTAGATGGCGCTGTGTGGGATGTCCCGTCCCAGGTGTTATTATTATTATTACATCGATAAATGAGTAAATCCTATTTTGGTCTGTCGCAGTAAGCCCACCCGAATACAAAAACCAGTCTTAAACGACACAATTTCCGATGTTTTAAAGAAACGATACTCGATTTCTAAACACACTTTTATCGCCGATCGTAAATCGAACGCGTGAGAACATAATTTTTCGCCCGAGATACCGTTCGAAACGTTTATGCTAATTCCTGGCCTCTGGTATACCGCGAGTCGATTCCGAGCGTATCTCATTAATTAATTATCTCAAAACAGTAAAAACCGGACAAGTGCTGCGTGGAACACGCACAGCGAAGGGTTCTGTAGTCGGGATGAATGTTTTTGAAATTACATTATAGTATTCAAAACAAGGGGCTTGGACCAAAATTTTTAACACATGGTTTTTACTTTTTTTTTTATTTGAAAATATAAACTAACCTATACTTTCCTCTTAAAGTGAAAAAAATTAACTTTGTAATTTTCTTAGTAATTCTTTTCTAATAGTTAATTTTTAAAGTATTCCCGTGACGTCATCTGGACAGATGTTTGCTATTTACATTATCTTGGACTCAATAAAGTCATATTATTATTAAACGTCCTCTTATTGATTCATGAGGATTTCAATTTCATTTAACATAGTAGTGACCGTATCTAAAAATTTTTTGTTTACTTTTAGCTTTGGTTTTTTACTGTGGAAAGCAGTACAATAAGCTCTCAACCTCCCAGATGACATCACAGAGACAATTTCAACGTCAGATATATTGTCATAAATATTTAGGAAATTCGTAAATACAAAAAAATACAAAAGAACTTTATTTCTTTTAATTTTTATTACCGTCGCATCGGCGCATCTTTAAAATTTTGCGCTAAGCCCATTTTCGTTGTAATTGTTTTTTTTTTAAAGTGTACTAATTTAAATTATTTCATAATTTTCCACCTTATAAGAAAATCTAAAGGAGGATAATTTTTTTTAGGTATTTAGGTCCGCATGCCTTTACAACTTATTGACTAAAATTAAAAACACATTTAGAAACTTCTGTACCATTTTTAATGATCTGTGTGTAAGTATTCCACACAAATAAATTATTTAAAATTATTTATTTACTTTATTCTATATTGCGGTCCATAGATTACACCTACCTGCCAAATTCCATCTATGTAGTACCTACCGATACTCTCCTAGTAAAATAGCTGTGACAGACGAACAGACAGACAAACGGAAAGAACGATATTACGGGAGTTCCGTTTTTTGCCGTTGGCTACGGAACCATAAAAAACGGCAGTGTCTTCGATTCTTTTTTTTAAATTGTCATAGTCACAAATCCAGTCACTGTGTCATATGAAGCTCCCGACCACACATCAGTGATTTACAGTTCTGTATGTGAAGGGTTGCTAATGGATCAGACCACATATACTGTGAAAGCTGTGGTGGTGTAGTGGCTGAACATCCTGCCTTTCTTTTCCCGCTGGCTGTAGGCAAACTTCTCTGACATCGTCACTTCTGTGTCGGTAGTGGTCAACGGCCCCCAAACCTACCCGACCAGCCAGCGTGGTGGGCTTGTGGTTCAAAATTCTTAATTCAATGTTGAAGAAAGGGTGCATACAACAGTTTAGCCAATTGTGATCACATCTGTAGGTATCCTTATAATTCAAGAACCACTGCACCTATTTGGAATTAACTTTCTTTAAATAGGTAAATTTTTTGTTCGACGTTTATGAGACTAGCGACCCGCCCCGGCTTCGCACGGGTATTAGATAGTAAGGTAAATTAGTATTTTAAATTGGTACCTCTATTTGGACAAATAGAAGTTAACAACAATTCCTTACACTAAAATGCGTAGGTAAGTGGTGGCATTTTCTTACTTTTAGCATTTCTATACCTGTCGTAACTTCTAAACGAACAGCTCAATTCGAAATTAAAGAGGAATTTACATGTACACAATATGAAGTATTTAGTTGGATAAGTATTTATCATGATACAAAAAAGGTTATTGTGAATTAATTATAATATACTGAATGCATTTACTATTTGCGTCGAGGACAACGAGGGGTGGATTATTAGGTTAGTTTTATTTGATCACCATTTTTAAGAATTAGTTATACTTTATTCCGTTTTATAATATAAATCGTAGAATTTTAATAGTAAATACATATTCTATTAGTTTCATAGATCAATACTACAGAGCAGAATATAATGCGAATTATTTATACTGCTAAGTTAATTTTGTAAAAATTTATTTTCTCTTTTTATTTAAAAGAAATGAAATATTAACTTAATTATAATAGGTAGACATATAGCCAGACATATACCCTTTTTTAGGTAATGATGAGTGCTATAAAAATGTATTTACATTATTTTATGTATGATCAATAGTTTTCATAGTGCACGCCAAACAATGACTATTATAGGCAAATTTTTGATGACATCATTGTAATTTTCGTAGAGAATTCTAATTTTTTTTCTTTTTTTAAATAAAATACTCTGTATGTTACTCGCTGATAATGTAGCTTTCTATAGGTGACAGAATTTTTAAAATCAGGGAAGTAGTTTTTTAATTTATCCATTACACACAAACAAACATACAAGAAATCAAATATTTTCTCTTATAAGTTAAGATGTGTCATCACACCATTAGTTATGTTATTTTAGGTACTAGGGGAGCAATAAGAAGAAAGGCATTCCACGCGGATGAATTCACAGGCGCTAGGCGGTAGCTAATATCAAGACTTTTTTCACTCTAATTATAAAGGCATTTGAGTTAAAATTACAAAATATAATACAATGTACATTACGAAACAAAACACTTATTAGTACATGTTTCTGTTTTTAGTGAATTAATTGTAATTAAATAATTTGTAAATATAGTTTTTATAATGATATTTAATTAGGTTATTAGGTATAGTTTAGTCCTTAGGTACTCGTGCCCTTTCTCACTAGAGCGAGTATTATAAAAATATCTATTATTTTTTGACATTCATAACGCGTAGGTCAAGAACTCCTAAAACCATGCGACAATTATCTATACCTGCAATAGATAAATTACGCGATCGAAACTGGTCTTCTAATGATATATAGAAGAAAAAAGAAATCGACTTCATTACAATAGTGCACACATTAATCTTGGCAATTATCAAATTCCGCTGCCTTCGTCTCATCTGAATACAGAGACAATTTTACTCACACGAATGAAAAACGCGCACGCGCGACGTCGACATCAAAGGAGTCCGCCGCCTTTGTAGGTGCCGACATTCGTCGTCTCTTTCGAACTCAAGTCTAACATCCGTAAGTAACTGTTAGCGCGAAAGGGATAGCGGTGTAGCTGATTATTTAGCTTGCAACGTGAATATTTCACCTCGTTATCGAGTCTTGTTTGTGTTAGCTAGAGATGGCCTAGATTTAATCTAATCATTATCGATAATGAATCCGCTAGATTAATATTATCGGAGTTAGGTCTAGTTTTTTTTTCGTGGTTTTTGTTTGTTTGCAGTGATAATAAATTTGAACTTTAATTATATTTAAATATATTATTTATTTATTATATTCTGTTGCCGCTATCGCATTTTTTATGTAATTTTATCTGCAATCGAGTTTTAGAAATGTTATAGAAATATTATTTTTCATGCTATTCTGTTTCACTCTATTACTGACATCAAAACCCTCCCAATGTTAACCGTCCAATTCTTCCATTTATCTTCTTTCTGTTTATATATATTCTAGATACTAATTACGTCTACAGTAGAGAGTAATCTAAACAGATCTAGTGCGACTGAAGAACAATCAGAAAGAATATAACGACGGTAATAAGGTCTAATTTATTGGCAATGATATATTATTAAGAGAGGCAGATATCGCACTAGCGAGCAGAAAGTGAGGAGCTAAAATTCACCTAACTAACTAATTTTATTTAATCGCCTATTGGCGTTTCCTTCTAATTTATGTCGACTAAGCGTATTTCAAGCACTAATCTATACGGATAGGTAGCTATCTCTTTCTATATCGTATGTTCCGTAACACATTTCATACTATGTTTTGTAATATATGTACACGCTTAAGATGTAAGTAATTGGAGATTAATTTTCGAGCGCCGTGCAGTGTGAAGGTGCGTCATCCTTACTAAAACAGCATTGTTTATTGGTATTATTTATAACTTTCACTGTTAAAAGTAATATAAACAGTTTATCATTACAATAACGCTTAACAACAAACATATTAAGGTGTTTGGTGTTGATATTATAGGATATTACAGAAATGAAACGTCCTGTGGGCTGTAAATACAAATCATACAAAAAAAAATCTATACTAATATATTTCTTAAAGCTACATCGTTTTACTATTTTGGAACATGGTTACCGTTTAAATTAACGCATTTGTCTTAGTTCACTCATGTCATAAATCGCTTGGCGCCAAGTAAGGGGGATGATGGGAGAATTCAAGAACGTTGAGTTGCTTCAAAAGTTCATAGTTCCTTTTCTTCCCTTCTCTTTACCATGAATTTATGTTTTACCACTTTTAAAAAAATCGTACCCATTGCCGCACAGCGCCTTCACTTCTAACGTTTGCACCTTATAAAGTACACGACTGACGATGAATGTCACCTGCTGAAATGTTTTGCGCTGGAAAAGACTGGCATCACAGCGCGCCGTCTGCATTTCGCGGGATTTTTTAACGCATTGCAGATTTTTATGTCATAACAAGCGAATGTGTGAAGGAACGGAGATGATACTGTCACAGCTTGAGGCTTAATAAATTAACACGCAGATGTGTCAATGACGGCGCTATGCACATAACTCCAAGTTACTTTAGACTAGCAGGTATTTTCTTACACCCTAGATTAATATGAAATGTCTCAAACTACGACTTCATATTTCGTAAAAAATTACTCTTCGCTTATGCCGCGTTTATTAAGACAACAGCATATGACTATTAATTGAAAAATTCCTGATTCCTAATTATTTTTTGTGAAATAGTCTTCCTATACTGAATATACTATATTGTTCATTTCAACAAATCCTTTGTCCATCGATAGTTGAATAGATCGATATGGGAGCATCACTAGAATTGGTACAGCACAGCTCCCTCACTAGGGAAGACAGGAATCTAACGATATCGATGGTAGTAATTAAAATAGACTTATTGCGCGTGAGTTATGCAAGATGATCAGATTCAAAATGGCCGACTATTTACTAGTATCGGATTAGTAGTGTTTACGATTTAAGGGCGAGGTTTAACATCATGGTTTGGCACAAATGTAATTTTATAGTAATTAAAAAATTACGTGAATTAACTTGAATTTAAGATCTGTAATATAGAATTAGCACACGAGTACAATAAATTTCTATGCCGATAGTGGGGATTGCTCGAAATTTTGCAACAAGGTCCAAAAAAGAAAGTTTTGAAAATGTGAAACATTAATGTGACGTCGCTACCACATGCAGCAGTCGAGGGTCATACAAACAAGTGCATTACGTAGCTATAAATACTAGCACTGGCGTTATCAGCTATCAAGTTTGAAAAATCGATTATTCCTTGAAAATCCGTACATAAAATTCCTGTATTTCCATAAAAAAATATTCAAATTTTAAAGTAAATGTTTTCAGTCAATTCCCATTGCGTTTTTATACGCAAGTTACAAAAATTCAGTTTCCGTGGTGTCGTCTATATACCAACAATGGGAACGCATAGGCAGACAATAATAATAATACCTGGGACATTCCACACAGCGCCATCTAGTCCCAAACTAGGCAAAGCTTGTATTATGGGTACTTTACAATTGATATACATACATCAATAATTTTTTTTATAATATTATACAAGTTATACATATTTTACATCCAGACATACGGAACAAATAGACGTGTTCACAATGACAAGCATGAGAAAAATATAGGTCACCTAAACCCTAATTTTATGAAAGCATAGGTAGCCGACGTGAACCTATTATATAATACAACGCATTAAAAAATATAATCTCGTTAAGAGGGATCATACCTACAATCGGTTTGAATACAGTAAGTATGTTGTTTAGAATTTCGCGCAATGACAGGGCGCCCGGAGCTATTTTAATATTTCACCGGGAAATGATGTCGCGGCCTCTTACCCTCCTCTCGAACCCCTCCCACACCCCTCTTCTACCCCTCACCCTAACCCAGCTCGTAACCTTGCATTAGTTTTTCCTTTTGATGTCCGCTAATGCCGCGAGACAATATTATTAGATGTTACCGCCACGTTCCTTTACAATCGAAAATTTATGCTAAAATATAAAATTCAAAGTTATTTACTTGTATGTTATTACATTCAGAAAAATTTATAAATAAATATTTATAAATTTATCTGAATGGGTTTGGACCAAAATATTTAATATGTCATTTTTAATTTTTTTTCTTTCAAAAAATATAGACCGATCTATAACTTTCTCAGTAAATTTTATTTTTTTCCTAAAATATGTCTGTTAAAGTATCCCTGTAACGTCATCTGGACAGATATTTATTGTTTGCTTTATCTAAAATTTAATAAGATCATAATATTTTGATTGATTCATGACGAATACAGTTTTATTGGGTGTAGTGACTAACCCAAATATTTTATACTTTTACGTTTTGGTTTATACTGTGGAAAGCAGCAGATCACGTCACCGGAACAATTTGAACATTAGATAGATTTTCTTAAATATCTGACTAATTCTTAAAAGGGAAAAATTGATATTTTAAGAGGTTGTTATAGAACTTTATTTCTTCAAATTAATAACCATCAGGGTGTTTTTTTTTTTTAATTTGGTTCTAAGTCAATTACTCTAAATATAAAATTCTTCCGCATGATGTGTTGTTTGTATAGATTTTTACTCCTAAAATAGTGAAACAGTTTTGATAAAGTTTACAGATTCTGAGAAAAAAACTTGCATTATTTTTATGCTAATGTACCAGGGAGGTGAACATACCAAAATGTAAATATGTAACTAGAACTCGGTGCTTATCTGACGACCGCTTAGCTTAGTGGGTAGCGACCCTGCCTACGAAGCTAGAGGTCCCGGGTTCGAATCCCAGGTCGGGTCAGTATTAATATGATGAATATTGATACTGGTACCGGGTCTTGGTTGTTATATATATAAAAAAAAATATGTATAAATGTATATATTATAAAGAATATTTAAGTATGTATATCAGTTGTCTAGTAACCCATAACACAAGCATAATACTTGCTTACTTTGGGACTAGATGGCGCTGTGTGGGAAGTCCCATGTATTATTATTATTATTATTATACCATTTTATATGAACGGGATTAAAAGAAGAAAGATGGCAGTAGCATATGTACGAAGCTAGTTTTTTTCTAAATCCGAAACTACTATGTAATTATAGCCGAAAGTGGCCTACATGAAAGTCCTCCTGATAGGTAGAACAAAAGAACAGGCCTTAATCAATTGTCAATATTTTAGCGTTCTGTTATTTAAAATATTCATAGTTATTTCCGGAAATTAATTTTTTTTCGATATTCCTGTTACTTATGAATCTCTGGACTGCTTTCAGCATTAAAATGCCATGTATTAAAAATGTTTTTTTTAAATTATTTTTTTATGGGATAATGTTGTGCAGGCGGCTCTCCTATTCATAACTTTTTCTCTAAAACAAATTCTTTACTTCTTTCTGGCCCAACTATTGGAGTGCACCCCCCTTCCTTAACATGGCGTTAAGGAGTTTAGACCACGAGTGAGCCCACCAAGGGGTTTAGAGCTTGTCAATTTCTGGAGCTGGCGTTTGGGAACTTTTGACATATATTTGACTCATTGGTCAATAACGTTATGGCGGGAATCGAATCTATGACTTTTGTATGAAAAGGCGGGGTGTTTAGAGTGGTGTCACGTCAAAGTAAGGGTTGTTAACTTAAAAGCGTTAAACGAACAATTATAATATTCTAAGAAATACACCACCGAAACCACTCGTTCTGTAATATTAGAATGATGAAATGAAAATAAAGATGTTGTTCCTTAATGTAAATTAACCCTTTTAATATTTATATAAAATTAATTTAGCCAAATAAAGGGGGCATACATACACCTGCCGAATAGAAATAGGTATAGTGCGTTTCTGTGCTTGACACGGCTACGGGGCGCCCGCGGCGGCACTTCAAAGGGATAAAATGTATGAATTGCTAAGAGCGGGTCGTGTTTGCACCCTTATCAAAAATTTGATAAAATGTATGAATTGCTAAGAGCGGGTCGTGTTTGCACCCTTATCAAAAATTTTAAACGTTATCTTTGTTTAAAATTTTGATATTTATAATTACGGCGTCGGTTTTACTTTGTTGATAGTACAAACGAGGACTTTTTAAAGATTTTTCCTTATCCATTTTCGGAATAAAACACCAAAACTTAAAGAAAAAAATTTCACAGATTGCGCGACTTCAGACTTTAGAGCGAACAAGAATTTTGGCGCGAGCTGTTTACGATTTGGCGACCGGTGAAATTTCCAATTTTAAAATATGATTAACTTACTTGCAAAACTCTTGACTATTTAAAGATAATTAAATAAACCCCTAGAAACAGTTGGGCGTTCATACTTCCTGGCGTTCTTGACCCGAGTTTAACCCTTTGACGTGTGTCGCGTGCATTAATTACCCTGTATGTTTATTTAACTGATTGGCTGTACGTCACGCTATAGCCCTATATGATGTGTAAACGGTTGTTTCCCCAATGAGAATCTACAGAAATCCGGTCAAGTGCGAGTCGAACACGTATTCACGTAAACTCCCTAGCATTTGACCGGTGCATTCTTCAATACAATGATCTCTTTATCTTCAGCGATCCTTTTGATAATGTGTCGTGATAGCCCAGAGCGCAACGAACCTGTCTGAAATTTATAAGGCCACACGCCCGGATGGTTCGAATCCGGGCGTGTACCAACGAGTTTTTCTGACTTAAGTACATTAACTATCACTGATTCCGTGCCACGGAGAGCACGTTAAGCAGTCGGTCCCGGACGCTGTCAATAGATGGCGGTCGTTACAATCCCCAACCCGCAGTGGAGTAGCGTGGTGGATTTCAGCTCCAAAACCCCCTCCTCAACCTAGGGGAGGCCTAAGACCCTGCAGTGGGGTAAAATAGGCTGGTGAAGTGAATTAAAGAAGCACTTCAAATCAATAGTAGCGTAATCGCGCTTGACAACAGACTAGAAGAAAAGTGAAAAGTATATTACACTGGAATAATTCAAAATCAATCGAAAGAGCATCTAATAAAATAAGTATACCTACATTCAAAAACTATTAAAACGATCTGCGAAAAACGATAAACATATATCGAAAATATTACTAACCGATTTCCGACGCGTTCGACCCTTAATACGCAGAAACCTTATATTAATAAAGCAATTGTGAATTCATGGTCATCATCATCAAACTTTCATGCTCCACTGCGACGTACAGGCGCTCTTCATCATCAGGTGTGGGTTGAGAGGTCCACCGTCACAGAAATGACGATGTCGGTGAAGCTTGTGTTATTTATTTGTCTTTGAAATATTAAAACCTTACCGATAATCACGCTTATATCGGGAATCGAACCTACGACGTTTTTATGTTAAACGGCGCGCTCAGCTATTACGCCAGTACCGCGTTAATGAATTATTTTATTATTAACAGAGAATCTTTAACTAAAATATTCTCAAACTTCGTAGAAAATAACACGTTCATTAAAATTCTTTAGTAGTTTTATAGACTAGACGCGAGAATTAATATATCAAGCAAGGTCGCAGACTTGTATGTGGGAGACACAAAGAGTTCTGACGGTTCTGTGCAGTCGCCGTTGATTTCATAAATCATTACAAACGTATAAATTGATAAAACATAGTGATAAATATTCAAATCATTGTATTAAAATATCATTGATTGTTACGCGTCGGGACGGTCACGTTGTGGTGCTTTTGACGCCTCGGCTACGTAGGCCGGTATACGAAACTCAAGTTTGAGATCGATCTTTAAGGCGGTATGCCTCCCGTACTAAAAAAGAGGGTCCAGCCCGTGTCTGTTTTTCTCTCAATCCCTTTACTGATTTCTACAGAAAAAATATATGTAATAGGAGAAACCCTGTTATAGGGCGGTGTGTTTTTGTTTTTGAACTAAAACTTCTTATAGCGGGGTGAGCCTAAAACGACACGAAAATGCGTCACGCTAAATAATATAAGTAGGGCTGATATAAGGAACAATCGGCGTTCACACGAGAAGCCGGTTGTTCCGTATATCCCCACTACTAACTGCTGAGTGTGGGGAGTAAGGCCAGAGCGTTACTCAGTTTCGTGTCGCTGGCAATTGTGTCATCGCTCGGAGTGTCAATAGATGTGAAAACCATGAAAACCAGATTGATGTTGATAATTTTAATAACACTATGAAAATTCAAATTGTAATACTAAAAGTTCTAAGTTTTCACTTCTGTCGGCAGTTCCTATAACTGCCAATCGGTTTTTTTAGATATCTCGTTTAGTTGTTTCATAATAAATTTTACAATAACACGATTTTCTTCGATTTTTTTTTTACTAAAAATAATGGTTCGTAAATTCTATATTAATACGATTTTCAAAATAAAGGAAATCACACCGTCTTACGGACGACTTTTAAAATTAACCCATTTCAATAGTGAAAACAGACACTGCCCGCAAGCTTTTTCGACGAGTATTTTATAGGTATTTTTGAAAATCGCTCTTGTCTTCTTTGTCACTTAGGAACAGGCCAGGGAAGAGGGATTAGCGGAGATAGCGATGCTAAATCGAAGCCGCGTAGAGAAAGACTATCCCCTTAAGACAAACTTATGTCAGTACTAATTAACAACCTTAGCTCGAGCGGACCACTGAGAGCGACTCAGTATGCGCGTTAGCTGACGTCATCAAAGTTCAGCAGCAAAGTACTCAGCCATTACTGTTCTCAAGACGGTCTTAATTGTCATTTATTAATACCGTTTATTGTTTACTGATTTTTACCATAATGCCAAACTTCTTGCGCCCTGTGAAGTCGACACGGGTATGGTTTTCCGCAGGTCCGGTCTCGCTCTACTTATATCCATTTTTCTTACTGCGACGCCATTCACTTCGATTTCAGAACGTACAAGAAGTTTCCCACGAGCTATACCGAAATGTTAAGATATATGACGTTCCTAATATCCTACTCCAATCCTTTCTAAAATGTGTCAGTTCTGTTTTGATATGATTCTACTGTTACTGCAACGTGACACAGGCTACTATATCCTGAGCGAAGGATCGTAAAGCTTCGAATTGTGGACATGGAGTAGAACTTAAAGCGTGAGGTAAAAAAAATAAATGTCACGGGTGTGGGAGTGGAAGTAGGTAGGCAAGTAATAGTAGCTTACCCTAGTGGGTATATAGCGACCCTGCCTGCGAAGCTGGAGGTCCCGGGTTCGAATCCCAGGTCGGGTCTGTATTTATATGATAAATATTGATACTGGTACCGGGTCTTAATTGTTATATATATGTATGTGGTACCTTCGCTTGGCACCCAAAACACAAGCCAATGCTTAGTTTGGGGCCTAGACGTTGCGTTGTTGTGATGTATGCGTTACTGTTAAAGGCTACTATTAAAAAGATACCTTTAATTTTTTTTTTTTTAATTTATTTAGGACAACAAACAACGTGTACAATAAGACTTATATATCTAACTATAAGTAAACAGTTTATAATAATTCGTTAGATTATAATTTTTTGTTATAATCTAACGAACCATAAACATAGAAAACTGTATATTTTCCAGTTCATAGATCTATCGTTGAGCAAAATAGCCGCTTTGTCAACGATACCAATTAAGTCTAGATAATAACTATGCTAGGAAAGGGTTGAAAATACTAAATCATATAGGGTGTCATACCTTCTAATTACACTCGATAGAAAATTTATACGTGTTTGATGCCGGTCTCATCGCTTCTAATAAAAACGAATCAAATTATGAAAATTATACGCCAAAGCTGACGGATATTAGTGCTAGTTCTAATTCAGCATTTCTTTAAAAAAAAAAGGTAATTAAAAATAAATACTCAAGGCCATGGATGTCTATAGAAACCGCGTGGCAATCACGAATATGTAAGCAAAAAATAATACGCTATAGAATAAACATACGCCATTGTATAAATATACGTCATTAGATGTTTTGGCATATTGCCGTGAAGTAGAATTCAGTGTGACGCACATGTAAAAGTCGTAAGTACTTGAAAAACATATAAAGATTCCGGAATTACATTTCGCGTGTAATTTCACATAATGTTCAAAACAAACTGCTTTTTGCTCATTTAATCTATTTTGTGAAGTCTTCTATTTGTTTTCTTCTAACTGCTTCGGCTAAATTAATAAAAGTTTCATCAAAACGGTTTTAGTGATGCTTGAGATATAAAATGTCATACATAATCTGTTTCAAATTTCAATTTGGATGTAAGATATGGTAACAAACCATACCAATAGTTTCTCATATTTGCAATTCATTAGTTTCTCTCAACCACTTGCAATTTTGGAATCTCATCTTTTGCATCTGCATCGTCAATGCAAGTATACGGACATAGAGTAAATTAATTTGACAGCAGCGTTTGGTTTTCATAGTCATAAATGTCAATTCACAGTATCTTCTTTTTCCTTTTCTTCTTCTTTTTCTTCTTCTTAGTTAATGGCGTTCTCTGCATATAAAGCAATTTCTCCAGAGTCGAGAATTCTGTTCGTGTTTTTAACAAAAAACAAGAATAGGCAGCGTAGTACGGTTATTATGGAGCTTTTTTAAAATATCGCCAGAAACCACGACGTTCCACGTGCGCCATTTTGAAAAAACTCCATTCACAGTATCGAATTGACACTATTACGCGATTTTGCGGGATTTAAGATTTGTCATCTAGCACAAGCTAGCTATGGTATGAGTGGTTAGACGGTAAACGCAGAAGAGGGTTTCTAGTCAATTCGTACTTTTATATATGAGAACTTTTTTTAAATTCATCATTTCTGTTCACTAATAAAAGAAAAGGTAAAATATACGAAATATGAGGCTATGACGTGACTATAAGGTTTTTGTAAGCCAGTTTTGTGTCAAAATGTGTTATTACCTCTTCAGTAATTGAATAAACTAACCGTGTATTATAAAGAAAATAGCATTCACGCCAAGAACGGAAACGTTCTGAATCATTGCCCTTAGCTCTCTTTAGAAAGAGATAAATTTATATCTCAATCAAAAAGTATAAAAAGGACGAGAGACACGAAGAATTTTTACGATTAGCCGCGGAGACAATCTTGTTCAGATCGCTTTAATTTTAGCTTTGATGTGTTAAAACTATATTCAGTCTTATCTTTAGGGTGATAAAGTTTAATTTCCTAAAATTTAAAATTATTAATGCGATCTAGAGTGCGCGCGATATGGTCGAAATTCGACGCACGCGCATAATTGAATAAATGAAAACGTTTTACAAGTAGAGAGTATGTAATTATTTACAGATAAGGACTGAAAGGTATTTTAAAGGGGGTCGACATTTCGCTAGGGGCGTGATTGATTGCTAGTGATGCGAATGCATTGATAAAAACAACAAATAAAACCGGTCAATAGCGAGTAGGGGTCGCGAAGTTAGGGTTCCGTGCTAGCAGTTAATTAATTAACAGTTACTGCTGATAGACCGAATTGAAGAATTTTTTTTCCATTTATCAAGTGACTGATAATTGCCACCGGTATAGTGCTTTCAGGTCATTTGTCCATCTGGCCGAGGGGCGTACGGTGCTTCACTTCCCGGTACGTGGTCTCCACTCGAGAACTCGTCTACCCCAACGGTTATAGGTTCAACGGCAAATGTGACCGGCCCTTTGCCACTTCAGCCTGCTAATCGCTTTGGCTATGTCGACAACCTTAGTTTTTCGACTAATTTCAATATTCCTCATTCTATCCATCAAAGAAACACCGAGCATAGCCTTGTCCATAGCGCGCTGAGCGACTTTAAATTTGTGGACCAGTTCTACCGTGAGTCTACTTCTCGGTACCGTGCGTCATTGTACGCAGGACGCATTAGTTTAAGACCTTAGTCTTCACACATTGTGGTAGTGGCGACGAGAACAGATGACAAATCTTCCCGAAAGCAGCCCAGCCCAGCTGGATTCATCGGTCGACCTCTTTGTTAAAGTTGTGTTTGCCTAACTGAATAGTCTGTCCTATATAGACATTGTCTTGCACAACTTCAAGAGTGGCACCCTCTACATTCCCGGTCTCTGGAGAATACATTTGTTGAAAATGACTTTCGTCTTGTCAAAGTTTATCCCACCTGCATTGACCATTAACTGCATTAACCATTCCGCTAAGTTCCAGCGATTATGCCACGTTGACTATATCGTCATAGGCGGATGTGAGAGATGTATTCGCCGATGACATTAATACCACGGTATTTCCAGTCCGGCGCCTTGAAAACATCTTCCAATGCGTTGGTGAATAGTTTCGGGGATATCACATCCCCTTGTTGCATTTCTTTTCGCAATTGGCAACTTAAGCGAGAAAAAAAAGGAATATGCTAAACTGAGCAAGCACATATCGCTATTGCTGTCGGTCGGTACTAAGACGTTAATATCGATTTGTGCACGATGGCTTGATACTCTATAACGAATTTGGGTATGAAGTAATAGAGTCCATCGATTGGTTGTGGTAAAATTGTCGATCGACATTGTCTATTCTCGTTTTTTCTATCGATATGTCGTCAGCGAATTGTATAATTCGTCTGATTAGAAACGGTGTCGTCAGTTTCTAACTTTTTTTCAAATTGGTAGGTCAGCTAAGATAGGTTATGTCAATGCGAGGAGCGAAGCGTAGTGGAGTTAAGAGCAACTTAAAAGTCTCATGATCAATTTCGAATTTGATTCGTATATGTTGAGCGATCGGACGATTTATTCGATTTGCCGACCACAAATCGATGACATCGCTAACGCCTATCGTGTATATATGATAGCACCATAAAATATGAAGACATTGACATGGTTCTATTCACGTAAGATTAAAAACCGACTAAGACCATGCTGGATTCGCACGCACATTATGTATCAATAAATAAAAAAAAAATTTTTAGTTTAAATTTTTAGAAATTATCGATTTCTGGAATTTCTCCTATACTCGTGCTGTGAGTATGGTCGTGTTTGCTGCTTATTTTTCATGATAATAGATCAAGGAAAAGTACTCTATACATTTTGATAAGTGAGTTAACGAGTATAATAAATGGCTGCATCTTTTGATTGAGTTGATTTAGAAGCTGTATATGTTTACACCTTTATGAAACCGTAGACCTTACCTTTTGATAATAATTTCAACTTCATACCTCTATCCGTTCCTTAGAAAATGGGTCTTGATCTGTCAAGACCGTACGAACAGCAAAGTGATCCTATGTGTAGGTTTTTCCTTTGAAATACGGAATACTACAAATTTATTATTAAATGACACGGTGGTCAAAGTGTTATAGTTGTAATGCATATGTAGTAACATCTCATATGGATGGAAGAAATAGACAAATAGTTTTATATAATAATAATAATGTACACATGAAAACAATGTCTAGGCCCCAAACTAAGCATTAGCTTGTGTTTTGGGTACCAAGCGAAGACACCACATACATTTAACAACCAAGACCCGGTACCAGTGTCGATATTCATCATATAAATACTGACCCGACCTGGGATTCGAACCCGGGACCTCCAGCTTTGTAGGCAGGGTCGCTACCCACTAGGCTAAGCGGTCGTCATACTGCACTGCATATATGAATGTATGAACAATTAAGTCAGTTTATACTATACATAGCATAATTAGTAGTAAAATAGCACAGAATCTAATTGGAAAACACAAAACTCGACAAATTGAAATGAACGAAGATCTGTCAGTGGCTTGATGCTATAATGCGAAATATTGACTTTAAATTCTATCACAACCATCCTATATTCAATAACATACTATAGTATACACAACATCCTCAGAATCCTTGTTGAAGTATTTGTGCTACGACGATTATTCCAATTTCATCGTGAAATCGGCCTCTCCGGGGCGCCCGGGCCCGCGCCGTCAAAAACATAATTGTCGTGCCCCGCCCTATTGGTATAGCGCGCTTGTGTAGGAAATAATCCTGAGGCTATACAGTAAGCGGGAGCGATGCGTGCCGAAACAGAAATTACTAGTGGCACGTGGATTTCAGACTGTTGTAGAATTCTTGAATATTCTTAATTGAATAATACCTTTCATAATTGTTATCCTATTTTATCACATATTATCCTATTTATTCAAATTTTCAAAAATAAGTGAAAATGCATTTAAAGATTATTGATATAGCATTATGGTTTAACAGATAACTGTGATATGTACGTATCGCTACGTTTCTATTTTCAGAAGCAAAATAGTAAGAACAAAAAGTAATGTAAAAGCTAGGTTCATAAAATTACTACTTATATAGATTTAAAACTAAAGAATATTAATCGTAACAATGCGAGTGAAGTGAAACTTCGTAATGAATTATTCAGACGAGAATTTCCATAGAACTTCGTTTATCGCTCCGCCTCCGTTTTTGGTATTACTGAAGTTGGCTGCGTACATACGCAGCCTCCCAAGCAAGGTCAACAACCTCCCCTTTTTCCGTGCTAGGGAAATTTCGCGTGCACACGTCTCTCCAAATTTGAATTTTCTCTAAACCCCTCGTTTATGTGGATTAGGGAAGTTTAGATTTTTATACTGGCGAATTTCACATACTTCTGGAGGCAAGGGGAAAATATGTATTTGGTCAGTGGTCAACTATCAAAATATATAAGAGACGACAGATGCTGAGACAGTATTGCAATAAAATGACTTTCTTAGCCTCACCCAATTTTACAAATTATTTTAAATTTATGTAATGGGCATTGTTCAGAATTTCGCTACACGATCGAAGAGTTTTTGTACATAGTATATGTGTCCTTATCTAATAGAAAAAATATGTTTTTTTATGATGCGTGTTATCAGAGATACAAAAAGTAAACCATCATCATCAGCCCATTTTACCCCACTGCAGGGGCTTAGGCCTCCCCCAGGGTGAGGAGGGGGTTTGGAGCATAAATGCACCACGCTACTCCACTGCGGGTTGGGGATTGTAACGACCGCCATCTATTGACAGCGTCCGGGACCGACTGCTTAACGTGCTCTCCGAGGCACGGAGTCAATGATAGTTATGTACTTAAGTCAGAAAAACTCATTCAATCTCAATCAGAAAAACAAAAACTCATAGGGCCATGGTTTCAATCCGGGCGTGTACAAAAAGTAAACGTGGAACATAAATGTCACGTCACTCATGCGATAGTCGACGACCATACAAACAAATGTAATGTAGTGACGTCATCAGCTTTAAATTTTAGCAGTCGATTATTCCTCGAAAATCCAAACATAAACTAAAAAAAAAATTACTGAAATATTCTAGATTGCCAGAATTTTCATAAAAAAAACATTCAAATGTGATATCTAATTTTTTGGTTAATACCCATTGAAATTGCAACATCATATTAGAGTTAAATTAAAATCCCACTAATTTAGTCTTTATGATAACGTACTTAAGTATACGTTAAGAAAAACTAGGCTCAATAGTCGATAGGTTATGAAGGATCACTCGAAGTTGAGATCCGTTTCCCTTTCCGGACTCAACCCGGAAGCGGACGGAGCCCACGCCGGATATCTGTAACGAGTTCCCGATCCCACCCTATCCTTGGGCTATGTATTTAGGCGTCACTTGGACGAAAATAAAAATTGTAAATATAGAAATGTTGAAAGAAATTAATCAATATTACATAATGCACAAGTAACTAGCTAAAAATCTGGTACAACCTGGTACAACTTTACAACATCCATATAACCTGATCTGGGCCCAATTTTGGCAACATTTGTCAATACAATAGCCGATATTTACAATAGCTGCAGAAAGGAGTTAAAGGATGGTAAATCCCAACTCTCTTGTTTAGCTACTGTATAGCTATTACATAGACAGAGGTTGGCAAAGTTGTGTCAAATAGGATCGTACGGCTCTATACTAAGGTCTCTATAGCTTATTTGCAGCCATTATACAAGTATTAAGAGTAAGGGTACAAGGGGTAGACGAGTTCTCGAGTGGACGCCACATACCGGGAAGCGAAGCGTTGGACGCCCCCCGGCCAGGTGAACAGATGACCTGAAGCACCATACCGGGGGTAGTTGGATGCGAAAGGCGGAGGACCGTGTGTGGTGGCGAGCCTTGGGAGAGGCCTATATTCTGCAGTGGAGAGACACAGGCTGATGATGATGATACAAGTATTATGAATTCTAAAACTTTTTTTTGGTTGTACACTCTTATATAGCTATGGTAACCCGTTCCCATCCCAGTAACTGTACCAATTTTCGAAATTCTACGCCTTCTACCAGTGGCGAAGGGTGATCTGTAGAAAGGGAAGCTAGGAAGTTATTATTAAAGCATACGACCACAACTATACTCCGAGTACAGCCGAATCAGGCTTTGATTCAGATAGGAATATCTTTTTATTGTTTTCAGTTCACTTCTTTCGTAGTCGGGTTTTAGTTTTTTAACGTTTTATAGTTCCCTTTAAGTTGCGAGATACATTCTATAACTCTACTTTGACAGAATACACAGCAGTAAACGTGAGCCCGACTGACTACCAAATACTTCATATTGATCCTCCAAGTCATTATCGGCTCGCCTGTAAGCCAGAAGCAAGTCGCGAAACTTATAACGAACTTAAAAGGGGATTTCAATTCTATAACATTTGAATTTCCCGATTTGTTGGCTATTGCAAGTTTTCTAGAAAGAATTTAAGTACTACTGTTGTATTAGGGTCAATTAAAAGACTTATAAGACATAGTATAGGCACAGTCTAATAATCTATACAGTCAGTCATCGCCTTTGATGTTGGCGAAAAAGCCGCCGTCATCTTGATTGTATAAGGGTTGTCACGAGTTAAATGTAGTAGGTGTTTAATTATTTTTTTTTGTAACATGAGAGAATATATACCTGCATATGATGCAAATTATTTGACCAGAAGTAAAAAAACTACACTTTGTTGTCTTTGATCATTGATTGAGCCTCGCGTGCGCGCTCATACTAGATTACGCACTATCTAAATAACAAAAATAAATTTAAATGTGATCAAAATTTTAAAGAAGTGACCCTCATTTCGAATTTTTTATTTACTGTACCGATTGCTTTCAAAATCGATATATAAGGGCTGCGTGGATTCCAATAACGAATCTGTAGTCAAAATTGAAAAAGGTGACCCTTATTTCGAACTTCTTATTTACTGGACTGATTGCTTTCGAAATCGATATCTAAGGGTCCGCGTGGACTCCTGTGACAAATCTATGGTCAAAATTAAAAAAGTGATCCCCCATTTTGAACTTTTTATTTACTGAACCGATTGTTTTCAAAATCGATATCTAGATATCTAGCCGGTCGTTACAATCCTCAACCCGCAGTGGAGCAGCGTAGTGGATTTAAGCTCCAAGCTCCCCCCCCCCTTTCTCACCCTGGGGGAGGCCTAAGTCTCTACAGTGGGGTAAAAATGGGCTGATGAAGTGATGTGAAGAAGTGAGGAAATGAAACCTCCGAAATTAAAATTGGTTTGAGTAAGATATATTGAGTAGTTTTTTTAGATATTTGTTTTCAATTTTCGGTATTATTATATTTGAATTTTAATTTTTAACCATGAACGTTCATCCCAACCACTGAACCCTTCACTTTGCGTGATCTGACACGCACCTGACCATTTATTTCGATAACAGCCAATTTAAAAATCCTGAAATCACACTTTTAAGTTCTAAGCTCGTTCGAAATTCATTTATTCTCCTTTGCAAAATAACGACTTTTTCACAAAAAGAGAACACTGTGACGTACAAATGTCTAAGTTTAGCCACGTGATAACAGACAAGTTCCGTACAACCAAGTTCCAAGGTCAAATAAAACGCAGTTGTGGCATTCTGCGAGGAGGGTTTTTCACCCTCTCACCCTCACATCTAAGCTTCTCCCTACACGTGGTTACCATGGTTACTCAGCATCCCTTGTCCCCGCCCACTACCCTCTAGGCAAAGCTTCAAGATATTCCGCCCCAGTTCGTATAGAGGAAGGCAGGTCCGATTGGCGAACTGTAAAGGGGTGTACACTGAGGTAGTGTGCGCGCGCCTAACGTTGCGTAAGCAGCAAAGCCGCGTTCTTAGAGTTATTTTGCTCGGGAAGGATATTTAAATATAGTGTTTTATCCTAACAAAGAGTTTTAACAATCTTGATACACTTATAAAAACCATAAAAACAAAATTTTTGAATTTAGGACTTTAGGAATTTTGAGTGGGTTTCAGCTAGGTTGCCACATGTGTGTCGAAACAAATGTCACCGCTTTCACACTATTGCGAAGTATCTGATACTAGAGATTTACTAATATTCGCAAATTTTTTTGGTTAGGTCTCAGTAAGGTATTGTTTCTATATGAAATACATTAGTTACCTAAATTAGTTACATCAAAAGTTTCCGGAACTTGTTAGTTACATAAACAATATTTAAAACTTTTTTTAATACATAAATAAATAAAATAAAATTATAATATTAAAAAACTGAACTCTTTGAATCGCTACTAATATTATAATTGCGAAAGCGTGTTTGTTGGTTTGTCCTTCTTTCACGCAGTAACAGATCGACGTGATTTTTTACACAAATCTAGTTTTTGAGTTGAAAAGTGACATACGTTACTTTTTATCCCGAAAAAAAAAACGTACGGTTCCTGCGGAATAACTATTCTTTATGCTAAAACATTTCAAAGATCGCGCCCCGCAGAAGCATCCCGAAAACTTCTCGTAATCAATCAATCCCAAACAACCCTGATATAAATGTATATAATCTAGTACGATTGTAAAAAAATTGATCAAACAAACGTCATATCTGTTTACCTTTAATAATATGTATTTCAATTCCTAGTACAGTTCCAATCAACCTTTATGGCGGATGTGAACCTAGGCACAAGTCGCGTCGCAGTAACCAGTTTTAGGTGTAGCGGGACGTAGTGGAGCGAGGGGCATATGACTGAACTTGCGCAAGCATGCATAAAGCGTTGTATTCCGATCCGCCATAAAGTTTTATTGGAACTATAATAGCACTGATTGTCTTCTGATAAATTATTGTTTGTTTCTAGTTGAACTTTGAATGTTTGTTATGTTTGTTTTTCGGTGGCAATATTTAGGAGTTGTTTTTTGATGTAAAACATAGTGCCAGGTGACGAAACATAGATTTAAAGCAAACAAAGCAGCAATCGACCATTTCGGTTTTTCAAAATGAGCTGAGATCCAGTGTCGCTAGAGGATGATTGCTTCTTTTTTATTAACAAACCTGAATGCTGCTGACAATGCTGATTGGTACACGACCATTTGCTTGCATGGAGTCAGTAGACGCCTCGTCATCTTGCACCAGGACAGTGTCAATCTTCATACGGCCAGACAAACAAACGAAAATTGGAGACAAAAAACTTAAAACTTCTGAGCCATTCTGCAAACTTACAGTCCCTACCTGGCGCCTTATAACAAGAATATTAAAAAAAACATGTTTTCCGAGGTCACCACAGAGGAATGGAATAATTGTTATTGGTTTATACGTATGCGAAAGTGTACTGATATTTATATATTTAATAATCCTATTGGAGTTTCATGAACCGCCATAAAATTCGGTAGATAAGAATTATTATTGCTATAAACTATGAAACCTAAATAATTAAGGAGTGGTGTACATGCATTGAACTAAAGGATGAATCTTTATGCATTCCATTCTGCGTGGTATCTTTAGACAGATCTTTGAGAATTCAATCAAAGTAGTGACTTTTTATTTCGGTAAATATTTTGCGAGAAGTCGTTAATAAAGTGTCTTCTCTAACTTTTCAATGCTTTGGAGTTAAAAAAATTATTAAAACAAAGAAGTGTCAATTTATTAAGAAACAATTTAAAATTGTTTTGAGTAAGATCAGTTTATTATTTCAGTTGTCAATAAATATTTGTGCTATTGGTAATTATAAGGTGATTGCTTGTAGTGCATGCCACAAAACCCCAAATTGAGGCGTGTCCAACACGCACGTGACAGGTTTTTATTATTAATTCCAGAAACTTTCAGTGTATCCTCCGTACAACAATGTTGAAGCCAAAGGATTAGGTTCGAATAGGCACTTATTCGCGCATTTGAAGGTACACGTGCGACACCTACGCGACACTGCAAATCTAATCTAATATCTCTGGTCAATTCACGCAATCATAAAATTTTATATTATGTAATATATTCATAGGGCGTACAAATTTGTCTTAAACAGTTGTCTGTCTTCCAAAACTAGTTTTATTTTGGCACAGTTACTTAAATCGCACACATGGTTCCGGTAATAATTTCAAATTTACGTAAATTTGCATTAATATTTTTACTTGACGAGTGATAGTAGAATAATAAATTATCATATTCGTCTCATATATTCTAAAAGATACGATATAAACTTGGAAATATCGATTAAAAAAATATTTGTCGGGATTACAGAAAAACTACATTTGTTCTAAAATTCTAGGAAAATAATTCTGAAGTTAGATTTTTTAGGTCTGGCGGTCATCGTGCTGTATCCATGTAAGGCTGTAACAAAAGATTCTATCTGTGTAAGAAATTTGTAGCTTCAAAACAATATCTCGAATTCATCATACTTATCTCAATCCCATTTTTTTTTTAAATTCATTATGGATTTCATTTTTGTAATTTTCGCTCGAGGCACTTATTGATTAAAATTGGTATAGATATAAACTTACCCTAGTAACTACTAAGGCATATTTTATTCATATTTTAAACATAATATGCCTGAACATATTTGAAATCTGATTACATATATTCATATGTAATTAAAAAAAAAACCATTTCTGTAAAAAGTCTCGATTTCTTACCTGATTTCATTTTATTTACAACGTGTACTTTTAGACTTGCCAATCGCGTGACATCACGACAGGCTGAAACTAATTAATTTTATTAAATTTTTAATTACTTATTTATACTGCCAAATCAAAAAAGTTTTAAATAAAATTAAATCGGACATAAAATAATAATTATGGTCGACCTGTATTTGATGACCGTTTGGCCGAGTGGTTAGAGACCCTAACTGCGGAGCCAAGAGTCGCGGGTTCTATTCCCGCCCGGGACAAATATTCGTATGTATGGACATGTCTATTTGTTCCGTGTCTGGGTGTAAAATATCTATATATGTAGGTGTATATTATAAAAAAGAATATTTAAGTATTTGTATCAGTTGTCTGGTATCCATAGTACTAGCTTTGCTTAGTTTGGAACTAGATGGCGCTGTATGGGATGTCCAAGGTTTTATTATTATTATTATAGATATTTATTCTATGAGTGACTTTACAGAAATATTTTTGACGGACGATCTCATTTCTTTTTGTGAGCGATTTTTCTTTTCTATTTTTGTAACTATAATGAAAATATAGCTGATCAGGGTCGAGCTCCCTGACTACATCGTAAATATAAATATTACGAGTATAATCAGCGACGTTCTCCCCGACTATATGTTGATGGATAATATGGATATATACACTTTTGTGATGAAAAATTCGTGATAACTAAAGTAAGATATGTATGTAGGACGAAAGAATTTTCACTTCCTAAAGTTCATATTAGATATTTACACTAATATAACACTAACGTAACTTCCAGACTTCGCATGCATTGGTTCAAAAGTGTCTCGAGTTGTTTCTATAAAAGGGATACCGATAGCGGCCGTTTGCTCAACCTGGCAGGGTCTCTACCGTGCCCCTTGACAGCAACAAGAAGTCATCGAAACAATAAATAAAGTGGTTCACGAATCAAACTTCCCAGCAAAAACAAGCTTTCTTAATTAAGACGTGTACAAGAGGAATGAATTTGTTACCTAGAGTGGCTATTTTCATTTCCCGATTTTCGTAACATAGTTTGTTCAAATAAATTTTCACTGTTTTGACGGCGGCAACCGGTTCAGTACAGGGTTGTTTTCCAAGTCATAAAGTAACTGCAAATGAAGTAAAAGTTTTGTTAATTTAATGTCATTTGGTGATATTCAATTATCGTATTGGTCGATAACAGGTGATACGTGCATAACGCATGACATGTTCTTCACAGTCAGTTTCGCTTTCCAACACTTCACAGCCAAATAATGCATTTGACTTTCACAAGCAACTCATTTATTGCTTGCTGCACATTCGGTTCGTTTCAAATATCAAATCTGTCTAACATATGTTATCACGTACGTACACACGTATGTACACACGAAGGTTCCAACGTTCTGGCGCCCTCCGAAAAACTCCCAACAAATTAAAGTGGTCGTTGGCGTCGTTTTTTTTAACGTGATTTCTGGAACGGTTTCTGGAACTAAATTAGCTATGGGGAAATATCGCTAATTGACGCCGAGTTTATAACAAATGATTTTTTATAATTGTCGAGTGTTTTTGCTTGCGGTTTAAGCCTCAGTCAGAATTTTAAACGTGAAACCTAGGATTAACGGTGATTTTAATCGTATTAGGCCTGCATCGTGGTGGTAAGTGGGGCAGTTGTGAGCATGTTTATAGTTTATGTTGGCATGCGATATTTTAGTAATAAAATAAAATTATAAGCACTCTTTGTAATCGATTTTATTAGTTAGTAGACTATCGATATAATTCTAGGTATCGATTCATCTCCACCCTCGACTCTCGGCGCCGCAGTCGCTCGCTAACGAGCTTGTCGAATTTCAAGTGTTAGTTTGCTATCGATTTTTTTAAAACATTTCTCGCGTTCTAACTCCGCAAACTCCAATTAGTGATTGCGAGGTAGTGACGTCACTATATTATATAATAGTATTTTTGAGACATCTTCGGAAGTTACGGAAACAGTGCTTTTGAACAATGTGCTGTTGCTTTGTTTAGATTAGATTGCATTGTACTCGTATTTATAAATGTGCTTCTATTACATTGCTCATTAGTTTACATCGTTATTGCTAAATAACGTAATTCCATTCCATTAGCCCTTTTTATACCCCACTGCAGGGGCTTAGGCTTTCTCGCAAGACGAAGGGGCTTGGAGTTTAAATCCACCACGCTGCTCCAATGCGGATTGCAACGATCGCCATCTATTGACAGCAACCGGGATCGATTGCTTAACGTGCTCTACGAGGCACGGTGTCAGTGATAGTTAATGTACTTAAGTCAGAAAAAACTCATTGGTCCACGCCCAGATTCGAGCCACGGCCATATGGCCTTATAGATTTTGAAACAGGTTTGCTGCGTAAATAACGTAATAACTGTCTCGATTAGTCCAGGAAGTAGTCCAATTTCAGAAACCTGAAAACATAAGAAACTTACCGGATAACAAATACACACGTATGTTATACATACTTCGACCCTTACAGATGAAGCATATGGTGAAAGACACACTGAGATCACAGTAATTATTAGTCACCCAGAGAACCAGTTCTGTTAAGCATTTGACGTCGATGTTTTAAAGAATTTGTAGTAAATGTATATATTTTTTAAAATTTTAATAGCGCTGCTGATTACGACATAAGTAATAGTAAGGTTGTGCGTAGCCAACATTGTGTACGAGTTGTAGCATAGACAAAATGTAACGCTGTAAACAAATGACAGTTAGGTAAAATAAACTGTATTGTTTTCCTAATAATCATTGTTGCACGTATATTATCGTGTTGTATTGTGTGGTCAGAATAATTATTTTAAAATATTAGGCATAATCATAATATATAATGTAATAATGGTTTTATTTGTGGCATTTCTAAGAATTCGGTTTTCTTCATGAAAATACAGATCTTACAGATCAAAAGTGTGTGAATTATAGAATGAAGATAGATAGGATGTAGCGTTAAGATTGTTATATATACACAGACAATGAATTATTAGCATAGTCAGAATGTAACGTAGTAAGCGACCGGTCGCGTCCTTTTGTCTCTTCATAGACAAATCTTATTATGGAAATATTTTTTTCAAATTAAGCGAGCGCGCTCCCGCATTGTTCGTCTTTGAACTGTCTCATTGTCTATGCTAGTCTTTTTGTTAGTCTGTCGTATGTAGGGTTGCCATATCAAACAAATTTGTTAATAAAACATTCGGATGTGAGATAGATATAAAAATCACCAGAAATTACATTCATAATATCGATAAAATACGATACAAAATATGTCACGTGCACAGATTTGAAGTCGAACTGTCAAACGCTTGTCATATAATAAAAGTGCAATGCACTGCTCTTGAGTAACAGTTTTCGTGGGCGCAGTAAATTGGACGAACATTTTGTATACCTATTTATTGTCTATGGTGTGGGTGGTATGCTGACAATGGTACATCAAAATTCATATCGAAAGTCTTCAAATCGAATTAAATATCTTTATTTCTTAGTTATGTAACATAATTTTGAAATATGTAACAAAAGTGATTTTATTAATTTATGGGAAAACGACTCCACAAAGGCGCATTCAAAAAACTGCTGGTTCCTCTCAGAAGAATACGTAAGAAAGTGAGGTACGCTGTTTTATATATATCAAGAATTGTTTTTACAATGAGTGCTTAAAAATTAATATTACTAAAAGAAACTAATGGGCGAGCGGTCTTAATCCTCATATTTTACAAAAAAAGAAAACTTCCTACCTGTCATCGATTTTACTGTCACCCGGAGCCGCCCGGAGGTCAGCATATTAATCTCATATTTTTACATAAACTTATTATCTCGACAAGTCCAAAAAAAGCCAATAAAATCAACTGACAACCCTGACCGTATGTAAAGGTTTTTCGACCACCGTTTGGGCTCGTTGTATGTTTTTTTTAATTCTTTTGAAAGGATCTGTCGTTCGTAGCGTGAATGGAGGCTTTTGTTTGTCCGTGTTTTATTATTAATTAGTGGTGGGCTTTTGTTCGCTGGTAATGATTGTCTTAATAAGGCGGGCCCGGTTCACATGAAATGGTCGCGATGAGGTTTCAAGTTGTGTGATGTTAATTATAGTGTAATGTTATTGGGGTGTATTTAACTGTTTCGTCTTTTGTTCTATATTAATTTACAATTTTGTTATGAAAAATAAATAAAATATCGTTTATGGTAGAAAAGCATAGAGTAATATAATTTGACCGCAGCATGTTTGGATTAATCTAATATATAAAATTCTCGTGTCACAGTTTTCGTTGCCATACTCCTCCGAAACGGCTTGACCGATTTCAATGAAATTTTTTGTGCTTATCCGGTATCTATGAGAATCGGCCAACATCTATTTTTCATCCCCCTAAATGTTAGGGGTAGTCCACCCCTAAATTTTATTTTTTATTTTTTAGACAAAATTTTTAATTTCTATTTTTTTATGATACAACATACAAAAATACATACAACCCTAAATTTTCACTTTTCTATCACCAACCCCTATTTTTTAATAGTGGCGGGGATAACTTACTCTCAATTAAATTATTGTATAAATATTAGAGATGAACCGGATATCCGGTAACTATCCGGTATCCGGCCTATCCGGCCGCCATAACACTATCCGGCCTATCCGGCCGCCATAATACTATCCGGCCGAATACCGGATAGCTACTAAAATAATAATAAACTATATAAATAACTAATAAAAAAAACTGGATAAAAGAAACATATTTTTGAGTAATTATTTGCTTTATTTATTTAGTCTTAATATCACTTAGCTTAAATATAGGTAATTAGTTTTAGTTTTAAATTTTTAATCACGCAATAGTAAATTAATGTAATACAAAGAAAATGAATGAATTAGTACTCATACTGCACTAAGGGCAAATTATGGTGAGTAAATACTAATTTCTCTGCATTGGGAGGTAGCAGGCGGAGTGCATTTCTCTTCATAAATAAGGCCAGCTTCAGAAAAAAGTCTTTCGCTATACACACTGCTGCAAGGTGCAGAAAGTTCGAACCGAGTCCACCCGAACGTTCGCGCGCTGCCAAACGGCTAAGTTTCGCCGGATATTCGGCGGCCGGATATCCGGCTATCCGGCCACATGATTGGCCGAATATCCGGTATCCGGTATCCGGCCAAACTGCTATCCGTTTCATCTCTAATAAATATGTACGTCGCGAAAGTGTACTTTATTTAATTAATTTTAATTAACGGAAATGAGTTACGACTGACAGAAATTGAAACGATAAAGCATTTGTGTCGCGGGAACGAAAACGGGAAAGGGAAGAACGGGAATGAGTTAAGACTGAGATAAAAAAGTTATTCTTGATGAGAATGGAAAAGAAAACTATGCTACACCAGGGCCAAGAACAGAAACAATAAAGTATTTTTGCGATGGGAACGAAAAAATGAAAGGAAGAACGG